>OZ025296.1:163652400-164852400 GCA_964019185.1 Maratus speculifer | reverse complement strand
ATGATCAACGAAAGTTAAAATGTATTTATTGCCCCTATCTGTAGTATTAAACGGCCCTATATAATCTCCACTGATATATTGATTAACTTTAGACGGTATATAATGTCTTTGAATCGGAATTGGCGGAAACTTATATATTGATTTAAAAGATGTACATTGTTTGCATGATTGAACAAAATGTTTTGTATCACTAAACAAGTTCTCCCAAAAATACTTTTCCCGAATCGCATTATATGTTTTCAACACGCCAAAATGAGAAATATGCTTTGCTGTAAGTATATGTGGTTTGTATATATCAGGGATAACTACTTGTTCAACATTTCTATTTTTTCTATTAATTGGAATGCAACCCTTATGTAATAATAATCCATCCCGTATAAAATAATCCATGTATTTATGTGAACCCTGCTTAGCTGAATTTTCTAATATGCAGATAATTTCTGAAAGTCTCTTATCGTTACGTTGTGCTACTTTCACTTCTGCAATAGTAGGGAGGTCTATTTGCAAAGCATTTACCCCTACTAAATTTGTACTTTCAACTGTTTGTGTATCATGCTCATCCTTGACATATTGAATAATGTATGCTTCCTGATTAAGTACAGTTTCAGGTGATACGCGTATGATTCTAGAATCATCCATTAAGTACCATTTATTATAGGAGTCTCTGACATAACAGTAATAGTGACCTGCATGCATAGAGTTTCCGGAATGGACTATAACAGTGGTTAATTTATACCATAATGGTCTCTTATTCCTCTCATTGACTTTACAAATGCTAAGATTAAGATTTTCTGGGTAGGAAATGAAATTTGTCAATTTTTTTTCACTTCTTTGAGAGAAATCGAATCTTTTAAAATGGAACGTAATTATATCTGGGTACTTAAATATCGACAAATCCTTAACTGCTTTAGAATAAGTTCTGCAATTATAGCATCGATATTCTTCCCCTAGAAATTCAATTTTACTAAATTCCTCTAACGCCTTTTCGAGAGTTGAAACGCCCTGCTTAACTTCTAGCGAAATATCTGCAAAGGGTTCAAATGTGATACTTTTCTTTCCGCATCTCAGACATTCTATCTGACTTCGAAAAGTACCTTCAAATATATTTCTAATTTTGTTAATGTTGTTATTTAAGTTATTTCCTTTGCTTATATCCGTATGATTTAAACTGTCCTGCTGTAATCGATTTATAAGCTGCTGAAGAAATTCGTGAGCATCTTCTTGATTATAAATTCGAAACTGGCTCCCGATATCACCAAGATGCTGATGAAATTCGAGCGGTTTTACAATTTGCCCTGATTTTCCAATCACGGAATCTAAGTGTCTCTTAAACATACATATAGTGCAATTAATTTTATTTCTACAATTTGACATAGTATTAGAAAAATAATAAAACAATGGTTTTAAATATGATAAACTTTGCAAAATTACATTTATAAAACACGAATTTCCTAAATTTTCTAGGCCTGCTCCAATTTTAAGATCTGTACATTGTTTCATATGCTCATCGTCTATAATTTTATTTCCTTCCACTAATTTTTCAGAAATTAAGCTTGCGTTATTATTGTTGCAAATTTCATTTTCGCTTAATTTAGCAGATTTATTTTCTAGAGGTTGCCTGTTTTCTGTGATTTTATTAGAATTATTTGAATTATTTGTTGAATTTATTGAACTGTCAAAGAAATCACGCGAAAGTATATCTGCAACAATGTTTTCTTCAGATTTTATCAAATCGAATGTATAATTATAATCGCTTAAGAATGCGAACCATCTCGCGACACGATCACCTGGTGATTCAAGTTTTGACATTTGAGTCAGCGCCTTATTGTCACATTTGATAATAAAATGCCGACCATATAGGTAATGTTTGAAGCACTTAATTGATTGAATAATTGCTAATAATTCCTTTTCGACTATTGGATATTTTAATTGCGTAGGATTAAGTTTTTTTGAAAAATAAGCAATGGGTCTAATGATTTGATTTTCATCTAGTTGTCCTAACATTGAACCCAAAGCATGATTGGAACTGTCTGTTGATAGAATGAATTCCTTTTCATAATCAGGATGAATAAGTATCGGCGGTTTTGAAAGTTTATCTTTCAATATATCAAATGAATTTTGCGCCTCATCAGTCCAACGGAACTTGGCATTCTTTCTAGTTAAGTTAGTTAATGGAGTTGATATTTCTGAAAATTTTTTAATGAATTTTCTATAGTAGCCAACTAGTCCAACGAATCTTCGTATTTTTTTTACAGTAGTTGGGACGGGAAACTCTTTTATTTTTATAACATTGTATTCTAATGGACGAATTCCTTGTTCACTTAAACGATGCCCTAAAAATTCAATTTCAGGTAGAAAAAAGGAACATTTTTCAGGATTTATTGTTAATCCAAAAGTTCGAAATCTCTCGAAAAGTTGTCTTAATTTATCTAACATCTGGTCAACATCTTTACTTCCGATTGCGTAATCATCAATAAAATTTGAAATTTTTAACTCAGATAATGGCGCAAGTATTTGGTCAGCTAATTGACACATTGTTTCACTGGAGGCATTTAATCCTTGTGGCATACATACAAATCGAAAGTTACCTTTAGGACTGCTAAACGTAGTAATATCCCTATCTTCTGGTTTCAAGGGGATTTGCCAAAAACTGGAACTGAGATCTAAAGTGGTGAAAATTTTATTTCCTCTTAATTTATCTAATAGATGTTGTGTAACTGGTAATTTATATCTCGGATATTTGAGATTTGCATTAACTTCGCGGTAGTCTACAACTAAACGATATTTTTGCTTGAGTGGATCCCCTGATAAATTTTTCTTTTTAACTATAACTAATGGAGAACTAATATGGGAATTTGATCGTTCTATAATATTGGCTTTCTCTAATTCTGTCAATTGACGCCTAACTTCATTTTTTAAAGCGTGTGGTACCCGATTTGGTCTCTCTGAATTTATTTTATCCACATCAACTATTAAGTTAGGCTGAATTGCCTCAGTTCTACCAATAGTAAATAAACGTTTACTGAAAATATCTGCGTACTCCATTAATAAGTTTGATAATTTAGCCTTTGTTTCTGTGTCTAGATGTGATAAGTTAAAATCAGTTATTTTTAGCTCATCGCGCCTGAGTTTTTTTATCATTTCTATATCTCTGCTATCAAATTCTGAGCTAATTGTACCTACACGCGTGTTTTTATTGAAAGGGACAGGTTTCGATGATAAATTAGAGACCCTTACGGACAAACGCATGTCATTGTTTACTGTGCATAAATTGTTAACAAATTTTATGTTTGGGTTTCTTAAACATGAAAAGAATTTAACAACAGCTCCTTTATCTGTTGGTCGATCTAACAATAAGTCAATATCTTTAGATTCTCCAGGCTCTAAAGTAAATTTCTTCTTTATGTAAGCATAAATAGTGGTATTTGAAATTACTGGATCTGATCGTGCATCACGAATTCGTGAAATAGAATTTCCTGATTTTAAAGTCCCATTAATAAAAGTAATTTCATACTCTCCTGATTTTAATAAGTCATAACCTAAAATTGAACTATAATAATTAGACATAGGGTGTTTAACGATGTAAAATTTGTGAAATAAATTTTTATTTCCTATTTGAATTGGCAAAGAAACACAATTAGTAATTGTTAAACTATCACCAGTTATGGATTTAATTTGGGCATCTATTTTTAAATATTTAATACGTTTATCTTCTTTGAATGATTTAAAGATACTTTCTTCTAGAAGACAAATACTTGAGCCACTATCAATAAGACTTGTAATTACATTTCCTAATATTTTTATTTCTGTTACAGGTAGTGTATGCTTAGAAACAAAATTCGTATAAAATAATTGTGTGTTAACATTTTCTTCACGATATTTTTTTGGTCCTTTATCATATAGGGGACTATCTGTTTGTGGACCAAATTCGGCGCGACGCCCCCTCAAGCATTTTCCGAATTCTGCTGATTTCCATTACGTCTTGGCCGATATGAATTAGGTGTTCTCCCCCTAAAAGCGCTGCGGGAGTTTCTTTGAAAATGATATCCTCTTCCCCGATAACTTTCTCTGTTAGAAGGATTATAGTAACAGTCGTTCGATATGTGTGATGTTTTGGAGCAGAAATTGCATGGAGGTAAATTCCTCGGGTTAAAGTTTCTGCTCTGTCTATTATAATTATTATTATTATTGTAATTTGAATTTTTTGTGTAAGGAGGTCTCATATTATATTCTGCCGCTGTTTGTTGATGTTGATCGTATTGCTTGGATTTTTGCGATTCAAGTTTTAAATTCTCAATTTCCTTACTTAACGAATTAACCATTTCCCTAGTTTGGAATGCATGCGCTTCAATTAATGCTTTGATTTGATCCGTAGCTACATCTTTATTTATATTATTTATGGTAGGATCGGAATCTGTATCGAAAGAAGATAATTCGTTGGCTTGAAGCATTTGAACAAAATTTACAGCCTCGTCGAAATTTTTGGGATCTTTGAGTATTACAGAATGTTTATAATTTGCTGACAGTCCTTCTATAAATTTAGCTAATTTAGTTTGTTCTACAATAGTTTTTATTCCGTCATTAGATAAATCTGGATGATTAAAGAAATTTTGTGTCGCTACAGCGACTCTCGCTGCATACACTTTTACAAGTTCACGGGGCAGCATTTTGCAATTTGAAAATTGGCGCTGTCTAGCCTCTAAACTAAACTGTGTGTCAAAGTAGGCTAGAAACTTTGATTTAAATTGTTCATAATCTTTCTCTAAATTTAAATCAGGAGAATTTATGACATTTGTGAGTGCCTCCCCGCGCAAACGTGAACGTAAAATCAGGAGTTTTTCTTCATTAGAGCAATTTGCAATATTTGTTGTCTCTTCTAGAGTTTCTATAAAAAATTTAGGGGTTATGGCGGTCATGTTATCGAACTGGGGAATAAGGGCCTGGAACCCAGCGAGTTTTCGTATTTTCGCGTCCGCCTGCGCTCCATTCTCTTCGCTGTCAGACATTTTCAAAATTTATAAATAAGTACTTTATTGACGAAAAGTAAAACAACTAATTAATGAATATTCGCTAATATGTAATCATAACCGGTATTCTTATAGAATTAATTAAAACATAGTAATATCTGACTCCAAATATCAATAAATAACAAATATTAGAAATAAGTAGATAAAGGACAATAATGTAAGAAAATAATAGAAAAATATAGATAATAAAGTAACATAAATAGTGAAAGAAAGAAACCATGTATAATTGATATATATATATATATATATATATTTTAAAAAAATATTAAAATGTTAAAATTAGTTTCTTTTGTTTAAGTACATTATTATCAAAATCGTTTTTAGCATCAATTGCATTAGTTGTTTCATATCTATAATGACCAAGAAATATCGCGACAGCCCCATCAATACAAGATAAAATATCTCTAAGATTATACACAAAAATTCACAATAATAAAATTTCCATCAAATAATTTCATAAAAAGCCTTAAAAGTTGAACATATTTTTTCATTCATTATTGACCCTACTTGTAACTGGGCCTTAAATTATAATAATAATATAAATATTACACTTGTTATTTATCATTTTAATAGATTTTAATAGATACAGGCATTATAAATATAAATATCAATACTTTTAATTATTTCAATTCAATTATTACTAACAATTACAGGCATCCTTATTTATATTAAATAATTTACATTGGCCGAAGTAAATAAATATCTTAACACCTAAAGGTATTAAATTGGTCACGGTAACCATTGTCCGACTATTGATAGCTTTACTTTATTTTATTTTATTTGTTTACATTAAAGTTCCCAGGCTCTAGAGTCGGATGTTTTAGAAGACATAAAGTCTACAGACATAAGGTAATAACGACACTTTATTTATAGTTAAAGCATAATAGATACATTGTAAATCTTCCAATACATTTATTGCGATTATAATTAATAATATAATACAGGATTTTAAGGATGCCTAATATGATAAGGTTGCTCAAAACTCAAGAAGGAACCCACTCACCTCTTAGATATACTAGGAACGTCATCGTCGGGCGTCAGGCACATCCCCATACCGGTGCTCATATCCCAACCATCGACTTATTCTCTGTCCCAGAGAGAGCACCAAAACCGCAGTTCTCTAAGACCGTTCTCCTCTAACCTTTCTACCCTAATTTTTTCGACATCCCATTTTACTAACATCTCCCTGCCTGAAAATCCCTCCTAAAAATCTTATCCTCCTATAAAATTTCTCTCTCTTGCATATCATTATAATTTTTCAAGTAACGCGCATTTCCATATGCAGGTGGTCTGAAAACAAATACAAGTAAACAGCTAAAACCCCTTTTACGATGTAATGTGAGAATCGTGTTACCGAATGCGACATTTTTTAGCTAACATGTTAAACCCTCTACTAAATTTGCAGACATTCAAATACCACAGTGGACATATTTATTTCTTTGAACTCCCATCTGCGCGAAGATTCTTACTCTTGTTTACTGGAAATTCAATCTTTTCCAGTCTAACTTATAAACATTTTTGACAAATTTATTGGCTAACTGACTGTTTAGTCAGAGTTCTGTAACCCCTTACCAAACACCCCGTTTCACAAAAGTCGTTAAATCGTGGAAATTCTATCCTTTTGACGAATTCCCGCATGCACGTGCACCTCAAACTATCTTGTGTGGTCTGCATTCTGCATTCTTATATAATATGTCTTTTATTTTTTTACTGTACTGTACTACTACAGCGAGGCGCGAAAAATGTGTCGGGTTTATCCTGACATTATGAGGAAATTTAATTAAATAACTTTTCTTATATTCAAGATTGGAGAAGCGCAATTGAGTTTTGTTCAACAGAGCAAAAAATGTCCAGACCCGGACTCGAACCTAGGTACTTTGGCTTACGGTGCCACTACTTTAGCTTTTGAGATATTCGGATGGTACCTGATAGACATAATTCCCTCTTATTTCTTGGACATTACTCCGAACTGCAGCCACCCAACGAATAAGAGTAATGTCTAACAAATTAGAGTGATTTATATTTGCCAGGTACCATACAAATAGATCAAATGATAGAGCATTGGCAAAGGTAAGCCAAGATATTCAGGTTCGATTCTTGATCTGGACATTTTTCGATCTTTTAGAATAAACTTTAATTATACTAATCCAATCTTTATGGTTTATCCAGTTGAAATAAAATTTCCCTCTCTTCATTATGATACTTTTGTTACTTTTACTGAAAAGAACTTTAATGTAACTATTTTTTATAGGTTCTTTTGATCTCGGTTGACTTAAAAATCTTCTGTTTAAAAACCTCAACATTCTTCAGAAATAAAAATTTAGAAAAGAACTAAAAGTTTTTTAGCTTTCATCGAATAACATCTAATTATTTATGAAACCCAGTTTCTGTAAAACAAAAAAAGAACATCCATCATCGGTAATTACGCTTGAAGTAGAATGTGATATGTGAAACACTTTGAATGTCGTTAATGTGTAGAATTAACAGGGGTATGTCAAAGTGACACGATGATATTTTCTCTCTATATAAAATAAGTATGCATGTTCATTCCTTTTGTCTAAATTGGGTATATAACCAGTGCAACGTCATATAGCGGGTCCTACCAAAGCGATTAGTGGTATCAAACATATGCACCTAATGAAATTTATTTTTAAATTGTATATATAAAATATTAAAGTCAACACAAAACCTTCCCGATTTCAAATGTTAACCGTACGGAAACAATGAGTCCTAGATAGTTGCGGTTTCTGACTTCGTGAATATCAACACAAAAAGTTTTTTTTACTGCATTTTCTTCTGAAACCGTTAATTTTTAAAAAAAATTACGGAAGCTATCGATCAGTCACACCCAGGTTTCCTATGGCTCTTGGAATTTTCAGTTCAGGATTCGGTATCATATTTTCTTACAGAAAATCTTTCCTTAAATAAGGTGAAATTTCGCGCGTTTCAACTATATATATATATATATATATATATATATATATATATATATATATATATATATATATATATATATATATATATATATATATGCTGATAATTCACCTGGAAAATAACAAAATCCATGCAAACCCTGATCACACCTAAAGGGCTGTGCAACACATGGATTGAATGTTAACTGGACATTCTGAGAGCTATAAAACGAGTCCATACCAAAGTATGCAGGGTGTCCCAAAAATGTTGCCCAAACTCTACACAGCCAGATTCTTCGCTGGCATAAAAAAACCGAAAGAACTAAACCCATACGATCCATAGTTTACGAGTAAAATACGTAAAACAAAATATGACATCATAGCCGGTGCAAGGAAAAAACATCTTACTGGACACATCAACTGCAATATTTGCATATTTTTCCAGACAATAACGTTCAAAGCATTTGCTGAGCATACCGCTTCATGCATGCGCGTGCCGTAGAATAACGCTAAACTGTCCATGATTGAACTCGTTACTCGTATCTTGCAACTACCGATATTCTTAGCATGGTTACCATGCATTCCGTTCGTGAATATTGCGACATGGGAAGAGGACGTTTCGGTCCCGCCATTTCGGTCCCGAGACATTTCGGTCCCGAGACGTTTCGGTCCCGAGACATTTCGGTCCCTGGCCATTTCGGTCCCGAGACGTTTCGGTCCCGAGACATTTCGGTCCATGGCCATTTCGGTCCCGAGACATTTCGGTCCCTGGACTTTTCGGTCCTCAGACATTTCGGTCCCTTCTCCAGCAAGCTGAAATTTTGTGCACGGGAAATATCTGACATAATTTTATAGGGAATATTTTAGAGTGTTGAATTCAGGGGCGGGTCATTCTCCCCAGAGCTATCAATGCCCCCCCCCCCGGAAATTTTGAGATTTTGTGTTTTCAGTGGTAAAAAAGTGTAATCCCCCTAAGACTCTATTGAATCCCCCCGGAGCCACAGAAGTCCCTCCCGGAGAAAAGTGTCTGAATTCAACACTGGTTTTTTAACTGAAAGCCACATAAAGTTTTAGTGTAATGCGATTAATTAGAAGTAAAAAGTACCCAAAAACCGCTTACACGTATAACTCGGATCCAAACTCAAACATATTGCAGCGGATCCAAACGCCATGCAAATTTCATATGACAGAAGTTATTGTTTTCAGGAGTGAGGGGAGGATTGTTCTGTGGATTTATATAGCAGTTCCTCAATCATGAAAATCTGGTAATTTAAAAACACGTATAAGTCGAATTTAATTTGCTTAAGCAAATGTCCATGGCCTACACATTTTCAGTTGTATATAATTTGTACAATATGTGTTTAATAATGAAAAAAGAAATATGCAAATAGTTTTAGAAATCTTTATTTCATCCTATTATTTAACGGCATATCATTTTTAGATTATGGCATTTTACATTTTTTTTAAGGGTTTTTTAACATGGAATTGTGATAAAGCCACAATATTTTTTAAGTTCTGCATCGGGATTGACTAAAACATTTTATTTTTGAAATAATTATTTTATTTCGCTATTAAAAAAAACTATTTAAAAGTTTGCGTTAATCTTTTTACATATAACAATTATTGCTACGAAATAACTTTTTAGGTATAACAACCTTTTTACATATAACAATGCAGGAATTACAAATCCTTTTTAATACATTAAACACTTTTTATGCTTATTACATTCAAAAATACGAGCGAAATAAACACAAGTCAAATCTGGGAGGTCCGTCCGCATTTGAACTCCAGAGTAAAATGGACATTGTATTATAGAATGAGGGATTTCATCTGACAAGTGTATAAAGATCAAGATAAGTAGATTAAAGCTAACTACCTAGCTTTTCTAGCTATCTTGTATAAAGATGACTATTTGTTCAGATGGGCGTTGACAATTGATTGACATGCAGAATTTTTGCTTAAAAGAGGTTAATAGTAGTACTTAGCTGGTACTTATTAGCATATATTTCAAATTTTATAGGAACACAAACATAAAAAATTATAAGTGTTTAAAAATTCCCGGCATTCGGTTTTGATTTGTTTCTTACTTAATGTTATAGATTATTTTATTAAATGATTAACATAATCTTAGAAAATTTTAAAGCATTAATAATTATGTTGTTAAATTAAAAATTTTTTAAAAATTAAATTATTTTTATCAAACATATTTATTAATAAGAATTCAAAATTATTTTAACTGTTAATTGTTTAAGTGACTTATTTATCGATTACTTGTTTACAATTTAGTTTATAGCTCTTATTATAGCAAAAATGAAAAAACATATTTTTAGGTAGCTTTCATTACAAAACGTAAAAAGCTACCTATTTAAATTTCAGCTACTATAATGTTATCAAGTTCATTAGGATATATAAAAATTATAAGGATTCTCAAAATAACTATGTTATTTATTCATTTATTGGTTAGTTTATGATATTTTTCTTACTCTTTAAAAATAATTAATTAATATATGATTGCTTTTTGCGAACTATAAACTATAACTTTGTTTCAGAAAATTTAAATCTGCATCTGGATAATAATGTTACCTAATACTGTTACGAAATATTTTTACGCATTGTTACAGTGTTGCATTATTATGTTTAATTAATTATTACGTTACGTTACTGATTTTTCAATAATAATAATAATAATTTCCTTTTTCGAAATAAATAATAATTTTTGAATAAAAACTTATGGTGATGAATAATTGCTATAAATTAAATCTCAAAACAGTTAGTGATTTTAAAATTAAAATCAAATTAATATTTTATTAAATATATGTATTTTTAATTTAATGAATCTTTATTTAATTAAATTGATAAAATTATTAATACGAATTTCGAATTTTACTTTAAATAAACTCAATAAATAATCTGTTTTATATTCAATTTATCATTATGTTTTGTAGTAGTTATAAAATGAAACTTATTGTTTACCTGTTTATTTATTTTATATTTAAAGTTAATGAAATTTAAAACTATTAATTCAATCATTAATAAAATTAAAATAAGAATTGTCAATTTTTTTTCTGTGAAAGTGGGAGCAAAAAGGTAATGCAAATAAATAAATAAATAAATAAATAAGCAATAAATTAAAAAAGCTTAGTTTTGTCAGTTAAAATTTGAAAATAAAATTATTTAAAATAATAATTACATTGTTATATAAAATTGAAAAATAATCATTTTATTACAAAGAAATAAGCCCACTTTCACTAAAATTAATTCACAAAAATTGTCTTCATAAAGTGAGAAAACTGTGAAAAAAAAAAAAAAAAAAAAAAAAAAAATGCAACCAATAATTATTACATAAAAAAGGTCGTTGGAGCATTTTTATTTTTTAAACAAAAAATTTTCGTAGCACGCCTTGTTAGGAAATCACTAATTTAAAGATTCTAAAAAAGTGTGCTAAAACAATCAATAAAATATGTATTTTAGTTTTTTGTATAAATAAAATACCTAATACAAAGAATATATGATAAAACTTAAAATATTCATTATGTTAAATAATAATAATAAAGACAGTGTAAAATTATATAACATTATTTAATCAAATTTTCAACTTGCTGTGATTTTATTATCACGAGTTACAATAGATTAAACTTATTGGACTATTATATTCAGCTTTGTATAAAATTTGAGGGAAGGGGGGGGGGGGGGAGGAGAATAAAAATATTAAAAAAAGCCAGAACAATGTTGAGCTTACAGCGTTTAGTAGGCCTTCATCAATCAGAAACCAAGTTATAAGGTGGCCGGTAAAGAAATAGCAAGGGACCGAAATGGCAAGGGACCGAAATGTCTCGGGACCGAAATGACCAGGGACCGAAATGTCTCGGGACCGAAATGGCCAGGGACCGAAATGTCTCGGGACCGAAACGGCGGGACCGAAATGGCGGGACCGAAATGGCGGGACCAAAATGTCGTGTACCCTGCGACATGTATTTAATGCATGGCAAATGTAATTGAAATGCTTTACGAACTAGCCTTACACTGCATTTAAAATCTGTAAATGCTAATGTTAATGTGATAATAAAGTGTTTTCTTCTTGCACCGGCGACATCATACTTTGCTTTTCGTTTTTTTCTCGTAAACTATGAATCGCACAGTTACTGTTCTTTGAGCATTTTTTATGTAGTCCCAAGTAGGAATCTGGCTGTGCAGAGTTTGGTGCAGTATTGGGACATCTTGTATACACAGACAAAAATGTAACTTTTTCAGACAAGTAAGCATATGTAGCAAAATGAACTTGCTGTCATGATGTATATGAATAATGCATATGACAAAAATTACTTGTTTCATAGAAAAAAAAATCGGCAAAATAAACTTTGTTTTATCCATTATACCTCAAATTGAAAATCTCTAGGACTCATAATTTCCAAATAATTAATATTTGAAGTCACAGGAGTAGCCTGTAGAAACCATGTATAATATGGATAGTAAAATGTATGAAAAATACCACTAATTTCATATTCGATCTTCATTATTAGTTTTAAATCACAAAATCATCTATCCTTTACGACATTCTAAATATCTATTATTTGCATCCAGAATTATTTTCGGTATCATCGGATCAATAAATTCCCCGACTTATATATTAACTTTGCCTGCAATAAATAAAGTTAATACATACATTTTTAGTAAGAAGAAACATTAACAAATCTGGACTATCAAATCTCCGAAGATTACATATGAGTGGACCAGGGCCGTAACTACCGCCGGGGCAGCCGGGGCACTGCCCCGGGGCCCCCAAGCCTGAGGGGCCCCAAACTGATGGTTAAAAAAACTATTCATTTTAGTTTCTAGTCTAAGTTCCTATAAAATACCCAGCACATACCTAAAAGTTAGTAATTAAAAAAAAAAAAATCAAAGTGCTAGAATAGATGTTCTTGCTTGTCCGTCAATACACTTCTTACGCTTCGCATGCAAAAGGAGTTCTACAGCAGACAGCAAAATGTCGAGTCGAATGTGTCATGTCGTGCCAGCATGTTTGCTGATCGCACCGAAGCTAGTATAAGGAAGAAAATATGGACTTCTAAATCGACTGAATAATATAAAAAGCATCTAAAAAATTCTAGAAAATCTTTCTTCTTATCTATACTAATAAGTTAACAAAATGCTCTGTTTGTGTATGTCTGCGTATGTGTGTGTGAGTGTGTGACTGCGATGGTTAGCAAAAACTAACCGCACACAGAAGTCTGAAATTTTAGGTGATGATAGTCCAAGACAGGTCCTGATACACCTGAGGCTGAGACTTTTAATATTTTAAGGGCCAGGGCCCTGGGCCCCTTACAATTTTTATGCGTCAAATTGTAAATAACTCCTTTTTATCTAATCTTTTCCGTTTTGAGGTACCTTTCTCCTTTTAGATAGTTTCGCCTTTTTACTCTTCAGTTATGACCTTGGACTCTTGGGGCCCCTTTTAGGGCCCCTTTTAGTCTTTGTGATAGTAAATTGTTAATAAATTGCTTCCATTAATTTCGATCTTCATTTTTGGGATACCCTGTTCCATTTAGATATTTTCAAATTTTTACATTCCATATAAGACACTGGGGCCCCCCTAGATAATCATAGGGCCGACCCATGGCTCCTTGATCTTTTTGTGCGCTAAACATTTTTCACTCCCTAAATTTCTCACCTTCTTAATGCAAATTTTTAAAGCTGAATCTTGGACTCTTATGTCAGGACCAACACCCTAATATTTTTATTCGGGCCCTGGGGCCTTTTTTTTAACGCTTACCGAAATAATTGGTGCATTTTTAAAAAATATTATTTTTGCAAATAATTCATACTCGATGCTTAATTTTGACTAATTAAAGGTCTAAAGCGTTATGTACTAAAACATTTTAACATGTTTTCATGTTAGGGCCTGATTGTATTTTTCAGTTGGCCCCCATGGGGCCCTCTATCATATATCCCTTAAAAATGGTCGGATTCACTAGCTTTTTCTTTAACAACTTTTTAGGTCCTCAACTACGACATGAAAAACAAAAAAATTTTTTAGGCTTCAGCTACCACTATTTACGAATATTAATCGCTTTCTTGGAGCCCTTGGTGCAGCTTCTTTAAAAATGATCCAAATTGCTTTCAATTTTATTGAACATAGTTTTAGCGTCTTCCCATTATTTTAATAACTACATAAATATTTTTATGCCCAACTACATGCGAAATAATTTCCTGGCCCTTTTGGGCCCGGTACAGGCCCCCTTGAAGTTTTTGTAATAATAAATTGTCAATAAATTGCTTCCTTTTAATCTGATCTTCATTTTTAGGATTCTTTATTCATTTAGATATTTTAATGTTGTGGCATTCTATACAAGACACTGTGTTCCCCTGTGGAATCATAGGGTCCAGTCCAGGGCCCCTCAACATTTTGTGAAATAAACGTATTTCTCTTCCTATATTTCTGATCTTCTTAGTGCAAAATTTTAAAGTTGCCTGGGACTCTTCTTTTAGGACCAATCCAGAAAACCTGATGCTTTTATTCGGACCCTAGGGCCCCTTTTTAAACATTTGCCTAATCAATTGGTGCATTAAAAAAATTATATCATTTCAAAGAATAGTTACTACTATATGCTTAATTTTGACTAATTAAAGATCGAAAGCGCTATGTACTAAAATATTTTAACATGGTTTCATATTAGGGACCTGGTTTTAACTGTCAGTTGGTCCCTACAGGGCCCCATATTATAGCTCCCTTAAAAATGGTCCAATTCACTAGCTTTTTTTGTCTATCAATTTTTTATGCCCTCTCTCTACCTATTACATGAACGACAAAAGAATTTCTCAGACTTCAGCTACCATTAATTTTGTTTATCAATTGCTTTCTTGAGGCCGTTGGTGCAGCTTCTTTTAAAATGAACCAAATTGCTTTCAATTTTATTTAACATAGTTATAGCGTCTTCCCATCATTTTAATAACTACAAAAATATCTTTATACCCAACTACATGCAAAATAAATTCCTGGCCCCTTGAAGTTTTTATAATAATAAATTGTTAATAAACTGTTTCCTTTTAATCCGATCTTTATTTTTTAGGATTCTTTATTCATTTAGATATTTCAATGTTTTGACATTCCATATAAGACACTTTGGTCTCCTGTGGAATCATAGGGCTCAGTCTAGGGCCCCTGAACATTTTGTGAGGCAAACATAGTTCACTCTTTAAATTTATCCCCTTCTGAGTGCAAAATTTTTAAATTTGAGTCTTGGACTCTTCTTTCAGGGACAAGATTCTCATATATTCATCCGCGCCTAGGACCCCTTTTTTTAAACATTTTCCGAATCAATTTGTGGATTTCGATAAAATATTATTAAAATGAATAATTCATACCCTATGATTAATTTTGACTAATTATAGATCCAAAGAGCTAAGTACTAAGATATTTTAACATGTTTTCCTGTTAGGGCCCTCTTTTTAACTGTCAGTTGTCCTTTTTGAGCCCTTATTATAAATCCCTTTAAAATGGTTCAATTAACTCCTTTTTTTAAAGAACTTCTTAAATTCATCAGCTACTAAGAAACCGCCATAGTCTAGCTACCTCCAATTTTGAATATTAATCGCGTTCTTGGGGCCGTTGGTGCAATTTCTTTAAAAATGATACAATTTTCTTGTAATTTAAGGCTTGCAATTTTCTTTCACGTTGCTTTAGCGTCCTCCCATTACTTAAATAACTACAAAAAACATTTTATACTCAACTACATGCGAAATAAGTTCCTGGCCCCTTGAAGATTTTGTACCATAAATTGCTATTAAACTGCCCTCTCTTAATCCAATCTCATTTTTGGAACTATTTTTTCACTTAGTTATTTCCATAGTCTTACATTCCATTTAAAAGCCTGAGACTCCCTATGGTCTTGGCACCTAGAAATTTTTGTTCTCCATGCATATTTCACCCACTTATTATCAAACCTTCTCAATGCACAAATTTAAAGTTGAATTTTGGACTCTTATTTCAGGACCTACACCCTGATGTTTTTATTGAGGTCCAAAGGCCTTTTTAAAAGCATTTACTCATTTTTTATGCATTTCTTTAAAATATTATTTAACGGATAATTCATATCCTATGCTTAATTTTGACTAATTGTAGACCTAAAATGTTAATTGTTTGCTTAAGGTAATCATAACGTGTCCCGGGCAATGCCGGATGGGTCAACTAGTCTATTAATAAATACATAAAATTGAAAAAAAATTATCACAATTTATCTTTCAAAAGGTTTTTAAACAGAAACGCATGATTAAGTTACATATATTCAAAAATGAACCAAAATAAAATGCTCTTTAAAGTATTCAACCAAACAGAAGTCCGCATTTTCTTCCCTATGCTAACTTCAGTGGGATTGGCAAAAATGGCGTCGCCGCCAAGTGCCTGCTAAGTAGAGTTGTCCAATTCTACATTTTTAAGTCATTTTTGGGCTTATCATATACTATGTACATTTAAACAACGGTGTGCGAGAAAAGAAACTATGCTCGGGGCAAAGTTTAAATTTGCCCTCCCTGGGCCCCTCTTCGGAGGTTTTGCCCCGGGGCCCCCAAGTTTATAGTTACGGCCCTGGAGTGGACTGTATGCCTGGTTACCTTGAGTTTGTGTTTCCCTATCCGTCCAATCAAGAGAGGCACGATTAAAGTCATTTCACTGGGGCAATTTCATATTTACTGATGAGTCAAGATTTGCTCTGTAGCCAGATGACAAGCGTATAAGGATATGGCGTGAACAAGGAACGCGCAGTTAGCCCCAAAACATCACCGAATATCACGCATTCCGAGGCGGAAGCATTATGGTGTGGGTAGGGATTTCATTAGGATATCGCACCGACCTGCACATCTTCAAACTGGGTTTTGTGACGGCTGTCTGGTATCGAGATGAAGTCCTAGAACCCATTGTGAGATTGTACGCTGCAGCGGTTGGCCCTACTTTTGTTTTAATGGACAATAACGCATGTCCCCATAGAGCTGGCATCGTCGATGACTACCTGGAGAGTGAAGGGATTGCGCGTATGGCGTGGCCATCATATTCGCCCGACCTTAATCCCATTGAAAATCTTTGGGGTGCTCTCGGCCGTGCTGTATGTTTACGTTTCACACCTCCAGCCACTCTTATTGAGCTGGAAACTACTCTACAAGAAGAATGGCGATTGCTCTATTCAGCGGTGAGTGACCATCTAATTAAAAGCATGGTCACAAGTTGTAAAATTTGTATACAGATGAGGGGAATCACATACCCTATTAATGTCTTTTTTTTCACTTTATGCTGTTTATTTTCACTTTATACAAAATTCTGTTTAAGTCTCCAATATGTCATTATCTGATAATTTATTAAAAACTTAATATTGTTTTCGTTTCTGTATATAATTATTGATTTTGTTTTATGCATAAATATATATTTTACTTTCCAGCCGAATTTTGGTCAATCAAGCAGTATTTGTTAATTTTTTTGTGTTTTACATCTTCGTGTTTGACTTTTGGAAGTGAGTATATAAATGTGCGTTCAAAAGCCGATACGAGTTTGACAACAGCACTACAAAAATGCAACATGTACAGTGTAGAGATGAACATTGGACACTTACCTTGTGCCTTACTTAACCCGGGCTTAGTTCTTTTTTAGCGGACCCATGCGGGGCCGAGATCAGGCTCGCATTGATTTTTTACATGTAGTCTAGCCGGCCTGGAACTAGACGGAACTGTTCTTAAGATGTAAAGGACAGACAACATGATTTGTAAAAGTATAATTAAAGATAAATAATACGGAATAATACGGAAATATACTTCTTTGTGGTTCTTAACCCGGGAGAACGCGCGCTTACCCAGGGTATGAATGTTATTTTACTTTGTCACCAATAAAAGCAAATTATAATCGTCACTTTATTAAGACGGAGACAATTCTTATAAATTCTGCATTAACATAAGTTGAAGATTACTTAAAAAATATTATAGGTTACAATTGTAAAAACCATACGCAGTTTTAGGGCCAGCGCGCGTCCTCCCGGGTTAAATTCATTTCTCGACAACGTGAAAATTTGACACATTTTCTGACTAATTTTTAACTGTAAAGGCACACAATTTAGAAACCTGACTATTGAAGGAATTTCGAATCGAAAAACGTTTTCGATTTTTTGCTAAATAAGACACTTGTATATACTTTTTGAAATATAAGAGATTCTTGTCATGTGGGTGCAGATTTTTCTACCTTTTCACGCTGCTGCCTCCGGAAATTCGATTCAAAATGCTAACGTTGGCAGTATTTTCTTAAATAGCTTTTATCAAAAAATGGATAACACCTTTCAATTACATAGTTTCTGAATAAAAACATCTGCTAATCTTATGCTTTTTCGAAAAGAGATGAATTTAAAAATGTATCAGGAAGGTGTTCCTTTGGATTTGAGAAAATCTCTGATAAAATGATTTCCAAATCTTTTAATAAAAATACTTTTTTATTATACAGCCTTAAAAGTTATAAGAATTTTAACTTTCTTTTATTCTAAACCAGATTAATTTTTTAATGAATATTTATTTGAAATTTGAATGTTGGAAGTCTAATAATCTAAGTAATCATTAATGTTGCTGTCGTGTATTTTCTGTAAAACATACTGTAAAATCATCCCATAAATATGTATGCAATATCCTTCTATATTAAAAAAAAAAACTAGCCTTAAACAAATCTCCAGGAATGACTCCTGGAATGATGCTGATGTGTAAGGTTTCCGGGAATAACGCGTCCGGATGGACCACACATTCCATGAGTCAAATAGACGAATCAGGAAAGGGCTCCGTCTATGCTTCGACCAATGAGGAGAGGTATGAACTGAGTGTACACTGTTAAAAATCTGCTGCATTTTGTTGCAACGCACTCCACCGCTTGTATATAATATCTCTATTCCAACCAATGAGAAAGCTCCATTTCACGGCCAAGTATCCGTTTTCTATACAAACAGGGGAGTGCGTTGCAACAAAATGCAGCAGATTTTTAAGAGTTTATGGAAAATAAGGTATCGCGAAGCGATTCCATGGGGTATTGGCGAGCGCAGCAAGCAGGGGTAGCCTACAACTTGGAATCGCGAAGCGATTACGCGGGGGATTGGCGAGCGTAGCGAGCAGGGGGGCGGAGCCCCCCTAGTTCTTTAAAGGAATCTTAATTATATGATAAAAATTGGAATTTTTTTCGAAATTGTAGAAATTGTGTCGGCGAGAATGGGCCGGGCCGGACCGGGCCTGTCCGGACTGCCATTTCTAGACCAGGTTTGGAAATGTAAAAATATAAACGACTGAGTCGAGCGCGGGCCTGGAAATTAGGGCTGTGTAGATGTCTAAACAAGCCCTGAGTCTGTGAATCTGCGAATAAAAAAGTAGTTCTTACTTTTCAAACTCTTTTAAATTGTTATCAGTTAACATGCTTTTGAAGCATGTGAAAGTTCATAAAAAAAGTTATTTAGTTGAAAAAAGACAGAGTTTCCTTTTCACATTTCTTTTATGATGGCTTTTTTTAAATTAAAAACAAAATAGTTCTTACTGTCCTTACTCTTTAAAGATTTTCTGAATTACAAACATAATGTTTCATATAATTATTATTCATATTTCAAAATAAATAATATAAAAAAAACAGTGCGTAAGGCTAGGCAGTACTGTGAGGGAGTGTTTCTTTGTGATAAAGGCACTCTAGTATTTTTAGTGAGATCGTGACGTCAATGTTCTAACATGTGTGGCGCAGAAGTGACTTCTATCCTTTATTCATCTTTAACCTTTCGGAGCGTGTGTGGCGACCTCGAGTCTACAGTTAACTGCGGTTAGGAATATTATGCAAATTTGTAGCTCCGTTTTCAGTTTGCAATGTATAAAAGCTGTGAGTTGGAGTGTGAGGTGTGTTGTGCGGCGAGGAAAGCCAGCAAGGTGTCGTGAGGCGAGAGAAGCCAGCAAAGCGAGATAGCTTCTGTTGTGAGCTGAGTTAATCTCCAGCGAAGTACAGTGTTGTATTGAGGTGAGCTGGGATTGCCTAAAAGGTGAGCCAGTGGGTAAGAGTTGATTAGTACGTTGAATTTTTAAGAATAACGAATTTGTGCAGCCGCGGGTTGCTTTCTTATAGATTAGAGTAGCAGTAAGCCGCAACCTGAAAGTAGAGCCGGTGAGAGTGCCCTGAGCTGAACTTAGCCGTGGACGTGAGTATAAACGACAGTTTAATCTCTTAGTATTGTGTTTAGTGACTGGAAATCTTGAACTTTAGCTCCACTTCTCATTTCCCTGAGACATTAAATAAAATGTTGGATTTTAACTTTTACTTAAACTATGTCTTCATTTAACCAACATATCACCGGCGGCGTGCCCAGCCACGTCACAGTACAGTGTTGTATTGAGGTACACAGTGTTGTATAGATTTTTATCTTCATTATTCAAAAGTCATGTGGAAGCAAAACCCAATATGAATGATAATATTTAAGATAATCAAGAACAAAAAATCACGCTTCCAGCATGGATTCCCAACACATTCATAATACTGTAACAAAATTTTACAGTTTATTGATGTGAAAGATGCCTAAATTAACAATTTAGAGAACACATAATGCAATTGAAAACATAATTTCTTCAATTATCCTGAATAGTACGAATGAAGTTTGAAATTTTTTTAAGGAACGAATTCATAAACATTTTTAACTATATTGGGGAGTGCAAAAAAATAATAAAACTCTCCTTTCATATGAATAATCTCGAGAAGGGAACATATCTATCACACCCTTTAAAATGAAGCTTAGATGTGCCGAGAATGTCTGTACAGAACTCACATATCGATTTGTTATCACTTGCTGCATCAGGGATTAGGAAATCTGACGCTCTAAATCTTCAAGAAACTCCAGTAGTTTATAAATCCATTGATAGTTACTGTAGACAGGATTTTATTAATCTTGCAACTGAAAGGAAGGGAGACATCACCCCCTCTCCAAACACGCTTCACTGATCGATCTCTTAAATATTGCAGGAAAAGTTTCAGATTTTTATTGATGTACAAGAGTTTTTCCAATATACAAGGTGTATATAAATGAATATCCTAAATTTTCAAGACTATTAAAAGAAAACGAAAGAAAAAAAGTACAATTTTGTTGCTAACCAGAAATAAACTAGTAAGATGTCGCAATCCCAAAACTTTCTTCTATCTTATGCATGTTAATATTCCCTGAAAAATTGAGCATAGCAGCGTCATCGTTTAGGTGTTTAAACCAAAATCAAGTCGGCAACAACTTGTGTCAACTTACAAGTGAATTTTGTAAGTTCGGCAAATTTGATGAAAGTCCGTGATTTAGTTTTTGAGATAGAGCTATCACAAAGTCTTTAAAAAAATCTGCATAACAGCGCCATATGTTGGGTGCTGTGCTCAAAAACTAATCAGGATAAATTTTTTATCAGGTACTAACTGAATTTGAAGTTTCATGAAAATCCATGTATTACTTCTTGAAATACATTTATTACGAGATCAGGGAAAATGCAGCATATCAGCGCCATCCGTCGGACAGTTTACACGAAAAATTAAACAACTCTAATTCATATTAGGGACTAACTGAATCTGAAGTTTTAGAAAATTTCGTGCATTATTTTTTGAGATGAGGTATTGCGATAATAACGAATAATGCCCCACGGCAGCGGCACCTGTTGAGCGATTTGCATCAAAACTTAATAAGCTCCATATTATATGAAGTATTATCTAAAAATAAAGTTTATGAACATCCATGCACTCTTGTGATATTTTTATTGTAGCAGTAGTAAAGAATGTAGTATAGCAGCACCAGCTGTTGAGCAATGTTCACCAAATCGTAATAAGATCTGGTTTATATCAAGGTCTAATACAATCTGGAGTTTTGTGAAATTCCGTGTATTAGTTCTTGAGATAGAGCTATTGCGATAATCACAAATAATGAACCATGGCAGAGCCACCTGTTAACCACTTCACCGGCGATGGGTATGGGGAAACAGTGCTTTTAACCCTGAGTTATCTCGGGGAAGACGGTTAAGTGGTGGGATATTCACCAAGTCATTATCAGCAACATGTTATATCAAGTACTAAATAAATCTAAAGTTATATGAAAATCCATGCTCTAGTTATTGAGATATGATTATTGAGGAAATTGTGAATAATGCAGCATAGAAGCACCTCCTGTTGAGTTATATACACCAAAAACTAATCCGATCTGGTTTATAACAAAGTCTAACAGAATCTGAAGTTTTGTGAAATTCCGTGCATTACTTCTTGAGAGAGAGCACTCAAGAAATTTTTGTCACATACAAACAGACTGGCAGACAAACAGATTCACGGACAAACATTTTGTAAAAACCTGTTTTTCGGATTCTCTGACTCCTAAAACGTGTAAATCCGTCAAAAACCAGATTTCCAAAAATTTTCACAAATCCAAAATTTTTTTTTTTTTTGTAAAGAGAGAAGAAAGTAAAAATAACAGTTTTAAATTTAATTTCAACACACTTGTAAGTGTTCAATGTGCACCACCCCTCCAGAAACGCGAACGATATCGAGGTGATGAAAATTAGAATACGCATATTTGTAGCAATTAAAAAGATGCAGATGGACATGTAAAAAAGTGTGGGATGAGTGATTTGTTCAGGGGAAATATGCGAAAAAAGGGCGTTACTTTGCAAAAGACCAGGTAGACGATTTTTTTTATTTGTTTATACTAAATCTAGTTTGGGAAATAAAACCAAGTTTTCCAACAAAATTTCTTAACCCCTTGGGGACGAGCGATTCTTATAAATGTTCAGAATCCTTGTTTATCTTTACCAGTAAAAATTTATCGTAAAATTTGCCTTATTTAATCGGATCATTTTCTCCATATTTTATTAACATTTAAAATAAATTGCAGACAAAAAACTTTACAATTTTCCCCTTTTGCTCGGCAGTCAGGGGGTTTAACCCACAAATTTCTGTTTTTAGAAACCGGTGACAAAATATTAAAAAATACGTAAAAGGTTCCCGTCTTGAAGGAGTTAAAGAAGAATTTTCTGTGGCCAAAAAACAACAAAAATTTGGGATTTTTTTTATATATTGAAGAACGTTACAGTAGCATATTATTTTCCAGTTACATTCTTAGAGAGCATAAAATTTTAAACAACTTTCATATTTACAACTTTTTTATTCACGCAATAGGAAACGCAGTACTCCATTTCAAAAATTGGACAATGTTTTCGATTTTTTTTTAAACCGTGAAAAAAATAGTTCTGCCCCGATTATTGAAATGTTTTTCAGAGATTTAATCGTATATGTCAACTTGTATGAATTGGCAGTAATAAATTATGTGTTATCAGGGCCAAAACTAATCTTTTTTTCATCCGGCCAAACATCAATTTAATTGGTGCCACCCCGACTTCCCTTAAAAAGAAAATGTATCACAAGAAATTTATTGCCTAATTGTGAGATTTTAAAATTTTTAAGTATATAATCATTGAATACTTAATACTTAACTATATAATCTGCTTTCTCAAATAATGATACATTAAAACCTTGAGAACCAAACCTAAAGGAACCGATATATATATTCTGCTTTAAACAGGTTACATCTTATAATATATTTATCAGGTATAATTATTGATATTCTTTCTTATGAAAGAATATAATTTTTCCTTAAACACTGGATTTCATATAGACAGGTTTTATTTTGAAAGATTTAACGCTAGTTGTAGTATTAAAATTGAGGAGTTTAAAGTCACAGTGATATGAATTATGAGATAAATTAGTCACACGAAGACATTTGCACATTAATATTAAACCTGTGATCCTTGACTATCTCGTTTGCATTTTATTACTTTTAAATAAAGTGTCCTGGTGTAATAGCGTCAGGCGGGGTAATAACGACAAGTACTAATATTATGCATAATTATGAAATAATGTGGTAAATGACATCCATGTGCTCTGGGCAGAAGGGTTTCGAGTCATATAAATCGCAAAAAACAGCTTAAAGTTAATTTGTTTTATTTGTAGGTCTTATTGCTTTTACAAGCAATTAAAATTAACTCTTGATCTAAAAATTGCAAGACACGTTTTGTGATGTAAATACTATTTTTTTTAATCCAGAAATACTTTGCTTATTGCATAAATTTGTAGTGCATTTCATGTACTTTCAAAATGTTGTAGAAGATTTTGGATATCTTTTCGAGATAATTTGTAGTTAAAAATGTTCTGCGCAATAAGTATACCGGGGTAATAATGCCAATCCTTGGCAATAATACCCCGGTTGATTTCCAACAGTGGACGAACTACATCCTAAATACTGATTCAAATAAACACAATTAAAACCGTGCAATGTTTCTAATAATTCTATTTAAACGGTCTTTTTTAAACCAAAAGTATCTTAGAATCTGATATTCTTTTGCCTCCCCCCCACACCTTTATTTTTCTTACACTTTCACAAAAAATTGAACATTTTCAATAGCATAGAATGCAGTTTGTCAATTTCTAGAGCTGTAGAATTTCTATTTTTAGAATTGGGCAATCTACATGCTATTATTTTATCTTATTTTATAGTTTTGTTTGCATGGCGTTATTACCCATATAGGTGGGTAATAACGCCAAATAGCATTGGTCCAGAAATCAAGCCATTACATTTTATGTATGCATATCTGTTAAATTATTTTTTATATATAGATAGTCAATGAGTTGCTGTATGAAATCCTATATTTGTTTGAAAAATACAATCTAAAACTAAGCCGTGAAAATTGGTAGAACCTTAACGTGGCGTTATTACCCCAGGATACCTTTTATATATATATATATATATATATATATTCATATGATACCTGAGATGATCAATATCTAATGCTGTGCTTTTGAACTGTTTTTAGTTTGATTGCTTATATGTATATATATATATATATATATGTTTCAACACTTTCATATTTTGAAAATCATTTGGAATCTGTTCTAAAATTTAAAGTATCCACATTAAAAAATTCGTAATTAGAAAAATTAAAAAAGTACAACGTAAAATATCAACCTCAGGTATCATCTGATCCCCCCCCCCCCAAAAAAAAAAAAATAAATAAATAAATAACGAAGGAAAGAAATAAAATAAACATTAAAATTCAAGCAAGAATTTTGAAAAGAATGCTCCAATACATTTAACATTACCCCTGTAAAAATTATTATTATTATTAAAAAAATTGATTTACTTTATGGAGTCATCTAGCGTACCTTAATTTATTGTATAGAGAATATAAAGTTGAATGAGACAGGGGATCAATGCAAAAACAATGTATATAAGGTCTACAATCATAAATAAATTGGTATTTCATTTGACAAATGGTATCACTGAGATTATTAAACAGATATAATTTCAAAACAGTAAATATTATAGAAAATTAGAATATTCTATAAAGAGTATTTTTCAGCAATTGTTTACCAATTGTTTGAGCTTTAAAGCAATTAATCTTAAGATAAGATAATCTCAAAGTTTTATATATTTTTTCATGCTAAAATAATATAATTTTGTATTATATTTATTATTATAAGTGATAAAAGAAAAAATATTGATTTTATTTTTTAAAAATTATATTTTAAATATTTTTATGTAAATAGTGATCTGAAATATTTTATTGACAGAAATTTTAAATTTGACAAGAGATAAATACATAATATCAATTAGTGAAATAATTTGTTGCCATTTTTATTGTAACTATTTTATAAAGTAAAATAAAATTATTTCTTACATGAAAGATATTTATATTTTGAGTTCCTTTTTTTACATAAAACTAAATTCTATTTTTCGCTATTTTTAAAACAGTAAAACATTAAAATTACATGTTATCAGTAACTGTTAAATAAAATATACCAACGTAATGTGGAATGAAATATGTTTTTCGCAAATTTTCATACCCATCCCATTGATCCCTGGAAAAATATGTAAGCATCATAAATGAATATTATTAATAGCATAAAATTTTCAAATATTAACAAGAATTATTATTGAAACTGTCCCGGAAATAAGTTACTAAATATTGAAGTATCCTTTTAAACCAGCGTTTCATAAACTTTTGGGCTCGCGGAGCCCTTTTTAGGAAGTGTTTCTTAGGCGGAGTCCCTGAACCCAACAATTCTCTGTGGTTTACAAAGTCATATTTTTTATGGCTATGGAACAGAGAAAAATCTGCTGGATAAAAATCCGAGCCAGTGATTTCCAACATTGGACCAAGGTTCTCAGCTTGGTCTTTTCCTGATACAGAAATTCTTAATTCACACTAGAAATTTTAAAAATAAAATTTTCTTTTATATAACTCTTTAACAATTTTATATAATATTACTGTCATCGGATACAATAAAATAAAAATAATTATTAAAACCCTCTTTTTTGTATTAAAATATCTACATTATATAATCGAGATATTTTCTTCAAATACAGCAAAAATTATAGTTAAAAATTTATAATTTCTGTAAGTTTTTAGTAACGAAGAAAACAAACTCTTTTTTACCCGAATGATGTTCAAGCAGTACTATTAAGGAGTTAATGACATCCAGTTTTATTTATTTATTTGGGGGGGGGGATTTTTAGTCAACTTGGAATCACAGATCAAAATGGAACCATGTTTGTATCATGTGTAAAATTATTATTATTTAAGGCGAAAACCATACAATGCAAATGTTTAAATATTATTTCATTGTTAAAAGTTTTTTTTATTTTTTTTATTTTTATTTTTATTTTTTTAAGTGCGTTATTGTATTTTTCAACCCAGTTAGAGATATATTTATTTTTGATACACACGCACACAAATTCCCACATACTTTTGAAAATCTTTCACTTGCAATATGCTAATTTCTTTCATGTTTTGTTTATTTTCCTGGAACGCCGCGGAGCCCCTGGAAAGTTCAGGCGGAGCCCCAAGGGTTCCGCGGAGCACACTTTAGGAACCTCTTCTTTAAACAATGCTTTGAAATTAACATTGTATACACTTAAATTTATTGACTAAATATAAAAATTGTCTTATTCATCTACACTCTACACTACTTGTAAAATTATATAAATTTATTGAATATAAAATATCTATTGAGATGAAAATAAAGACGTGGGTGTATAATTTACTGCTGCCAATTTTTTAAAGTTCACATACAAGATTAAATCCTATAGAAAAATTTGAATAATCGGCACAAAAACTAATTCTTCACACAAAACTAATAACTTCTTCTTCTTCTTCTTCTTTTATTTTTTTAATAAGCGAAGACATTGTTTTATTTTTGAAATGGCATACTGCGCATGATATTTAGTGTATAAAAAAGTTGCAGTATGGATATTGTAGAGAATTTTGCCTTCTTTAAGATTTTTATTGATAAATAATACGCTACGGTAACGGATCTCGAAACATTAAAAATATATATATATATAAAATACTCAAATTTTACTGCTTTTGGTCCCAGAAAATTCTTTTTTAAGAAGTTTTGTGGAAAAACTTAGTTTTCTATGCTGATCTCAGTAAAATCAAATTTAAAAAAAATACATTCTTCCCGATATTTTGCAAGGAAACATGTAAATTTCTTCGGAACTATATCGTAAGACAACGATATCATTCGTCTTTTTGGAAGGGATTACACTGAACATTTATAAATGTGTTGGATTTAAACTTTCAGTTGTTATTTTAGATTTCCAATGAACTACAAGGTTGTTTTTTTTCTTTTAATATCTCTGTAAAGTTGGCGCATTCATTAATATGCAATTTGTATTTTAATAAGAAATTGAAGTAATTAGATAATTTGTAGAAAAAGGGACTTCAAATGGTCCGCGAAGGCCTCGTGTGCACTGCAATTTTTCTAAAACTTATCTGAAACCGGAGAGAAATCGCGAGAGTAAAATCAAAGAGAAAATTGAAAATACTGTTATAATGTACAATGTCATTGGTCGATACATAAACATCTATATAAAATTATTTAGCGTTAAAAAAATACACGTTCAGTGAAAGACGGAAAGATATTGCACATAACTTTCAATTAGATTCTTTCTAAAAGTAACACATTGATTTTCAAAAATCAACAAATTGGACACTGCGCCTAAAGATGTAACGTAAAATTTGAATAAAGAAAGTTCTTCTATTTCTTCTTTCTTTGAGACTCAGTGAGCGAAATTACAGATAATTATAGATAAAGACACTTTATCAGTGTTTATGTAAATTTTCAGATTTTCAAAACTGTTGCCATGTTCAGCTTGAATTAAATGATGAGCTGTGCTAAATAAAGGGTAATTTTATTTCAGTATTGATTCAGCGTTTGTCAAAACCCCTTATTATTATACAGCGACACATATCCCACTAGCGATAACTTTTAGAACTACACATTTTTTATGGAATTTTACGTTCGCCATTTTATTTAATCAGCCAAAAAACTTTGGTTCCATTCTTCCAGTTAAATCGCATTGCAGAACACGTTGAGTGCTGTTAGTTTAATTATGGCCTCAATGTACAAATGAAAGTTATGTATTCTAAATTAAGTGGTTTAAAGGTTTGTAATTTAAATGAAATAAATACAATCTAATCGTATATGATGGGAACAATATTTGGCAGTTTATCACCCGCTTCCTGTTACCATAAACGTACCGATATTTCTTGTTAATAATATCACAGGCGATTATAGAAGGCCAAAGATTGTTCACTCAAAGCGCCATAAACAAAGTTACTGGAATACACAAAATACTTAGTTGATAGATTTTTTTTTAAATGTTATTTTCTGATCAAGTACAAAGATGAACAAAGTTGATAAATTGCAAAAACTGGCTGAATTATTCATCGAAGATGTTAAGAGAAACAGGGTCTGACTTAAATAATTCGATTTCGTTGAAGCAATAAATCAATAAAATCATTAAATAACTAAACCATCTAAAAAATATATATATATATATATATATTTTTTTTACTTATTTACTGGCTATTTCACATTTACTTTCTATATTAGACATAAACCTGCACTGATAAAGAATTTATTTTTTATGCAATTTACTCAATTTGTCGGTCCAATTCATTATGATTTATTTAAAATAATTATTAAGAACGTAATTTAAAAGTAATTTCAAATAAAAAAATAGTTATTTATAGATGAAGTGTTTTTCTGCCATATAATTCAGTTTTAACCTTTTTACTAACATTACCTTAAATAAGGCTTAAATGAGCTTAAAAACTAATTAAATTAAAAGGTTTATAATCTTTTTTAATCTTATTAGAAAAATTAAAGCCAATTAAATGATAATGCATTTCGTTTATGTGTATTTAATATTTTATTTTGTTTCGTAATATGCACAAAAGTTATTTTAGAGGTTTTAATTCTTTACATTTTTTATATTTCTGGAGAATTGTAGTTTAATTTTAACTTTCAATGACTTTTGAACAAGTTTCTAAAAATTACAGTCATAAAGAAAAACAGGCAAACCGACATTGCAAATATTTTTTTGGTTATATAAGCATTAATTTAAAAGAAATTCGAAAAGAGCTGAAAAGTTATTGAATTAAAAGATTTATAATCTTGTTTAATCTTAAGAAAATTAAATCTTAAAATTCGTAATGCTTTTTTTAAATTATTATTCAGAATTTTAGAATAAAAATAAGGGTTTTTAATTCACTTTTAAACTAGGCTTTCAGAAGATTTTTCTTTTGCAGTAATTTTTATTTTCAGTGACACTTAAAAACGTTTTAAAGTACGAATGACTTTAAAATAAGAAAAAATCGACAAAATTTAAAATTTGTAGCAATTAAATCAAGTAAGAAAAATCTTGCGTTAAGCATATATAATGAAACACTTTCCAAAAGTCCCTTAAATCTTTAACAAAACTTTGTTATTTAGGGAAAATAAGGTTACTATCTATAGCCAAATATGTATTCCAATACTTTTGAACAGCCCTGTGTTTGATGTGTCGTTTGATATATAAACTATATAATTTGAAATTTAATTTAACAAGAAAATGCCTAGAAGGTTGAAATTTCTCTTTCAACAATTTATACTAATTGATGGAAATATACTTGAATACTTTTGTTCAGCCGTGTAGTTTATTTTGTACGTTTATTACACCCCAGTATTTAGCTAAAATTTATTTTAAACTAAAACACTCTTAAAACTACTGAAATGACGTTGTCAGAAATTATCATTCATTACATCCATGTATCCAATTCTTTGCGTAGCCCTGTATATTACTTTGTTTATATTCTACACACATTTCTTAATAAACTAAATGCAGTTAATCGTAAAAATGCATAACTTATTTAAAAGCAACCTTTAAGTAATTTACGCTCATGCTCAGTAAAGTTTGCGAGCTCTTTTGTGGAGGCTTATATATCAGCTATAGCATTTATACACACCATAGGGTCATTCCATGTCAATTCAACCAGACCTTGTAACCCGACCCACACGGATTTTGATGAAACTTTGTGTACACACTAATTCTATCATGAAATGATTCCATCAGAAATTTTTCCTTCCTAGACCTCATACTTTGTGAGATATGGGGGGGGGGTCCAATTCTTGGGGGTTTTTCAAATCGCACATTTCTGAGTCTGTATTTTGAGATTGCAGTTCCATCTTCAAAAAATTGTTTCTCTGGATCTAAAACGTTAATCATCTTAAAAATATCACTGTAAGAATATAAAAAGATGCAGATTTTAATAAAAAATATTTAAAAATTTTACTTGTAACATTTAGGATAAACAAAATAAGCCAAAGTTGAGAGTTATGGTTATTTTTCTAAATTTTTGTGACTTCACCAAAAAGGCTGTACACAAAAAGGCAAATTAAATTTCCAATTTCTTTTTGTTTTAAATAAAAGTTTATACTTTGGGCTTTCTATCTATGAAATAAAAATGATGTGTTTCGCATGGCTTATGCAAAAATTTTGGGTACTTTCCAATTAGCCGGATGCATGTTTTATTTTTACATATTGCATATGCAAACAAAAAGGAAAATGAAATTTCCAATTTCTTTTTGTTTTAAATAAAAGTTTACACTTTGGGCTTTCTAGTTGTGAAATAAAAATGATGTCTTTCGCATGGCTTATGCGACAATTTTGGGTACTTTTCACTTAGCCGGATGCATCTTTTATTTTTACATATTACATATGCACACAAAAAGGCAAATGAAATTTCCAATTTCTTTTTGTTTTAAATAAAAGTTTACCCTTTGGGCTTTCTATCTGTGAAATAAAAATGATGTCTTTAGCATGGCTTATGCAAAAATTTTGGGTACTTTCCAATTAGCCGGATGCGTGTTTTATTTTTACATATGTACAGATCTATATAAATGCAGATGTATTATATATGTACATATGTATGTATATATATGTATAACACTGGTACCCGTCTAACCGAAAAGTACCAAATTTGCCTTGTTTTGAGAATCTGCACCAATTAAGAGGAAAAAAATCTCACTATGTTTAGCTGTGGTACTTAAATAATTACTGGAATTTCTATGAGTTATTGAATTTAATGTTATTTGATGCATGTTTTTTTAATTTGCAAAGTAAAATTTAGGCTTCGTTTTTTCTGATTAAAAAAAAATCTGACTGTAATATGTTTCCCCATTAAATTTAGTGAATGGTCCATATATTTCATTTAGTTATTTAATAATGGGCATTTTTTGCTAATCTAATGAATCTCTTACTTTTATTTTCAATAATTAAACTCAAAACAGATTTTTTTTTTTTTTTTTTTTTTTTGTACAGTATAAAATAGATAATTTTTTCTCCTCACATTTCCATTCTTTCTTTCGAATGCTTATTTATTAATTATTTGTGTTTAAAAAATGTTCAAAACCTTGTATTTCCTGTCCTTGGTTAATTTTAACCAGTTTAAATATTTATATTGGCAAGTTTAAATACACAAATGTTTAACAGAACTTAAATTTGTTTCTATAGTCTGAAAGATTTAATTGCACCTGATTTGTATAAACACCTTCTGATAAAGGCAGGGTAATGTTCCTTAGTATGAAAGCAGATGTTTTGAAATCAATTTAACAAAATTATTGTCATTCTGTTGTTTCTTATCATAGAAGAATGATCTAACTTTTACTGTGCTACTAAAAATATAATCTGATTGTTACATACTTTATAGTTTATGATATGTATAAATATTTTTTTGCTTTATTGTTTTAATATGGAGCCTGATATTAAACCTTATACTAGTCTTCAGGCTTGCAGTATTGTAATATTAACTGGTTTAGAATGTCACAAAACTAGCTATTGAAATAACAGAGAAATAGACTACTTGATAATCTCTGTGATTCAGAAAAAGAACTTTTATTAGTTAGGACTATTGCATTTATAAAACAAAAATTAAGTGAAAACCGTTTGATTAATATATGTGAGCATCACAGAATTTCGTTCTTAATGAAATATGAATTATATAAATGTGGAGATCCACTTAAGCGGCGTAAAAAGCAAGTGAAAAAAGCAATTAGGGCAGTTAATAGAGATTTATATACGGCCGAAAAAGCAAACCAAAGTTGAAACTTATGATTATTTTTCCGAAATTTTGTGACTTTATGAAAAAGTCTCTACACAGAAAGGCAAATGAAATTTCCAATTTGTTTTTGTATAAAATAACATTAAATTCAGTAACTCATAGAAACTCCAGTAATTATTTAAATACCACAGCTAAACTTAGTCAGATTTTTTTTTCCTTAATTAGTGCAGATTTTCAAAACAAGGTAAAATTTGGTACTTTTCGGTTAGACGGGCACCAGTGTTATGCATATATATATCAATAATCTGTATATATACATAGATATGTACATGTATAATACATCTGTATTGATATAGATCTATACATATGTACATATGTAAAAATAAAACATGCATCCGGCTAATTGGAAACCCCCCAAAATTTTTGTATAAGCCATGTAAAAGACATCATTTTTATTTCACAGATAGAAAGCCCAAAGTGTAAACTTTTATTTAAAACAAAAATAAATTGGAAATTTCATTTGCTTTTTTGTGTGCATATATAATATGTAAAAATAAAGCACTTATCCGACTAATTGGAAAGTACCCAAAATTTTTACATAAGCCATGCGAAACACATCATTTTTATTTCATAGATCGAAAGCCCAAAGTGTAAACTTTTATTTAAAACAAAAAGAAATTGGAAATTTAATTTGCCTTTTTGTGTACAGCCTTTTTCGTGAAGTCACAAAAATTTGCAAAAATAACCATAACTCTCAACTTTGGCTGACTTTTTTTATCCTAAATATTACAAGTAAATTTTTTAAATATTTTTTATTAAAATCTGCATCTTTTTATCTTCTTACAGTGATATTTTTAGGATGATTCATGTTTTAGATCCAGAGAAACAATTTTTTGAAGATGGAACTGCAATCTCAGAATACAGAGTAAGAAATGTGAGATTTGAGAAACTCCCAAGAATTGGACCCCCCATATCTCACAAACCATGAGGTCTAGGAAGGAAATATTTCTGATGGAGTCATTTCATGACAGAATTAGTGTGTACACAAAGTTTCATCAAAATCCCTGTCGGTCGGGTTACAAATGTGGGAAAAATTGGTTGAATTGACATGGAATGACCCCTATAGTATTCATAGATTTAGTTAAACTTAACAGTACATACAATAATTTAAATGCATTTCATCCACCCATGAACCATCAATGGATACATATAGAGTAAGGTGGAGCGAAAAAAATATTTTTTTAAAAATCAAAAACGGGTAGGTGCCAAAAGTTGCCTTTATACTAGTACATCAACTGAGTGAAATTTTACCGCTGAAAAAAAATAGCTTGAGTCTGCGCTTTTGCTCCAAAAATCGAATTTTTGGGTAAAATTTGTCATTTTTTGACATTTTTTCAAAAAAATAAAAAAATTCCTACAGAGCTGGTTATTATTTAAAAGTGTTACTTAAACCTTTATATTTATCTGCTTAACATATTTAAACTATAAAACAGTATCTGTAGTCTGTATAATTGGAGCAAATCTGACAACTTTTGGTAAAAACCAGCGTTACTTCTCTATTGAAGCATACAACGAAATGTTGTTTTGAATGCATTTCTTACCTAGCTGCTTTCAAAACTATTCTGTATATAACTAGTAGATGTGGCTGCGTTTCATATCCAACCCGTCTCAGCCACCCAGCAATGTAGGCCCAGTGTTTTATTTTTGTATTGAATTGTTATTTTTTTCCCGAAGAAGGGCATAAGTTTTCTATGTATCAAAGTATAGCTTACCTCTTTGTTTCAACTGACATCGGATGGTACTGGTGTGACCTGCTGCACGTATATTTTTATACCTTGTATAACAGAAGAGGAAGCTGAGTAATATACAGTCGAACCTCGTTAATACGCGAATCAAGGGTCCGATCAAAATTCGCGTATTAAACGGGTTCGCGTATTAACCGAAGGTCGCGAATTTTCGTCGAGTGGTCTATCTAATAATAATTTATGCGAAAAAAAACAATTTTTTTAATCAATTTTTAGCGTTTTTCAGACATAAAATGACATTTTATTTATTTTAATCATTTTGTGCTTATTAAGCGGGAACATTTGAAAGCTGAAAATGCAAATAATCACTATTTTCTCAAGTAAAAATCCTATGTCTTTCGAAATTTAGATTATCATGTATAACACATAAAATTGAATAAGACGAACACAAAAATTTCTGCTAACCATATTAACTAAAACTAATGTTAACAAAATTGAAATCTTTGTTAGCTATTCAGAACAGATAGATGCAATAATAAATAGTATTGATAATAATAAAAAATCAATTAAAAAAACTTATTGAAGTCAATAATGTCATAAAAAAAATAGTTTTTGGAAAAGTAGCTGTCAATTTTGGCCCGTTTGATGCGGTCGCGCCTTCACCATGACCATGATGTTTTCCGCTTTATTTAGGTTGTGGCAAGTTTCGCTTGTTGAGGGTAATTCGCCCAGTGACGACGCATATTGTCTTAGGAAATTGAATGCCTCTTTAACTTTGGAGAATGGGGATGAATTCATCAACTTCTTCCTCCTCATCAGTCGTAGTTATCTCGACGATGATATCATCAAGACTTCTGTGTTCGGAGGTAACTAGATCTTTGTGGATATTAATGAACGTGTCTAAATCGTCAAAATTTTCCCCTATAGTTTCTTGTGCGGCCAGCCAGTCTTCTTCAATATTAGGGTGCAAGGTTGGATCTGTGTAAATGATGGTCTCGCTATTTCCGAAACCCGCTTTGTGAAAGCAATTTGTAATTGTTGTTGGCGTAACACTCTCCCATGCTGCAGTAAGCATATGCATAGCGTCGAGGGCTGTAAATGGAAGACACTCGTAGCAAGAAGGATTGTAACCGTGTTCCATTTGATGAAGGTATCGCTGACGACGCGAATCTTGTAATTTACTTTGGCGCTGTTAATTATTCCTTGGTCCATTGGCTGGGTGACACTGGTCGAGTTTGGAGATAGAAATTCTACTTGGACATTATTCAGGTCTGCATTATCTTTTGGATGCGCAGGGCAGTTGTCCACAAGCAATAACACATGGCGCGATTCTTTTCTCAAACGCTGATCAAAATTACGAAGCCATGTTATAAAAATGTTGTCCGTCTTCCATGCTCTACGCTTGCTTTCGTACAGTCAAGTGAAATTCTTGACATTTTTAAAGCATTGTAGGTTGCGTGATTTCCCTATGACCAGCAGCTTTAATTTATCTGATCCAGCAGAGTTGGCACAGAATAGAATAGTTAATTGCTCAGCTAAATTGCTCTTTGCTCAGTTTGCCTCCATGATATGTTTCTTTTTTTATGGCCATTGTATTATTGGGTGTCAGTTTGTAAAAAAGCCCAAATTCGTCCACGTTGTAAATATTCCAACTTGAGTAGTTTTTTACAAGCTGCGAAAGCACATTAATTTTCCAGCAGTGAACATCTTCAATGTTGACTGCAGCTGACTTACTACACACTTGCTTGGATTTTATGCCGTACCGTATTTTAAATCGATCCAGTCATCCATTTGAGGCATTGAAATTTAGCAATGCTATTTTTGCTGCGATTTTAGAAGCTTTTTCTTGTATTAGCAAGCCGCTATTCTTATTGGGATATTCGTAGAGCGCACTTGAACAAACCACTCGTGAAGGGCCCTTTCCATGTCCTCAAATTTTGCGGTTTTTATTTCCTTTTTCTTTGTTCCTTCAACCACAGCTTGATTAACAATGACATTCCTATTTAACAAAGTCCTTAAAGTTGATTCAGGTATGCCTTTTTCTTTGACGAACGCAGACTTATTTGAGATAGATTGGGCATCGTATTGATTTATAATTTGTAAATTCCCAGGGATAGAAACAGCTATTAATATGTTTAATTTATCGTTTAATATGTTCCTCCCAGGGGGATACCTTCTTTAGGTATTCACGGGCTTCACAACCCCGGGGCACCTGAGTGATCTTTCTCCTTTCCTTTTCCTCCTACTCCTCTGGCGTTCCTTTCCTCTTTGTTTCACTCTCGTTGTGGTTTCCTCTCAGGAGGTGAGGGCAATTCTGTATGAGCCAATGTCATCCTGCATATCGACTCATGGAGAATTGTAAACCACCCACGTGTTGGCCGTGCGTGGCGACCCGTGTCCCTGGAAAGGGGGATCCTGACAGTTGAGGGAAACCAACACACTGCTTTGGCCTCTGCTTCAGGTAGACGGGAGGTGCATATTGGTCCCGTATGCATCAATCGGCTGGTCAGCTGACTTTTGTCACTGGCTTTAGGGATCAAGTGATCGAGCAAATACTAGTCATCTCGTTAAGGGTGGAGGCTGACATGGGTTTGTCTTGTGACCGTATGGGCCCTGGTTAGCACTGGTGCACGAATGTGCATCCCCTTGTTGGGCTCGGTAGTGGGTGGTGCGGCCGGGGTCTGAATTTTATTTTCTTTAATATGGATGGAAAAACTTTTCCTTCTATTTCTCTCCCTAGTGGAGAGCAACAAAGTGTACAGACTTCCTGCTTCACTCGCTTTTTATCATCAAACGTACTGATAGCCACTCTGATTGCTCCTTTAAAAAAACTTGACCTTTTCTCATTGCTAAAACATTTCTGTCTGTCTTGGGAGATGGCCATTCTCTCAAAAAACTACAATCTGGGGATTTGCTAGTTGAGGTTTCTGCAGCCAAACAATCACAACTTCTCTCTAATTGCTCCACAATAGGCGCTTTTTCTGTTTCATAAAACATTAAATACGAGCCGCGGTGTAATATCCGAACCTGACCTTTTATACTCCACCAAAGATGAACTTCTAGAAAATTTAAAAGACCAAAATATCATTGATGTACGCCGTATCACCATTCGTAGAAATCAGCAGATAATTCCTACTAAACACATCATTCTAACTTTCAATAGTCCAACACTGCCAACAAGAATTAAAGCTGGGTATCTAAACTGCCCAGTCCGGCCATATATACCAAACCCTCTCCGATGTTTTAAATGCCAGCGTTTTGGCCATACCAATACCAATGGCCAATGTCGTGGCAATGTTACCTGTGCACAGTGTGCAGAAGTTGGCCACGACAGTAAAACTTGTGAAAAGTCTCAACGCTGTGCAAATTGCAAGGGTGATCATACATCATACTCCCGCTCCTGTCCTATATGGACCCGTGAAAAAAAAATTCTTACTCTGAAAATTACTCAGAATTTATCTTACCCCGATGCCCGTAAAGCTGTTGAATCCAGAACCCCATCCGTTGGAATTTCCTACTCTAGCCTACTTAAGCAGCAATCTAAACCTGTAAGACACATTAGTACTCAGACTGACTCCTCTTTTCCACAAGGCTGTGGACACATCGGCACCCAGACTGACGTGTCTATGTCATCAAATAATTCAGCCAAAACACAATCAACAAACAACCCAATCAAAGAATCCCGCGATATCTATCTTCCAACCAAATGTTCTGGGAATCCGCAACTAGAACGCCGGCTACCATCCTTTGAACCTGTTAAAATAATTAATCTTGAGAAACGACAACAGAAACTAGCAGTTCAATCAAAAAAATCACCTGAACCCCAAACTAAGTCCAAAGCTGCCACAAATGCGAAACCGATCCAAAAGGCAAAGGATAGGGTTCCCATCCGAGGTTCCCATCAGTGGCAGACTGTTACAAAAAACCACTGCAAGTCACACCAGAACCTGTCTATTACAAATTTTAAAGATCTCAAACTGCTACAAAACTATGTGGAAGATGTTATGGAAGAATCTGAAGACTCGAGTACAGAAGAGAATATTGTTTTTGACGAATTCATTCCTAATTAACTTCACATTTTTTAAACTCTGTGTACGTTAAAATTATTCTTTATATGATTTGTGCATCATTTCATGCTTTGCTTGTTCTAAAAACAATTAATGCATTATTTTTACTTTATTTAATTGCACCTTGTGTTTAACGCTTGCCTTGTTGTTTTTACCTCTTTCTTTTTTAAGTTTTGTGTTCTTTAAAATTGTGTTTATATGATTATTGTGCATCGTCTATAATTTAACATATTTTTCTGTATTTTTATGCATTTTAACAAAGGACTGTAGACTTTTAATTGGTTTTAATTACGCATATTTTCACTTGCTCTTAACTTTTTTCTATTTTGACTTGGTCTTGGCGCAGCATGTCCCTAAAGGGATTTTACTCCATTAAACCCCATTCAACCAACCAACCAACCTCATTGACTGGTTTTAATTGTATCATGACATAGCATTCCATTATTTTTAATCTTGTTTTTATGAATTTTCATTCATCTATATGATTGTTTATATTTTGTCATTTTTTTAGCAACTGCCACAGTTTATAACAGTGTCTTTTATGGTTTTTGACCTCTTTTATATTGGTTTTTATTATGTATCTCACTGCTATTTTATTTTTCGGTTTTAAATCACCTTTGTAGTCTCATTACGACTTTGTCTTGGCGCAGAATGTCCCCAAAGGGACCTTGCGCCATAAAAATCCATACAACCAACCAACGTTTAATTGTTTTGCTACTTCTGCCATAGTTTAGACTAGATTATAAAAGCATAGATGGATATCGTAGACTAGATAATACTGGGAGCGGCAAGCGACTCTCTTCTTTTAAAAATATAACAGCACTGATGAAACAGCGATTGGAAAGACCACGTGATTAATTTGCGATTGTAGCGCATGCTCCATCTATCGGTTCTACCGCTCTAATTTAGAAGCAGGGGTAGGAGGGGGGGTCACATCATTTCTTAACTATGGGGAAAAGTTCTTTTCATTTTTGCTTTTTACAAAACCTATCTGACGCGCGCAGGCCGTGCTCGCGATGAATGTGCCTTACATGAACTTCAAATTTGTATGATTTTATAAATTTAATTCCCATTTGTCTACATTTATATTTTTAAATGACAAAAAATGCAAGAAAGGTATTCAATTAAAGGTACATTCTGCTTTGCGTAATTTGATTTTTTGAACCAATGCGTACAGAAAGCGAGCGAAAACACGACAAAACACTCAGTTTTTTACTGATTTCAAAAAGTTTTGTGACAATTATTTTTTAATTTACATATTCTTAATTAGCGTCTCACGATAGACCAAATCATAAGTTAAAAATCTGTAAGTGCTGTATTTTTTAAAAATTGAATTTCCATTAAAGTTTTACAAAGTGGTTTTATAAACTATCCAAATGAAAATAGGTATTTTGCAAAGCAGGCATAATGTTTTCAACTTTTGCACAACGCTAGCCTCGTCTCGCTTATGAGATTTCATTGGGAGAGTTTTGATTGGGCAGTCTTGTGCTAGACTCGGATCGGGGTCCAAATCTAGTCAGCGTGTGGTTTTGAGGCGGGAAATGCTGATTTTAATTGGGTTTAAATAATTGTTGCATAAAAAATAAATTAAATAATTGCTGGATAAAATGCTTGGGAAAATACTTCATCTAAAAACTCGTATGTTTAGAACTAAGCTCATTCGCGTATTAAACATAGGTTTTTCTTTCTAGGGACTGATAAAATTTCGCGTATTAAACGGGTTCGCGTATTAACCATTCGCGTATTAAGGAGGGTTTTTTATATGTGTAAGATATGAGTATTTAAAGGAACCAAAGAAAATTCGTGTATTAAGCGGTTTCGCGTATTAAACAGGGCGCGTATTAACGGGGTTTGACTGTATTAGGTATGTTCTTAATTGAACCTATTCAGCAATCTATTATCTTCACTAAATTTTCATACAATTAATGCATTATGATTGGGAGTTCTGTTACCACAACATTTTTTCACTCAGTTATATTTATATATAATGATATACCTAAAAATTGATTGTTTGAATTCAATTTCTAGTATGTCATCATTTACTGTACCTATTACATTGAATATATTTTGAGAAGCTAGCTGTTTAATATTATGACGATCGTCACAGAGGATTTCAAACAAAATTTGCGTGTAAAGTAACAATATTTCGAAAGAAGTTTTAGTATTTGTTTTATGTCGTTTCCTGTGTTGTTTCGTAGTCGAGTAATTTCTAATAAGTTTTTAGACCTATTCTTTAGATGTGTATTACGTTTGGTATAAAATATCCCGCGGTATAAACTTTGATTATATATTTTGTGAGTGAATCTATGGACTCTGATTGCCAATCTGTGTTTATATAAAGCGGAAAATTTTATTCGCTTTATGGGCTTTTTTTTGTGCGAGATGTTTTCTAAATTCCTATTCCCCATTTCTTCTGAGAAATAACTTTCCTTATGAATTAGCTTTGCAATCTTCGACAGAAATTTCTAGTCTGTTCTGAGTATCTTTTACTTAATTTGCGAAAAAAAATTCAAAATTATTATCTATTTTATAAAAAATTGCAATAGGAATTGAATAGTACGTAGACAAAGATTTTCTAATTGATCCAGTGAATCCATGTAGATTATAACGTTTTACATCGACTTCTCCAATAATTGACGCAGAGGAAATTCACTGGAGTTGAAGTAGCATATGATCCATTATTATACACAATTCTAAGTTTATCCAATGCAAAATGGTTCACAGCGACAAGTAGAATTCTCCTAAATTCAAATGAGTACTTATAGTAGATTAGAGTCTGTACATTCTCTCAAAAAGTACTATGCATTATAAGTTTATGCCCAGGACAATTCACCATCAAATATTGTTCACTTATAAAATGGGGATCTAAAAGTTAATGGAAAATTACCTGGCTACGAAAACACTTAGAAAACGGCATAAAACTAATGCAAAAAAAGTTATTTACAACAATGGTTGCTCTGCACGTGCAGGACAAATTCCTGTTGCAATTCTCTCTGACGATCACCAGAAATCACATTAAACAGCTCGCTTCTCAACATATAAAAAATGCAAAAACAGAATAAATGATGGCATACTTATAGACGAAATACCTGAAATCATCTTTGAAGCAAGTTATTACGTAAAAAAAATATAATTGACTGAAAAAATGTTGTGGTAACAGAACTTCCAGTCAATTTCATCAACTGGATGTAAGTTTGATACAGATAATAAATGGCCGAATAGATCCCCTTAATAATATTCCCGTACATTACTCTGCTTGTCATTTTTTTGTATAAGCTGTAAAAATATACATTAAGATAGTCACAGCAGCATGTGGATACAAAGAACAGATAAACTAGGTGAATGCATCGAAAACATGCCAAATTTTGATAAAGAATCACAAATCAATATAATGTACCCTGGGGTAATAACGCCACTTTAAGGTTCTACCAATTTTCACGGCTCAGTTTTAGATTGTATTTTTCAAACAAATATATGATTTGATACAGCCAGTGTTAGAAATTAGCAGTCGTTAGTCGTCAAATGCAACTAAAAAATTGAATTTGACGACTAGAAAATTATTCTTGGTCGTCAAATTTGACGCCTAGCTTTTTAAAAAATTTATTAGACATTCAGCTCCGAAAATTAAAAAAAATGGTCTAGTCTGAAAAATCAGAACTAAAAAAAACATCGCGAATTTCGAGAAATAGTCGCGAAAAAAAAACAAATTTCATCATTTGCTCGTATAAGAAATCGCCACTGGATCGCCAAAGATGGGAGAAAAAAACGATTTTTTTTTTCAAAAAATAACAAAAAAGCAAAAGTTTTTTATACGATAGCATAAAAAAAGGCAAATTTCTACAAAGTATTGCGAATAGAGATGCAAATTTCGTCAAAGAATCGCAAGAAAAATGCGAATTTTATAAAATAATCGCAAAAAAGTTAATTTCGTCAAAAAAATCTAGGGAAAAAGATGAACTTTGTTATAGAATCTCAAAAAATGCAATTATCTATGAAGGATCGTGAAAACAAATCTTAGTTTCGTCACAGAATCTTTAGAAAAAAGCTAATTTTGTCAAAGAATTACAGAAAAAATAAGAATCTTGTCATAGGATCGCAATAAAATCTGTTAATTCCATCAAAGGCTCGGGAAAAAATGCAAATTTCTTCAAGGAATCCCAAATAATCAGAGCCAAAGGCTCGCGAAAAAAACACATAATTAACGGGGGCGGGTGGTGTTCCTAGCCCTGCAGAAAACGACAAATTTTGTCAAAAGATTGCGAAAAAATACTGCCACTTTCGTCAACAATTTGCAAAAAAACATGGCAAGGCTTGTCAAAAGATCGAAAAAACGGCAAGTTTCGCCAAATGATTGCGAAAAAACACGCAAGTTTCGTCAAAAGATCACGAAAAAACGGCCAGTTGTGTCGAAAGATCGCAAAAAGAGCTGCAAATTTTGTCGAAAGATTGCGAGAAAACGGCAAATTTTACCGAAAGATAGCAAAAAATGCAAAATTCGTAAAAGTGGTGCGACCCCCCCCCCAAAAAAAAAAATATATTGGGAGTGGATTTTTTTCTTGTCTCTGTAGTCCCCTTAAAGAAAATTTGATGCGAATTTCAAAATTATTCTTTTACTCCAAATCACTCCAAAATTATATGCAGTACTACAGTAATATTAATATGAATTTTAGAAACTGCAACTAAAAATCTTAATTTGACACCTAAGGTTTTTACAGTAGTCGTCATTTGACGCCTGCCTTTTATCTCCTAATTTCTATCACTGGATACAGCAACTCATTGACTATCTATATAAAAAAAATAATTTAACAGATATGTATTCATAAAATGTAATGGCGTGATTTCTTGACCAATACTATTTGGCGTTTATTACCCACCTATATGGGTAATAACGCCAAGCAAATAAAACTATGAAATAAGATGGAATAATTGCATGTAGATTGCCCAATTCCAAAAATACAAACTCTACAATCTTGGAAATTGACAAATTGCATTCTAAGCTATTGAAAATGTTCAATTTTTGTGAAAGTGTAAGAAAAATAAAGGTGTGGTGTGTGGGGCGGGGAGGATGAGACAAAAGAATATCAGACCGTGAGCTTCTTTTTGCTTAAAAAGGACAGCTTAAATAAAATTATTATAAACATTGCATAGTTTTAACTGTGTTTATTTGAATCAGTATTTAGGATGTAGCCTGGCCACTGTAGGGAATCAACCGGGATATTAATGCCAAGGATTGGCGTTATTACCCCGTTATAGTTATTGCGCTGTACATTTTAAATTACAATTTATCTTTAGAAGATATCCAAAATCTTCAACAACATTTTGAAAGTCCATGAAATGTACTACAAAGGGGGTAGCGGGTTAAGGGGGGTCTGGCGGCCCCCACCGAATCTGGTAAAATCGTTCCAAAAATCTTGAAGAGGGTCGAAAAACAAGCAGTATAAGCTTTTTCGACATAACAACCCCAAACGAAAACACAGTAATGGCGAAAAATATGATTTTTTGTGATTTTTATTTTTTTCAACCAGTTTAATTTATTTTTAAATGGTTTAAATGCAATTAAAAATTTGTTTTGGATGTGTGGAAGTCCCCTGAATTTTTTCAGATTTTTTGGTCAAGTAAAAACATGTGAATTTTAGGTTTAAATGCGAAAAAATCATGAAAAACGCGTCATTTTCAAGATTCAACCCTCTAATTTTTAGGGTTGTTTTCATTTTCCCGAAGGGTGCTGTATAGTATAGATAGCGGCAATCGTCCTCTTTCGAATGCAGGCAACTTGACTCAATTTGGTCAATTTTGGTGAGCGGGGCGATTTTTTGAAATAAACTCGAATTTTCAACTTTCGGTAAATTACGGCGCGTACTTGGTATAATGCGTTCAATGCGCAATTCCGGTAATCGCAGCGTGAATCAAGCTCTTTTTATATTTCTTTTTATACTCAGAACTGGCAATTCCAACAGCATAGCAGCGTCAATATTTGATATTAAATACGATCAACAAGTATCTGATTATTGCGATTCGGTCTTGAAATCCTTCAATAAAGACGTTTTGCCATATCATTTTGGGGTGCAAGCGTGTTCACGAGAAGACTTGATAGCTAATCACACTTCTCCGTACGTGAAAAAATTACACGGTTTTGAGAATCGACTAGTTTTGATAGCTAATGGATCGCATGTTCAACATGAAAAAAGTAGCAACAATTGTTATCAACGAAAATCGTATTCAGGGCAAAAAAAAGTTCCACTTTTTAAACCCTTCACGGTTTGTACCACGGATGGGTTTGTGGTTGATGTTTTCGGGCCTTACGAAGCAACGGTTAATGATGCTACAATCATGATGGAGATTTTTAAAGATCCAAGCGGTTTAAGATCACTTCTTCAAAAAGGCGACGTCTTTATACTTGATAGAGGATTTCGAGATGTAAAAAATTTCTTACAGCCTGAAGAATTTGTTGTTTTGATGCCTGCGTTAAAAGGAAAAAGGAAACAACTAACGACTCAAGAGGCGAATGACAGTCGATTTGTAACTAAACTAAGATGGGTAGTAGAGGCTGTTCATGGTATCATTGGCAGCAAATTCCAACTCTTGCATCATGCGTTTGACAATAAACGTTTGCTATCAGCTAAAACTTATTGCAAAATAGCGAATTTTCTGGTTAACGTGTTCGGAAAACGACTCAATTGTGATAACGAATTACAAAATGAGATCACTAACAAAATGTTGCTCAGAAAAAACATTAATAATGATTTAGCGAAAGTGGTAGAAGAGAAAAACTGGAACAGAAAAAAAAAGGATCTTCAGACCTCTGACGTCAAATGATGTTGTAGACTTTCCGGAGTTGACAGAAAGAGATCTGATGATACTTTTTACAGGGTCTTACCAGTTATCACAGACCGTTTCTTATTTAGCAGAATTATGAACTGAAGATGGAGTTCTTAATATGCATTACTTGTTGGAAGATAAATCAATTTTGAAATGCGAAGTTCAATCGAGGCACATAAGTCGGAAAAAGTACAGGTGTTACGTAAAATACGTTCCTAACGCTATTGGAAGAAGTGGTATAGAAGAATACGTATGCGATTGTGCGAATGGCCTCAGAACTGTCGGTTGTTGTGCACATGTGGCCACTATCATTTACTTCTTAGGGCATGCAAGATATTTGTCGCGAATTATTCATCCAGCACAGATTCTCACAAATCTTTTCTCTGTTCAAAGCATTGAACCTGTTATTGAAGAAGATAGTGACGAGGATTAAAACTGTAAAATTGTTTACTTAGCTCTGTAAAAAAGTATTATGCTATTTTATATTACTGTATGACTATTACGTAAGCTTGAATAAAATATGATTTATGCCAGAAAATTTAGTTTCATTAATTATATTAGTTGAACACGATATTAAAATTGTTTAAATTCTGTGATTCCATGACATTTTTTAGATTATCAAACCTGTGTTAATAAATACTTGTGGGTGAATTTGTTGTCAAAAAAAATTTTTGACATCAAATTCGTGATCAACGACCTCAAAAACCCCTATAGAGATGAATTTTTTATAGCAAAGACGCATTATACCAAGTACGCGCCGTAATTTACCGAAAGTTGAAAATTCGAGTTTTTTTCAAAAAATCGCCCCGCTCACCAAAATTGACCAAATTGAATCCAGTTGCCTGCATTCAAAAGGAGACGATTGCCGTTATCTATACTATACAGCACCCCTCGGGAAAATGAAAACAACCCTAAAAATTAGAGGGTTGAATCTTGAAAATGACGCGTTTTTCACGATTTTTTCGCATTTAAACCTAAAATTCACATGTTTTTACTTGACCAAAAAATCTGAAAAAATACAGGAGACTTCCACACATCCAAAACAAATTTTTAATTGCTTTTAAACCATTTAAAAATAAATTAAACTGGTTGAAAAAAATAAAAATCTCAAAAATCATATTTTTCGCCATTACTGTGTTTTCGGTTGGGGTTGTAATGTCGGTAAAAAGCTTATACTGCTTGTTTTTCGACCCTCTTCAAGATTTTTGGAACGATTTTATCAGATTCGGTGGGGGCCGACAGACCCCCCTTAACCCGCTACCCCCTTTATGTAATTAACAAAGTATTTCCGGATAAAAAAATAGTCTTCACATCACAAAACGTATCTCGCAAATTTTACATCAAACGTTAATTTTAGTTGCTTGTAAAATCAATAAGACCTAAAAATGAAACAAATTAACTGGAAGCTGTTTTTTGCGATTTATATGACTCAAAATCCTTCTGCGCAGAGCACATGGGTGTCATTTACCAGATTATTTCATAATTATGCATAATATTAGCACTTGGCGTTATTACCCCGCCTGGCGTTATTACACCAGACCACCTTATATATATTTATAAAACACTGTACTAAGATGGTTGAATAGTTGGGACGGATGGTGTATGAAATATAGCCATTTCCACGACGTATGTCCAAGATAGTTTTGAAAAGAAGACCTGTATTAAAAACAACAATTCATTGTATGTTCCAATAGAGTGGTAATGCCGTTTTCTTACCAAAAGTTGTCTGTTTTGCTCCAACTATACCGAATAAAGATATTGTTTTATAGTTTAAATATGTTAAGGAGATAAATATAAAGGTTTAAGAAACACTTTTAAATAATAACGAGCTTTGTAGGAATTTTTTAATTTTTTTAAAAAAAATCTCAAAAAATGATAAATTTTACCCAAAATTTCGATTTTTGGAGCAAAAGCGCAGACTCAAGCCATTTTTTTTCAGCGGTAAAATTTCACACAGTTGATGTACTAGTATAAAGGCAACTTTTGGCACCTACCAGTTTTTGATTTTTAAAAAATAATCTTTTTCGCTCCACCCTAATATACAGTATTCAGGAAAGTATATACTATTTAAAATCCTTTGTATGTCCCTGTAAATGCTATGCTCTTCGTATTATGCACGACTATATCGTATAACTTATATTAAACCTCAGCGACATATATCAATTTTATTATTCATAAAATAGTTTAATATATGTGCCACACACAATTCCCCCCTTTACCATTATGTAATGGAATTCTTTTATGTGGCCCTCTAAATAAATAATAGCTATTTATTTCATTGTATATTTTATAAAAAGTATATTTTAGTACACTTCGTACATGCATATAAATTTTAATATGTTTGACAGGATGTAACATCTTTAAAATACATTTGAAATTTTTTTTTCTCCATAGGCCGTAATGTAACGGTAAACTTTTGATTGTCCCAATAAATAAACTTTTCATTCTAGAATCTTCATTTAAAATAGGGTTAGTTATCAAACCGGGTTTATAAACACTTTTCAACTTTGTTGGAAAGTATTAAAAAGACACCGGATATTCCAAATGTTCGGAGCGAAAATAATATGAAAAAAAAAAAAAAAAAAAAAAAAAAAAAAAAAGATTTATGGGTAGGAGAACCATGCAGTTTACGGATTCATCGTGGTACGATATTTTGTATGACATAAAAAAATAATCCAAAATGGCAAATCAAATTCACAATATACGGCACTATTGTAACTAATTCTATGGAATAATTCCATATTGTTCAGACAGTGTAAGATTTGGATACAAAAATGTTTACAAGCAGCATTTTCTAGGGTTTTTCTATCCAAATCTTTCGTTGTGTGAGCAGTATAGAATTATTTTGGTGTTATACAAAATTCCGTACCAGTCTGAATATTAATCAGAAAATTCCCTGTCTTTCTGACTAGAAAACTGTCTTTCCACTGTCTTTCTATATCTTTCTGTCTACGGATCTTTTTCATTACCTTTTTCTTTCGCAACGAACTTTTAAAACATCCAATATATATCAATATATACTTCCAGGAAGTTTGTTTTCATATTTCTTAAGAATAATTAATCAAATGGCTATGTGTATATCATAATGTAATGAAAATTCATTTAAAAGATTTTCATTTCTTACTTAAATTTTGTATGTGTCTAAGCGCAAACGTTTTACACACTAATCGATGTATTAAACTTAAGGAAAACCACACTTAGATTTTTTCTTTAGAATCTTCTATACTCAGGGCACCCTTCCCAAAAAATCTCAGCCTTGAAGCACTATTAAAGGAGCCGAAAATAATTATGCTCGTCAACTACCTTTGCCTAGCGGAAAAGACGGTACACTGTTGCGAATGAGATTGATAATAAAAGGTACCGGAAAATTTTTAAAAGCAAAATTCTATAACTTAAAGGCATAGACCAGAAAATCGGGAGTGTTGGGGTGTGTAATAAGATGTCCTGGGATAATAACGTCACGCTAAAATTCTATCAATTTTCTTAGCTTAGTTTTTTCCCTTGAAACAAAAAGAGGATTTGATGCAGCAATTTATTGACTATGTATACAAGAAAGAATAGTTTAGCAGATATGCATTCATATAATGTATTGGCATAAACTTTTCTGTGATCTCTGATCGAGTAAACAGAGTTAAAGCATATCAGTCGATTAAACAGTTAGACCGCGTTCTTATAGTCCCTAGTGCTCTCTGCATCCATTTCTCAAATTTCTTTTCAGTGACTACCAGCATCTGTAGAGTGTCCTCTTCAACATTCTAGACATGCGCTAGGGAGGGGAGGATGGGGAGGGGGTAGGTTGTTAGAGCCTCTAAGACTATTTCTCGACACGAATGTGATACATATAAAATCAAAATAAATTATTCTAATTCAACTAAAAGGGTACCAAAAGTTATTACATATGGGTTTTAAAAGCTCAAAAACCTCAAAGATATAAAACACAATATTAAAATAGACTATTCGAGCACTTTCAACTTTTATTGCAGTCATCATCAATGGAGGGAGATGTTTAACAGATTGTAGTTCTTGAATTACCGTTGTTTTAAAAATTGGAGACAAGTCTGTTTATTATAAATGTGTGTGTATCGGAGGGATTACATTCCAAATTTATCTGAAATATTTAATACGTTATACCAAATTTGATGTCAATATAACGTGTAAATAAAAGAGCATATTATTACACGTGTTTCTTCTTTTATAGAACTTCCGAAATATTTCGGATGAATTTGGAATGTAATCACTAAACTCTCTGCTACCTTATAATAAATGGATTCTTCTGCAAAAGTAAAATCAAGGATAAATCAACAATAATGGCACCTTAAGGGGACTTATTTGATGGTGTCAAAGAAAAAAATTGGAATCCCAAGTTATTCTATGGGAAAAATATGTATCCTTCTTGTTCATTCAAATTTGGAAACTTCAACAAAATCTTTTTTTTTTTTCGGCATGTAGATAGGAAGGTTCATTATGCCTCTATAAGCTCCAAATTTTCATATCTTTCTTCCAGTGCAAAGTTACAAGCATGTAAGAAATGTTTTTATACTTTTCAAAAATTTTTAAAAAATTTAACAGAAATTTTAAAATACTCATAATTACTTTAAAGGTATTTAAATCGTACAGAGGGAAAAAGAACCTTATGCTATATGCTGATAAAAAATATTGTGGAAATTTTCAATTTTGATTGAATAAGAAGTATAATTATTTTTCCCATTGGATAATATGCTATTCATTGTTTTTCTTTTCCACCAGATAAGTCCCCTTTAGGAGACAGTGAACTTTCAAAATCATGAAATGCGACTAAAAAGTCGATTTTTTTTAAAAAGGAGAATTATGAAAATAGATGCTCAAATTTATCTTATGCAGAAAGGTTTTATCAATTCTGACACATCTTCGCAGAGATATACGTTTTTCTGTCTGTAAAAACTGAATATATTTATACATTTTTCCTTAAAATGCTAATTTCTCAATATGGAAAATTTTGCACATTTCTAACATTTGAAACGTTCCATCCGCTTTCCTAATAATAAGTTTCTTTTGAAATACTACATATTCTCTATACAATACTAAATCAATGTTTTCTTAAACAGTTGCATTTCAGAGGTATTTTAGTGTTGAAATTTAAATGCTTATGAAAATATATAGCCAAATTTCTAGAAAAAAAAACTCAAAAAAAAAAAAAAGCATAATTATAAAATTATATTTTTGCTGCTTATACATTCAGCAAACTTTTATGATTCACGCCAAGTTCCATTGTAATATATGATATGTTTTTTATAAATAAATAACGTGCAAAAGAAATGATGCAAAAGATATTCGCATGGGACTTTTTTTAAATGACGATTTTTCGTCATTTTAAAAAATGAATATGCAATAATTTTAACACTTTTTGTTAGTTTAACGCCAAATTTTGAATATAACCATATGAGCTTACCATTAACAATTCTTCCATTTTTCAAATGTATTAATTGAAAATTGAAAGTTTTGATTCTTACTATCCCCTGACCCCTTAAAGATCTCCTCCCCTGATTATGACTGTAATAACAGACGAAATTTTAACATCTGTCCATAACTATGATAGTTTTGAGCTTTTAACCTACGTGTAACTACTTGTAGCATCTTTATAGTACAATTTAATCGTTTATTTCGATTTTGTATGGTACTACTGAATAGCTTTTTAATGCTTACATTTTCGGTTACTTGAATTCTGCTTTCAAATATTTATTTTATTCATGATACAGAATACTCTTTTGGAGAATTTCTTGTTTGCATAGCAAAAATAATGAAAACAAAAATCCTACTATCCTCTTAAGCTTTAAGCGATGCTGGGTCACATGCAGGTATGCAGCTGGGAATAATTTTTTTAAAGGGGGATAATTTTTTTGAGGATTAAAATTTTTTTTCAACTTACATGCAAAAAATTTCTGATCTTGAAACAAATTGCTATATTTTTCAAGTGAAATGATATATGCATTGATACAAAGTAATCATAAAGTAATCAGAAAAACAATAAAAATCTCATTTTTTTATATTATTTTAAACAAGAATTTTTTTTTTTTCAAAAATCTAGAATTTCCCAACTTGATGTTCAAATTTTCCAAGTTCAGATATATTAAGGGGGGGGACGCCTCCCCCATAACCCCCCTTCGCGACGCTGTGAACACCTAAATTTAATTTCATATTCACATTCGGCAACAAGATAAAAATGTAATAAAATCTTGATTTTAAAATGAAAATTTAAAATACAAGATTTTATTCTCTAGTAATTTTATAATTTTACGAACAGAATTTTTCTGCGCCTGAAAGAGTTAATTCAATTTCAAACAAAAAAGAGAGAAAAACTGGTACTATAAACACTTTTCAGCTAGGCTTTAAAAATATGATTTTGTCAAGGTTGTAAAAAAAGCTTTTAAAGTTGTAGGAGAATTCTCTCTGGCTGAAGGAAAGCAACAGCATGTTGGTTTCTTAAAATAGCAATTTTACGTTTGTTTTGATATATTAATTGCTTTCTTTAGAAATATGCATAAATTCTTGGATTTCTATAAAAATATCTGCTGGTGCTATTTCGATATCGCAAGCGAGCTTTTTTATTAACAGATTGGGTTGAGATATTTTTTGTCGTGTTTTAAAGGAAATATGGACTTTTAAATGAACACAAATTGGCCAAATATTCGAAATTTGGTTTTTGCATTAGGGGACAGAGGGTCTTTGCGTTTATGGAAAAGGTCAAAAACATCATATTTTTCAAACTACCACAACACAAATAATATACAATCAAGATTTCAAGGATCAAAAGAATTCATTTTAGCATGAAGATTGTATGCAAATGTATATTTGGTTAATTTCTTAAAGTAATTATACAGTAAAACCTCTAAATAACGTACACCTCGGAAACGCAGAAATTGTCCGCTATTCAGAGGTGTCCGCTATTGGAAAAACCTCACAGATTCAAAAACCATTAAGAAATGCTTAACATTTCATTGACTTTTATATGTTCTAAAACCTCTGTTATATGATTAATCAGAAATTAAATTTATATTTTAAGCGATGGGACTGAAATAAAATTGTACACACCTTTATCCACTGTTTATTACATTCTTATGAAAAAAACCTGTTACAAAAGTTAACTTTTGCTTGCAATTACATGTAATTTGTTTTTCAAAATTGACATTATTGGACATTATAGAGTACTGGGCGGGTTGGAGGATTGCACTTTTTGACTGTTAAAAGCATAAAATCTAAAAAATTTTGGGGGGCTATTTCAATGTTCTGGAAGATGTCCCTCCTGGGCAAGCCTTTCAATTCAACACTGAACGTTCGGGGGGGGGGGAGGTGGGATTTTCCCCAGCCCATTTATCTGTGATCACAAAATTCTCTGATAAATTTAGAGGCCTTTTTACTTTTTTTTCATTTTTTTCTCCTTAAATATATATACATATATATATATATGCATTTAAAAGTAAGCTGTGAAAATTGGTTGAACTTTAACTTGACATTATTATTCCAGGGCTCCTTAGATAGAAAGTAATACTGCGCGCCAATTTCAAATTTATTACTCTGAGAAAACGTGTTTTAGAGTTTCAATATCTATAGACCTTCAGTTGTACTCAGCGTCTATAAATGATTATAATTTAAAAAAATAATAATAAAAATAATAGCGGTTTTTTTGTATATAGTTGAAAGAAAAAACATTAAATACAAATTCAGAATAAAACAAGATCCGAAAATTGATTTTTTGAAAGTTCAAAAATTCACATGCTCTTTTAAAGCTTGTTAAACTTTAAAAGAATACATCATTGCATCATACAGCCATATACAGTCCATGCACCTTAAAATGAAATAAAAAGTTTCCAAAAATTAACTCGTTATAATGTGCTTTCATTAAAACATTATAACGAATTATTTCATTATACAGTAAAAACTCTAACTATCCGGAGTAATATATTCTGAATGTAATCTGGGTATATTGTTATCGAGATAATAGAAACTATTAAAAATAAGTAAATCTAAATGCCTCTTAATTGTGTAAATGTTTCAAACATTCTTTTAGCGGTAAATTGCAATGAGACCATAACCCATAAAAAATGATGATGGACCAATGAAACTTTGCATACAACTAATAAACAGTGCGGTAAACGGTAAATTCAAAGGAGTATTTCAGCAAAACTATTCCTGATTCAACAATTAATTTGAGTAATTTTATTGCGATTTTACCGCCCCATATATAGTGATAAACTGATAACAGAGAAATGCTTATCGTTTAATCTTTATGCATCTTTGGGTGTTACTAAACTGAATTGGTGTTGAGTCAATAACTCGATAAATAAGCGAATATCACCGGGCGATTGAAAACGAAAAGCGTCATCAGTCGAACAGTAACATGGATAAGAATCTCAACTGTAACCATACACAAAATGAAGCAGAAATTGAGCACTCGCAATTTGGCGAGTCTGATTGTTCATTTTCTCGCCAAATGAAGCATTTTGTTGCGATTTGATGCGCTGGTAAGCGGCAGTGAAAGCCCTTATAATAAAATCTCATTGTGTCGAAAAGTATCATTCTAGTTATTTATAAATTACTTAAATCTATCTTAAAATGTATAAATACTTTTAATTTTAATGTCATGTTTTTGTAAAAAAAAAATATCAAAAAGATCTTGAAATTTTAAAAGCATGATAAGTTTCGAGAAGGGACTCAGTGAACTTATTTGTATTAGGCTGGGAAAGACTTTCTCATTTTTATTAAAAGCAAAAGCAATATTTATCTAAGAAGAAAGCCTATTTTTATGCAACTACATGTACAATTTGTGTCTATAAAATAATTGTGTCCATGTTCATCCTTCAAATATGTTATACATTCCCTTGTTCTTGCATGTACATGTATAGAGACAATAATACACGCGGTTTTTGATAGTTGCTGTTATACACCTCAGCCTTCAGCGCATATGAGTGTGTAGAGGGAGGGGGGATACTGTACGTTTTTATCAAAAAAAAAAAAAGGAAATTTCAAAACATCTTCATGTTTTAATAATATGATAAGGTTTGAGAACGACTTCAGTAAATTTCCTGGTGTTTGGTCGAAAAAGATTTCATTTTCATGAAAATTAATTTTTTTCTAAAAAGAAAATGTATTTTTTATACTACTATATATATAAACTAGCTGACCCGCCTGGCGTTGCCCGGGTCCGTATTAACAATATTAAACGAACTTGAAATTTGTATGATTTTATCATTAACTCGAAACATGCAGAAATGCATTGCGTGAAATACGTGGCCACTGACTGTGCGAAAAATCGGTTTAAAAAACAACTAATGTTAAGCTCTAAAAATACTAAAAATGAGCGATGAGAAACGCGGGAGGAAATATGTATCCAACGACTGCGTGATTTTCGTGTTAAAGTTTTGATATTTATCAAAAATCACTGTTAAGTCACGTAACTAATTATTATTTATTTTTCACATAGAAATACCAAGTGAAATATTTTGAATTTCAAACTAATTATATCACTCTTAAATCCGACTATACCATGAATGAAACCGATACTCGCTGGTAGCTAAAAGGTTGGTATATAGTTTATAATTTCAGAGCCATTTAACAAAAGTAAGTGTTATTTTTAATCAAATCATGCGTAATGTTCACTCTGTGGATAAATTCCTAACCGTAAACTTTTGTACCGTAATCATAACCTGCCTGTAACCTAACTTCGACTTAACAGTACCTTAATGTAAATTAAATATAACAGAAATGTAACCTAGCCTTCACTTTATTGTAACATATCCTTATTCTAACCATAACATAAATGCAATTTAACTTTAACCTAACTTTAACTTAACCGTGATCTAACTGTAACCTAACGGGAAATTAAATATAATCAAAGACTTACCGTAATGTAATTGCAACCTAAGTTTTACCAAACCACATGTTGGTTTCATGTCCATGGAAATTATTTTGTCTTGTTCGGATCTGGTTATGATTAATTAGAACATTTTCGTCGGGTTCAGATTTCGTTCGGTTCAAATTTTAGGTATTTTTTGATATTGAGTTTTAATGTTCGGGTCGTATTCATGTCCATGGAAATTATTTTGCCTTGCTCGGATACAGTTACGGTTCTTTGGAATATTTTTGTCGGGAACAGATTTGGTTCAGTTAAGATTTAGGCTTTTTTTTCAAATGGAATTTTTGGGTTCGAGTTTTCTTGCGTGTTCACGGAAATTATGCTGCCTTGTTCGAATAAGAACATGCTTCACTGGAATATTTTTTTTCAAGTTCAGATTTGGTTCAGTTCAGATTTCGTGATTTTTTCAAAGATATTTTTTAGGTTCAGATTCGGTTCATGTGAATGGAATTTTTTTGTCTTATTCAGATCCGATTACGATTCTTTGGAATATTTTTTATCGGATTCCGATTTGGTTCGATTCAAATTTCAGGTATTTTTTCAAATAGAATTTTTAGGTTCGGATCTCGTTCATGTCCACGGAAATTATTTTGTCATACTCGAATCCAGTTATGATTCTTTCGAATATTTTGGTCGAATTTAGATGTGGTTTGGGTCAAATTTCAAGTTTTTTCAAATCGAATTTTGTAGGTTCGAGTCGGGTTTATGTCCATAGAAATTATTTCGTCTTGCTTGGATTAGGTTATAGTTCTTTGGAATATTTTTGTCGGGTCCAGATTTGGTTCATTTCAGATTTCGGGTTTTTCTTCAAATATAATTGTTGGGTTCGGGTCTTCTTGCATGTTCACGGGAATTATTCTGTCTTGTTCGAATAAGGACATGCTTCACTGGAATATTTTTGCCAATTTCAGATTTCATTCAGTTCGCGCTTTTTTCAAAGAATTTTTTGGGGTTCGGATTGTGTTCACGTCCATGAAAATATTTTGTCTTGTTTGGATCCGGTTGCGTTTCTTTGAAATAGTTTTTTCAGATTCCATTTTGGTTAGATTTAAATTTCAGGTATTTTTTCAAATTTCATTTTTAGGTTCGGATCTCGTTCATGTCCACGGAAATTATTTTGTCATACTCGAATCCAGTTATGATTCTTTCGAATATTTTGGTCGAATTTAGATGTGGTTTGGGTCAAACTTCAGGTTTTTTCAAATCGAATTTTTTATGTTCGAGTCGGGTTTATGTCCATAGCAATTATTTCGTCTTGGTTGGATTGGGTTATAGTTTTTGGAATATTTTTGTCGGGTCCAGATTTGGTTCATTCAGATTTCGGGTTTTTCTTCAAATATAACTGTTGGGTTCGGGTCTTCTTGCATGTTCACGGAAATTATTCTGTCTTGTTCGAATAAGGACATGCTTCACTGGATTATTTTTGCCAAGTTCAGATTTCATTCAGTTTGCGATTTTTTCAAAGAAATTTTATGGTTTCGGATTGTGTTCATGTCCATGGAAATATTTTGTCTTGTTTGGATCCGGTTGAGTTTCTTTGAAGTAGTTTTGTCAGATTCAGATTTGGTTCGATTCAAATTTCAGGTGTTTTTTCGAATGGAAGTTTTAGGTTCGTATCGGGTTCATGTCCACGAAAATTATTTTGTCTTACTCGAATCCGGTTATGGTCCTTTCGAATACTTTGGTCAGATTTAGATGTGGTTTTGTCAAAGTTCAGGATTTTTCAAACGGAGTTTTTTTAGGTTTGATTCGGGTTTATGACCACGGAAAGTATTTTGTCTTGCTGGGATCGGGCTATAGTTCTCTGGAATATTTTTCTCGGTTTCAGATTTCGTTCGAGTCATATTTCGGGGTTTTTAAAGAAAATATTTAGGTTCGGGTCAGGTTTCATGCCCACGAAAATTATTTTTCCTTGTTTGGATCGGGTTATGCTTCACTTGAACATGTTTGCGGGATTCAGATTTGGTTCGGGTCAGTTATCAAATCCATTGTTTTTTCCAAACAGAATTTTTAGGTTAGGGTCGGGTTTATGCTCACGGAAATTTTGTGTATCACGGATCGGAGTGTGGTCTGTTTTTTTTCTGGTTGGGATCGGGTTATGTTTAAATTAGTCTAAACATTAAGGTTATAATCAGTTTTGCTACTATTCTTTTTATGGCTATTTCTGACAGATAATTTACTTTGCTATTTGATAATTTATTATGGTGAATGAATCGTTTGCGGATACAAACAATTGTACGCCAAACAGCTATTTTATTTTTGATTTAAAAACAAATTAAAGCCATATTACAACTTTAAATTGAATAGAACACATTTAAATTTAATCAATGATTAAAAAAAACTCATAGAAAAGTGTCGTGTATTTTTTTTCACTGCAAAACAGCTAATGACTCATACATTCTAATGTTCCAAATGCCAAAAATATGCGTACAACTATACAGTAAAAAGAAATTAATAGAGTGGCCGTATAATGTCTTGGGGTGACGCAAAAAATGTAACTCTAATATCCGCTACATTAAGTTCAAATAAGCACGAACAAAACCATTATGCTTTGAAACTCCGATCAATTCAAACTGGTTTAAATCAGTATTTCTTTTTTTTTGTTTTATATCTTTTAAACTGATATTGAATAGATGGCTAAAATTTCGTTTAAAAAATAACGTTTTGTGCCATTATTGCCAGTAATACACGATCAGAATGCATGAAAGATACGAATAGATCAATCATAGGCAAGAATTATTTGATTATTTTTATCATATGACTTTGAAATATCAATATAGAAGCATCATTTAAGATTTTGCTTGAAAAATCAACATTCTTTCGTTAATGACTTAAAATCGTCTGCACTCTGAAATCTAGATTTTAGATTAATATTATTATTTAAGTGTTCATGCATGATTTTAAAAGAATCTTTTCATCACTATTTTTTATAGTATTGACATGGAATTATTAATATGCTGTTAAATCATAAACATTTTTCATCTACGTTATAAAGTATTAAACATTTCTGAAAAAAAAAGATAAAACTTTTAGTAATACATTTTTTTACTTCAAATCATATGTTTTCAATATGTTATTTAATTTTATTTCGACATTTAATTATTTTTAATTTTCCAATTTCAATTATTTTAAAAGCGAACATTTATTTTAATAAATAATATAATAGAAAAAAACCATTTAAAAAAAATTACCATTTCTTCGTAAAATATGCTTAAGCTGTAATTCATTTCTTCCAATCCGTCTTATTAATACAAAATTCCTTCCTTTTGCTTTTGTTTGAGATATTAAAATTTCAGCGATAAATGGTTTCATATTGCAAACCCTTTGTTTTTCGGTTTACTTCTCCACCACCTATGTTTTTCCTCCATGGCGTACAGCAGCTGTGGTGAAAAAAAATCCTCATTTAAACTGACAGTTTGCCAGTCTATGAATTTTAAGGGTCAGTCCCAGCTTTTTAAATTATTTCTGGGAAACTTTTATTCAACCAACCAACCATAAGAGAATAAAAGTGAAAAAAGCGAAAAAAAAGCGATTTTTTATGAGAGTGAGGTTTGGAATTTAATTAATTACTCACTTAATAAATAGAATTTTGAAATTCTGAGCGTCAGGTGCACAAGGAAAGATATTGGGCTACTCTCAGAAAAAAATTGAGCTTCGTACGTACCGTAGTTTTTGCTAACTATCGCAGACACACACACACACACAGAGCGATTTGTTATTTTATTAATATAGATTTGCGCCAATAAAAGAAATTGTGTTCATGGCACTCCTCACAGTTATTATTATTATCATTATTATTATTTTGGTCTTCAACATGTAAAGACAATGATACCCATGGTTTTTAATAGGTATTCTTATTCACCTGTACTTTGTATGTGTGCATGTTTAGGGGGAAGGGGGGAAGAACGCCATATGTTTTTTGACAAAAAATGAAATGTCAAAACAACTTCGAGCGTTCTCAAAGAATTTCTTTGAGTTAGATAAAAAAAAATTACTTATTTTCATGAAAAGCAATGTTTATCATATAAGCTAACATATTTCTAAGCAACTACGCATACAATCTGATTCGGAAAAAAAAAAAAAAATCTTCAGATTTACTTCTTACAATTGTTATTATTGTTATTATTATTATTATTATTATTATTATTATTTTGTTTTACAGGTATAGTGATAAAGAAAATAATACTCATGGATTTTATGGTGTTCTTATAACTAATTCTTATTATTCATCTCCATTTTATGTGTGTTGGTGTGTGTGGGGGAGAACACTCTATGCATTTATGTATCATTTCATATTATCTTAAAATTAATAAAAACTAACTTAATATAAAAATGATAAAATCAAAAAACTTTAGTACACTGTAAAATAAAAAAAATAAAAAAAAATAGACAATGTTTGTTAATTTTGAAAAACATAATATAGCCATGAATGGATATATACAACAACCATAACCTCTTCCGAGTTACCCTTAATTCCGAAAATTGTTCTTTATCTTCTGAAATATCATCCAATATATTTTTGAGATTTAAAAAAGCTGTTATATAAAAAAAAATGTTTTTTTTTTTTTGCCACTGTGTTTCATAAACGTTCCCAAGTAATTTCGATAGTGTAATAATTATTCTCAAGCTGGAATATAGGTTATTCGCATGTTGTCAACTGTCAAATAAACATTTTCATGTTTATTCTTGTTCCTTCACAAACATGCTTTACAGGTAAACATTGTAAATTAACAGCATCACCATTACCATTTAAATTAATACTATTCTGTTAACCCCTTAGGGACGAGCGACACGTATACTTGTCGCAAAAAGGCTTAAGAATCCGTGTTTATCACCACCAATAAAATTTTACTGTAAAATTTGCCTTATTTAATCGGAGCATTTCCTCTGTTTAATAAGTCACAAATTTCTGTTTTTAAAAACCGGTGACAAAGTATTAAAATTTCGTAAAAGGCTCCCGTCGCGAAGGGGTTAATATTGCATGTATGAATTCTTTTAGGTAGCTTAGATCGTTTGCGTGAGAATTAACAGCATACTAAAAATCTATTTTGTACTTTGAGAAATTTTATTAAAATGCTATAAAACTGCTTGGGATCATTTCCAAAAATCAGCGACAGTAAAATAAACTTTGTTTTTGTAATTACTTCTTTGAATCTTGAAAATACATTGATTTCTGAGGTTTCTAAAGTTGAAGAGCGCTTTTCAGAATCATGGACGATCCAGAAAAGATAATTGTATATTTTGTAGCTCTATTATATTTTTATAGATTAAAAAAGTATTTTTTCTTTTTTTAATGTGCTTTTTTTTTTTTTTTTTTTTTTTTAAAGAATGATTGAATGATTTATCACTGTTTTTAACATTTCCCAACATAGTTGAAAAATGTTTATGTCTTCGGTTTGTTTGTCCGTCTAGCCGTCAGTCCATCTGTTCAAATTCTAACTCGTTTAAATACAATTAGATTTCCTGTAATTTAAAAATGTTATTGGCGTTTACTATAGCATGATCGCTATAAAAAACGCAGTGTGTAGAATATGTTTTTTTTTTTTTTTTTTTTTTTTTTTCAGGGACAGGCAAAAATAATCTGTTACTTTATGGAGAAAATCAAATAACATGCATTTTCATGATTTTTCAAAAATTCAAACATAAGAAAATTCATATATATTTATGGAGAGTACTAAAAAATGCGTTCTATAGAATACGTGGTGCAAAATATATATTATATATTTGCATTGTCTGACAAAAGATTTTCGTTATATAATGGTCCATGGAGAAACTTGTTTTCAGTGTATTTTAATCATGATACACTTCTTCAAATATAATGAAATTGATACATCTTTTAAGTTTAATACCGGATACTTACTATACTATAGACAACAATGCGTATAGAATTTTCCATTTTATTAGAGGGTTCATGCAAATATTTCGAATACAGTGCTGTTGAGCCGAAGTGCTATCTTTTAGCGCTAATTGCTGGAAGTGCATTTTCAATCATGGTATGAGTTTTTAACTAAATTGTTGCATATTACATGGTGTATAAAAATACTAAGATCATATACAGGGCTACACAAATTAATTCGTAAACAACAGTGTATATGAGCGTGAAATGCTTAACCTCTTTGAGACTAGAGCCTTTTGCTTATTAAAAAATAACTTATCACCGGTTTTTAAAAAGTTTATGTAGTTGAATTCAGAAAATGCTCTGATTGAATAAATTAAACTTTACAATAAACATAGCGGCCATCTTTTACGCATTTTCTCTGCCACAAAAAAATTATATTAAATATTGTCTTATTTTATAGTCGAAATCTTAAGATTAAAGAAAAAGAAAAGCTCTATAGAATTTTAATGGTAGCAAAAATGCGTAAAAGTTGGCAGCTATGAATAAATAATAACTGGTGAGAATAATGAATAATTCTGAACACTTTAAGTGACACGTATACTGGCATCTCGTTTCCAAGGGGTTAAAGGTGGTTTTTAATTGAGTTATGCATTTTCAAATTGAACTTTATTTAATATACTAACTAGGAAGAAGTGTAAGTCACCGATTTTGACGAAAGTGGTATCGTTGGAAAGATCTCATCGAGAGCAGTAAAAAACTTAATGGAACTACCCGTCGCAAATGATTCATTTTAGAGATATCCGACAATTTATACCATGTAGCTAGTGCACACTTAATGGGAGATCGCAAAAAAATTTAGTCTCGGTTTTAACAAAAGCGGTATTGCTGGAAAGATCTCATCGTGAGGATTAAAAAACTCAATGGAATCACCCGTCGAAAATGAAACGTTTTCGAGATATCCGACAATTTGTGTCACATTGTCAATACACACTGCTGGGAAACTGCATTAAGGGGCATAAATTGCTGGATATTTCGAAAACGGCTCATTTTTAGATGGTTAGTTCCATTGAGTTTTTTACTTCTCACAATGATATCTTTGCAACGACACCATTTTCATCAAAATCGAGAAAACATTTTTTTGCGGTCTCCCATTAAGTGTGCACTAGAACAGTATGCCCTAGTTACGTAGCATAAATTATCGGATATCTCGAAAACGGCTCATTTCCGAAGGGTAATTCTATTGAGTTTTTTCTCCCTCATGATAAATTTTTGGCGATACTACTTTCGTTAAAATCGAGACTAAAATTTTTTGCGGTCTCCCATTAAGTGGGCATTAGCTACATGACATAAATTGTCGGATATCTCGAAAATGACTCATTTGCGACGGGTAGTTCTATTGAGTTTTTTACTGCTCTTGATGAGATCTTTCCAACGATACCACTTTCGTCAAAATCGGTGACTTACACTTCTTGTAGTTCTCTAGTAAGAGATTTTTGTAGAATATTTATTAAATGATACACAGAGACAGGCTAAGAACTGCCTACATGGCCTTTTATAATTTTTAAAAATGTGATTTCAGTAGTTTCAAGGGTATTTTAATATTAACAAATGTTTAGTTTAATATGTGACGCATGTAAAAATCTGTAGATAAGAAACACAGCTGTAAAAAGGATTTAAATGTTTTTCCTTTATCGATAAATATTTCTGAAGGGGAATTTTCAGCTTGTTATGCGAATTTGACTAAGTTAAATTTTAGCATACTACGTTGAATATATACAAAACTATATAAATATAGGGCTTCACCAAAGAATTAGTGTGCCTTTCTGGCTAAAGACAATAATTACCGAAATTTGTTTTTCAACTGTGTTATGTATTTTTTAAAATATTTTTTAAAGTATCTTACCGAACTTATAAAACGCGAATTCTGTTAATTTATCACATGGAAAGCGTTTCATAATCTATGCTTCACGCTTGATTTTTCTTCTTCGTTTATGCTTCAGTTCGATATCTGTTAATATCTACCCCATTTTATGTTATTGTTTTAACGGATATTATATTAAACAGACATAAAAGCAAAAATCAAGACATTTCTAGTAATTTCAAAAGCAATTTACTCTCCCAAACAAGCGAACAACAGCAGCTGTTGTTACACTTTCCCAAGTTTAACGACTTCGATAAACAAAACGAAGTAAACAAACAGCGGCAGCTCCTTTTTCGCTTGCTGCTTCTGACACAAATTTTTTACGTTTTTTCTTTCATTTGTATGTCTTATCTTTCAAAGATAATACATATGTTGTAAAACTAAAATTCAGAGAACCGATAATTACCTTTTGATGCCTGACTTTTTGCATCATGAATTTTGTTTTTAAAAATGTAAACCATCTGAAAGTAATTCATACCATTGTGAAGTCGGTATGTTATTTTTAAGAATTGTTATTAAGAGAAAATTGACCTAATTTTTTTGGATAGGAAAAATAAGTACATATTTGATTTTGTGATGGAACAGAAATGATTCTGTTTTTTAACTCTTCAACGGAGTTGAAAACTATTTATGAATTCGGTTTATGTGTCTTTTTTTAAAACTGTGTTATGTATTTTCTAAAATATTATACTTAGGTATCTTATCGAACTTATAAAACTGCGAATCCTGTTCAATATCGCGTGGAAAGTGTTTCATAATCTGTGCTTGACGTCTGATTTTGCTTCCTCAACTACGCTTTAATTCGAGATCTGTTAATATCCACCCATTTTAAGTTATTATTTTACGGATATTATACTAAGCAAACATAAAAGTAAAAAAAAAAAATCAAGGCATTTCTAGTAATTTCAAAAGCAATTTACCAAACAAGCTAACAACAGCAACTGCTGTTACATTTTCCCAAGTTTAACGACTTCGATAAACAGAACGAAGTAAACAAACAGCGGCAGCTCCTTTTTCGCTTGCTGCTTCTGACACAAATTTTTAAAGTTCTTTTTATTATTATTATTTTTGTATTTCTTGTCTTATCTTTCAAAGATAATATATGTTGTAAAACTAAAATTCGGAGAACAGATAATCACCTTTTAATGCTAGACATTTTATATCGGGAACTTTGTTGTTAAAAATGTAAATCATCAGACAGTAAATTTTTACTATCATGAAGTCTGTATATTATTTTTAAAAACTGTTATTTTGAGAAAATTGACCTAATTTTTTTGGATAGGAAAATTGAGACATATTTGATTTCGGAATTAAGCAAAAATGATTCTGTAAAATAAAATTCAATCTCTTTCTTTGTAACACTTAGAACGTAGTTGAAAAGTGTTTATGAATTCGGTTTACCTGTCTGTTTGCAGTCTGTCTACCTATTCATGCTCTAACCATCACAAATATACTCGGATTGTTAGACTACTGGTATATCTATATTATAAAGGCCAAACGTATCTGTGCGTAACGCATACGTCATTTTGCGAATGGCAACACTTTCTCATGCAATTCTGTTTTGCAATTTTCGGTACTGCAAATTTTATACTTTTAAACATCGCACATTTACAATTTTTATACCGTCGTATATAGAAAAAAAATTACTTTTAAATGCAATATGTTTTAAAACTGTATCTCAATTTATTTTTGATTTATTAATTTTTTTTGTAGTTTTTAATTCTTTTTTTTTGGAGGTGGCAACTTGAGCACTCCGTTTCTGTGCGAAGTAAAGGGAAAATAGATATAAATTAAAAAGAAAGAATAGAGAAGATTTATGGTGGCTGGGAGTGATGCAAAAAATATAGGGGGAACTGGGGCACATTGATACTTGGGGCACATTGATACACCCCCTGTACAGCACATAGGGTCATTACAGGAAGTTTCACAACTAGTGAAATTAACTACATACAGAAAGTTTGGAATGATTCAATAGTTTGATGAAATGGGATGGGTGATTAATTGTTTTTGTAGGTCAAAAGTAAATTTAAGTTGTACAATTGAAATTGTATTATACAACTGTTCCAGTATATTCAACCGAAAAGAATACCCTCCCTGGCAAGTAAAGCTATTCTTTATCAGTTCCTCATTCTTTATTGTTAGATCAATTATGAAGTGTTGGATTTGAGACTCATTTTATTCAAAATGGCTGTATGGGGCACATTGATACAGTCTTTGTCGGGGCACATTGATACAACCTAAATCCTTTTCTAGTTCATTTTTTCATTACTTTTTATTTTATTTTTTTACCATATACTCCTTAATTCAACCATTTTTCGTCAAAAATTTCTACTATTAGTTTTTATTGAAGTGAAACAGCTCTAATTTCTTTATATTAGAACATTTTATAGTATTTTTGCAAACAGAAGACGTAAAACTTACACAATATCTAGTGCTAGTAGAATTAACAAAAGAAATGGACGGCAGTCTGGCAAATCTCAAATTTATATCGATTCTCCAGAGAAAAAAATATTATCGACATGAAAAATGTTAAGTAAGAGAAACAAGCTGCAGAACAGTACCAGATAATTATATTATAAACATAATTTTTAATATAATTATCCTTTATCTTCTGTTTGTAAACCGATTTATAAACAGAAAACCTGGTAATTCTTTCACCTTTCCTATGAAAGAAGATAATTCTGGGGTTAAAGTGCCAGATATGACAAAGTTACCACAGCCAACAAACAGACAAGGAACAGACAGAACATCAGGTCATTATACATTTCATTTTTGATTGTTTTAATATCGCTTACTAATAAATTGTGTACGATTTTAATGTCTATAAATATATATAAAATGGTTTGCTAACTATTTTTCTATGAAAAATATGCATTGGTGTTATTTTGTCTCCATTTTTCGCAGATGTGTCAAAGTGTATCAATCTGCCCCGGGGATGGGGCACATTGATACAAATTACTTTTTTTGATTTTTTTAAAATTACATCCAAAAATAATGTATAAAACAACGATTGTACATTTTTATGGCACACTACGCAGGTTTTGCTGACACCACATAGAAAAATAACTTGAAATTTCCGCTTTCTAGACACCAAAAAATTTTTCAGAAAAAAGCTGTATCAATGTCCCCCAGTTCCCCTTTCACTGTAAAAAAAAGGGTCGATCTACTGAAAAAGTTTTAGTGATTCTTGTAATTACTAAAAATTTTTTAGTAATCTTACTCGGTTACAAGGAATCTGTAAGAATTACTAGAAAAAAGCTAGTAACGAATAGAGTTAATAATTTTACATTTTTAATAGCTATTACTAAAACTTACTTGGTGTGGCCGTGATAGCCTAGTGGTCATAGTGCCGAACTGCAGGCTGAAAGTACCTGGGTTCGATGCTGGACGCCACCAAATATGCACCGAATGTATGCAATGTAAGTACTTGTAAAATAAAGGGATTATGAAAATCCTGTCGTAGCAGTTACCATGGGTAATGATCTCTGAACTTTCCCTCCCCTTTAGAAACATGTAAAATAGAGCAGGTAGCAATGTTTGGTGCTGCCATCTATTGCGCCTTTACCGGAAATCTTCCGTTTCAGAAGTCTGTCTTTTTATCCACTGGATGCAGCTCGAAGGAAGCTCCTGCCCTTCGGGCACACGTAATGGTTACTAAAAATAATTTTGGAGCTATTGCTAAAATTTGCTTGGTGGCTCATATTAAAAAATCTTAAGTTAGTTATACAAAAAATTCTTTTGTTCAGTTTACAAAAGAAATGTTTGTTTCACTTGCAAAAAAAAGTTTGTAATGGTTACTAAAAAATTCTGTGGAATACAAATTTACTAAAACATTTTTAGTAACCTCTTGAATTTTTTTTACAGTGTAAGCCCGAAATCCGGTACATTAAGCCCAAACACAAGCGCGTGCTTTCGCAAAAAAGAAGAATTTTTTTAGCACTATAGCTTTTAGTTTAGAATAAATGTAATTTTACAGTTTAATTACAATTTTAATAAAACAATTTTTCGAATACTTATATTTTTTTATGTAATTCATTTTTTACTTTATTTTTAACACTATTTTTATTTTGAAAATATGTTTTGAGAAAAGAAAAAAAAAATCACATAGGAAATTGATCCAAAATAGAAAAAGAAAGATGTAAATGACAAAATGAGGTTTTATAATTCAACAATATATAAGGTTTAAAATGCAACTGAATATTTTGTTTGGCATGATATATGAAAATCTAGGAACGTGTGTTACAATAAAAATACGTCATTTTCTTTGTATGTTGAAGTGACGTCAGGCATTTTTATGTATTTTAATGCTTATTATTTTAATTTGTCTTGTGTATTATAATTTATAAAACGAAATTTTAATTTGTTATAGAGTTAACTTTGGAACGAACTTTCTTTGAAAGAATGCACGTGCTGTCGTTTCTTTACCTTTGCATTTTACTTGCGTGTATAATTTTTCAGACACACAACATATCTCTCTATATTATAACGAAAAAATGTGTCCGTGTATAGCACTGACGTCATTTTGCGAATGGCAGCATTTCACAATTAAATCCCATTTTGCAATTTTCGTTACTGCAATTTTTCAAACTTCTAAGCATTGAATATTTTCAATTCTGATTCCATAGAGAAAGAAATCTACTTTCAATTGCAATTTGATTGAAAACTGCAATTACTGTAATTATCTGATTTGACTCATTTATTACGCTTTTACATTTTTCAAGCGTTTCTTTTTAACTTCTATCATGATATCTCCATTAAGAAATAATAATACACAATTTACACATAAATCTATAAATATTGTTTCGGATAATTTTCCATTATGAAATTAAACTTGTATGAATAAATAAAAAAAAGAATAGTGAAAAACACAGATAAAATTATTTAAAAAACAGATGTAGCATGCAATCAAACAATTAAATTTTTTACATTGCCAAATAGGAAAAAAATACTTTGAAATTTTATTTGTTTGAAAACTGTATTTTAGTTTACTTATTGGCTGTGGTTTAAAAAAAATAGATCTGAATTATTTTTTAATTTATCTCTAACCGCGTGAAATTCTATTAGGAAAGATTTATCCATTTTCTCTTAAATCAATATAAAGAGTTCGAGATTTGCTTTTGGCTAGTAATCTATAGCAAAATTAAAACTTCCTCTATAAATAAATAAATTAAATAATATAAATAAATACAATTTAAAAAAAACATATGACTTTATTACGCGTTCAAAATACTGAAATGATCAGAAACAAAAATACTGCCTTAAGTAGCAAAATGTTCGGCCTAGCGACTCCTGACAAGCGTCTAATACTGAAATATGACTTTTGATAAATTTCATAGCTTTATTTGATTCCATAATTAATATTTTTCATTTAACCATTTAAGCGCACTGACCATGTTTTTCCGTCATGCAATATTTTTATTTAAAGGCTGATGTAAGATTGACATTAATGTTAATTTTTTGAATTGCATAAGATAAAAGTATATGTAAAGTTATCAAATACAAATCTTCATACCAAAGCTTTTCACAGTTATTATTTTATGAATTAAACACGAATGAAAAAGTCTGCAGGACACTTAAAGAGTTAAAAATGCCTATTTGGAATTAATTAGCAATCTAAAAAGCATGTTACATGTAGAAAATTTATTAGTTTTAAATTTTAAATAAAAAATGGTTTTAATCTTTACTATGTAAACCGGGAAATCCGGGTTCAATCAACTAGTGTTAATAAAGTTTGTTATAGCAAGCTCAGTGTTAAAAATGAAGTAGGTAAAATTTATAGTTCATTTATAGGTACACTCAAATGAATTCCGTTGCATTACGATCTATGGGGGGATATTTTGCTGTCTATTTTAATGATGTCACACTATTTCAAGCATATTGAAATTTGATGCATCTAATTGAGGTGTACTACAAGATGCTTATCATGGGTGTGCATAGCATTCGTCGTTCATTAACAGAGACATACAAAAAAAATTATGTTACAATGCTGTCTATAAACAATAAGTTTTGGAAATCCGGTCTAAAATGAGGTATGCGTTTTAAAATTAAACTAATTTCTTGCCTATTACTCGATGTGCATAAATTCCATAGATAATATACAGGACAGCACAAAAGTTCTCGAATTCATTTCCATTTATTTACAAAAATGGCTGAAGGAAAATATATGCAACTATGCTATGCGTTTTCTAATAGAACTAATCTTTAGCATACTATGTGGTATGGTATAGATGAATCTATAGATCATATGTAGGTTTGCACAGAAGAATTCAGCTATTTTTATGACTATTGATGCAATTTCTGAAATTGGGTTTTTAGCACTTTCCAACAAAGTTGAAAAGTGCTTATGGATTCGGTTTGTCTGTCCGTCTGGCCGGATGGCCGTCTGTCCGTCTGTCCGTCTGTCCGCGCTCTAACTCCCGTAAATATACTCGGATTGCTATGAAATTTTTATACGTTATTGAGGTTTACCCTAGCACGAACCCTATTGAAAATGAAGTATCTACCATGATTAGTTTATCTACAGAGAGAATCAAAAGTTTCCCATTACATTACGGCCTATGGGGAAAAATCGTTAATATACTCGGATCGCCATGAAATTTTTGGACGTTATTGAGGTTTACCCTAGCACGAACCCTACTGAAAATGAAGTATCTATCATAATTAGTTTATCTACAGAGAGAATCAAAAGTTTCCCATTACGTTACGGCCTACGGGGAAAAATCGTTAATATACTCGGATTGCCATGAAATTTTAGGATGTTATTGACGTTTACCCTAGCACAAGTCCTATCGAAAATGAAGTTTCTACCATGATTAGTTTATCTACAGGGCGAATCAAAAGTTTCCTATTACATTACGGCCTATGGGGAAAAATCGCTTCAAAGGAATTTTAAAGATGTTATACCCTGTCAAACATATTAAAATATGCATTCTATAAAATATAAGGTGAAAATGTAGCTATTATTCATTTACAGGGCCACACAAAAGAAATTCCATTAGATAATGGTAAAAGGGGGAATTGTGTGTGACACATTTTAAATATATTAAGCTTTTCCATGTATAATAAAATTGATATATGTCACTGAAGCTTAATACAAATTATACGCTACTGTCTTGCATAATATGAAGTACATAGCATTTACAGGGCCACACAAAAGATTTCAATTAGTATATTCTTTCCGAAGTACCGTATATGTGCCCGATGATGGCTGATGGAGGGATGAAATGCATTTTAATTATGATATTCGCGTTTATATTTCGCTAAATATATGCACGTTATATGGCGTGTATAAATGTTATAGTTCATATACAGGGCTACCCAAAAAAGCTCACCAACGTTACTGAATATGAGCGTAAATTATTTAAACGTGGTTCTTAAATAAGCTATGCATTTTTACGCTGAGCTGCATTCAATTTACTGAGAAATGTTTGCAGAATATAGATAAAAGGATATACACGGCCACGCAAAGAATTCGGTACATGGACGCCTATGAATGATGATTTATGAGAATGTGATTTCAGTTGTTTTAAAAGTGTTTTAGTTTACAATAATTTTTAGCCTAAGGCTGATGTGTAATAAAGGTACAGTGTAAACTACAGGGCTGAACAAAAGTATTCAAGTATGTTTCCATCTAATAGTATGAATTGCTGAAAAAGAAATTTCAAGCTACTGGGTATTTTCTTGCTAAGCTAAATTTTCCCATTATATGAACTGACATATGAAATACAGGGCTGTTCTAATGTACTGGAATACATATTTGGCTATACACTATTATTTCCCTAAATAACAAAGTTTTGTTAAAGATTTCATTAAGTGTTGGAAAGTGCTTCATAATCTATGCTTAACGCATGATTTTTCTTACTTGTTGAATGTGTTTTGCGTATTCTAAGATTTAGACATCATCTTTTAAACGGTGAATATTATTAGTTGAAGTGTTCTGAAAGTATTAGAAAGTGTTTCATAATGTTTGTTTATAATGTTGTAATGTTTGTTAGTGGTTTTTCGTTTTTTTCAATCTTTAAACATGTTTTACTTCTATTTCAAAATTTTTATTTGGAGGGTTCATATATCTTCCATATCATTTTCTTTTATCTTTACAAGAAGAAAGTACTGAATTCGAGAAAAATTTCGATTTCCAGTTTTCGATGAACTTATACGTTTTAGAAGGTCCTGAACACTATTTGATGGTTTTTAGATAGTGCCTGTTACTCTGTCTCTGAGTTTGTTTGTGGCAAAAATTTATTAAAAAACTAATGCTCGAAATTTCACAAAAAATTAGATTCATTTAGACCTTGATAAAAAATCATGCTGATTAGTTTTTGAAGTATATCGCCCAACAGGTGAAGCAGCTAAGCTACATTTTTCACGTTTTCTGCAATAGATTTATTTGAATAACTAATGCACATATTTTAATTTAACTTCAGATTCAGCTAGATGTTTACATAAGTTGTTATTATTGATAAGGTTTTGGTATAAATCATCCAACAGGTGGCGTTGCTATATTGTATTTTACATGATTTGCGTGTTTTTAGGGATAGTCATATCTCAAGAACTTATGCATATCTTAAGGCAGTTTCATATCTTTTAGATTTTATTTTTATTTATTTTTGCTTTTTTTACAGCTTCATAATGGGCATAGTTTAGTAAATTACGAAGAGATGGTAAGAGATGGAAGAAAGTCTTGGGATTGATATAATCGACTAATTTTTCGTTGTCTTCATAGTTAAAGATTTATTTTTCTTGGTTTTTAATTATTGTTAAAAATCTGGCAATCCAGCCTGATTAAAAATGTTCATTATACTGCCTTATGTACAAATATTAAGGTAGAAAAACTTTCTTAATTGAAAACTCTAATATATTTCTTACATTTTTAGAGTTTCGTTCATCTGACAAAACCCTATTCATCTCTGTTCTCTGAATGTTTGTCTGTCACACAGTCCGAAAAAAAAAACTTTATAAGTCAGAGAGTTCAAACTTTGTGTACTTATGTGAGGGAGTGACCTTTGTAATAAAGGCACTCTAGCATTTTTGAGATCGTGACGTCAATGATTTAACATGTGTAAGCGTGAAAGCGACATCTATCCTCTTTTTTACTTTAACTTTCTAGAGCGTGTGTGTCTCTTTCGGATTCTACAGTTAGGTTGCGGTTAGTAGTAATATGTAAATTTGTAGTATCTCAGTTTGCAGCATATAAAAGCTTGGAGTTTGAGTGTGTGTAGTGAGTGTCTCTGGCGACGTTAGCCAGCTGTGTGTGTCTCTAGCGTCATAGCCAGCTAGTGGCGTCTAGCAGTGTGTGTCTAGCGATATTAGCCAGCTAGGAGTGTGTCTAGCAGCATTGGACAGCTAGTAGTGAATCTAGAGAAAGCGATATCAAGTATTGGCGAGCCTCCAGTGAGTTGACAAGGAGTTTTGGAATTCGACTCGAGAAGTTGGCCGGTGGTAAGAAGTTAATAGTAATTAGGTTGGTTATTTCAAAGTTAATAAAGAAATATATACAGCCACTGCTGTCTATAAGATTTTGTCTAGCAGCTTAGCCGAAAGATAGCTGAGAAGTAATCTGAAGTGCCCAGATTGAGCTAGTTACGGAGCTGTGAGTATGAATTTAATCTTTTAGTAGTGTTCTCAGTTGTTAAAATTACAGACTTGCTCCAGTCCCCTTGAGCCCTTATCGTTTTTAATAAACTATTTTTATCTTACGTTCTGAGTTATGTCTGCATTTAACACCCAGTACGAGCACCCGACCGTTACACTTACAGCTGAATACCTCTTGTCACACAACAAATCATAAAATTTTGAAAAAGACTGTTATTTTAATTAAAATATTTTTTTAAAAAATATCATCAGTTCATTTTTAACTATTTGGAAAATAGTTTTGTCCTTCGTAGAGAATTGGGAAATCTGAAGTATATCTTAATCTTTTTATTGGTTGAATCCCGCAACTTATTTTTCATTCCCTAATTGTTGCCACAATGACAAAAAAGTAATAAAAACTCACAAAATAATAATAATTTGAAAACAAATTGTGATAAAGATTTCAAACAAATCGCATTTAAAAGTGCATTTTTTTCTTTACGCAACGGTGTAAAAATTTAAAATGTGCGATGTTTAGAAGTTTAAGAATTTGCAGTTCCGAAAATTTTAAAACTGGAATTTCATTTAAAATTTGTTTATGATAGGTCCAAGAATATTAATGTTTAATCAATATCGTACGTAATATGAGGCTTTCAAAAGTCAGTCTGATTAACTCCATCAAATAAAAATGCACATTTTAAACAGTTAAAATTGTAAGTCTATGAACTGCTGTTTTTTTAATCATTGGTCTAGGAGTATTAATGTTTAATGCATGGCGTACTTAATATATGACTGGTTATGCTCATCATTAAATGATGTTTGTTATTATTATTATTAATTTAAATATAGAATTTATTTATAAGTCTTTAAAATTTTAGTCTTTAGAAATATCAATTTCCAAAATAGTCGTTGTAATTTGTTAAATTACAATTTTGCTTTTGTCTTATTTTCATAACTGTATTAACTCTCATCGGTCGCTAATTTTTCGTGATGAAGGAACTTTTCTGGAGAACAATTTTCTTTATTTTATTTTTTTATTTTATTTTTTGTTTCTTTTTCTTCTAATCCTTGCACGCAACTTTAAAATTATATTAAAATTATTTTGTATGTAACATAAATTTATGGATTAAATAAACCACGTTATCTTAAACAAAACTCTTTGTGCGATTACACTTACCCACTTGTTTTAAGTTACTCACCAAATAAAAAAAAAGCCTTTTTGCTACTTCTATATTAGCTAGTGCTTCTGAATTCTTCTCTATACTTTAGTCACTTTACTTCACTATATCTTCACTTCTTCTTTCAATAAGTAATTAAATTACATGTATGTTAAAGTCATTTTTTATTTATTTATTTATTAATGAAGTTTAAATTTAAATTGCAATGCTTGATACGCTATTTCGCCGAGAAAACGTGTTCCTTAACAATGGTACGTGTACCATAGTTGAGAACTGGTATGCGAAAACTTGATATAAGTATGTCAAATGAAGTATGGCTTGAATTTATCACCTTAAAAATTTTCTAATGCTATAGTAAATCAGACAGACACACGCACAGATTTACAGATTTTGATAGTATAGATTTTGTAACATTGTAACCTTTTATTAATACATACAGTGTTGAGCAGAAGCTATTTGATCTGACTCAGTCATCATGTTTCACTGATGTTTTTACAATCAATCTTATTTTGACGTTTTCTCAAGCTTATGTTTACTCATGTTCCGCAGTTCATAGAAACAATCAGCCATAAAGTCGTCAATAGTTAACTGTATAATGATTGTGCATGAATCAACTTGTTCTTTATTATATTAAGATTATTATGATGATATAGTAAGATGGAGAGGCACCTCAATGTTCATAAAAATGTAATTTTATCGTAAGACAGACCTAATGCTTTACGATGATCTTAACAAGGCACCGCACATTGACCTTCAAACGAGCGTAATTTTATAATTCCTATTACGTCCAAAAATCCAAATAAACATATCATTCAACTGTTTTCAATTGTCGGCATCATTTTGTGGTCATGCGGTGTGAGAAAAATCACAAACGGTTGGATAAAAATAGATATTTTGCTTTGACAAATGTTGAATGAAGTCAAAACAAGTGTTTAAATACAGCCTATAAGTCTGGCCAAGCCACATAAGAATGTGACATAAGCAACGTGACGTGGGATCTTAGGAAATGAAAAATATTTGAAAGAAAGAAATTTTGTTTCTTCTCTTAAGATGAACGTCATGTTGCTCGCATCGCAATGAGGTCTGCTTAACCTAAAGAGCATATTTTCTGACTCTAAGCTTTTATATTCAAAATAGCAACCCACATTGAACGAGTTTACTTGCAAGGAATGTCTCCATATGAGAATACTCCGCAAAATCTGAAAAAATTACAGAATGTTCTTCTGATGTGGATGTATATGTTTATAAAATATAATTTCGGTGGAACCTCGACAGAACGTTCGTAAAAAAAAATAATGAACATTTCTTTTTTTGGCGATGTTTTCCCAGTTAGCGATAGAATACAATTAAAAAAAATTGTTTTATGTCAATCACTCTTTAAGGAAAAAATGTTTCCTGTTGAACTTGTTTAAATATTTGTCAAATTTACTGTGTTTTAACTATAATTTTGTCACATAGTTTGTTATATGTATTTACAATGAAATTCAACAATAAAAATTACGATTAAAAACAAAATTCAAAATTTAAATTAAATGAAATTGTTTTAAGCTCAAAATTAATTTTAAATGAGCACTGTCGATGCAATTGAGTTGCTATCGAAACGACTTAATCGATATTGAAATGTATAACAGCAGATTTCTCCAACAGACTTTTATTTTTTAATGTGCTTAAATAAATATATTTTTTTCAATATATATATATTTTAAACTTGAAGATATCTTTTCAGTGATAAATTTAATAACTGCAGCAACAAGCAACATATATATGCAATACAATATATATATATATACAGAGTTTACCCCAGGTTTAAAAAAGGGCAGAGCGCTACTGTTCGGAAAAGGGCACTTTTTACATTTTTAAGGGCAATTTTTAATTTTTAAGGGCACTTTAATAGAGTTCAATCTGGAATCTAGCGGTTCAAAAAGTCGTGAAAAAAAAAACAGAAATTTCATCAAAAAATTGAAAAAAAGAAAAAAGTTAAATTCTGTTAAAAGATCGCGAAAAAACGGCAAATATCGTTAAAACATCGTGAAAAAACGGCAAATTTTATTAAAAGATCGCCAAAAACGGTATATTTTGTTAAAAAATCGCAAAAAATGACAAATCTCGTGAAAGTATCGTGAAAAAACGGAACTTTTCACAGAATTTTTCGTTTTATTGCGATTTTTGGACGAAATTTCCCTTTCTTCGCAAATCTTTTGACGAAATCTGCCATTTTATCGTTATTTTTGACAAAAGTTGCTGTTTTTGCGAAACATTTAACAAAATTTTCCGTTTTATCGCGATTTTTGAAAGAAATTTGTTGTTTTTCCACGATTTTTTGAGAAAATCTACTGTTTGTGAAATTTTGTGACGAAACTAGCCATTTTTTTGAGAATCTTGCCGGAAATTACTCGTTATTTTGCGATTTTTAACGGAACTTGCCGGGTTTTTTAGCGATTCTTTGACAAATTACCCGTTCCACGTGAGGCGTATAAGGCTATTTTTCGGATCACCGCTGGAGGGCTGCGTTTTTTGAAATGTGGGGCAAGAAGGGTGTTATTTTTTTGAATGAATGACAAGAGGGGAGCTAGTTTTTGAATGAGGGGCAAGAGGGGAGCTATTTTTTTTTTAATTTAAAGGGCAGGAGGGGCGGAGCGCCCCCCTGAAACCCTCTGGGGGAAACTCTGTATATATGAAACAAACTCTCAATTTATTTAAGTTTAAATTTATTAAATACTATTTACACACCATTCTGAAAATCAATTAGTAAACAATTTTGAGATTCATTGAAATCGTTTGCTTTTGGCGAGGAAAAGTGCTGCTCGCCAAATCGCATGACGCTTTTGTTTTTTCACGCAAATATTCCAAAGTATTTTAATTTCTTACCGGCTGTCTACTGTAATTCAGCAGCTTATTTGACTTATTATTTATTACATATTTAAGTAGTTTAATTAGCATTTTTTCAAAATATTCTGAGTATGCCATGTAAGAAGACTGTCCTTGTTAGTCACGATATTCCAGACGATAAACTCTAGCATTGGCTATAAGAACAGGATCGCTAAATCTGTGCCTTATTGACCAAACAAATGTTTTTGCACTTATTTCATTATACTGATACACTATATTGCCATTGATTATTGGACACTTGCGATTTTAGACATTTTACTAAATATCTAGAAAAATACATGAGGAATCATCTCGAAACTCTTAGTGTATAAATATAATAGTATACGTCATACATCTCCGTGAAGATTTTTTTCCGAAACTCCATAGGGGACCGTCAACAAATTAAAAAATAATGAATATCTTTTGAATAACCCTGTCAAAACTAATGTAGCAAAAACGCTCAAACTCTAGATTATGATTGAATGCCTTATTGTAATACACTGTGTTCATTTTTATGCAAATAGCATGCATACTCGCAGAGTAATTGAGGTTTTTATAAAAATGGTCCCAAATTTTTCCAAGTTTTTTCCTTATAATTTTCAGAGTTCTTAATATAAAATAATATTTTTTTCAGAAAATATGACAAACAACATTGCACACAGTACCCTGTAATCAGAATTAAAAAATAATGAAAATTGTATACAAAATGAGTTGGTTTACTAAATAATTTTTTACTGCGCATGCGTCAAAATTTCATTTGCATATTATGTTAGCTAAATGTATAGAGCAACTTTTGTGAAAGTCACAAAATCATAACTTGAAAATTCTGAAAATAATCGTCATTTGAATAAGTTGAAAATCCGTTATTCTCAAAATGAAGCAAAAACAAGAGGGGTTGTATACATTGATTAATGTCAATATAGAATACACAATACGGGATGTTACGACTACTTTTGGATAAAATCCCTCATTTTTTTGCTTCATTTTGGAAACAACGGATTTTGTCCTCTTTCTATAGACGATTATTTTCAGAATTTTCAAGTTATGATTTTGTGACTTTCACAAAAGTTGCTCTATACATTTAGCTAACATAATATACAAATGAATTTTTGATATCGTTGACGCATGCGCAGTAAAAAATTATTTAGTAAACCAACTCATTTTGTATACAATTTTCATTATTTTTTAATTCTGATTACAGGGTACTGTGTGCAATGTTGTTTGTCATATTTTCTGAAAACAATATTATTTTATATTAAGAACTCTGAAAATTATAAGGAAAAAACTTGGAAAAATTTGGGGCCATTTTTATAAAAACCTTAATTACTCTGCGAGTATGCATGCTATTTGCATAAAAATGAACACAGTGTATTACAATAAGGCATTCAATCATAATCTAGAGTTTGAGAGCTTTTGCTACATTAGTTTTGACAGGGTTATTCAAAAGATATTCATTCTTTTTTAATTTGTTGACGGTCCCCTATGGAGTTTCGGTAAAAAATCTTCGCGGAGATGTATGATGTATACTATTATATTTATACACTAAGAGTTTCGAGATGATTCCCCATGTATTTTTCTAGATATTTAGTAAAATGTCTAAAATCGCAAGTGTCCCATAATCAATGGCAATATAGTGTATATGGGACACAATTTAAAATGAAACGCTTTTCACGTAAAAATTAGACATACATTTTTCTAAAATGCATATTTTTTGGGTTGTTTCAATTTGCAGTTCCAATAGATGTTCGCTCGTTTTAATAATCAAATATACAGACAGAAGCAATGAATGCATATACAGGGTGAATATAAAGTCCGAACCCATTTTGCAGAAATAATTAATGCATGGATTTTATATTACAGGTGAATGATACTCCGAGGATATGCTAACAACAGATGTACGAATTGCGGTTGTAGCGGTACGTTTGCGTGGTCAAACATTTGAGGAGCTCAGGGAGACGTTTCGTAGAAAATTTGGAAGAGAGGCTCCAACACGAGGAGATATCCAAAAAATGATGAACAAATTTTTGCGCTCCGGATCTGTGCTCGATGAGAAACATGCAGATCGACCATCGATGTCAGCTGAAACAGTAGCGAATATCCGTGAAACCATTGAGCGTAGTCACGATGCATCAACTCGCCGCCTCAATCGTGAACTTGTGATACCTCAATCGTCTGTCTGGAACGTTCTGCACTACACTTTAAAAAAGAAAGCGTACCATGTCCAGGTTCTCCATAGACTGGAACCTGAGGATTACGCTGAACGAAAAGCCGTGTACTACGATCTCTGCCAGGCTGCAGAACAGGATGGATGAATGGATAACAACCTTTTCAGTGACGAAGCGACATTCCATACCTGTGGAACTGTGAACCGTCATAACTGTTGTATCTGGGTCTCTGAACACCCAAATGCTACTATCGAATGGGAACGGAATACACCCAAGGTGAATGTATGGCTTGGTTTCATCAAACAAAAGGTCTATTGGCCATTCATGTTTGCATAAAACACCATCAGATCAGACATCTATCTCGATATGTTACAACTGTTTATCGAGCCACAGCTACAGGATGATGGGATTCTCGAATCCGTATTTTTCCAGCAAGATGGCGCACCACCGCACTTCCCATTGAGTGTGCGTGATTACATGAACGTCATATATCCATACAGATGGATAGGAAGAGGATCCACATGTATTTGGCCATCTCGGTCCCCCGACTTTACTCCATTGGATTTTTTTGCTTGGGGGCTCATCAAGGAACAGGTTTACAAGACTAAGCTTACAAATGTGACAGTCCTAAAACAACGTATAAGCCAAGCATGCGAAAAGATCACTGTGGGGATATTGAAAAAAGTGTTTCGAGCTACACTGAACTCGTGAGAAATTTGTTTCGAACTTGATGGACATCACGTTGAAATGTACTAATATGCTGTATATTGAAATATAAAATTCATGTTAAATTATTTCAATGGGCTGGGACTTTATGTTCACCCTGTATATATTTATTCTTCATCAGATTTCAAGAAGAAATTCTTCAAGATATAACAAAAAAAATAATGTGTTAAAGAATGTAATAAATTAATTAACGGTTAAAATTTTGTATAATCGGCATCAAGAATTAAAGGCAAAATTCCACAAAAAATAGCTCATTTGATGAAAGACGTCGTTACAGCTTATCGAAACTCCATTAATCGAGGTTCCACTGATATAGTTTTACATATAAAACCAAATTAACTCAGCTATTACCATAACAAAAATTCATTGAAACTAGTATTTATACTGTCTTTATGTATAATTAACATGAAAAATGAAATCTTATTAAAATCATTTGAAGTTTGAAGTGATAATATATACATACATAGAAAAACACATGAAGATTTATTCTGAAAATTCAGGTGTGTAAACAAAACAATACAAATCATATATTTTTGTGAAGTTTTTTTTTTTTCCCGAAATCCTATAGGGGAATGTCAATTAGTTGAAAAAGAATGACGATCTTTTGATAACCCTGTCAAAAATAATGTAGCAAAAACGATATTATGATTAATTAATAAACTGTATTCATTTTTATGGGGATAGCATGTATATTCGAAGAGAAATTAAAGATTTATAAAATCAGTCCCAAATTTTTTGCTTATAATTTGCAAAATTCTTAATTTAAAAAAAAATCTTCTTTTCAGATAATATGACAAACAACATTGCACACAACCCTGTAATCAAAATTTAAAAATAATAAAAATTGCATGAAAAAGCTGTAGGTTTATTAAGTAATTTTTCCTTGCGAATGTGTGAATGCAATCAAAAATTCTCAGTATATAATGTTTTGAGTATGCCCGGTAAAGGAGACCTTCCTTGTTAGTCAAATTATTCCAGACGATGAACACTAATATCTGTTATAAAGACAATATAAATATGTGTCTTTCAAAAATCTTATTGACCAACCAACACTGCTAAAAATCTGTATCAATTGCTGCAGCGTCATTCCACTGCTTTTGTAGAAAACGCTTACTTTACTGTATTATGGAGCATTCTCAATGATCAGAATAGAAATATTCTATAAATGCAGTGGAGTGACGATGCTGCAAATGGTACAGATTTTTTAACAGTGAAATGTTATTGTCCTTACTATTTCACTACTCTGATGTATGGTCCTCTATTTAAAATAAAACATTTCTCATGTAAAAATTAGAAATACATTTTTCTAAAATGGGCATTTTTTTAGCTGTTTCAATTTCCAGTGTCAGTAGATGTATTGTGTATCCGTTTTAATGATCGAATATACAGACATGAGCAATGAATGCATATATATATTTATTCTTCATCAGATTTTAACAAGAAAATTCTTCAAGAAGTAACAAATGAAAAATTGAGTTGCAGAATGCAGAAAATTAATTAAAGATTAAAATTTTGTACAATCTGCACCAAGAATTAAAGGCAAAATTCCACAATAATCAGCTCTTTGTTGAAAGACGTCGTTACAGCAATTTGGGGGAACGGTGCTTTTTTTATTCCATGGCCCTTTTTCCCTTTTTGCATTCACATGTACAATAACAACACCAGGTAAATGGGATCCCTACAGAAAGAGAATGGAAAATTTCTTAAACATAATAATAATAATAATAATAATAATAATAATAATAATAATAATGCAATAAAAGAAATTTTGAAAAGTTACATTTACGTGTATAACATCAAATCAAGTATAATATAACAAAATCCAGAAAATTTTCCGAATATAAAAAAAAATAGCGCAAGTTTAATATAACCTGTTAAAGCTCGTATCTCTGCTAGCGAAGACATTCGCGAGCTAATGCTATTCCTATGGGCAGAATATTTTTAATAGCTCGTTTGCATTTCGACATTTTTAATGCTTTATTTTATTTTATTAATTTTTTATTTATTTATTTATTTATTTATTTATTTATTTATTTATTTTTGCATCGGATAGATGAGGTTTCTCTCCACATTACTCCTTTTTCTACTTTTTCAATTTTGGTAACAAATTTGATTTAGCATATTTGACAAACGAAGACTTTGTTAAAGTACAAGGTATGATTAAAATACAAAATGATAGAGAAAAATCAGAAAATAAACACACTGTTAAGATTTTAACAATCAGGAATATGAAGAAAAATGCATTTTGTAAATTTTGTATCATTAAGGAAGAATTTGATATTGTTGACAGCATGCATTTCTTGTACGAAGGGCTATTGAAAAAGACACACTGCGTTAGAGATCTCTTTATAAAAAAATTTCGCTGTGGAATAATAGCCAGAAACAAATGCTAAACGTTTCATATTGCTTTAAGTGCAAAAGAGTTAATCTTTTGTAATCGTACTGTAAGCAATAGAGATAGGATTTTATTTAAAAAAATCATGCTTAAAAATTATTTTTAAAAACATAAAATAGAAGTAAATTAAAGTGCAGTTTTCAAACAAATTACATTTGATTTTTTAAAATTATTCTTTTTATTTGTTAATGTTAAAATAAAAATTGTGCATTGTTTAGAAATTTAAAAAAAATTGCGATAAAAGTGAAATTTATTGGTCAGGTGTTGTCACCGTCAATATAACATTAACATTACTCATGGGCTTTTTACTTTCTTTATAATATAGATAATCTTAAGCACAAATATTTTTTTTCAAATTCATACACTGTAAAAACTGGTGTCAGCATTGCTATCTCTAATTTCATTGTAGCGGATAGGGACAGCTTAATTCAAAAATGTTAAAACTTAGACTGAATAATGAAATGAGGAAAAAAATCAAAAAATCCCTACATGATTTCAGCGAGTTGTTTTCTTGGTATTGATGTTAAAGTGATGTTACACGCTTATAAACTTAGACAAAGCTTATAATAAAAATATTATTTCTTCAATTTTATTTTTTAATGATGATTTTAATTGCTATTTTTTAGAAATGTACAATGAAAACATGTTATAATCTTTCTAATATTAGGATATTAATAATTATAATGCATTCTCTTCAAATATTAAAGACATAATCCTAAACCAGCCCAGGCACTGGATTTTGGCGATTTTAGTGACAAGCACTCTCGAGCGAACTGAATTTTCGGAAACCTAAAAATTCCCCCCAATCACAACGCGGAATTTTTGGCAGACAATTAACGACGTGAACAGTTCCGACAATGATTCCTAAGCGCTGCGCGCCTATTAAAATAGAGACAAAAAAAAAAAAAAAAAAAATCATTGGGCACAAGAAACTGACTGTACAGCAGGCTCTAAAATGGACGAAACTCGTCAAAGCCGCGGTCGCTGATGTACGTATGAACGCTGCGCGCCCATTTAAACCAAAAGAAAACATTACTGGGTGTACAAAACTGGATGTGCAGTAATCTCTAAAATGCACGAAACTCGTCAATGCTGCGGTTATTAATGTACATATAAGCATTACATTATAATATGAAGAGTGATAAAATTATGAGAAAAATAAAATATAAATGCACAATAAAAGGTAATACACAGGGAAAAATAACCGAAACGAACACTAATACCAAGAAAACAACTCGCCGAAAACGGGTAGGATTTTTTGATTTTTTTTTACCCCGTTTCGCTATGCAGTCTAAGTTTTAACATTGTCGCATTTAGCTGTCCCTATCCGCTACTCAATTTCATGCATTAAGTTAATTGTTATAACTGGTGCAGTGTTTTACATTTCACGCCGAAGGTTACATCATAAAAATGTGAATTCTGATATTTTCACATTATTATCGTGTAATACTGCACCAGTTATATCAGTTTAATTACTCCAGAAAATTGGTGACATAATATAAACGCCAATTTTATGGAGTAACATTACACCAAATGTTTTGCAGTGAATAATCTGCAAGATTAGATTTAATATCCATCCTCGTTTACCTTTTATTCTATCAGTCTTATCCATCAAACCATCCATTTATAATACCATGCACTGAAAAATAACAAACGTTTTATGATTTAGAAAATATAATATACAGTAAACTCTCTGTATGGCGTATTCTGTGTAAGACGGAAATCTATCTAACTCGGAAAGATTTTCAAGTCCTCAAGAATTCATAGACATAAGTAAAATTTGTCTAAGGCGGGATATTGTATACTACGAGAAATTTTCTTGATTGTGATCGATGCCGCCTTAGAGAGAGTTTAGTGTAGCTACAAACTAAAGTATGTTATAACCTATTCCGAGCTATACACGTTTCCTAAAAACTTTCTTTTTTTTTAGAAATCCCCCAAATTAATATATTTTTGCAATTTTAAAAAGCATTTATAAAAACAAAGCTTATTTTGCAACCTCTGACTTTTGCAAACGTTTCCGAATATCAATTTCAGAGTATCCAATATTTGAGTAGTTTTTAATTATAGTCCATGAGCCGACCGCACAAAACCCTAAGTCATCGAGCACAAGAAAAATTCCTTTATTTTAGGGAAGAGTAGTCAGAGGGGAATCTAATCATCCATGTCTGCCGGAAGTGAAGTGGTGCATAAGCCAAAAATTTATATTACTAGCGGTTCACTCGTACGTTTAAGGGCCCTATCCTCGCTCGAGGAAACGCTCGCGAGCCAATGCTATTCCTATGGGGAAACATTTTTCTAATAACTCTTTCGCATTTTGACATTTTTGAATATTTTTTTTTTTTGCATTGGATAGCTGAGGTGCATGCCGACAGCGCACCTTTTTTACTTTTTCGATTTTGGTTGCAGATATTTTATACAAAGTTAGTTTCACTTTCAAAACCGGTTTCGAAACTGAAAGTGCTTTTTAAAAAATATATCTGCAACCGAAAACGAAAAAGTAAAAAAGGGGCGCTGTCGGCATGCACCTCAGCTATCCAATGCAAAAAGAATTATTCAAAAATGTCAAAACGCGAAAGAGTTATTAGAAAAATGCTTCCCCATAGGAATAGCATTGGCTCGCGAGCGTTTCCTCGAGCGAGGACAGGGACCTTAACACTGAGCCGTACTATTAAAAGTATGAAAACAGAGAAAATTGGGTGCGGGAAAATATAACGCTAAGTCTACTAGTTAACCATTAATGGTATCAATTTTTGGCTTATGCACCACTTCGCTTCCGGCAGACATGGATGATTAGGTTCCCCTATGACTACTCTTCCACGCAATAAAGGAATTTTTCTTGTGCTCGATGACTTAGGGTTTTATGCGGTCGGCCTTTGGACTATTAGTATAACTTTACGAACATATGTCTACTCTTAGCCGTCAAAGATTTTTTACAGTTCCAGTCATGCTTTTCTTAGCCACCATACTAAAGAATCATTCTGATCTTATATTATATTCAGTCCTCGTAGAATTCAAAATAATATTTTACATATCTTGTTTAAATGCAAGAATTTTTGGTTCTTAAAATACTTTTTTAAGTAATACTCTATACTGATAAATAGAAAGTTAAAGAAATATATGTACCAAGGAACTGAAAGTATCTGAAAAAAATATAAGATATAAGATGTAAAGAGTAAAGATTGTTCCGTATGTTATAACCGAAAATTTAAACGCTGCAAATTGAGCTGCTTTGAAAATTAGTGTTGGGGGCCACCGTAATACTTACCCATCATGGATATGCATAATATAATATATGAAAATAAAGCATATGTAAATTATTTATAAATGCATTGCAATCCCCAAACAAAATTTAAATGTAAATTTAAATATTTTTAATTATCTATTATTGAATTGCTGATGAACTCATTTCGACAAATTATATAAAATACCAAACTACTCAAGTAGTACCGAATTGCGTAAAAAAACATTCTTATAATTTCAAAAATAACAATTATATTAACTAACAGTTAACTGCGTCGGATTAAGTGTCTTATTTCTAATTAAAATATGTCTTTGAATTAAAATCTGAATGAAATACAGGGTTATGGAAAATCGAAGAATGTGGAAAACAGGATTGCAAATATCTCGGCAACAACAATCCGATCGACTTCATTCTTTATGCAAAATTTGTCTTATTTTATTGACTTTTATGTCCATTCCTAAAAAAAAAAAAAAAAAAAAAAAAGAAAAAAAAAAAAAGAAATTTTTTATGTATTTTTTATCAGAACGAATTTTTCGAGAGACCGAGAAAAATAGTTCCGGATAATCGAGGTTGCTAATATTAAATAGGCTTCGTACCACTCTCACATACTAAGTACATACAAAATTTCAAGTCTCTATCTTAATTTGTACGGGAGATAGAGCGTTTACAGACGCACAGACAGACGGACTTTTTTCTAAAAATGTTTTTCGGCATCTCCAGCGTATAAAACGTGTAAATTCGACAAAAGTTTTTTTTCGATTTTCAAAATGATTGCAAGATTTACCCTATACTACTTATAATGGATAAGTAATACATAACAATGAGATCTATGAAATATAATTTTTACATAAAATTAAAGCATATTATTGTTTTAGATACATATCCAAAGTTTAACAAAAAATAAATAAATAATGTTTTTCCTTCATAATATTATATACCACAGTTCATCCCACGAAAATTATTTTCGACCTGCATGACAGCTATGTATAAATTTGATACGAACGCAAAGAGTTAATATATATTCTCAAACCGAAATATCGTTTCTTTGGATGGCATCAATTTTCAGGTAAATATTTTTGTGTTCATCAATGGACAAATGTGAGATAAATTTACAGCCTTAACAATAACATTAAAATTAATATTATATTGTTACGCTTGAAAATATAAATTCAATTATTCAGGTGAAAATGTTTATTTGACAGCACATATCATGCAAAAAATATACATCCGGTTTAATAAAACTGATTGATATGTACCAAAAATACTACTCGGAAACGTTTCTGAAGCGGCAACAGAAGAAACTTTACTTTTACAAATGGAAACGTCCTCTATTATTCTTGTGAACTTTCGAGAAAATTTTCATAAATAATCGCCATTATTTCATTAAAAATATAATTAAGATAAAAATTGATATAACCAGTTAAATACCATTATGACCTACTCTTATAAAATATATATAATTTGTAACAAAAAGTTTTTCGCTTGTCTGTATAATTAACCAAAATTTTGTAACTCTTGTGACCAAAGTGTCACTAGAGGAACGAAATTTTGATTTAATATAGATATAAGTAAAATGCTTATATATATATATATATATATATATATATATATATATAGATAGATAGATAGATAGATATTTGTTAAATGAGTGGAACACAGTGTTATATTACTCATTATACCAATTTTTATCTTAGCTATATTTTTTAATTAAATAACGGGGATTATTTATGAAAATTTTCTTGAATTCTCATAATACGTCTGAATGGAAGTTTCAAAATGCTTTTTTATAAATTTCAAAAACATATGGTTTCTGATGTTTCTAAAGATAAACAAATCGGAAATTAAACATCTAGCTTTGAAAATGAGGTGTGTTCGTACAATAATAAAGTTTTAAAAATACTCAGATTTTGGTGTAATAGTATACAGGACTTCGGATACAGTATAGTAGCCGAAATTTTTTTAGTATTCCTGTAAATGCTGTTTACTTTCAATTATACAGGAAATAACATACACTAAACCTCAGTAACGTATATTTATTTCATAAAATGTGAAATGGTTTAACATAATTAAAACGCGAACAAAAAAAATCCTTTCCCTTATATCATTAGGTAATGGAATACTTTTGTGTGCCCCTATAAATTAATAACAAGTATGTTTTGCATAACATGTTATACAGAATATATATTTTAATATATACTTCACGGATGCATTTCAGTTTTATTTGTTCGAAAGAGTGTAACATCATAAAAATGCACTTGAATCTGTTTTTTACCTTTAGCCATAATGTAAACGGAATGTATTTAATTGTCTCTGTATTTAAACCATACATCCGATTTTCATAAAATTTGAAATAACTCAACAAAATTATGCAATAATTATGTATTTTAAATTTCAAATGATTTGGTTGGGTAGTTTTTGCTCTGTTACATGCAGACGGACGGACAGACAGATGGATGGATGGACAGATGGGCGGACTGAACGACGACTATAGGTGCTATTTACGTATTTACATAATTACGAACGCACCTAAAAATGCTTTTTTGAATCGTCAGCTATACGGAAGAAGTTATTGTGCATTTTCGTGCCCAGTTACATTATGTTTCCGTAGTTTAAGAAAAAATTCTTTTTTATAGAGTGTGTATACGGCGAAATTGAACAACCGCCAAACGAGTTGGGGGAAAACCACTTAATGTAACTGTGAATCCAAAAATAATTCATTAGCCTGTATTTGCGATTTATTTGTCACGATTATAGACAAATAATGGCAAAGAAAACATGATAAAGGTTATTCAATTAGGCGCGTGAGGAGAAAGATGCAAACAATTATGTCAATACGAAAGGAAAAAAACAGTGTATCGTAGAGAACTTTTGGTTCTACTAATTGGACTGCAGTTTTCCCAAATCTAATATGAACGAATGCTAATAAAAGGGAGTGATAAATTTTGCCTAAGGGTTTTTGTCGCAGGTTTTCTGTCAATCTTGCGAAATCGCGAGATAGAATACTTACTTAGGAAATGTAGTAAGCGAAATTTATTTCGGCTGCTACTTGTTTTAGGTGTATAATACACATATATCGTAAATTCGTAAACAAACAGTTTTATATACTTTTGTACATTAAATGTCAATAATCATTAAATTAATCGTACATTAAAAAATATTCTAATAAAACCTTTTTTACACTTTACATTGTAAATAAGATGAACTTCTCAATTTAGCATAAAATGTAACTTTTTTTCATCGGATTAAACAATGTGTATAGTAACTGTCAAAATTGTCCAGGTGGCAAACAAGTCGGGAAAAACCGCTTTGTGTAACTGTGAATCCAAAAAATAATTCATTAGCCTGTATTTGCGATTTATTTGTCACGATTATAGACAAATAATGACAAAGAAAACGTGATAAAGATTATTTAATTAGGCGCGTGAGGAGAAAGATGCAAACAATTATGTCAATACGGAAGGGAAAAAAAATCTACCGTAGCGAACTTTCGGTTTCACTAATTGGATTGCAGTTCTGCCAAATCTAATATGAACGAATGCTAATAAAAGGGAGTGATAAATTTTGCCTAAGGGTTTTTGTCGCAGGTTTTCTGTCAATCTTGCGAAATCTCGAGATAAAATACTTACCTAGTAAGGCGTCTGGAAAATTTATTTCGGCTAAGCGAAATTTATTTCGGCTACTACTTGTCTTTAGTGTATAATACACATACATCGTAAATTCGTAAACAAATGGTTTTATAACGTTTTCATCACTAAATGAAATAATCATTAAATATTCCTATATTCATATGTATTGTAACAAAAATCTTTTTATATTTTATCGTTAGCGTCTGGGAAATAACTAAGCTAATGTTATTTCGGTTACTACTTGTCTTAAGTGTATAATAAAGTGAAATCGTAAATTTGTAACCAAATAGATTTACATAATCTTCATCACTAAATGTCAATAATCATTAAATAATCTTTTATTAATAAGTATTATAATAAAAATCTTTTTTCATTTTACCTTTAGGCGTCTGGAAATGCACTAAGCGAAATTTATTTCGGCTACTACTTGTCTTAAGTGTATAATACAAGTAATCGTAAATTTGTAAACAAATAGATTTATATACTTTTTATCACTAAAATACAATAATCATTAAATAATCCTATATCAATAAGTATTAAAATAAAAATCTTTTTACATTTTATCGTTAGGCGTTTGGAAAAGTAAGCGAAATTTATTTCGGCTACTACTTGCCTTAAGTATATAATACACATAATCGTAAATTTGTGAACAAATAGATTTAGATACTTTTCATGACTAAAATTCAACAATCATTAAATAATCCTACATCAATAAGTATTAAAATAATTTTTTTTAACATTTTATCGTTAGGCGTCTGGAAAAGTAGTAAGCGAAATTTATTTCGGCTACTACTTGTCTTAAATGTAACACGTAATCGTAAATTCGTAAACAAATAGTTTTATGTACTTTTCATTATTAAATGTCAAAAATCATTAAATTAATCGTATATTAATAAGTTTTATAATAATTTTTTTTTTTTACATTTTACATAAAAAATAAGAGAAAAGTCGTTTCAACATAAAATGTAAAATTTTTTCATCGGATTTTAAGAATTGAAGTATTAAACGATTCTTATAATAAATTTAATGAATAATTTTCACACTATTCAAAGAAACAATCTAATAAAAAATAGATATATCACTGTAAATATTCAGATCTTATAAGGAGAAAGTCAACAATTGATAATTACAGATTTTGATTATTTTTAAGTATGTTGTAGGGTAGAAATGCCTTAGTCTCAGGTTCAACGGATTTTATACAACGCTCATTCCCGGGAGACAGGGGGGGGGGTCTAATATTATAACGCAACTTATTTTGTAAAACGATTTCTGCGTTGGTTTAGCTCAAGTGGTAGAACATTTGCTCCTAGATTAGTGGGCTCAGGTTCGAGGCCAGAACGTACTACATGTATTTTTCTGAGAACATGCAATGCAAGTTGAAACACGGAATATAGACATGGAGTATAGACTTGTTATATTAATATCATCAGTCTATATTCCATGCATTGGAGACTTTGAAAAATGGCAATGCAGTGAAATCTTATAGAACAGAATCACACTGAAAAAAAAAATGCATTATAAACAAGTTTTCTTATAAGCAAATGTAATTTTATTCCATTCTTTTCTCGTTTTATTATATTAATTTTAGATATATCAACACATAACCTTGTAAGACACGATTCCGTCATAATGAGATTTTTTTCACGGATTTTCCTGTATTTTAACTTTATTGCCTAGAAATCTAGAATAAAGTTTAATTGTAAAATAATAGCAATTTAAAAATATATACACTTTTTGCAAAAAATTTTGAGCTGAGCCAAATTTTACTGATTTTTGCACAGATCGGATCATTCCGAGAGAATGATTTTAATAAAAATTAGGTCGGGACCGGAACTGAAAATTTTATTCCGTGCACCAGGAAGAACGAAGTCAGTCCCGGTTCGGTATGAAAAAATACGTCAGGGGAGGCGTGGCCCGGCCAAGCCTTAAAAAATAATAAGATCCGATCCCGGCCTCAAAAGAGTGAAAACCAGATCCGCTCCAGTCCTAATTCCCGCCAGCAAATTGAAGCCAAATTTTCAAACGGGCCGGGCAGGCAGAATACAAACTTTTTAAACAGCCTCACCGAGGCGACATAAAATCTGAAATTGTGAGTGTTTAAATTTAAATTATGAAAATTTTCGAAATCCGTGTGTTAGAAAAAGCCTTGTTTTAAATCAACTAATGGACATTTTAATAGTACAAAAGAATGGCAGAAAGGACAAAAATTAAGTTGAATTGGAAGTTTTAACAAAAGGAAGGAATTACTTACTCCCTAGTTTTTGAAAAGGCATTTAAACATTTTGTTAAGAACCAATATTTGTTTAAAACTTTAAATGAATATTTCTGCATGGTAATATTTTTCACCATTTTGCATTTTTAAATTGTTATAAGTCAAGAACTGTTAAGTAAAAACGATGCGAATGCGAAGCATGCAATAGTTAGTAAGCTGAAATAATTACCCAAAGACATATTAAAATTAGACATATTAAAATTTTAGATTAATTCAAATGTATGCAAGTTTGAAATAATCAATTAGTGTTATAACAAGCTTTAAATAAAAATATTTATTTTATAAATAAATCATAATCTAACATAATTTACCTAGAGAAATGATGCACAGTTAAAATTTAAATTGACTTTTCAATGCATTTTAGTTGTTACTTATAAAATTAGATCTTAAGTTTAGGTTTAAGTAGGTTCAAGAAAATTAGATAAATTTTTTTAAATTTCAAATCAAGTTGTAATATGTATTTTTTAATTGTAATACTATAAAAACAATACCATAGTGCATTTTTGAGAAAGTTGGATTAATAAACCACGCTAATCGAGAAGAACTTGTATATAAACACATTTCTTTTTCTGATTGTTTATTTCCTATTAGAATATTTTATCTATATTATAAAGGCCAAATGTATCTGTGCGTAACGCATACGTCATTTTGCGAATGGCAACACTTTCCCATGATATTTCGGTTTTGCAATTTTCGCTACTGCAAATTTTGCACTTCAAAACATAGTACATTTTCAACTTTTACCCAGTCGTATAGAGAAAAAAATGTATTTTTAAATGCAATTTGTTTGAAAGCTGTATCTTAACTTATTTTGGAAATATTAATTTTTTTGTAGTTTTTAATACCACTTTTCTAATCATGGCAATAGCAGTATTCCATTTCTATTAAAAGCGAAGGAAAAAAAGGGGAAAAAATGTTTTATTGTATCTTTATGTTGCCATTTTTCACTAAAAGGGAAAAAAATTAAATTTAAATACGTATTAAATACGTAAAAAATAAAATATTGTGTCGAAAATATTACAAATTTTGATTTACACTTAAAAGAAAATCATCAGTTTAATATTTGTTTCAGCTGATAGCATCGAGACTTCAAGTTTTGAATGAAAATAATCAAATTAAAATACCAATTTTTTTTTTTTTTTTTTTTTGAAAGGTGAATACAGATACACAATGTGCATTCGTGAATTTTAAGCTGGTGAAAATGATGCTGGATTTAGATTTCACGAGGAAAAAATTCTATGATTGAGTCAAAGTTGAACAAATTTTGCTTTTTCTTCTTTTTTTTTTAATACTAGCGTAAGAGCCTTAATTGATAACTTTATTATAATAACAGATTTTTATTATTTTTTTACTGCTTACATGTAGGATTAAAGTTTATTTTTAACAATTTCTACAACTGAGTTTTATACAAATAGTATTTTGTTAACCCAAGGTTAAATATGATTTGTTTAAGAGTTAGACTTACCAATATAAAGTGCATTTTTTCTATGATTATTTTTGTAGGTTTATTACAAATCATTGAAACAGTTCCTTCTTAAACATTTTCTTTCGTCAAAATTTGACGGGTTCTACCTTGTTCTAATAAAGGGAAAAAGGATCTGGCTCGTCGAATGCATCGTTGTCTCATTAATTAGATAAACATCTAAAATTCAGTTTCTTAAATCTGTTATCATTTAAAATATTCATTTTGTAATAAATAGATTGATAATTAATTGGAATAGTTCATATTCCCATAATTTTTTATTGATTATGGATCATCTAATTGTTCAGTTTATATATAAAAAAATACTGTTTTTAGTTCGCTAAGTTTTTAAATTGTAATGTCCATAATGATTTAGTTCTTGTGTCACTCAATTGTTTAAATTTTTAATTAAAAAACAGTTTGTGCTTCGTTATATGCGTTAAAGATTTAGTTGTCTCATAGGAGCAATATTTATGCATAGATTACAGATGTGTTTTCCTCTTTCAAAATTTGTGAATTCTTCTCTTTTATTAAATAATTTTTTCCTTTTGTTATATTTTTTAACTGTCCATTAATTTTGAATGAAAGATTGATAATGATCATTATGTAACAATTGCGAAAATGTTTATTTATTTATTTAAAAAGATTTAATTAATTATTTATCTATTAGGTCCACACTGTTAAAAAAATTCTGAAATTTACGAACATTTTTTTTCCTGAATTTCACAGAAAAGCTCCCTTTTAACAACAAAAGGGTATTTTCCGTTACAAATCACAAAATTCCACCATATTTCCTGAAAATAACAAAACGGGTGGAAATAAAAACAAAAAACGGAGACACTCCGTTGTGCGCGGGTCTCCATGGCCGAGTGGTCAAGGTACCACACCGCTAATCGCCTGCGAGCTCAGATTATGGGTTCGAGTCCCATTGGCGCCATGGATTAATGAAAACATAAAAAATTCCTTTTAAATTTCATTTTTTTCTGTTTATTTTTCTCTTATTTCTTATTAAAAGAATCTTTTAATTTATTAGCCAAAAAATAAATAAAGAAATAAATAAATAATGTACGACAATTTCAAAAAATTGTCTATTTATCTATCTATATATCTATATATCTATCTATATATATGTGGGAGCGATTCTTTCTCCAACAGCCAAGTATCATGTCTTGTAAGGTTCTTCATATCGCAACTCTGATAGAAAAGGTCTTTAGAAAGCAGACGATTTTCTGAAAAAACTCCATTCAGACGAAAAGCCGAAGAAAAAAGAAATGAACGGAAGAGATTGTTGGATGGAATGTTGGGGGAAGTTGGTGTTGACTTTAGAAGAATGTTGATTAAGATGACGCGATTAAGATGTTTTAATTAAAGTTTCCTTTTGAATGTTCGAATTGTAAATATTAATATGTAAATATCTTTTTTGTAAATATTAACGTTTAATATAAGTCATTTAAAAGTTTAAAAACGGTGTCAGAATTTAATTTACCTCCGAGTTTATTTACTTATGTGTTCGAAAGAACTTTTATAAGAAGAATCTCCATAAATTTTGGTGTCAGAACCGAGACAAACGAACGCCCACAGAGAAGAAATATATATATACTTTAAATAATCTGGAAGCCGTTATTATTTAGAATTGTGATGGAATCCTTGCTGGAAATTATTATGAGGAAATCTTTTTTGAATATATGTTTAATGATATGAAGCTGTTGGATACTGCGACAACAATGCTGTTTAAATGTGTGAAGCTGAGCATCTGATTATGAAGTGAGTTTATTATTTCATTTTTCTTTTCAATAATGGAAAAATTAGTTGATTTAAAGGAATTAGAGTTTTCTTTGAAAACTGAAAATCAGCTAGTATTAAGATATTGCACAAATTAATTTTTGGAGAAATCGGTGACAGAAATAATCGACGTAGAATTCGGAATTTTACTGGGTTTACGTTTGAAGTAGATTTCGATGAATATCAAACTAAATTCAAAGAAATTAAAGATAATTTTTCTGTTAACGACTTAATTACCATTTGCAATGTTTTGTGTATAAATAATTCGGGAACTTTTGATGAAATTGCTGCCAGAATAATTTCTAGTTTATGTGATTTTAATATTTTAAAAATTAATATGATAGCCGATGTAGGTACTCTTAGTGATGACGAAAGTGTTGATGAATTTAATGATGATTTACAAGATAAAACTAAAAATATTTCAACTGTTTTTGAGAATAATATGAGAAATGATTCGGGTAGTTCTAATTGTGAAAGTAATGAAAATCAGAAAATTCTAATTCCTGATTATGTTATTAAACCAAGCATTTCTATTAATGATATTGAAAGTATGATTACAATGTTTGAAGGTACTCAAGTACAAAATATTAATAAATGGATTGCCGATTTTGAAGATATTGTTTCATTATTTAACGTTAGTGATTTGCACAAATTGATTTTGGCTAAACGCCGTATGACAGGCAAAGCAAAATTATTTCTTGAAAGTGAAACAAATATTAATTCGTGGTCTAAATTAAAAGCCCTACTCATATCTGAATTTCGTCAAACGTGCAATTCAGCTGAATTACACGAATTGCTGTCCAAAAGAAAAATTAGACCACATGAATCGTTAGATGAATATTTTTTAAATATGAAACAATTATGCTCAAAAGGCAATATTGAAGATTCTGCCCTTATTCAGTATGTAATAAATGGAATTAATGACCCCATTTCTAAAAAATCTTTTTTGTATGGTTGTCCCATTATTGCTGAATTTAAACAAAAATTAAAGATTTATGAAAAAATAAGATCGGAGTATAAAAATGCAAAATTTCATAAATATGAAGGAGCTAAGCCTAAAATTAAATCCGAAGTTGAAGTTAAGAACAAATTTAAGCCTGTAAAGCCAAATATGCGTTGTTTTAATTGTGGCGGGAATAATCATAAGAGTATTAACTGTGTAAATAAAGATAAAGGGCCGCTTTGTTTTGCTTGTAACGCTTATGGTCATAAATCATTTCAATGTAATAAATCTAAAGATACAAGTGTTAAAAATGCTCAGTCACAAGTAAACATTATTACATCCCAAGATTTGATTCTGAAAGAGATAAAGCTTTATTCTTTGCGTTTAATCTCTTTAATAGATACTGGTAGCCAAAAGACTTTGTTAAAGAAAAGTATTTATGATAATTTGAAGAACTTTGTAGAATTAAAACCTACGAGTATCTCTTTGACCGGTCTAGGAAAAGCCTCAATTAAACCAGAAGGTTGTTTCAATTCAGAAATCGAAGTAGATGGTTCAAAATTTAAAGTTACTATTTTTGTCGTTAAGGACAGTTGCATTAATTTCGATTTAATTATTGGCACTGATGTTATTCATCAAGGTACATTAACTATTTCTGAGAATAAAGTGAAAGTGTTTAAAGCTGAAGTTCAGTCTAATGACTTTTTAGTTAATATTGTAAATGTTTTGGATGAGCCTAAAATTGATTTAACTCACATTGCTGACAAAAAATTACGTTCAGAGTTATACTCTTTAATTGAAAATTATGTACCAATTAAAACTAAAACAGTAGATGTTAAAATGAAAATTAATTTAACTGACGAAATCCCAGTTTGTTCTTCTCCTCGAAGATTACCGCCATGCGAGAAAAAAATAGTCGAAAACCAAATTGAGGAGTGGCTAGCTCAGGGAATAATTCGAGAAAGTTCTTCTAATTTTTCTTCGCCGGTTGTGTTAGTCAAGAAAAAAGATAACACAATGAGACTTTGTGTTGATTACAGATGTCTTAACAAAAAGACAGTACGTGAGCATTTCCCCTTGCCAGTTATTGATGATGTAATAGACCAATTACATTCTGCCGAAGTATTTACCACCATAGATTTGAAAAACGGTTTCTTTCATGTAGATGTTGAAGAAGACTCGCGGAAATACACCTCGTTTGTTACTCATGAAGGACAATACGAATTTTTGAAATGTCCATTCGGGTTGACCAATAGCCCTAGTGTTTTTCAAAAGTATATTTATAATGTATTTCGAAACCTATTAAAAGATCACATTGTTGTCATTTATATGGATGATTTAATAATACCTGCTAAAAACGAAGCTGAAGGTCTAGAAAAATTAAAACTTGTGCTCGAAACTGCATAGGAATATGGATTAGAATTAAATCTTAAAAAATGCAATTTTTTGAAGCGTGAAATTGATTTCTTGGGGTATAGAATCATAAATGGTAAATTGTATCCCTCTCCACTGAAGACTAAAGCAGTAATAAATTTTCCCGAACCAAAGTGTACCAAAGATGTTCAAAGTTATTTAGGATTGACAGGATACTTTCGAAAATTTATAAGAAATTATTCGGTTATAGCTAAACCGTTAAGTGACCTGCTAAGAAAAGATTCAAAATTTAAATTCGATATAGAAGAACAAAGAGCTTTTAATGAACTCAAACGTATTTTGTCGTCAGAACCAGTACTTTTAATTTACAATCCCAAAAGTGCGACCGAAATCCATTGTGATGCCAGTATTGATGGCTATGGAGCTGTTTTAATGCAACAATCTCCAGTAGATAATCAATTTCATCCAGTTTATTTCGCAAGTAAAAAAACCACCGAAGCTGAACGGAAGTACACTAGTTACGAATTAGAAGTTTTAGCTGTAATTGAAGCCCTGAAAAAGTTTAGAGTATATGTGCTAGGTATCCCATTTAAAATTGTAACCGATTGTAATGCATTTAAAATGACTATGGATAAAAAAGAAATGAGTACAAAAATAGCTAGATGGGCAATAATGTTATCCGATTTTGATTATGTTATTGAACATAGACAGGGTAGCAGTATGAGACATGTCGATGCATTAAGTAGGTATCCTATTTGTATGGTAATCCAAAATAGCTTAACTTTAAAAAATTATCCAAGCTCAAGAAACCGATGACCATATTAAAACAATAAAAGAAATCCTAAAGGTGAAATCTTATGATGATTATCTAGTTAAAAATGATGTTCTTTATAAATGTGTTAATGGTAATGATTTATTAGTTGTACCGGAAGACATGCAAATGAATATAATCAAGGCCGCTCACGAAAAAGGTCATTACGCAGTTGCAAGAACAGAGAAAAGTTTAGAAAATGATTTTTACATCCCTAAAGTTAAACAAAAAATTGAGTAATGTATAGCAAATTGTGTTCCCTGTATTTTAGTTAATAGAAAATGTGGTAAACAAGAAGGCTTACTTCACCCAATAGAAAAAGAAGAAACTCCATTACATACGTACCATGTTGATCACTTAGGTCCATTAGAAAGCACTAATAAAAATTACAAACATATCCTTTCGGTCATTGACGCATTCACAAAATTTGTTTGGTTGTATCCCACAAAATCTACCGATGCTGCCGAAGTAATTTCTAAATTAGAAATCCAAAAATCTATCTTTGGAAATCCAGTTCGAATTATATCAGATAAAGGTCCTGCATTTACCTCTAAAGCTTTTGAAGATTATTGCATCAATGAAAATATTAAACATATCCCGATTACCACTGGATTACCCAGGTCTAACGGCCAAGTTGAGCGTCTAAATTCTGTCATAATATCTGTTCTGTCTAAATTGTCTGTCGATAATCCTAAAAAATGGTATACACATGTAAGCAACGTCCAACAGGTGATAAATTCGACTTTTCAGAGAAGTATAAGCACAACTCCTTTTGAATTGATGTTTGGTACTAAAATGAAACTAAAAAATAACATTGAAATTACTAGTCTTCTGAATGCTGAAATACAATCTGATTTTACAAATAATCGCGAAGATATGAGAAAAAATGCTAAAAAACAGATTTTAAAAGTCCAAGAAGAGAACCGTAAAACTTACAACCTCAGACGAAAGAAAGTTAACAAATTTAAGATTAATGATGTGGTTGCTATAAAACGCACACAACAAGGTCCAGGTTTGAAGTTAAAACCAAAATATTTAGGTCCGTACAAAGTCATAAAAGTAAAAAATAATGACACCTACGATGTAAAGAAACTTGGATTCAACGAAGGACCCATGGTCACCAGTACATGTGCAGAGTACATGAAGCCGTGGACGGACGAAGCTTGAAAAAAAAAAAGAATTTCACCGATTGTGACACTATACCAACTATGACAAACCTCTGGACTGACAACTAATAGAATTTTAACTTTATTCTCGAAAAGACGAAAAGACGTAAGGTAAAAGAAGATGAAAAGACGTATGAAAGAAGACGAAAAGACGTAAGATAAAAGAAGACGGAAGACGTAAGAAAGAAAAGACGAAAAGACGTAAGGTAATAGAAGATGAAAAGACGTATGAAAGAAGAAGACGAAAAGACGTAAGATAAAAGAAGATGAAAGGACGTAAGAAAGAGAAGACGAAAAGACGCGAAAAAAAAATATATGAATTTTTTCAAGAAATAATCTAAGCTTTGATAAACAATTTGAATAATGACTTCTTTTTTTCAATTAAGACTTTGGATGCTGCTGTGTTTTTTTTCTTTATCTTTCCAGATGATCCAACTGCTGCTGCCTCCAAAGGGACGAGCATTCGAGGACGAAAGCCTAGTCAGGACGGCCGTTGTGGGAGCGATTCTTTCTCCAACAGCCAAGTATCATGTTTTGTAAGGTTCTTCATATCGCAACTCTGATAGAAAAGGTCTTTAGAAAGCAGACGATTTTCTGAAAAAACTCCATTCAGACGAAAAGCTGAAGAAAAAAGAAATGAACGGAAGAGATCGTTGGATGGAATGTTGGGGGAAGTTGGTGTTGACTTTAGAAGAATGTTGATTAAGATGACGCGATTAAGATGTTTTAATTAAAGTTTCCTTTTGAATGTTCGAATTGTAAATATTAATATGTAAATATCTTTTTTGTAAATATTAACGTTTAATATAAGTCATTTAAAAGTTTAAAAACGGTGTCAGATTTAATTTACCTCCGAGTTTATTTACTTATGTGTTCGAAAGAACTTTTATAAGAAGAATCTCCATATATATATATATTTGTAAAAAATTGTTAATAAAAAAATTTTTATTAAAAAAAAACAGTGGTTTTAAACAGTGATTTTTTTATTTAAACTATTTAAAATTAAAATTGATTTAAAAAAAATATAAGTATTATGCATGTCTAAAATAAAATAAAATAAACCGTTTACAAGCATTCTAAGCAATATATTTAAAAGGAAATCTTTAAAAAGCACAACAGGTTTTCCCACTAACTCATAAAAGACATACATTGTACCGCGTTGTATCACGAACTTTGGCTCAGTTCGTAAGGATATGTTCCGAAATCTGAAGGTCCCGAGTTCGATCCTGAGGACGGCGTGAACTAAATTATACAAAATAATAATTAAGTAAAATAACATAGCAACTTAAAATCCATCGGTGATTTCGAATTCTTTGAAGGTTAATCGATACATCAATTTTAAAAATTGTATTAATTTATTACTATTAAAAATCAAACTTTGTAACGGAAAGTTACTGATTCTTGAATCGGAGTTTTCCTTTCTTGTATTTCCCACAGCGGAAAATCTACTAACGGAACGGTAAAAGTTCGGCTACTTTGCTGCCGGTAGTTTCACCTGGAATTCACAGATTTATTTTTTATAGTGCATGAGAAACATTTAAATATAAGCAATATTTCGAAAACCATCAAATAGTAGAAACGAAAATCTTAAAATTAATTTTCTTTACATTATTATAATACTCAAAAACCAAATTTTCCTACATTTGTAAAAAATGTTTATGACTTTCATGTTTTAACATATATAAATATTAATTATGTCATATTGGGGTTGTATTATGTTTAGTAAAAAACATATATTAAAAGTTTGTTAGTAATAAATTTCGAGCATGTATTAGTTATCATCTTAAATAAAATTTTCGCAAAGCTTTTCCTATCGTTTTACAGGTGAGCTTAGTAGTATAAATTCAAAGAATAATCCTCATCATAAATTTTTGCATATGATTTATTGTTTCGCACTAAATTGTGGACGCTCTGATTTTTTTTTCTCATTGATTTTTCTCCCTATCTCTCATCATGATCTAGACAGGGCCTAGAATCATTATATTTCGCCACTAGGATCTCTGCTGACGGCTTCATTAGGCTTGGTATACTTTTATCATTTTTGCATATCAATCAATCTCTTTGAAAAAGTTTTTTGGAATAAAATGACTATTCTATACACTGAATATAATGATTGAAACAATTTATAATGATTGGTAATTGATACTCGTTTAGAAATAATTCACAATATTCCGTTATGAAATGTTACAAATGTTTCTAGGTGTCAGATATTAGTCAGCAGCTCTGTAATTTGATTCTAAGCTTCCTTTCAAAGCAAAAGCTGTCGTTTAGCAAAAGCTAAAGTACACTATATGGCCAAAGGTGACCAGCCACTTGCGATTTTCCATGTTATCTAGAAAATACGTGCGGAATTTTCTTGAAACTCCAGGTGTGTAAACATAATAGTACAGTTCACACATTTCCGTGAAAAAAAAAAAAAAAAAAAAAAAAAAAAAAAAAAAACTATCTCGAAACTCCATAGGGGGTTGTCAACAAATTGAAAAAGAACGAATATCTTTTGGATAACTCTGTCAAAAATAATGTAGCAAAAGCGTTCAAACTGTGGATTATGATGAAGTAGCGCATTGTAATAATTTGTGTTCATTTTTATGAGTACAGCATAACTAGATAATAAAAAATTATATTTAATGAAATGATAGATTTTAAAATCATGTTTTTTATTTATGGCATATAATTTTTAAAACCGAATAATGTATACATAACTTTTTTATATCAAACCTTTGTATTCCAAGAACTCTGGAGAAATAAAGTAATATATTAACCCTTAAAGTAAAATAATATCTTTGAAGATAAAAGAAAAATTCGTCTTTATTCATAAATAAAACTTCATAATTATTTATTATTTTTTTTTGAGAAAATGTGAATATGTAAACAAAAAAATATGTACTACCGTTCAGATATGAAATGCTGCAAATTCAAAATAACATTTTATATTCATATGAAATAATTTATTTTACTGGGTTTTTTTTTCTTTTTCTTTCTTTTAAAAAAATATTTACATTATTTTAAGTTATTACACTAGCTTTCTTAAACTTTTTTAAGTTCAGACACATATTTCTTTTAAAACCGTATACGTTTTTAAAACAACATTTTTATATATATCTTTCATAAAATCTGCAAAAGTTAGCTTAATTTTTTTCTTAAAATAAAAAGTACAAAAATAAAATATGCAGAGGAAAAGGCACTCTTAAGTGATTACAAGTAAAAAAGTATTTTTAATGTAATGTCATTAAGTAAGAAAATGTAAAACTGAATTCAATAAGGTTATACAAGGTTTAATGAACTTTTAATTCTATCAAAATCAAATTCAAATCCATTCAATCAAAAAATTTATGTTGCTTCTTTTTTTAAATTTACATTCCTGTAATTCACTTATAGATTGGAAGTTATTACTCCAATCTTTCTAACATTTTTTAACTTCTGACACATATTTTTTAAAAAAAATATTTTTGTATCTTTCATAAAACTTAAAAAAGTTGGCTTAGTTATTTTTTTAAATAATAGGTACAGAAATACATTATGCAGTGAAAAAAGATCTCTTAAGTACTTAAGAGTAAAAATATTTTTGATTGTCTCTGTAGAAAAAAAATTAAAACTGTATACAACAAGGTAATGTTTAATGACAATTTAAATAATTCATAATTAAATCCATATTCACTCAATCAAATGTTTCATTTTATTTCTTTTTTTAAATTTACATTCCTTTAAGTTATTACATTAACTTTCCTAAACTTTTCTAAGTTCAGACACATATTTAAAACTGTATACGCTTTTGAAAAACTTATATATATATTTTATAAAAGCTGCAAAAGTTAGATTAATTTTTCCTTAAAATAATAGATACAGAAATAAATTATACAGAGGAAAACGCACTCTGAAGTAGTTACAGGTAAAAATCTTTTTTATACAATTTCAGTAAGTAAGAAAATGTAAAATTGTATTCAACATGTTAATGTTTAGTTAATTTGTAATTCATTCAAAATCAAATTCAAATTCATTCAACCAAATAATTCATTTTATTTCTTTTTTAATGAAAATCCCTTTGAGTTTATACTATTTTTCCAAAGCTTTTATGAATTAGAACACAATTTTCTTTTGAAAACGTATAGCCTTAAAAAAAAAAAAAAAAAAAAAAAAAAAAAAAAAACTTTTTTATATCTTTTATAAATTTGTAAAAGTTAGCTTAATTTTCCCTTAAAATAATAAGTACAGAAATAAACTATGCCGAGGTAAAGCATTCTTAATTGGTTACAAGTAAAAATATGTTTGATACAATCTCAGTAAGTAAGAAAATGCAAAACTTTATTCAACAAGGTAATGTTTAATGAACTTTTAGCGCCGATAAAATCCTATTATGCCACGTGTCCTCGAACTTAAAGCTTCTCAAAGAAGCTAAGAAGCAATTCTATTTTGGGAAAAGCTAACTCTCTAATAAACTCATACAACATGTAGAGCGAAACTGACTTTTTCAGTTACAAAATACCCACCCACCTTTACTTTTTTTTTCTTTTTTTGTCATTATGTAGCTTAAATCTGCGCGTGACATGACGCATCAAACGATCAACTAATTTTCATCTCAATACTCTTTCACGCAACAATATCCTACCATGATAATCAATAGATATTTGCAAAGACGCGCACTAGATGGCAGCACTGCACTATTTCTAATGAGTTTTCTAAAGTTTACTGAAATTTTAACTAAAAATATGTGATGTAAGAAAACAACATTTACAGGTTAAGAATCAATGAGACGTAATCATAGTTAAATAAGTTATCATCTTTTTCTTATTAAGCTAATTGTCACTAGCTATATATTTTTTATTTTAATAAACATAAGAATTTTATCGTTTCGCTATATTCTGACGACGCCATTTTTGCAGATCGTAAAGATCATTTTCGCAAAATGGCGTTCCTTCATTTAAACAGGTGAAGAATTCTGACTTTCACGTTTTTACTTATTTGGAAAAGAAGAAAATATTTTGTTTGATTTTTAAAAATTTTATTTCAAACTTTCAAAAATAAAGTACTTATAAATAAATTATATTCATACTTCTCCACCCTTCTTATAATTAAAATTTGTTTCTGTATAGATGGCGCTTATCTTCAATATTTTTCTAAAATTTAAAATTTAAATTACAAATCAGAGTATTTAGATTAATATTTGTTAAATTCCAATTTCAAGATTTCACAAACTTAAAAATAATTTAAGATTAATGCAAATAAATGTTTTAAACTATTTTCTAAATGCATCGATATTAAGTTTTAGTAAAATGTACTCGATAATTTAAGAATAAATTATTTCTTAAACTGTTTTATTTAATATGATAGAAGACAACACTTGGAAGAATAATTATGAAATTTTACATCCCTAAAATTAAGGAGCCACTTAATAAGTTTACCCTAAAACTAAGCCCCCCCCCCCTCTTTGTTTAGGAATTAATTATTGGCCAGGAATAAGACAGAAACTGTATATTGTAGAAATGTACAATTTACTTTGACTTTTTAATGAAAATAAATTAAAAGGTACTACAAATAATCTCTTTGCTACGAGTGTCCTTCACAGAATATTTTAATGTTTGCCGCCTGAATTTTAAATATAAAATTTGATTTATTAAATAACAAGTAGTCAGTAATTTAAAAATGCACAATTTTCTACATTCTTTATAAATTCTAATTCTTATAAATGTACATTCTTTATAAATTATTATTATTTTTTACTTAATGTTTTTATGTTTTAAAATCTTCCTTTCACATTTTTAGCAATTAGAAAGAATGTATTAATACAAAGTGTTATTTTGTTATATATTGCCAGAATTTTCTATTTAACATTACTGATTTTTATTTAATATTACTTTTATTTACTACTAGTTGTTCTGCCCGGCGTTGCCCGGGTTCATCAAAAAAATAGCAAGAATTGCGAAAAAACTTTAAAAATAATAATAAAAACCTCGAAAAATTTAAAAAATGCTGCACGAATTTCGTCTAAACTTCGTTGAAAAGAGATGGGCTAGAAAATTGAAGTTGGATTATTTTTAATAATGTGGAAAAATCTTACAAATCGCAAAAAACATTAAAAATCTCATAAAAATATAAAACAAAATTCAAAAATTGTGTTTCAAAATTCGAATAAACTTTGAAGAAAAGAGATCAGAATTTAATAAATTCGGCCAAAAATTGAACCTCTAAAAAATCGAAGCGGGTCGCGAAGAAACGTAAACATCGCTTTAAAAATGGCAAAATTTTCAAAAATCACGGAACTGAAAATTTACTCTACTTGGATAAATGTTTTGAATCTAATTAATTTGATAATGTAAAAAGCATCGAAATACGAAAAAAACTGCTAAAAAATCGCAATAAAAATCTTTAATCGCACAAGACAAAATTTATCATATTAGCGAAGAAATTAAAAACTGAATTCCTTTTCCGTATCTGAAAAAAATCGCCGTGAACTCAAAAAAGAAAAAAAAAAAAAAGCTTACTGCATTAAAAATTGTTGTAGATCAAAATAAGAGAGCAAAACAATTACCGTAAAGGATAAAAGTTTAAAACCAAACTCTTATTAGTCTAGAAATTTAAAATCAAATTCCTTTGAAAAATGTTAAAAAAAAAAAAAAAAAAAAAAAAAAAAAAAAAAAAAAAAAAGACTGAGAAAAATTGCATTGCCCAAAAATTGCATTGAAAATTGTAATGAAAGTCTTAAAACATTAAAAAATCCCCAGGGTAAAAATTCACTGTTATAATATAAAATATTGTAATCAAGAAATTAACCATATTAACCAAAAAGTTTGAAATCGAAATCCTGATGTAAAAAAAGCTAAATATTTGGAAGTCCATGCTTAAAAAAATATTATTAAGGCAGGGCGGGGAGGGGGGGGGGGTATGATCGAAATCATTCATAAATTACAAAATGTAGGCATGGAACGCCAAAATCATATTAAGAGATGAAACATTGCATTCGAAACATAACTACATTAAAAAAAAAATGTTTGATATCAAAATTGGTTTCTGAATGGCAGAAAATCGTCAAGGAACTTAAAAAAATGGCTAAAAATCGTATCGAAAACTATATTAAAAATCGCTGAATATTTAAAAGTCATGGCTGTAAAAAATTAATATTCAGTCGAAAATATTGTAATCAGAAATCGTTCATGAATAAGGAAAAGTCAACACGGAACATCTAAAATACCCCAAACTAACTAAAAATTACATTGAATATCGCATTAGAAATTGGCAAAATTCATAAAAGCGTGGAGAACAAATTGTACTATTTATGCTAAAAGTTAGAAACCGAAATTCTTTTACCGATGTCAACAACTGTCACAGAACTTGAAAAATCACTATAAAACAGATTAAAAATCAGTAAAATTAAAAAATCCGGACAAAAATTGCCATAGTAAGATACACATTTATATTAAATTCCTGCGGACATAATTTACCATAATGGGACAGAACATTGAAATCTGAACTCTTTCATTAGTTAAAAAATATCGACACAAAACTTGCTAAACATTTTATGAAAATACACAAAAAATCTGAATCATTGATGTCAAAATTTACTACATTAAGCTACAAATTATTTAAAAAATTCTTTTCCAATTGTGAAAAAATCGCCGTGGACTCGAAAACGTCTAAAAATTCTTTTCAAAAATTCATTACAAATCGTTTCAAATTTAAAAATAGCGGGGGACAACATTTACATTAATAGAGTAAAATAGTGTAATCTGAATTATTTCTTAAATACGAATAAAAAAATAGGCGCAAAGCATGAGAAATAATGAAAACATTGCTAAAAATTGCATTAAAAAATCACTAAATTTCAAAATTCGTAAATGAAGTGTAAATGTTTAAAATTAATTTCCTTTTCGAAATTTCAAAAAATAGCCGTGAGATTCAGAAAACCAATACAAAACCATTGAAAAATTCATTAAAAATCGCTAAATGTAAATACATCCTGTGAATAAAAAAATATTCTAGTCGTGTTAAACGTATTGTTAATTGTTAAAACACCACTGTGGTGGGGATCGAAAAAAATAGTACTAAATCGCATTAAAAAGTTCATTAAAAACGCATTGAAAAATGCACTAAATATCGCTAGTTATTTTTTAAATCGCAGTAATCAGAATTTCATCAAACGGGTAAAACATTCTAATCGGAAATCTGAACTATTTGATTATCCGGTTGACCAAGAAACTATCTGTGTCAAACCATAAGATTAAACTACAATAATGGCGAATCGTAAATTTCATATTCACTTGACATTAAACATGTTACATATGTTTGTTACGTCATCAAGTGGTTTTTACTTCTTATTTTTATATATATTTGTATATATGTGTTTCTAAATTATCTCTTCCTTCATTATTTAACATAAAAATTACATCTATTTCCATAATTTGGCTTGTTCCACGATTGATATAATTTGGCGAAATTGGTCGACAGGATAATCACGTAGTAAAAGGAAATTCTTTATAGATAATAAAAAATCGACACGGAACACAACAATTCTTGAAAAATCGCGTTAAAAATCTCTAAAATTATATTAGATTAAAAGTTTGAAATCAATTTTTACTTCCGAATATCAAAAAATCACCATAAAACTCGAAAAATTTCTAAAAATTGCATTAAAAATCACTAATATTAAAAAATCACAGGGGTCAAAATTTTCATGAATGACAAAAATCCGACATCAAACGCAAAAAATCTCGAAAAATAGCATTAAAATTAGCTGAAATTCATAAATCTTAACAGATAAAATTTAATACATCAGCCTGAAAGTTTTAAGCAAAATTCCTTTTACTAATGTCGAATAATAGCGGCAAAATTTACATCAAATAATTCACTAAAAATCCAAACATCGTTACACGAAATCCAAATAAATTATATTGAAAAGAGAACAAAATTCACTAATTTAGGTCGAAAGAATGAAACCGCTTTCCTTTTCGCTAATATGGAAAAATCGCCTCGAAACCCACTAAAATTCGCATATGAATTAAATTAAAAAAACTGATAATCGGCCTTCAAGATGTAAAATTTCCTACATAACTTCGTGCAGCGGTCTCTCCAGAGCATCGCCAGTACTTTAAATTTTTAACATGCGTTAAAAACTACCTTAAAGTGTAAAACAGATCTCCTTATTACATTTCCTAGTTTGGTTCGCGCCCCTCCTTTCACGCACTCTGAAATGTGTCACACCATTCATTGTTTATATTTTTTATCATGTATTATAAACCATTTTAAAATTTAAAATAAATCACATTGTTATATTTCCAAATTTTAACAAAATCGCGTTCTGTTAGTTCCATTTTTCATCACCAGCTAGCGCACTCTATTCTTCAAACAGTTTATCAAAACGATACTCTGTTAAACAACCTATCAGGTGATATATTACTAGAGGGGGTAGCGATCTTAAGCAAGAATTTAAGATATTTTATGAAATTGCTATTCGAAAATAGTGGTAACTAAATTTTTGACATTTTAGGTAAATTTCGCAAAAAAATACTACTTATTGCATTATCAACAGCTCAAGATTTTGATAGAACAACTATGAGAAAAATAGATGCTAAACGCAAAAAACCTTGAAAAAGCGTTAAAAATCACATTGACAATCGCATTAAAAATCGTTAAAATCTAAAATTCGTAACAAGCACAAAATTTAGGGCTAAAAGTTTGAAACGGTTTTCTTTTTATCAATCCCAAAAAAAAAAAAAAACGCAAAATGAGAAAAAACGCTAAAAATCGCATTAAAAATTCGTTAAAAATTCAAAAATCGCTGTACAAATTCCGAATAAACTTTGCTGAAAAGAGAAAAAAAATTGCTATATTGGGTTAAAAGAATGAAACCGTACTTCTTTCACTAATGGGATAAAACTGCAAAAAGAACGCTAAAAATCGCCTAAAAAAATTATCAAAAAAAAAAAATCTAATCAAAAAATTGAGAATCGGGCTTCGAGGTGCAAAACTACATGTATAAAAGTACTTTCCCTCCACATTTTGTAACTCTACGTACAGCAGATTCTTTAGAACAGCGCTGACACACACACAAACTTGTCTCTTTATTATTATAGATTTAAAAAATAGCGTTCTATTAGTTCCATTTTCCGCCACCAGGTAGGGCACTCTATTCTTCAAAAACTTTATCAAAACCATACTCTGTTAAATAACCTATCAGGTGATATATAACTCGAGGGGGTAGCGGTCTTAAGCAAGAATTTAAGATAGTTTATGAAATTCCAATTCGAAAATTGTGGTACCTAAATTTTTGACATTTTAGGTAGATTTCACAAAAAAAATACTACTTATTGCATTCTCAACAGCTCAAGTTTTTGATAGAACAGCTATGAAAAAAATAGATGCTAAACACAAAAATCTTTAAAAAACGTTAAAAATCGCATTAAAAATCGTTAAAATCTAAAAATCGTAACAAACACAAAATTTAGGGCATTAGGCTAAAAGTTTAAAACGATTTTCTTTTTATCAATCTCAAAAAATAGCCGCAAAATGAGAAAAAACACTAAAAATCGCATTAAAAATTCGTTAAAAATTCAAAAATCGCTGTACAAATTCCGAATAAACTTTGTTGAAAAGAGAAAAAAAAATGCTATTTTGGGTTAAAAGAATGAAACCGTATTCCTTTCACTAATGGGATAAAACCGCAAAAATAACGCTAAAAATCGCCTAAAAATTATTAAAAAAATCTAAACAAAAAATCGAAAATCGGGCTTCGAGGTGCAAAACTACATGTAAAAAAGTACCTTCCCTCCAAATTTTATAACTCTACGTGCAGCAGTCTCTTCAGAACAGCGCTGACAGACAAACATCCTTCTCTCTTTATTATTATAGATTACTACTAGTTCTGAAATTTCAGCAGTTATATTTAGGAGGTAATTATCTGTGATGCCGCCTCCAGGTCCATTAATTCTCGAAAATAAATTAATTTCTAGTAATAAAGCCCGCTTTTCGGAAGCTTTTTTTTTAAAGCCTTTTTTCGTTTGTGGTTACATTATATTGACTTAGATTAAAAACTATTTGTCTTTACGTATAACTTTATTTCAGAGACGGAGTACATACGGAGTTCCTTAAAAACATCCAGAAGATATACAGCATACACAACCGTATACTCTCTATTACATACCTGATTATAACTATTCTATGTCTATTTATTCTCTCTTGTTCGACATTTCTATGTATACACCAGGTCTTTTTACTTGAATTTTTAATTTATTTAATCTATAATAGATTTCAATCTCGAGAGGATGTCAGTTAAGCAAGCCTTTTGCTTAGGAGTCCAGGCTACTGACTGAAAAAATACCCGGATGATAATGTTAAGTCTATGGTGGTGTTTTTTTTTTTTTTCAAATATATCGCTTAAATTAAATTTTTTGTTACATAGGATAGCTGAGGATGATCTACAACCGGGCTAGTTTTTATTTTTTCAATTTTGGTTTAGATTAAACAAACAAACAAACAAAAAAACTTTAACTTTTGAAACCGGTTATAACCGGTTCTGAAATTGAAACTATCGTAATATAAAAAATATATAACCAAAATAGAAAAAAGTAACAACTAGTCCGGTTGTAGGTCGTTCTCAGCTATCCTATGCAAGAAAAACCATGTAAAAATATTAAAATTTGGGCGAGATATTTGAAAAGAACGCCCCCATAGACTTTAAATTATCATCCGGGTCTTTTTCAGTCAAAAGTGGAGGCTCATAAGAAATGTTTTTATTTCGGATTATTTTTTGGTAAATAAAAACAAATAAATTAAGTACATACATTATTTAAATATATAATATAAAATTGCAGAATATAGAAAGAATGAAAGTGATTTAAAATATAAGGAATGGTTTTAAATAATATAATCTAATTCACTGGGGGAAAAAAATAAATGGAATTTTTCATACCTCGTTTCACACAGGCCATTTTCTCCTCATCTTCTGAAATGGGTAATTAAACATTTGTAATTTCAAATTTAAAAAAAAAAAAAAAAAAAAAAAAAAACACTTATACACACTGGATATTATAACTTCAAAATTAAGTAACATGAGTGATGCAAATATAGCCAATGCAGGTAATATGTCCAACCCGCGGTATTCGTATTAATTGCAGTGAAATCCAAAAGATGATGCTTGAATCTCTTACCTAGATATCCGATTAACTTAATTTAGTACCGTGTTGGCGTCAGTCCTTCACCATGTGCATAGGGAGGGGGGGGGGGGGGGGGCAGTAATCGTTGATTTCTTGTTAATTGCATTTTCGCATTACAAATTTTCCTCTGGTAAGTTTGTTATTTTTCTTATGTAAACAAAGTATTTGTATTTACTGTTACACATAATATTTTAGCTAGTTAAGTTATAACTGTAACAATGAATCTCAATATCGTAGTGTTCAGGCAAAATTACGAACACTTTTACAAAACACCTCATTGTTGGCAATATGCCCACTGAGTATATTACTTGCACGTGTGGTCAAATTACTTACACGTATAACCATATTAAGTTCATATGAATAAATTCCTCAAACTTTTTTATGTTTATTTATGTACATAATTAGTTTAAACAACTGGATGAGTGTGGTTGCAGACCGCACAGAAGGTTTCGTTTAACACTTCTTTCAAAACAACTTATTTTTTAAATTATAAATCCAAATTGTTAATTTAGAATTATAAAATTCTTACATAGATGGTAGCACCAAAAAATTTTATTAGAAAATATTTATAAAAGAAAGTAATTTATTTTATTCAAACTAAAAATTAAAAAATATATACTTTAAAAAAAATCCAAAATTCAAAATTTTTTGAAAATCTGAAAAAATGGAGGATTTATAAGGGAAATTTAAGATTTTTAAAAGCGAAAAAAGTTGTTAAAATTAAATTTAAAATGCTGAATAATTAATAAATCGAAAAAGTTTTTAAAATAGAAAGAATATAGAATTCCAAAAATTATTATGAATATCACATGTACGAAACACTAATAACATAAATCCTTAAATTAGACAAAAATACGAAATTATTTTCCTATTAAATCCATCTTAATATGAAAATTTCGAGTGCCACCATCGGGATTCGATCTCAGAACCTGTTAATGAGCAAGATGCGTTACCCCCAAGTTATGTCTATAGGAATCTCATTGAAATTAAGATTCTATTTCATGTTCTGAATTCAGCATATGATGTTTTTCTTACGCCCTATCACATTTTTTAAATTTCTGTAATATTCATTTTGTTTTATTAAAGAGGATACAAAAAATCATAATATAGCTTACTATTAGTATAAAACATACCTTCATTATTGGTAGAATCCAAACTTCCGCGTCGTTCTGTGGAGGGGAGAAAAAAGAAGTTATGTTACTTATGTCATCAAATATATAATTTAAATTTATATAAAAACAAGACAGATAAGTTGATAAAGCCCAATAACACAAATAAGAGCTTTCGACAAAAATTTAATGATTTTAAATCAAATTCAGTTTAAAAAAAAACGATTATACAGAATCACATTTAATTAATTTATTACCAATTTCTATATATTGTATATATGATCTATTTAATTCGAATTTTTATTTATACACTATATGACCAAAGGTGATCGGCCACTTGCGATTTTAGACATTTTGTTAAATATGTAGAAAAGTACATGAGGATTTTTCCTGAAACTCCAGGGGCCCCACCAGTGGCCGAGAGGTTCTGTCCTCTCAACTGGTAGACGGCAGGTGCTGGGTTCGAACCCAATCGCGGCTGTCGGCCTAACCGTTCGGAGTTTTCGTAGTTTTCTTCGAACCTTGCGTAAATACGGGTTAGGTTCCCTTAGAAAGACCCCCCACGAAGGGCACTTCCCCCTGGCCTATATCCCTAGTGTAGATAATCGGCCGACAAAAATACACCACACCTGAAACTCCAGGTGTGTAAGCATAATAGTACAACAGGTCATATGTTAGAAGGTTTTTTTCCCGAAATTCTATAGTGGACCGTCAACAAATTGAAAAAGAATGAATATCTTTGAAATAACCCTCTCAAAATTAATGAAGCAAAAGTGTTCAATCTGTAGACTATGATTAGGTGACTTATTGTAATAAATTGTGTTCATTTTTGTATGAAAAGCATCTATACTCGTAGAAAAGTTAAGGTTTTTATGAAAAGTTAAAAAATTTTCCAAGTTTTTTGCTTATAATTTGTAGAATTCTGTATATATAAAAAAAAATGTTCTTTCTAGAAAATATACAAATTCTAAAAAAAAAAAAAAAAAAAAAAAAATTGTATATAATATTATTTAATCAAAATTTTAAAATATTAAAAATTGTATGAAAAATGAGCAGGTTTACTAAATAATTTTTTGCTGCGCATGCGTCAATGTTATCAAAATTTCATTTGCAACTTTTGATAGCGTTGAGTTTATTGAGAGCAACTTTTGTCAAAGTCTCAAAAACATAGCGTGAATATTCTGAAAGACATCATCGATGGAATAAGCTCAAAATTTGTTGTTCCTAAAGTGAAGGAAAAATTGTGGGGTTGTATCCAACTATAGTAGTACATGCCATATTGTGTATTCTACATTGACATTAATCAATGGATATATGAATATAACCCCTCATCTTTTTGCTTCATTTTGGGAATAATGGATTTTTTTTCTATCAACGATCAGATCACTTTTAGAATTTCAAGCTATGTTTTTGAGAGTTTCACAAAAATTGTTCTACACATTTAGTTAACACAATACGCAAATGAAAGTTTGGTAGCGTCGAAGCATGTTCAGTGAAAAGTCATTTAGTAAACCTGCTCATTTTTCATACAATTTTTATTATTTTTAATTCTGATTACAGGTTGTTATGCACAATATTATTTGTCATATTTTCGGAAAAAAAAATTATTTCGGAATATATAAATTAATATTTCGGAAGATAATTTTATATTAAGAGCTTTGCAAATTATAAGCAAAAAATTTTGAAAAATTTGGGAGTATTTTTATAAAAACTTTAACTTTTTTTATGAGTTATATCCTATCCACATAGAAATATACACAGTTTATCACAATAAGCCACTTAATCGTAATGTACAGTTTGAACATTTTTGCGACATTAGTTTTGATAGACATTAGTACCATTAGTTTGCGACATTAGTTTTTTTTTCTTTTAACTTTGTTGACGGTCCCATATGGAGTTTGAGGAAAATTTTTTCACGGAAATGTATGACCTTCATTATTATGTTTACACACTTAGAGTTTCAGGATAATTCCTCTTGCATTTTTCTAGATGCTTAGTAAAATGTCAAAAATCTGAAGTAGACGGTCACCTTTCGCCATATAATGTATCAAATTTCGTGAAGTTATGCATTCATTGTGTGAACAGGAACATCGTAGAATTTTTAAGTTATGAAACGTTATGATATGAATCGTTATGAAACGTTAAAATAGCCAATTGCATTATTTTTTATCCACAGCGGCTGATATTTAGTCTTTAAATTAGAAGATAAAATATACAAAAAACAACTTTTTGGATGAATAACTAATGTGCTTCGATGTTTTTGATTATATTTCAACATTTTATTGCAAATGTAAAATCCATTAGAGAAAAGATGTTACGGGTTGGCGAAATTTCTGAATTGCAGATTATGAACTGCAGAATTAGAGTATGTATGGCTTGAAAAAAGACATCATTACACTGTATTAAAAAAAATCTGTAAGTTTTTAAACTTTTTCTAAGAAACTGGTATTGCTAGAACTTTTATGTAACGGTAACAGCAAAAATTCACATAACAGAATCAATTACATGAATTTTCATTGTTTGCTGTTACATAAAAAATTGTAGGAATCCCAGTTTCCTTTTAAAAGTTTAGTAACTTTACTGATTTTTTTTACAGTGTAATTCAAAATCTAGACAACAGGAAGCACTATAAAGTGTAATTCCATGTAACTGTAGTAATCAAGTAGATTACGCCACACAAAATAAAGCAAAATCAGGAAGAAGATATCAGTTTGCAAGACGAAGAACACATCGAGTGATTTTAATGCATTTGAGACACCGTAAGACCACTAAAATCACATGTATATAGAGAAAATCTCCAGTCTTTATCACCAGAACTGTAAATCACTGTGTGAGACATAATATAAATATTGTATTTTTCATTACTTCATACAAAAAATACATAGCTCGGAAGCCAATGGTATAGAAACTAAAATATCCCATTATCTTGGATTAATAATAAAAAAAAAAATAATAATAATCTGTAAATCCGCAGTAAAATGTCCTACATACAAAATTAGTAGGTACGACTAGGTTTGAAAAGCCGAAAATAAGTTTAAATAAATTCATTGTTAGTAAAAAGCTATAATGAATTACAGTTTTCGAAAAAAGCCGACATCTTGGCTAGCATCCAGACACCAATTAAAGTAGTCCCCGGTAAAAATTCAAGAAAATTTAAATAAAATGGATGTGCTATTTTATCACAGTCCGCCTCCTTAAAATAGATATGATGGACATTTCCAGCAGAATAATGCTTGTCATACCATTTTTTCTGAAAAGCATACAATTTTCTATAAAATTAAGTAAGAATGATTAATATCTGGATGACAGTTATAATTATAGATTTTAATAATAATTAATTTAATTAAACACATTTTCGGCTTGTCAGACCTCGACATACCTAGTTCCTTTTGTTCATATGACGTTTTACTATCGATTTGAATAAAATGTTTCCAACTTTGCGGTGACGGGATTTTAATGTCACCGAGTCCCGGAATTATAATAGCTTATGGATATAAAAGTATGCATATTATTTTTTCCCTAATTTTTCATTCACAATAGGTATAGCAGTTTAGTTACTGTATACCAAACATTGAATTCAGCATATGATTTTTTTTGCGCACTATCACATAGTAAAAATTTTGAAATTTCTGTAATATTCATTTCGCTTTATTAAATAGGGAAAAAATCATAATATAACACAATATTGGAACAATATAAAACATACCCTTCTCCTTGGTATAATCCGAACTTCCGCGTCGTTCTATGGAGAGGAAAAAAAAGTTATGTTATTATGTTATCAAAAATATAATTATAAAACTTTTAAAATTTCTGTAACATTCATTTTGCTTCATTAAACGGGGGAAATTATAATACAGTGAAACCTCCACATAAGGGACACCTCTGTTTAATGGACAAAAGTTCCGGTCCTAGTCCTTTGATATAGGGATTGTAATGTTTTTACCTCTGAATAAGGAATACTCGATTAAAGGGAACTTGAAAATGATATTTCCATTCTCATTCTCGTAAAATGCATACAAAAAATGTTTTCTTCGGCACCTTATTACACAAAGCTATTCTTATGAAAATTGCGACTGACTTGCCAAATCAGCTATACTAGATAAAAACATCTTAATTCCATATCTAAAAATATAAGTATAGTTTTAAAAGGGCTGGTTTTTTCATTTCAGATAATAAAGTATTCAGTGATGAAAATAAAAATACAGATTTTTGTGAACGTATTTCAAGTGAACATGATGCAGTGATGTTGATATAGAGGTATGCAACACAATTCACAAGCAGTTATTCATTCACAATTCGGATTAAAACATGAATGCGTTTATTCACATTGAAAGTATAATGCTAAACTTATGAGGATGACTCTGAGAGTGAAGAAGAAAAAGACATTAAAAAATAAATGGGATAGAGGAAACGTATTGAAAATTGTGAAATAAAGAACGTTACAGATGCTTTAAAATACGCAAAGCATTTGAATACCTTTTTTGTAAATATGGCTGAGAATGAAGGACTAAAATTTATAAGTAAGGTACCCTGGGGTAATAACGCCACGTTAAGGTTCTACCAATTTTCACGGCTTAGTTTTCGGTTGTATTTTTCAAACAAATATAGGATCTGATACAGCAACTCATTGACTATCTATATAAAATAAAATAATTTAACAGATATGTATTCATAAAATGTAATGGCGTTTTTTCTTGACCAATGCTATTTGGCGTTATTACCCACCTATATGGGTAATAACGCCATGCAAAGAAAACTATGAAATAAGATGGAATAATTGCATGTAGATAGCCCAATTCTAAAAATACAAACTCTACAAACTTAAAAATTGACAAATTGCATTCTAAGCTATTGAAAATGTTCAATTTTTTGTGAAAGTGTAAGAAAAATAAACGTGTGGTGTGGGAGGGGGGGATGAGGCAAAAGAATATCAGACCGTGAGCTTCTTTTTGCTTAAAAAGGACTGCTTAAATAGAAATATGAGAAACATTGCACAGTTTTAACTGTGTTTATCTGAATCAGTATTTAGGATGTAGCTCGGCCACTGTTGGGAATCAACAGGGGTATTAATGTCAAGGATTGGCGTTATTACCCCGATATAGTTATTGCGCAATACATTTTAAATTACAAATTATCTCGAGAAGATATCCAAAATCTTCAACAACATTTTAAAAGTACATGAAATGCACTACAAATTTATGTAATTAACAAAGTATTTCCGGATAAAAAGATAGTCTTCACATCCCAAAACGTATCTCGGAAATTTTAGATCAAGCGTTAATTTTAGTTGTTTGTAAAAACAATAAGACCTAAAAATGAAACAAATTAACTTGAAGCTGTTTTTTGCGATTTATATTACTCAAAACCCTTCTGCGCAGAGCACATGGGTGTCATTTACCTGATTATTTCACAATTATGCAAAATATAAGCACTTGGCGTTATTACCCCGCCTGGCGTTATTACCCCAGGGTACCTTACTATAAATGAACACACTTAAAAAAGAAGGTTTATAGTGAAAAACTGTAATCTGCAAAACAATCACTTTTGATTGATTACTTTAAGTAAGATTCTTAAATGATATTGTACTTTTTGCATGTGCAAAAATTTTTACATTAAAAAATATAAAAAAGTAATGCTACAAATCATCTAATGATTTTAGTTGCTAACCTTCCAATTTTTTCATATCAATATTTTTATGCAAAAATACTTGCTTTATAGATTCTCACAATTTACGCAATTAAATAAAGCAAACATTTTTGTAAAATATTACTGGTATCCGATAAATCAGAAGGTTCGCAACTATGTAACTGAAAACTTAATTAATTCTCTACTCTTTTTCTGCCTGATTAAAGTAATTTAAAGTCTTTGGGTATATTTAAACATCACCGTTAACTTTATTTGTTACTTTTTATATCTTTTCTGAACAATTAATTAAAAAAGAATAGAAACTTCAAGTAAGGGAAACCTCTATTTAAGAAACAAAAGTTCCGGTTCCGTAGGTATCCCTTATTCGGAGATTTCACTGTATAGCATAATATTAGAACTGTACAAAACATACCTTTCTCATTTTTAGAATCCAAAATTCCACCTCGTTCTATGGAGGGGAGAAAAAAGAAGTTATTTATTTACGTCATCAAATATATAATTATCAAAATTTTGAAATTTCAGAAATATTCATTTTGCTTTATTAAACAGGATAAAAAAAAGTCCTAATGTAGTATATTATAAGAAAAGTATAAAACATACCTTCTTCATTGGTAGAATCCAAACTTCCACGTCGTTCTATGGAGGGGATAAAAAAGAAGTCATGTTACTTACGTTATCAAATATATAATTAAAATTTATTTAAAAAAATAACAAAATTAATAAAACCCAATTACAGAAATAAGGGCCTTCGACAAAAATTTAACGATTTTAAATCAAATTCAATTTCAAACTACTCGGATGTACCAATGCCAAAATTTTCTTCTATTTCATACATGTTAATTCTTCCTAAAAAATGAAACATAGCTGCACAACCGGTTAGGTGATTTCCAAAATCCAATCAGCAATAACTTATGTCAATTTCTAAGCGAATCTTGAAAATCCTTGCGTTAATTTTTGAGACAGAATCATTCAAATCAAAATTCGAAAAAAAAAAAAAAAATCTGGATAGAAAAACCATTTGTTGAGCGATTTACTTCAAAAACTAAACAACATTAATTCATATCACAGATTAAATTTAAAGTTTGATGAAAATTCGCGTATTAATTCTTGAGATAGGGGTATTGTGATAATCATAAATAATGCTGCATATCCGCTCCTTCTGTTGGAAAATTTACACCATAAAGCAATCGGCACCATATTATGACATGCACTTACGGAATTTCAAGTTTTATGAAGATCCGTTCATTACTAATTGAGGTGTAATTATTGCGGAAATCATGAAAAAGGCAGTATAGCAGTGCAACCTGTTGGACGATTTATGCCAAAAAGTAATCAGCACCGGTTTATATCAGAGAATTTCGAATTGTCTGACTCACTCTAATGGACCGGAGAAAAAAACCCCGGTTTCTAACCGGACCCGCTCTAATAGGACAGCCGACGGAGCCAGTTTTTCTTGGTTGGGTACGGTAGAAAGGCGGTATCTTGTCTCCCTCTGCAACGCTGTCGTCTGCCTTGCTTTTCGGTGCAAAATTTTCCCTTCTGCGATAAGACTTAGCTTTTCGGCCATTCTCTGATCTTTTCATTTCCATCAGAATTGCCCCCACATTCAGCTAAGTTCAGTACCACTGTTTAGGCTCAAAAACATACAGCCCCATTTCGACCGGTATGATGAGTACTAAGTGTGTGGCAATAAATCACACAGTTAACCTAACGTGCAATAAACTACAAAGATTATCAACAAAGCACTTATTCTAAATAGCCGACCCGGGTACTTGTCTTAGTGGTTCGCCACTTTGCCGGCTAAAATTCCGTCATGAACGCTAATGGCGCCTGGTGCATGTAAAATCCGTCGTGGGTGCAAAGTCCTTCATGTTACCTGTGAAATATACCTCTGGAGTTGCCTTGCCAGGTGAAGGTCACGTCATCTGATCAAGGTTCTAAATTACGAAACCATCTTGAGTAGCCATTTGCAGTTCAAACAACAGGATGTAACGTGAAGTAACAGGCGAAACAAAGTATGCTCAAACGAGAAGCAAGTATTGCAGAAATGATGGCATGCGAAGCGAAGAAATCAGGTTTATTGTTGCTACGTGGCAATTAGGCAGTCACTCGCCCCAATACCAGGTATCTGACCCGTTAAGCTGAGATAACTCGGCAGGTAGGGGCCTGGTTATCGGTTAGAAAGAAAGAAAGAAAGGATGCATATACAATATTTTGTCAAAAAAAGGTAAAAAGATTACACCTTTACAGTACTTTGGACATCGTTTAGCACCACGGAGAAAAAAATTTAAACCTTTACTTAACTCTGCTTGCTTAATTCCTTTTACATTAGCTTATTTAAAAAAAATTATTTTTCTTTTTATTGTTATTTTTTTTTTTTTAATCAAAGACGTAAAGCAAACAGACATTGTATCGCTTAACAGCGGCTGATTTAGTCTTAAGAATCTCCAATAAAAGGAAAATGAATAAGAACCGTTTACAGGGAAATCACCATTTATTATTATTTTTTTTTTTTTGAAATTGTAATTCAATCTTTTTAAAGCCGATGAAATTAGTGTGCTTTTAGAATCGTGGGTGTCTGAATGGGGGTTGGCGAGCGTAGCTCGTAGGAGGCAGAATTTCATAATAAATATACAAAAAAAAAAAAAAAAAAAAAAAAAAATTTGGTAAGAATATTTAATGTGCTCCGATGTTTTTGATTATAAAGTGTTTATACAGAATATTTCAAAAGTTCGAACTAAACGTAATCCAATAAAGTTAAGTTCTACGGATTGGAGAAACTTTTAAATGGCAGATTATGTACTATAAAATTAGAGCATATATATTTTGGGAAATGTATCATTAGTTCAAAATCTCAACAGAGAAAGCACTACAAAGAGTAATGCCTTGAAACTGTAGTAATCACACAGATTACACCATTCAAATTAATGCAAAATCAGGAACACGATATCACTTGCAGGAGACAAAATATATCATATGATTTTAATGCATCTGTGATGTCGTAAGGCTATCTAAAATCACGTGTTTGTAGAGAAAATCTCCAAACTTTACCACCAGAACTGTAAATCACTGTACCACACGTAATACCGTAATTGCATTTGATACTGGAAAGTAATGGTAGAAACTTCTTGGAGTAAATCACTCTGAAAAAGTCCATCAGTTAAAAATTATATTTTTTTATTATCTTCTTTCAGCAGTGCCCTCGAAATTAATTACTTTTTATGATTTTCCCCCCTTTTAATCAAAGTTTTATTTTATGTCCAGTCTAGAATTGTTGAGTACATGCATAAACAGTCAAAGATTATTCATCAGGAATTTTGCTTAATTAACCCTCTAGCACTCACGTCGGGTCTATTTTGTCTAGACTAGTTAAAAAATAAATTTTTTTGTTAAAAAAATGGTAAAAAAAAAAGAACTCTTATTTTTTGTAAAAAAGCTTATTTTAATTTAAATATAAATTTTGTTCAATAAACCGACTCTTTGCATTTTTATTTTGAGAATGAAAACTCTGATTTTCTTTTTTTCCTTTATCACCAAACATTTAATGAAAAATAAATGCCAGTTTTGGGAGCAATTAGTGAGCTTCTATGAGAAAAGTGGCCTGTGACAAAATAAAAGCTTTAAGATAATTAATAACCCTCTACCTCTGTTGAATTACTATTTGAAAAAAATCTAATATTAAATGATAAAGAAGACATTTGATAATTAAAAATTCCCAACCAATGAAAAAGCGAACAACGTAGTTCTGCAAATTTCATTTTCAAAAGATCAACATAGTTGTTATTATAAAGATATAGTAAAAAAATTTCAAGATTGAAAAATTGTTCTTAAAAAAAAAAAAAGGAATTTTAAAAAATGCAATTTTTCTTTGATTAAGTTATTATTATACTTTTTTTTTCGATTTTGTTTAATTTAGCTTTCTTTTTCTTCTATAATAAACATTTTTGTTTAGCCAATGCCAATTCAAATACCAGTATGCTTTTAGATCACAAACAACACAAAAGAAGTTTAACACACACTTAAAACGCAAATAAATGTTTGGAACTTTACAGCTGATTTTCACAAAATGATGATTGTGTCACTTACCGAATTTAACATCTGATTTCTCCAGCTGTTTGGGAGACTTTTTGTTTTTTATCACCGACACTCTTCCTTTAAAGGTGACAACTTTGCCTAGAATGATAGCAGTAATGGTTTCATTAAGTTTCTAGGAAGAAAAACTGAAACTTTCTTTTATGTTAATCATATCCACTGTTTTTATAATCACTGAAAACAAAATGCAGCACACATGAGCGTAAGCAAGGTTTTCATTCGTCAGAAGGTGAAAAATACTACCTCTGACAAAAAAGTTCGGTGAATGAATTCAGAACGACCAATCTGGCAACACTGGGGAAACAAAACGCTGCACCTACATAGAGGCAAGTGTTGAACATCTTTCCCCATCGTTGCTCAGTTGAGCGTCGTTTATGTTCTGTGTAAGACGTGCTTTACTAAGTGCTTGTTCAGTGTGTTGGTTCTTAATTGAGAACAGGAAAGTGAACGTACAAAAGATCAGTTTAAAGTTTGGTTTTAAGCTTTCCAAGACACCGAAAGAAATTCATGACGGGTGATGCAAAATGAACATCCACCATAATCGCCAAATCTCAATCACCCTGACTTCTTCCTATTTCCACGACTAATACTCTCTTTGGAAGAGATTTGACCATATTGCTGACATCCAACGAAACGTGATGAAGCTTTTGAACTCCATCCCAAAAGAAGATTTCTTGCGAATTTTCCAGGACATGTGTAACAGATCTCAGCGGAGCATAGTTATGGGAGATGACTATTTCGAAGGATGGTATGGTAACTTCCGTTAATATTTCATCTACATTAATGTTACAGGACTATTCACCGAACTTTATTGTCAGAGGTAGTAATTGTTACCTTCGACTTCGAAAATCAGTTATTGTTTGTACACACTGGTAAACACTGGTACAAACTATCCAATAATTCTATTCTTTTAAAAGATAATTATTATCTGACCATATACTGTAAAAAAAAAATGAAAAAAATCTATAAAATTACTAAGCGTTTTACTAGAAAATCGGGATTTCTAGAATATTTATGTAACGGCAACAACAAAAATTTATGCAATAGAATACGTTACATGAATTTTTGTTGTTGCCGTTACATGAAAAGTTCACCCAGTTTCCTAGGAAAATTTTAGTAACATTACAGATTATTTATATGTATAAAATATAATCATAAAACATTAAGCATTTCCGGAAAGATTATTGATAACATTATTGTCATGATAAAGTTAAATTACTTTATGTAACCGTTTCTTCTAAAAACGGTCGTAACATTGTACATTTTGCCGCAAATTTTTAACACTGGTTACTTGAAAATCCACAGCAAACTGCCCGGTTATACAATCATTTTTGCAAAGAATGGTTTCATCAGTGTTCTCGCTGACATTTGACAAACATTAGTAATTTGGCTAATTAAAAATAAAAAACGTTCGCCAAATGAAAAAAAGTATTAGCAAAATAAATTCACACACACACACACAAAAAAAAAAAAAAAAAAAAAAAAAACACAAAAAAGGCCTTTAATTCTTTAATGTATTTCCTTTTTTTCAATATGTTCTAAAATAACCCAAGTTTTTATAAATGTGATAGCGATTGTTATTAATCTAATTTCAACTATCCGCTACAAATATAAAAAATATGTATACATTAAATATATATGCATACGTATGAAAAACGAAAAAGAAAAAAAGAAAAGGCGAAAATTGAGCACTAGCAATTTTGCGAATCTAATCACTTGTTTACTCGCCAAATGAATAATTTAGTCGAAATTTGGCGCATTGGCGAGCGACAGCAAGAACACTGGGTTTCATAACCATATTTTGATATCTGAAGCGTTATCATTGGCCAGACTAGAGATAAATTACGGTTTTATTACTTTTTTTAAACTATTTGGAAAATAGTATTTGTCGTCGGTAAAGAACTGGGAAATCTAAATTATATATGAATCTTTTTATTAATTGAATTCTGCAACTTATTAGTTTTCTGATTGGTTCATGCTTAATGTCTAGAAATGGAATACTTCTGCTGCCACGACGACAAAAAAAGTATCAAAAACTACAAGAAAACTAATAACTCAAAAACAAATTTAGATACAGGTTTAAACAAGTTGCATTTAAAAGTAATTTTTTTCTTTATATGACAGTGTAAAAATTGGAAATGTGCGATATTTAGAAGTTTAAAAATTTACAGTACCAAAAATTGTTAACTTGAAATTTCATTTCATATTTGTTTATGATTGGTCCAGGAATATTAACGTGACTTTAAATGTCCAGACATATTAAACGGTCGTAATGACTCTGTTATTATGTAAGCTACGTTTTGATCATCCTAAAAATGATGTTATTATTGTTTTTTATTTAATATAGAAATCATTTATAAGTCTAAAATTATAGTCGTTGAAAATATTACTTTCCAAATAGTCATTGTAATTTGTTAAATTACAATTTATTTATTTATTATCTTTTTAATGATAAATAGCTGGACAGTTTTCTGTTGATTTTCAATAGTGTAATGAAATTAAAAGAAGATGTTTAATACAAAATTATCCTACAAAAAAATTGCAAACATACAATAATCAGCTCGATATAAATCGAAAAAAGCTTTTAATATCTATTTTTCTTAGTACATATTTTTAAATTTCCTTTAAATTTCCTTTTTCAAAGATTCAGGTGACTCTCGCCTGCCCATCTATGCGTTCGCAAATGGCAACACAACTAAAAAATATAGTTACCTTTTTCCTCGCGTCCTTTTTTCTTTCTGGGTGCTTGAAAGAAAAAAAAAAAGAGTATTAGATGAAATAACAGTCCAGAAACAAACATATTTTATTAATTTATATTAAAACAAAGTATAATATTTGTCATAAAATCAAAGCATAAACAAGATTTAAGTTTTTGTGCAATAAAATTCTTTTGCTAGAAGAAATTATTTAATTATTAAGTACATACAATTTATTTAATTCAAGGAGAAATTGTGTCATTACACACAGTCCAAGTTAGCTAATGGGTCATTCTATGGTAACTTACGTTACATTTTGAACTATTTTCAGTAATTTTAATAACATATTACATACACACACACAAAAAAAAATCAAAATTTAAAGTTGACATGGTTTGCTAATTAAATTTATTCAAAACCCAATTTAGATGCAAATTACCTAATTTTAATGTTATTTCTTAAATTTTGGTATAGTTATATTGAAGATGGTGATTGCCATTATTGAAAAAGGAATGTAAGTTATCATCTAAAGTGTAATTTTCATTATCATTTTTTAGGTAATTTTCACCCAAATTGACCCTTAGACAGGTTTCATTGACAATTCATGTTAATTTTATATTTGAATATTTTTTGGTGTTACATTACTAAAATTACTGCAGTAAAATGTTCTAAATGTAACGTAAGTTACCATGGAATGACCCTAATACTTTCGTCTAATAGCCATTGCTGTTACGATGAATCTGCCGAAAATTGTCTAGTCAATCATCTGTTATTGAAAATAAAGGACACCTGAACATATTATGTCATCATTTGTCAGAATAGATATAATTAACAGTTGTGTACCTGTTTTCAAATAAATAAATAAATAAATTGACTGCATTCTTTTGTTGTCTGTTCGCACCCAACAGTGAGATAAACAATGTTCTAAATATTTAATTGTAATTACTTGCTACAGTCCTTACCGCATTTGCTCTTATATTTCTGATTGCTACCACGAAATTCTCAGCAAAAGATTTTAAATAAATAAAAAATAAATAAAATAAAATAAGTTCTGGTAGGTGTATATAATAAATTAGTATGTACGGAACATGTGTGTTACAGGTAAATAATAATAAAATAAAATAATTTAACATGTGCTATAAACTGCTCAATTTCAGCCTTCAAGACAACGTTAAAACCAAAGCTTTGTACTAAAACTAGTATTATATATCATTTAAATGTTGTAGAAGTGCTATAAAAATTCATTATAAGTAAGATTTTAGAGAAAAAAATGAAAAGTTGGAAAGATGAAATGTATAGGGGATGGTGAGATAAATTAAATACGCAAGTTTAATTTTATTCCTCCATTAAGGAGGTCCGGGACACATTTTAAATTAACTTTTATTTATTAAGTTAAAATTTTGAATTTTTTTGTAATGGTAGCATTATGTCATGGTACCATACCATTTGTAAACAAAATCACATGATAAAACTTCTCATAATTAAAAGAAAAAAAAATAAAAATTCATTAAAAAGGTGAAATAATTTAAAATCGTTATAACTAAAAATATTATTTTTAGAATTTATTTTTATTTATTATTATTTTTTTTATATTTAAATAAACAGAAATAACGAAATTTCTAATTTGACACAGCATTTTAAAAGATATAAATTAAAAAAAAATAAACATATTTAAGTAAAAATTTGAAACAATATGATGTAACTTTTATTGAAAAGGTCATATTTTCAAATTCGCTGAATCAAAGTTAGAGTAAAACAACCAAAAGAGACAAGTTTGAAGCATTTATCTTCAATGGTTCTTGAATTATATCAATTTAAATACAAGAAATGGAGAAAAAACCCATCATTAAGAAAAACGAATTTTCACAAGAAGTCATTTCCAAGACAAACATTGCTTGAAAACTAGACTTTGAAAACAAACCAAAAGTAAAAAATTAATGTTTCCTCTTCTTATAAAGACAGAAACATAATTTAAATGTCGTTTTAAGCATAAAAAAAAAAAGAAAATTTTAATGCAATAAACTTTTTTTGGAAAATTTGAAGATGTTTGCTTTTCCGAACCCCCTTAAATAAAATATTAAAACCGTCACTGCTAACCTTTTTTTTTTTTAGTCATTAAGGAATTCTTTTATAAGTTCAAAATGTTATTTTATAAAGTTTAATTTCAAAAGATTTTTGCTTCTGAAAGTTAAAATTATGTGAGAATGCCTCATTTCCGGAAATGGTTTGCCTGAATGTTATCTGACTCTTCGTGCATTTTACGCTTCAGTAAGTTGGAAGTTCTTTAAGAATAATTAGCTGTGTCACTTATAATTTTTACTAAATGTCATTTTACCTAAGCTATTAAGCGATCGTTCACCTAAGATTAAGAGGAAAGCTGGCACATTATAACTGAGTTAATATGGTTACAAAATTTGGCGACTGGCATTGATACACGCCTAGGCTTTTAAAATAAATGCTTAAGCTTTTAAAATAAAATTGTCTTAATGTATTTTATTAGATTAGGTGATTAATTTCTAAGACATATCATTAATAATTTGTAAATTTTAATAATATATTTATTATGAAAGTACGGAATTTATTCATTTACTTATTTGAGATTAGTAATTAGATGATTAGTGTTTAAGTTACTTAATTTTAATGTAATATAAACATACGCCTTAGAATTAACATAAATTTTGAATTAATAGACTTTTATCCAGATATTTTCTGTATAATCAAGGAATTCTTTTATATTTTATTTGATGTTACAAATAAAAGTGTTAAATTTCTTATTTTAGAGGGTATTGAAAAGATTCCCTCACCTACGAGAAACAACGTTAATTCTAATTTTTTGCATTTGGAAATATCACATATGATTTTGTCATTTGATTTTACTAGTAAAATAAATGATTAAATGTATTTTTTATATCGCTGAAAAGAAAGCATGCACTGTTGAAAGTTACAAAGTTTCTTGTTTTCTAAAAATAATAAAGAGGGATTTTCTGAACGTAAATGAAATTTTGTATGAAAATTAATGAATGTCTTAAAAACGAAATTGTCAGAGTAAAATTTACCTCCACTCTCTTATTAGACGTTTTATTGAAGTAACAATTAAATTATTGTATTGAAAAGTTACAGTATCAAATTATATTTTGAAAAATTAAAGAGAAAATTTAAAAACACAAGTGAAATTTTGTATGAAAATTCCCAAAGGCCTTAAAAATAAAATTACCAATGTAAAATTTGTTTCTTAAATCCATTAGATTTTATATAAACATTTGAATAAATATTTTATATTAGAGATGTGTTACAAAAAATTAAAAACAAATAATATTGGCATCTTTTGGCTTTAATCCGATAACGACCATGATCATAATATGAATGAAAATACGAATCGTTTCACGGTCTTGTTTATTGAACAACATACATATGATTTGTGTACTCGACATGGAACTTGTTTATAAATCATCGTCAATATTAAAGGGACGAGATAGCACAAGGAAATTTTACAACACAAGAGATATACACTCGGGAGCCCCACACAAAGAGTGCGTGCAATGGAGCCAGTGGGATTCGAACCCCCAACCTCCTACGCTCGAAGGCGATTAGCAGCGTGGTGATTTGACCACGTAGCCACGGAGGCCCCTTCACGGTCAATATAAATGCGACAAAGAGATATAAACAAAAACCATGCGCTCTATTGTAAGGAAATTAAACCTTATTGACCGTGGAGCGATTTGTATTTTTATTTCTTTATATAATTATGGTTTTTATCAGATTAAAACCGAAACATGTCAATATTATTTGGTTTAAATTTTTTTGTTAAACCTCTCTCAAGTAATATAAATTGTTAATTCCAAAAAGAATTAAAAAAAAATGTCTATTCTATTGTTACACAGTCTATTAATGTAATAATAATAACTGTAATATTAAAATGTTGTTCTCTCTAAAAGTTACAGTTAAATTTTATTGTGAAAAATTAAAGAGAAAATTTCGAAACATTAGTGAAATTTTGTATGATGAAGATTTCATTTAATGCATTACTAATTCTCGTCACGTTTGTTAATTAGAGATGCCACAGTCCTGTTTCGATCACTTCATAACAAGTCAAATAAATTTCTCAAAATTAATAAACGCAGAAGTATGCTTGTTTTATTTGAGTTTTATATTATTATTTCTTGATTTATTGTATTTTATTTCATTTTGATTTACTTTCATAATTGGTAGTTATATGAATTGGCATAATAAGGATCTATACACATTCCTCTTGATGAGGGCGAAATATTTTTAACTTTTTGTATGGTTGAAGTAGTATATGGCTACTATTTCTAACAAAAAAACTGTCCCTGCGTGGATTTACCCCGTCATATTATTATTAAACTTTGAGGGGAAAATGCTGCATTATTTATTGTATTTTATTTCATTTTGATTTACTTTCATAATTGGTAGTTATATGAATTGGCATAATAAGGATCTATACACATTCCCCTTGATGAGGGCGAAATATTTTTAACTTTTTGTATGGTTGAAGTAGTATATGGCTACTATTTCTAACAAAAAAACTGTCCCTGCGTGGATTTACCCCGTCATATTATTATTAAACTTTGAGGGGAAAATGCTGCATTATGAACTCAGCTGATTTGATATTTTCATACACTCTCACTACACACAATTAATTCCCAGAGTTTAATTTTGTAAAAAATGGCTGTAGACATTGGTTGAAAGACTTTCTCACTTATGGAACAACTTATGACGACTATAGTGGAGTTACACGTTTGATATCTTAGTATTTAGTTCTGTTAGTTCAAAGCCGACAGCCCAAAAACCTAAAATATCGAGTACAAGAAAAAAAAATTAATACCACTAGCGGTTTATTCGTATGTTTATGATTGTGTTGGCCGTACAATCATTTTATACCTTTTATTGTACGGCAAATACAATGTTAAACTTACTAGTCAACCACCAGGGATATTAATTTTTGACTTATGCACCACTTCACTTCCGGCAGACATGGATCATAGATTCCCCTACTACTGCTTTTCCATAAAATAAAGGTTTTTTTTCTTATACTCGATAGCATAGGTTTTTGAACTGTGGGTTCTTGGGCTATGTATTCTCACTGAAGTGATTTTCGCAAAGGATAGGCTTGACCAAATTAGAAGAATGGAGGCACTTATTGATAGATTTCTTAATTTATGTTTTCCAGTTCTCCAGTATTTCAGCATAACTGGTACATTGTAAAACTAGTTGGATGGCCAATCCCAAAACTTTCTTCTATCTCATACGTACATTTTAATATTTTCAAAAAATAGTAACTCATTTTAATGTTTTAATAATTTTAATTCAATACCATACGAACTTTTTGGTTTACATCTTAAATTTCTGCTTCAATCAATTAAGCGGAGTAAAAACGAATTTCCGTCTCTACACGAGCCGATGAACAATAGAATGATTGGCAGATTTTTTTTAATTCAGGGAGGACCTATTTGCCTTACCAAAAAAATAATTAAATGCAAAAATTTTAGTTCAGCTCTAGGACTAACTTCATACACTTTTAGGTGGTGCAATATTGAAAATGGCATAAAATTGGCTATTGCAGCGCCCCCTTCCGGCGGATTTTTTTCAAATTCAGGGAGGACCAACTAGCCATAGCCATACACTTACACAAAAAAATTGGTTCAATTCGTTGTATAAATTCACATACTTTTCGTCGGTACAATATTGAAAATGGCACAAAAATCGCGATTGCAGCGCCCCCATCCGGCGGATTTTTTTCAAATTCAGGGAGAACCAACTAGCCATAGCCATACACTTACACAAAAAAATTGGTTCAATTCGATGCATAACTTCATATACTTTTGGCCGGTTCAGTATTGAAAATGGCACAAAAATCGCGATTGCAGCGCCCCCTTCCGGCGGATTTTTTTCAAAGTCAGGGAGGACCAATAAGCCATAGTCATACACTTACACAAAAAATTTGGTTCAATTCGATGCATAACTACATATACTTTTGGCCGGTACAATATTGAAAATGGCACGAAAATCGCGATTCCAGAGCCTCCTTCCGGCGGAATATTTCAAAACTGAAGGAGGACCTGCTTGCCACAGCCAGAAACATTCACAAAAAATTTGGTTCATTTTTATACATAACTTCACACACTTTTTGATGGTTAAATGGCGACATACACACAGACGCACACACAGATACACACACACACGGACAGACAGACATTTTGTAAAAACAGGTTTTTTAGAATCTCTGACCCCTAAAACGTGTAAATCCGTCGAAAAATGGAAGTCGAAAAAAATTTCGATTACAATACTTTCTTCTATTGAAGATAGAAGAAAGTAAAAAATCTGTAATGTTACTAAAAGTTTTCTTGGAAACTGGGATTGCTAGAACTTTTTATGTAATGGCAACAGCAAAAATTCATCTAACATATTAACAGATTTGCCCTGAAAAAAAATCAGTAAGATTACTAAGAAAGTTTTAGGGAAATGGGATTCCAAGAATTTTTGATGTAACTGCAACCCAGGTTACAGATAAAATTTTAGTAAGTTAACTGTAATTTTAGTAGACTTGTTTGTAAAGTTAGAGATTTCTGTAACTTTACAAAATTTAGTTTTTTAGATTTGCATTTTTTCTTGTACAGTGTACAGATAAAATATTTGTAACCATATAGATTTCGGCAACTTTACAATTGTAGAATTACAATTTTTTTTTACAAAGTACTAGTGCAATTTCTTTGCTTTATAAACTATTGCTTGGAAAGGCTCAGTGAGATTCTGGGGATAATGATGATTAATACTGATTGGTCTTGGACCAAAAAATATTTTTTTTTCTTCAAACATACCTTGATAGTGATCCAAACAATTTCAATTTTGTTTTATGCAAATAGTTTATAAAAATTTAAAAATCGAAAATATAAATTTTTCTCATGCAACTATTTTTGCATTTTTCAATTAATCAACATCTACTTCATCTTATTAAGTGATAAACATATAATTGTGATTTGAAATCTGCCTTCAGTGTAAAAGGAATTGTATTTTTTTTTCTATATTTTAATGTTACTATGATATGAATAACCTGATTTTGAAAACAAAAATGTTCCAAGATTCTTCCTTCGCCGCTACAAAGAATTATTGAAGCTCGTGAACATGTATTTTTGCAGGATAGAATGTTTTAAAATATTGTGTATAAATACAATTTTAAAAATCTAATGGACAAGTTTATTGCCTTTTGGGATTATATTTCTGTCAAATGGATAAACTTATCGATCTCAAAAGCATCTATTTCGTCTAGGTATGTAATCGATTTTGTACATACATTAGTCCTCCTTTTTTAAAAAATCATAAAAAAAGAAACTGTTTATTGGTCTTTACAGGATAAAATAGATAGAAATTCAACTCATATAGAATTATTTACCATTCATTTTTATTGAGATATTTATATTTGTAACTTGTAGTTATTTTCCTTTTTTTTTATGAAATAATATTTATATTTTTTACTAGAATTAAACTTATGAAAAGTACAATTATTAAATAAAGATTTAAAATTTAAGTTTTTTAAAAACATTCTTAAATTAAAAAAGTTTTTAAAACATTTTTGATAAAATTATATTTTTACAGAACTTTCTGTTAAATTTCTTGCACTATGCTGTAATACAATACTTTCCAATATGTGTTTGTAATCAGTAATGCATTTTAGTTGGTTATAAATAATAAAATTCTCCACTGTTCATCAGAGGATTTTACTTTTATTTTGTCTTCCAGTTGTTTATAAGAATTAGAGTTTCGGTGAAATCGATTCTTTTCATTCCATTTATTTTTACTGCTTTGCATTGATTAAATTCTTTTTAATCACTACTTACACAATACTTATTACTGACACAACACATTCCATCTATGATTGAGCACATTGTAAGTATGTTTTCATTTTATTATAATCTATTTTTAATTTTTTTCCCTCATACTAATTTGCTTCCGTATTCCACCTCTACACTGTGTCCGTTTTTATTATACTCTTCTTTGATTAGCTTTGTCTTCTGTTTTCCTATTGGCTATTCCTTCAACTTGTCTCCTTTCCCGCTTTTTTTCATTTTAGTCTTGCTTCTATATACGTCTTCTTTACGCCTGATGAAGAAAGACTAAGATCTTTCGAATGATCTTGCGACTTTAATAATTTTTTATGGAGTTTTTAAGAAGTTTTCTCTGATCATGTTGCAATATGACAAGAAAATTAATCCCTAAATGAATTGAGAATAATCAAACAAGAAAAATCATCAAATTAAAGTACTTTTTGCGCATCATGATAAATTATCGAAAGCAATCATATTTGACAGATTAATCAAGAATTTATATAATATGTTTATTTTCAATCTTTTATGCAATATCCAATAATTACTTGAAGGACATTGTAATATAAACATTAATCTACAGACTCAAAATCATTTACGTAATTAATGAATTTAAATTAGTGAATATAAATTCTCTTAAAAGTTTTACATTTCCTGTTTTTTTCTTATAAGATTTTTTTCATGTAGATTTTTAGTTAGTTGTTGCCATGAGTCCCCCAAAAAAGACACACAGTTTCATAGCTGTACTTGTTTAAGTAAATAAATAAATATTCCTTCTTTTTCTTTATGCATAAAAGAAGTTACACATATTTAATATTTCTACACAATTGCAATATAATTCAATACAATGTAGATTAAAGTTATGTTATAATTATGTTTGTGTTATAATTATGTTATGTTATGTATGTTGCAATTATGTTTATAATAGATGCTGATCGCCAGAAATATATAAGATGAAGGAGACAAAATTTTAATTGGATATCTTAAAAGAGGTGAGCGATTTTTACTTACCTTTATCATTGTTACTATTATTATTGTGAAAAATATATAACAGTTTTAGGACATTACGATCGTGCACCTTCATTATAGTTGCTGCTGATAAAAACTCTGCTAACAAGTTATATAACAAAATACAGAATATTTTTTATGCTTTCAAAAATGTCACAATCTTTACAAATCCTCTGAATAATCTTATTAAGTTATAAACAATATAGTACAACTCTTTAAATAATTGTTTTTGACACAGCATATGTTAAATCACGTTAAAGACCATTGACTTCATATTCTAGATAAATAAACGTTTATTTAAAAGCATATCAGTAATGTAAAAATACCACATTAAAAGCATATACTTTTACGAAAAAAAACAAACAAACAAACAAAAAAACCAGGCTGTTTAAACAATTTTAAATCTGTATTCACTTCAAAAGAATTACAATTTTTTTTTTTTAATTCTAACGTTATTAAATATACATCTTCGAATAATAAATCATTTTCAAAACAAAAATGCTTGAAATTTCAAACTCCCTCGATAAAAAATTATTGAAGCTCATAAAACGCATTTTTTTTTTTCAGAATAGAAAATTTTAAAATACCATGTATAACTAGAATTCTGAAAAACTTCTTATGTGCGAGTTTAGTTCCCTTTCTGCAGTAGATTTGTTGTCTGGTGGATAAAGTTTATTGATTTCAAATGTACTTATCCCGAGAGTAGAAAAGTAATTGATTCCGCACAAACACGTTAGTGCGTTAAAGGAAAAAACAACAGCAAAAAAAAAAAAAAAACAATATATAGGTGTTTACAGAAAAAAAATTGAAACTCAGTTTAATGTTGTTTAGCAACCACTTTTATTTATGTATTTGTATTTGGGCACTGAATTACTTCATTTAAGAATGAAATATTGTTTATATATACTCTTATCAAATTTAAAATTATGTAGAAAGTTGAAATTTTTAAGTAAAGTTTTAAAATAGACATTTAAATAAATTTTAAAATTTTGAAAAAAGCAAAATTAAAGAGGTTTTAAAAAGATTTTTCATAAAATTAGTTGTTTATAAAAGTTTGTTGAATTGTGTACATTATGATGTACTACTGATTTCACTATACTTCAGTATGTAGCAAACGATAAAACTATTCAATAATTTTTACCTTTTTTCTATCTTTACAAGAAGAAAGTATTGGATTCGTGAAAATTTTCAAATTCTAGCTTCTGACAGATTTACACGTTTTAGGGGTCAGAGATACCAAAAAACGTGTTTTTACAAAACAACTGTCTATGTTTCTTTAGAGGTGTGCACGGGCCGGAATTTCCAGGCCCGGGCCCGGCCCATAGGAAAATTTTTTTGGCCCGACCCGGCCCGTTGTAAAACACAAAAGTTCGGCCCGGGCTCGGCCCGGCCCATTTAAATTTTTATATTTTAGGCCCGGCCCGACCCGTACAGAAATCAGAGAAAACAGGCCCGGCCCGTTTTGGCCCGTTACAATTTCTACGATTTCTAAAAAATTCAGATTTTTTTCATATAATTAAGATTTCTTTAAAGAATACTGCATACTGAATAGTATATTTTACGGGAAATACACGTTAGCAACATTAGTGATTACTAAGATTCTTAGGCTTTCAATAATCAAATTAAGATTCATCAAAAAATTAGTATGGCTTAGAATAAAAGAAAAAAGAAAGAAAGTTAAAAACATCGTAACTTTTGAAGCTGTTTAATAAAAGAAGATTTATAGAAATATTTCTATATCATGTTATTGAAGATTTTAAATCCAAATTCATTCGTTAACTCAAATGTGCGCCTTTCTCATACATTTCTAAATTCATTTTTTTCTCAGAAACGCACAGCAGGTATCTTTATTCAGAAACTATATAATCAAGTGGCATTATCCGTTTTTTGATACAAGCAATTTAAGAATACTGAAAGGAAATAAATTATTGCTATAGTTAGCATTTTCAATCGAATTTCCGGAAGCGATAGCATGGGAAGGAAGAAAAACCTGCAACCATTTGAGAAACTATTCTATCTGAACAAATTTATGCAAGTATTTTATTCATCAAAAATGAAAAATGCTATTCGATTCCAAATGCCTTCAATAGTCAGGCTTATCACTTATATATTTTAACAATTAAAAATTAATCTGAAAATGTGTCAAACTTTCGCGTCATTGAGAAATTAATTTAAAAACCATGAAACTTTCGCGTTATTGAGAAATTAATTTAAAAACGATCAAGAAGTATATATCCAAAGATTAATCTAACATAAGTTCTTTATCGCTGTTAATAACTTTACAAATCATGTTGTCTGCCCTACAGATCTTGAGAACAATTAAGTCTTGTTCCATTCCGGCAAGTCTATATGTAGAAAAATAATGCAAGCTTGATCTCGGTCCGGTATGAGTCAGCTAAAAAAACATTAAAACGGGTTACACACAATTTAACTGTCCGATGCCGATCTCACACTGTGCAAGTTACATTTTTATATTGATGCTGTCAAACTAATATCGCTCGTGACGCACATTTATATTTATTCTCGTTAAAACCATTTGCGTTGAAAATAGATCATATTTTATCGTTTCAGCTTAAATCTTCAGAACGGGCCGGCTGGCCCGAAAATTTTTTTATCGGCCCGGCCCGTTTATTTTGTTTGTCTGGCCATCCCGGCCCGTTAAAAAAACTATTCTGATTCTGCCGGCCTGGCCCGTTAAAAAATTTGAAACGATTCCGCCGGCCGGGCCCGTGCAGACCTCTGGGACTCTATCCGTCTGTCTGCATCTGACATAAATGTTGTCGTCGTTCTATATCAATAATTAATGCACGGAATATAAAAAAAAAAAAAAATGTATTCAGGTAGTCCCTGGTATAAATTGGTGCTGATTAATATTTGGTGTAAATCGTTCAACAAGTTGCACTGTTATGCTGCCTTTTTTACCATTTAGCTCTATCTTAAGAACTACTGCACAGATTTTTACCAAACTTTAGATTCTATTAGATCTTGACATGAAAGAATGTTGTTTACGGTTTGGTGTAAATCACTTGACAGGTTGCGCTGCTATGCTGAATTTTTGACGATTTCCGCAACAGCTGTATCTCATGAACTAATGCACGAATTTTCACCAAATTTCAGATTCGGTTCTTTGACATGAATAGATGCTGTTTAAATTTTGGTGTAAATCGCTCAACAGCTGATGCTGTTATGATATCTTTTTCACGATTTTTGCAATACCTCTATAGCAAGAACTAATGGGCGAATTATGATCAAACTTCAGATTTAGGTTTTATTTTGATAAATATTATTGCTGATTATGTTTTGGCGAAATCGCATAACAGGTAGCATTTTTATTCTACATGTTTACCAATATTTGCAACGCATATAATATTATACACACTTCTATTTCAAGAACTAATGCACGGAATTTCATATCATTAGAATCCTCACAATGTGCATAGATTACTATTTAATTTTGACATTGCGATAGCGAATTTTGAAGTTATTAACAGATATGAGATAGAATAAAGTTTTGGGATTGACTCATCTGACTAGTTTTAACTTTGTTTTCTCTATGTATTGTAAAAAAGACAAATGTGTTTTTTAACCTGGAAAAATATAATACAACCACAAAAAAAAAAAAAAATAACCACATTTGAGTTATATTAAATTCCAAAAGGTGCTTTTTATTTTCAGAAATCCTACGCAATCGATATAGTTTAGAGATTTAAAAAAGTATTTATGTGAGCAAAAATTCTTTTACTGCCGCTCATTTTCGGAAACGTTCCCGAAATGTTTTGGAGCGCATTAATCATTTTTTCTCAAAACAAAATATTGACTTTTAGAATGCCATTTATTTTCAAACAGACATTTTTAGCTGCATAATTGTATGTATACGTGGAAGGATAACAAATAAATATTAATTTTAATATTAATGTTAATGCTATTAATTTATCATGTTTATCTGTAAAACATGTCTGTTGAACATGAAAATGGTTACATGAGATTCCATAGTCTCTGAATAATCGATATTTCGTATTCAGAAAACTGATTAATCAATATATATATTACCGAAAGTAAGCCCCCTATAAACATAAGTCCCCCCCCCCCTCATATATTTCGCAAGCTATATAAATTCTGCAAATTCTGCAAATTCCAAATTATCCCTTCACCCTCCTAATTTTACCTATCTGTTTTACAAAAGTTTCAATTATAAGCATACTTTAAAATTAATAGATTTTCTGTCTGTTAAAGGCGATCTTATTTACGGTACATATACACTACACGGCTATTGATGAACGTCCACTTGCGATTTTAGACATTTTGTTAAATATCTACAAAAATACATGAGGAATTATCCTGAAATTCTCAGTGTATATATATAATACTACAAACCATACATTTCCGTGAAAATGTTTTCTCGAAACTCCATAAGGGACCGTCAACAAATTAAAAAAGAATGAATATTTTTTGGATAACTCTGTCAAAACTAATGTAACAAAAGCTCTAAAACTGTAGATTATGATTAAGTAGCTTATTGTAATTAACTGTGTTAATTTTTATGTCGATAGGATATATACTCGTTGAAAAATTAAGGTTTTTCTAAAACAATCCCAAAATTTCCCAAGTTTTTTGGTTATAATTTGCGGAGTTCTTAATATAAAATAATGTTCTTTTCTGAAAAAATGACAAACAACATTTTGCACAATATCCTGTAATCAGAATTAAAAAATAATAAAAAATGTATGAAAAATGAGTAGGATTACTAAATAATTTTTCCCTGCGCATGCGTCAACAATATCGAAATTTTATGTGCATTTTATGTTAGCTAATTGTATAGAGCAACTTTTGTGAAAGTCTCAAAGTCATAGCTTGAAAGTTCTGAAAATAATCGTCAATAGAATAAGTTGAAAATCCGTTATTCCCAAAATGAAGCAAAAACAAGAGGGGTTGTATCCATATAGTCATTGATTAGTGTCAATATAGGATGCATAATATGGGACGTACTACTATATTTGGATACAACTTCTCATCTTTTTGCCTTATTTTAGGAATAACGTATTTTTAACTTAGTTTATTGACGATTATTTTCAGAATTTTCAAGTTATGTTTTTGAGACTTTCACAAAACTTGCTCTATAATATTAACTAGCATAATATGCAAATGAAACTTTGACATCGTTGACGCATGCGCAGTGAAAAATTATTTAGTAAATCTACTCATTTTTCATACAATTTTTATTATTTTTTAATTTTGATCACAGGATATAGTGTGCAATGTTGTTTGTCATATTTTCAGAAACTAATATTATTTTACATCAAGAACTCTGCTAATTATAAGCAAAAAATTTGGAAAAATTTGAAACCATTTTTATAAAAACCTTACTTTTTCTACGAATATACATGCTATCGACATAAAAATTAACACAGTTAATTACAATAAGCCACTTATTATAATCTACAGTTTCAACGCTTTTGCTACATTAGTTTTGACAGGGTTATCCAAAATATATTCATTCTTTTTTAATTTGATGACGGTCTCCTATGGAGTTTTGGGGGGGAAATATTCACGGAAATGTATGATTTCTACTATTATTTTTACACACTTAGAGTGTCATGATAATTCCTCATGTATTTTTCTAGATATTTAATAAAATGTCTAAAATCGTAAGTGGACGTTCATCAATGGCCATGCAATGTATATATATAAAAAAAAGCAAGTGTGTGTAGGTAAAGACACAATTTTCTCTTTGACCATCTACTGCCACCCATTTGTGGTTGTAGAGGTAGATAGCGGTTCTTTGGTTTCCTGCTGTTATTAAGGAAATTTGGTCACGGTAGGGCGGAAGTAGTTGAGGGTAGGTGGCAAAAAATGTGAAATGAGGTACACCTCTCTTTTTCTCACTCATTGTGTTTATGAACATAGTCTAAAATATTTTTTGATTAGAGTTTCATGCGTCATGAGCGAAAGAGATGTATTCGGAACTTTCTGGAATGATCCAGATTTTGCCAGAAAGTTAAAAAAATTTCTGGACTTTTCTAGAAGGATTAATATTTTTCCAGAAAGTATCAAAATGTTCTGCAATGTTCGAGAATAATTTAAAATGTTTTAAGCTAAATTTTTCCTGAATATTTAAAATGTTAAAAAATAATCTAGAATGTTCTAAAACTTTCAGTGATAATCTAAAACGATCTAGAATGATCTAGAATGTTCCAGAATAATCTACAAGGCTCTACAGTAATCAAATGCAAAAATGTTCGAGAAATTATAAATTGTTTTAATCCAAAATTTTCCGAAATAATCTAAAGTGTCCTAAAATTATATAGAATATTTTAGGATGATCTACAATAATTTAAAGCGTAGCCAAGTAGACTCGCTAATGCACATTCCAAACGAAACACCAATATTCCTACAAATATATTTTGTTGGCGATTAAAAATTCGAAATAGATCAAAATTGCCCTGACTTCAAGGACTACAACAAGAATTTGATCAGAAGGTACAACGTGTTTAAAAACATTTATTACTTTAACACTAAATTTTGAACTTAATTGTTTGACCTTACCATTATCAAGTCTACCAATTTTAAAATGAATCTGTTGAAAGTTAAAACAGTTTTTTTTCTTTTTTCAAACGATCAAAGTCTGTGTAATGTTATTCAGTCATAAAACAGACAAGTATGATTTTTGAATAAATTCTTTTGACGCAACATTAATAAAATCCTGCCTACCATCATGACCTTCAGACTTCCGTTAAACATACATTTATCTAATAAACCACCAAGCGTAATTTAAGTGCACCACATAAAAATATATATACTTGGAAAAGGAAAGAGAAGTAAACAAATTCAAATTTGTATTCAGTGCTAAGATAATTGTAGTTTTTCTTTGTTTTAACTTTACTGTGATGTCATAAAATATTCTGATAATAAATCGTTTTGAAAATAAGAATGTTTAAGGTCTTTTTCATTGCCGTTACGAAGAAGTTTATAAAGATGTATTTTTCAAAAAATAAATATTTAAAATATCGTGTAGAAATGCAATTCTGAAAATCTACTTATGGAAGAATTTATGCCCTTTTGGGAATTTTGTTGTTGTCTAATACTATAATGGATAAAGTTTACTCATTTCAAAAATAGTTATGTTGTCTACAAAAAAAAAAAAAAAAAAGTACTATTGGAACGTATGAACAGTAGTTCATAAGCGTTTACAGCTATGATATACCTATCAAAATTGAACTTATTAGTTTTTTTATATTATTTGGTATGTATAAATTCAGTAGATCATATTCAAGGCAGCACAAAAGTTCTAAAGTACATTTTCGTTTATTCCCTGAAATTTTGAACTGTGCTATTCATTTAAACTCAATTAACCTTAACTACAGCGGTTCCCAAACTTTCTTGGTACACGACCCACCTTTCAGTGAAAAAAATTTCGCGGCCAACCATTCAATAAAAATAAAAATTAAAAAAAGTCGCGACCCATCGAAGTTATATATCAGTATAGCAATTTTTGACGATCTTTATACACTAGGCTATCCTATCATACAAAAAACTCAAATTTTCGTACAGAAGATACATTATGAACAAAAACAAGAATCTGTAATATCAGCGTGTGTAAGTAAATATTAATCAAAACAATGTACAAATTACAAAGATAGTTAAAAATACGTTTAATTTTATGAAAACATAACTTTCAATCATAAATCATAAATAACTTTTCAAACCAGAAATCAATGAGATTTCTGGTACTGATGTTTGCCAATGTTGGAACATATACGTTAACCTTAACACGCAGTTTGTCTCAGTACTTGTCTTTTAAAAACAGAAAAGTAGAAAAAGCATGTTCTCATAAGCACGAAGTGTTGAATTTCATCAAGGACCTGAAAGCTGATTTAAATATCTCTGGATATTCTGTTCATATATTAATCTAGAATTAAATTAAAGATTTTCCCTTGAAATATTATTTCCCGTTGAAATTGTCATATCTTTTTAAACAGAGGCAATAAAAGATATTCATATTTTGATGACAAACCTCGACTGTTCCGCGACCCATCAAAAGAACTGCCGCGGCCCACCATCGCGGTCGCGATCCATAGATTGGGAACCACTGCTTTACTATATAATGCAGTAAACATGAAAATATATTGATCATATATAGGGATGACCAAAAAATAAAATAAAATAAATAAATAAATAAAATAGAAAATCGGTTTTATTTTTTCGACTATTGATGGCAGTAGCAAAGATTTCGTTTTCAAATGTGTTATGCGTTTTCAAATTGTTTATTTAGACAGCATGTTTCACTGTACACTGTAAAACATTTAAGTAACGTTACTCCACTAAACTGGTGGCAGCCAAGCTACCACCAGTTTTATGGTGGCATAACCGATGTAACCGGTTTAACCGATATAACCGGTGTAACATTACTGTAATATGTAATGTTACATCTGTAACACAAATTTAAATTACACCATTATATAAGTGAAAAAAAAATCCTTCCATAAAGACGGAGGCAGCAAAGCTGCCACCAATTTTATGGAGTAACGTTACGCAAATGTTTTACAGTGTAGTAAACTGTGAAAAATTCTTACATTCTTCTTAATGTGTTAGAAAGTGTTACATAATTTTTGTTGACCACGTGATTTTTCTTTCTTTTTTTAAGGGATTTTTAATCTTAATCATCTATAAACATAGAAGTGTGATTTTTAGGCGCGTTCGTAATTATGTAAACGCATAATCTCTATAGCCGTCGTTTAGTCCGTCCATCTATAACAGAGCAAAAACTACCCAACGGATTTGTTTGAAATTTAAAATATATAATTATTGCATAATTTTCGCTAGTCATTTAAAATTTTATGACAATCGGGTGTATAGTTTCATTACAGGGACAATCAAAATTATTCCGTTATATTACTGCCAATCAGAAAAATTTCTTTCAAGTGCATTTTAATGATATTATACTCTTTTGAACATAATGAAATTGATATGCATCTATGAAGTATATACTAAAATATACATTCTGTGCAATCTGTGGTCCAATGAAGATTTCTTATTAGTTTACAGGGCCACACAAAAGAATTTCTTTATGTACTCGTATAGGGGGAAATATTGTTTGGAGCGAGTTTAAATTAGATTAAACTATTCACATTTTATTTAAATTGATATACGTTGCTGAGGTTCATTATTACATTGAGGTGACATTAGAAGTTACTTCCTGTATAATAGAAAGCAGATATTATTTATAGGGATACACAAAAGATTTCAGCAATTGTACTATATACTATTACACCAATTTGCAACTATTACACCAATCTGGATATTTTTAAAACTTCGTTATTGTTCGAACGCACTTCATTAGATATGCTTGACATGTAATTTTTGATTTCTTTATTATTATTATTATTATTATTATTATTATTATTATTATTATTATTATTATTATTATTATTATTATTATTATTATTATTATTATTACTTGGTGTTTATCTATTCCGTAGGTCATATACAAGGCTGCACAAAAGTTCGTTTATTCACGGAAATTTTCAACTGTGCCATTTGTTTAGGTCAATTAACTTTCACCATGCAGTGCGGTAAATATGAAAATCTATTGATCATATATAGGGCTGACAAAAGTAAAAATCGGTTATTTTCCCGACAAATGAAGGCAATAGCAAGAAACTGTGTTTTCAAATATGTTACATGTTATCAAATTGTTTATTTAGACAGCATCTTTCGCTTTAGTAAACAGTGAAATTTTGCTACATTCTTTTGAATGTGTTTTAAAGTGTTACATAACCTATGTTGAGCACAGGGTTTTTCGTTCCTGTTTTTTAAGCGATGAAAATCTGTTTAAATGTTTTTCAGTCAAACACACGCAAGTATGATTTTTGAATGCATTCTTTTAACGCAAAATTAATAAAATCCTGCCTACCATCTTGGTCTTCAGACTTCGGTTAAACAAACATTTATCTAATAAACCACTAAGCGTAATTTAAGTGCACCACGTAAAAATGTATGTACTTAGAAAATGAAAAAGAATTAAACTAGTTTAAATTTGTATTCAGTGCGAAGATAATTCCATTTTTTCTTTATTTCAACATTACTGTTTTAGCTTAAAATATTCTGATATAAATCATTTTGAAAATAAGAATGTTTTTTTCACATTGCCGTTACAAAGAAGCTTATAAATATGCCTTTTTCAAAAAATTAAAATTTTAAATACAATATAGAAATACAATTCTGAAAATCTATTTATGGATGAATTTAATGCCCTTTTGGGAGTATGTTTGCTGTCAAATATTAATGGATAAAGTTTATTGATCTCAAATGTACTTATCCTGACTAGAAACAAAATTGATTTTCTACAAACACTATAAGTATATTTTTAAATTTAAAAACAAATCCAATGTATAGGTGTTTAAAAGAAAAAGAACAGGGGCTCATTCTAATGCTGTTTAGCAATCACTTTTATTGTCATATTTTTGTTTGGACCTTGTTTTTCTTTTCTTCTTTTAACCGCTTCCCCGATATACCCGTACGTCATACGGGCAATCATTATTTGCCCGTACCACTTACGGGCATCCATATTACTATCATTCCCGAAATCCATATTCCATTTTTTTTTCATTGGATATCACTCTGACATGTTCTGTATTCAAAATTAAGTGTGTACCGTTGAGGTTCATTTACAGAGACACTCAAAAGAATTCCGATACATTGCGATCTGGGGAAAATCGTTTGCCGAGTATTTTAATGATATTACTCTATTTTAAATATACTAAAATAGAGACGTTCTACACGATGTTTACTGTAGAATATGGTGTGAATATTATTTATCGTTCATTTACAAAGAATATACAAAATAATTTGGCTACAGAAGAGATTGAAAAAAAAATTTAACTTCATGAACAATATTTGCCAGAAGAACGTTGTCAGCTGTTATAAACCTTTTAAAATTGAGCTTATCTTTTTTATTTTGGTGTGTGTAAATTCTATAGATAATATACAAGGCTGCAATAAATGTGTTAAAATACATTTTCGTTTATTCACGGATATTTTCAAGTGTGCTATTCGCATAGCTCAATCAACTTTTACCATACTATGCATAACATGAAAATCTATTTATCATATAGATTGCTGATAAAAAAGCGGTTATTTTTGCGATTTTTGTTGCAATAGCAAAGATCGTTTTTTCATATATTTTATGCGTTTCAAATTGTTTATTTAGACAGCATCTTTCACTCCAGCAAACTGTGAAATTTTGCTACATTCTTCTGAATAAATTAGAAAGTGTTACATAATCTATTTTGATCACATGATTTTTCTTTCTTGTGTTTTAAGCGATAAAAATATGCTTAATATTAACGAGTTATAAACACAGAAGTATGATTTTTGTAAAGAACTTCTTTTAACGCAACATTAATAAAAACCTGTCCACGATCATGGTCTCCAGACTTCAAATGAACAAGCATTCATCTAATAAACCACCAGGCATAATATAAATTTACCACATAAAAAATGTGTTTAAAAAATGAAAGTGAATTACACAAATTTAAATTTATATTCAGTGTGGAGATAATTGCATTTCCCACTTATTTTATTAACATTACTGTGATTTATTAAAATTTTCTGAAAATAAATCGTTCTGAAAATAAGAAAAATGTTTAAATTCGTTCACATTGCATTAGAAAGGATTATTGAAGCTCATAAACATGTATTTTTTCTGGCTAGAAAGTTTGAAAATGTCGTGTATAAATATAATCCTAAAAAACTATTTACGGGAGAGTTTATTGCCCTTTTGGGAGTATATTTGTTGTTTAATGGAAGAAGTTTGTTGATTTAGAATGCATTTATCTCGTCTAGAAACGTAATCGATTTTGTACGCATACTACTACTCCATTCTAAATTTTTAAATAACATCTATCCAAGGTATATGTGTATAGAGAGAAGAATTGATGGAAGCTCAGATCAAAGGATTTATTTATCACTAACTTTTATTGTGACATTTATGTGAAAAGGTTGAATTTATTTTCTTTTAATTGATTTTCTTAGAAAATTTTTTAACGAAACCAGTTTACTTAAAAATCTGCAAAAAAATGCATTTTTTAATAGATTAATAATGTTTAAAAAATTAAAATTTTTTTAAAAATTTACTAATTAAATTAATTATTTACAATAAATTCTAATTAATTGTATATGATGTAGTGTAATGTACCTGAACTGTTATTTGGATTTCACAGTAGAAAAAAGTTTTGTGTTTCAGAAATATTTTATATAAAAAGGGATTTTTTTCCCTTTTTTCTTCTTTTTTAATCATAAAAGCAATCGTAAGAGATTTGAAAAACTAAAACTTATAAACTCGATCTGTAACGTGACATATTTCTAATTTCAGTTTATTTAAACTAAAACTGGATAATATTTACTGAATAAAAATTAAAATGTTCACCATATGCTGGAATAGTTTTGGGAATAGTTTTATCTAACTTGTAGTAGTTAAAATACATGTCCAATTTTGCATTAAATGTTTCTTTGGCTTTTCGGTATATTATCAAAATTTTGAATTTGTTATATTTTTGGAAAATAAACATAAGGGGATAAAAACCTGCCTACGATCATGTTTTTCAGACTTCAGATACATTCATCTAATAAACCACCAAGCGTAATATAAATGTACGACATAAAAAATATATATTTAGAAAATGAAAGGTAATTAAACAAATTTAAATTTGCATTCAGTGCGAAGATAATTGCAGTTTCCACTTATTTTAACATTACTGTGATAGGTGAAACTATTCCGATAATAAATCGTTGTGAGATTAGGAAAAAAAAATTTTTTTGTTCAAAATGTTGTTGCAAAGAGTTATTGAAGATCATAAAGATGCATTTTTCTGGATAGGAAGTTTTAAAATGCCGTGTATAAATATAATCCTAAAAAACTATTTACGGGAAAGTTTATTGCCCTTTTGGGAGTATACGTATTTGTTGTTTAATAGATGATGTTTATTGATCTAGAATGCGTTTATCTCGCCTGGAAACGTAATCGGTTTGTACACATACTAGTACTCCATTCTAAATTTTAAAGTAATAGATATCCAAGGTATATTTGTATAGAGAGGACTGATGGAAGTTCAGATCAAATGGATTTTATTTATCACTGACTTTTATTGTGACATTTATGTGTAAAGGGTGAATTTTTTTTTTTTTTTATTCTTATTTTATTTTATTTTTGATTTCTTAGAGGTTAAAAAAACAACAATAAAAAATTCCCAGCTTATTTAAAAATTTAAAAAAAAAATGCATTCTATAAATAGTTTAATAACTTTTAATTAACTAAAAGCTTTTAAAAAATATTTCTTTATTAGATTAATTATTTACAATCAATTCTATTTGATTGTTAATGATGCAGAGTAATATAACTGAACAATTGGTTATATTTCACAGTAGAAAACTTTTTTGTTTTTCAGAAATGTTTTATATAAAAAAAAAGATTTTTTTAAATCTCAAATCTCAATCGTTCTGAAAAAAAAATTAATTTGTTTGCATTGCTGTTAGAAAGAATTATTGAAGCTCATAAGCATGTATTTTTTCCGGATAGGTAGTTTTAAAATGTCGTGTATAAATATAATCCTAAAAAACTATTTACGGGAGAGTTTATTGCCCTTTTGGGAGTATATTTGTTGTTTAATGTATGACGTCTATTGGTCTAGAATTCATTTATCTCGTCTGGAAACGTAATCAATTTTGTACTCATACTAGTACTCCATTCTAAATTTTAAAATAATATCTATCCAAGGTATGTGTGTATAGAGAGAAGAATTGATGGAAGCTCAGATCAAATGGATTTATTTATTACTGACTTTTATTGTGACATTTAAGTGTAATGGCTGTTTTTATTTTCTTTTAATTGATTTTCTTGGAAGTTTTTTTTATTTTATTTTTTATTTATTTTATTTTATTTATTTGTTAATCTGTTTATTTAAAAATCTACAAAAAATGCATTTTTCATTATATTAATAATATTTAAAAAATAATTAAAAAAAAACGATTTCTTTATTGAATTATTTACAACAAATTCTATATAATTGTATATGATGTAGTGTAATATAATTGAACATTTGATTGAATTTAATAGGAGAAAAAATTTTGTGTTTCAGGAATGTTTTAAATAAAGAGAGTATTTTTTTTTTATTATTAATTTTGAAAACCGTTGCAAGAAATTACTAAAACTCATAAACTCTTCAATGCAAGATGACATATTTTTACTTTCATTTTATTTAAACTAAAATTGAATAATATTTACTGAATAAATATCAAAGGATGTCCCATGTGCCCATGTTGAATATTTTTCTCTAACTTCTTGTAATTGTTGAAATATATGGGCAGTTTTATATTAAATGTTTTTTTTATCGTTATTATAAAAATTTTAAAATTATTACTTGTTTCTAATAGAGCCTTACACAACGAGATAATAAAAACCTGCCTACGATCATGGTTTTCTTACTCCTGATACATTCATCTAATAAACCACCAAACGTAATATAAATGTAGCATATAAAAAATATATACTTAGAAAATAAAAGAGAATTAAACAAATTTAAATTTATATTCAGCGTGGAGATAATTGCATTTGCCACTTATTATAATATTAGTGTGATATGTTAAATGTTTTTTGTTCGTTCCGGTATATTATCAATATTTTAAACTTGTTGCTTGTTTCTAAAAAAAAAAAAAAAAAAAAAACTTTACACTAGAAGATAAAAATCCGAATATGATCATGATTTTCAGACTTCAGATACATTCATCAATAAAAACCGCCAAGCGTAATATAAATGAATCGCACAAAAAACACATACTTAAAAAACGAAAGAAAATTAAACAAATTTAAATTCATATTCAGCATTAAGATAATCTCATTACACTCTTATTTTAGCATCAGAGTGATATGTTAAAATATTCTGATAATAAATCGCCCTGAAAGAAAAAAAAAAAAAAAAAAAAAAAAAAACTTTTAATTTGTTCGCATTGCTGTTACAAAGAATTATTGAAGCTCATAAACATGTATTTTTTCCGGGTAGGAATTTTTTAAATGCCATGTATAAATATAATCCTAAAAAACTACTTACGGGAGAGTTTATTGCCCTTTTGAGAGTATAGTTGTTGTTTAATTTATGACGTTTATTGATCTAGAATGCGTTTATCTCGCCTGGAAACGTAATTGATTTGGTACACATACTAGTATTCCATTCGAAATTTTTAAATAATGTCTATCCAAGGTATATGTGTGTAGAAAGAAGAATTGGGGAAACTCAGATCAAATGGATTTATTTATCACTGGCTTTTATTGTGATAGCTATGTTTAAAAGCTTTATTTATTTTCTTTTAATTTATTTTCTTAGAAGTTCTTTTTTTAATTAGTTTACTTAAAAATCTGAAAAAAAATGCATTCTCTAAATAGTTTAATAATGTTTAAAAATGTAACAGTTTTTTTTCAAAGATTTCTTTATTAAATTATTTATTTGTAATCAATTCCATTTGATTGTATATGATGTAGTGTAATATAACTGAACAATTAATTGAATTTCACAGTAGAACAAAGTTTTGTGTTTTAGAAATGGTTTATATAAAAAGATATGTATCATAGCAAACGCGGTAGCGTTTGGTGTAATATGTTTAAGAAATGGAAAATGCAAACGTCTTTTTGAAATTTCTGGTGAACCAGTTGACGTACGACAGTGATTTTTTTTCAAAAGATAGAACTCGATGAGACGAATAAAATGATAGCATTAAAAAAATTATCGAAGTTTACTATAGTTTTTTATTTAACTTTTAACGAAAAAATGAAGACCTAAAATTCAACAAGCGATAGCTAACGATCTTATGGATGGATTAACTTCATTTTTGGTTTATTTTAATCTTTTTGGTGAAACCTAAACACGATTTTTTTTTTCATTTTTTTATGTTTAACGATCACTGAGAAAATCGAATTTGTGTCTTAAAGCCCCAGTTGAACATTGTTTCCTATTGTTGCTGTTGTAGTTTCTTTTATTCATTGCTACCAAGTTTCAATAAGTATAAATTTTTTATGCATGTAACATAATTGATTCGAATTAAATAAATCACGTGAAAAAACATAATTATTTGTTTTTATTGCGAAGTATTTACTCTAACTTCTTTGAATAAAGTTGTGAGCGTACTGTAATTATTTTCGTTCGACTCCTTGGTTTATTTCTCAGTCATCATGCATTTTATATGACAATGCAATAACTTTCTTAGTTATTCTAATACAACAATAAAACTTTGGCAGTAAATATTTTGCTTTTCAAGATATACAAAAAAAAATCTTCAGTTTTTATCAAAATATTTGAATGACAAGTGTAACAAAAATGCTCTGGTGAACAACAAAAAAGGGTAATATATTTTTAAGTATGAAAAGGTGTTTGACAAATGCTTCTAATTGAGCATGAGAGAGGACAAGGGGTCTCTTCTTGGCTGCAGCTCACTGTCAATGCCAAATTTGAAAAAATCATATTTGCGCTTTTTCCACACACAAGAAATTTGCGTAAAAATGTCCGTCTTTCTTTTTAACAAAATTTTCAATCCTGCTTTACATGTGAACTGAGCTGTTGACTCTGCATTACAACTGCATTACAAATCAGTTTTCTGTGCAGTTCTATGCTGTGGGCATGCTTGGTGGCACTGCATGAGTATGATATGCTACAGGAACTAAGGTTTCTGATACTATTTCGCCTTACATTCATGTTTAATTACGCTGAGTTATTTCTGACTATGTGCTACACATTTTTATAGTAATTGGGATTGATTTCTTTTACACGGGAAAAGCGCAAATATGATTTTTTCACTGAGCAGTCCCTCTTAGACATTCAAATTTGGCATTGACAGTGAGCTGCAGCCAAGAAGAGACCCCTTGTCGTCTCTCATGCTCAATTAGAAGCACTTGTCAAACACTTTTTCATACTTAAAAACATATTACCCTTTTTTGTTGCTCACCAGAGCATTTTTTTTATACTTGCATATGTATATTTAACAGTCAGAAGAAATTGGTAAAACTAAAACTTATAAACACTATCAGGTAACATGAAATATATTTACTTTCAGTTTATTTAAGATAAAACTAAGAATAATATTTGATGAGTAAATGTCAAAAAGGACCCATATGATCAGGTGGAATATTTTTCTCTAATTTGATGTAATAGTTAAAATACATAACCAGTTTTACATTAAATCTTTCTTTGTCGTTTTGGTATATTATTAAAATTTTAAACTTATTACTTGCTCTAAAAGAACCTTACACAAGGAGATAAAAATCTGCCTACGATCACGGTTTTCAGACTTCAGGTACATCCATCTAATAAACCACTAAGCGTAATGTAAGTGTTCCATATAAAATATATATTCTTAGAAAATGAGAATTAAACAAATTTAAATTTGTATTCAGTGCGAAAATAATTGCATTTCCCATTTGTTTTAACATTACCGTGATACGTTAAAATAGTCTGATAATACATCGTTCTGAAAATAAGGAAAATGTTTAAATTTGTTCACATTTCCTTTACGGAGAATTATTGAAGCTCATATGTATGTATTTTTTTCCGGGTAGAAAGTTTTAAAAGGCCGTGTATACGTATAATCCTAAAAAAATATTTATGGGAGAGTTTATGGTCCTTTTGGGAGTCTATTTGTTGTTTAATGGATGACATTTATTGATCTAGAATGCATTTACGTCGTCTGGAAACATAATCGATTTGGTACGCACACTCGTACTTCATTCTAAATTTTAAAACAATATATATCCACAGATCAAATAGATTCATCTGTCACTGACTTTTATTGCGACATCTGTGAGTAAATGTTGCATTAATTTTCTTTTAATTGTTTTCCTTAAAAAAAAAAAAAAAAAAAAAAAAAAAAAAAAAAAAAGTAAGCTGCTTACTTAAAAATCTGCAAAAAAGTGCATTTTTAAAATAATTTAATAATGTTTAAAAATTAAAAGATCATGATCATGCAATTATCATTCATGACTTTATTCATTTTTATTGACTCAATGATTTTTATTTACTGCAAGAAATACGCATGTTTCGTTGTCGTTTTCAAAAATGAATCCATATAATGGAAAAATATATTCCACAAAATAACAAAAAAATGTTTTTTTAATCATTCGATAAGAAAATAATATTGTCAGAATCTACAGATCATATTTCATTTCTATCAAGTCCAAGCACATTTTGTTCCTTAATCAAATTTAAAAAACACTTTTTGAAATATTTTGATGGAATAATAAAAATATATTTTATTTATTTAATTAATCATGGTTCTATCTGTAATTACTAACTTCATAATAAATTTTTTCGTCTGAAAATATACGAGTTACATTTTATATTTACAAAAATGCGCCCGTAATGGGGGAACATGTAAAATAAGTTAATTAAAAGAATAATTTTTTTAAGGTTATTCTGTAAAAAAAAAAATAATAATAATAATATTGTGCAAATCTATAAATCATAATTTATTTTTATGTTTAATTTCAAGTCAAAATACTGAATAGTTTTTTATAAAGTGTACGACAAAATGTAATTTGTGTAGCTTAGTAGAGAGTTCATTCACTTCGCTCATCATATAATAAAACTATTCTTTTAAATAAAAAAAATAAGTTTTACTGAAATTTAAAGAATATTTCATTTTTTAAAATCTGAAGAATCTATTTCGCGTACTGTTTGTATGTTAACAACATAGCTGCCGATTTTATTTTATTTTATTTTACTTTATTTATTTATTAATTATTTTTATTTTATTTTATTTTATTTTATTTTATTTTATTTATTAATTATTTTTATTTTATTTTACTTATTTATTTTTTGCTAACACTAAAAGTATTTTTTTTTTATTTAAACCTTATTTAATCCTCATAAAACTTTACGTTTCGGCTTTTAAATTAGACAAAATTTACTATTATTTTTTAGTGGTAAGAAAAAAAAGGACAAGTTTGTAATTATGCCGTAAGCTAAGGACGAATTTTTGGAGATGTTTGAAAAATATGTTATTACAATAAGATTAAATAGATATAATAACTTTGTAGGATTTTATATTTTTTATCCCAAATTGGCGAAAATATAGGATGAAAAAAATAGCACCCTATTTTAAATTTAAAGAATAAAATAACTGTTATGAAATAAAAGAATCACCAACGATGCAAAGAGAACTAAGCAAACTTTTATTATTATCGTTATTATCATTAAATGTTAAAGTATAAATGAAGATTTATCAATTAATGTATAGACATGACACTGTCGTTACAATAGGAAAATAATAACAAATAATTGTTAAGAAAAAATAATACTCCATAATAAGACGTATTACCATGATACCAGTCGCAAACGGTTTAAATCAAGGTAATGGAAAGTTACTTATTAGTCTTTATTATTTCGTTTTCAGATGCGTTCGTAATTATATAAATACATAGCACCTGGTTCACCAGTCTGTCTGCATGTAAGAAAGCAAAATATACCCAAACAAATTATTTAAAATTTAATATGTATAACCGTTTTGTTGAGTCATTTTAAATTTTAAGAAAATCAAATCAAAACTTAAAAAGGTATTAACAAAATTTTTCTTCATTCTATTAAATCCTATTAAGCAAAATTAATTCAACGATGTTTTAAATAATGATACGTAAAGATTTTAGATTGCCATGATGATTATATTGTATTTAAGATAAGGTCATATTATTTCCGTATTATTTAATATATCCGTATAGAGTGGTTCCCAAACTATTATTGACCACGTCCCACCGAAGCTTCGGTAAAATCACTATTGCCCCCTCCCTCCTTCCCTCCACACATTCTGCAACACATCTCTCTCATTATTTAAAAAAGTGAAATCTATTTACGTGAAAGATGCTTAACAGATTCTTAATAGTAATTATTCATTTTAAACTCTTCAAAGAGATTAATTTTCTTTCACATACGCAATTTTGACATAGTTCTATAAATAATTCAGTACAACTTCTCTTACCACAAAGTGTTTTGCTTTGTCTTTCCAGCTTTCCTAAATATTTATCAACAATGTTATATTTTATTTTCACAAAATGCTAGAACAGACTATTACATTTAGCATAAAATTGGTAATACTGACGCATTTTATAATTCGTAGTAACTTATTAAAAGTTGCATTTTATTTTATTTTATTTTTTTGTTTTTTTAACAAAAAAAACTTTAAAAAGTATTTCAAGATTCTGACGTTTATTAAATTTAAGTTGTGATTATTCAACTTCAAAACGCATTTTTCATTTTTTTTCTTTCCCTATTATCATTAATTAATTGCCATCTATTTTAAATTTGTTGACAGTGTACGTTTGGCTGCATCACAGCCATTAACAGTTACACTTTTCTTTTTATAATGTTATTTAAGATTTATAAATTTCATAAAGTTGTTAGTATCACGTTTAGATATTTCCAATATTTTTTAGGTTAAATATATCAAATACAGTAAAATTTAGATCATCCCTTAATAAAAGCAAATATATTGCAACTAATACCTTTCCTTGTAACTGCAAAGACCCTACTATGCAACCGTATATTAATAAGGACCATGGTCATATAATTACTGGTAACCTTAATATTGTCAATGATTTTACAATAAGAAAATTAATGGGTTATGGCACTAAATTTTGACTTCCATCCATACTTAATATTAAATCAATTATAAAACAATTTAATTATGGTATTGACTTATTTATTTATAAAATTTCTATTTTTTACAATAAACCTATCGCTTATTTTCATAAGTGGAAATTATTGGTTATAGATAAGTTAACTCTTGCACTTAACAAAAATGCATCAGAGCTAATTAAAATGATTACTCGTCACATTTTCCAACAAATTAATAAATTGCAACATAACCTTGTAATTACTTATATAGATAAATCCACAAATAACTATGCAATTATTTGTAAATCTTATTATCACAATCTTTTAACATTATCTATTTCATCAAATAATACTTTCTATAAAACTAATGATGATACAATTGTAAACAGTCATAGAATTAATAGTTTTTATAAACTGCTAAATTTTACACCTACTAACTTTAATTATCCTTATTTAGTGCTAATTCCTAAGTTTCATAAGAATCCCATTAAATTTAGAACTGTTACAATAGGTTGTAATACTTATAACAATCATGCTAACAATATTTTATTAACAATTCTAAAACAGATATATAAACTCACTATAGCGAAAGATAATACACATTGTATCAAAAACAGTTTTCAACTGGTTATTATACTTAAAGACCTTAAATGTGTTAAAAATATAAGAACTTACGACTTAAAAGATCTATTCAATAATATCAATCTCTTAGACCTTCATAAAATCATTAATCAACTATTCAAACAATTTAAAAATCAATTAACTCTTCCTAATTATATGGATATGGTTTATTTTAGCACATTAACTATTTTCATTATACACAATAACTTTATTTTACAAGATAATACTCTATATATACAAAAATTCGAAATTCCTCAAGGGGGCTCTACGTCAAGTATTTTGTCCGATTTATTCTTATATCACTATGAACGCAGTTATTGTAATGATCATCTTTTAATGTTTCGTTATATTGATGACATAATTTTAATTGACACCAACAGTGTTACTACTTCATTTCTTATAATTTATCCCACTAATCTGGAACTTACGGAAAACCCTTTATCAAACAATAGTATTAGCTTTTTGGATTTAAAAATTATATTTAGTGGGGAACAAAATAGTTACTGTTCTATATGACAAAGATTTTAAATTTAAAATTAATACCTTTATTCATTTTAAATCTTGCCTCCATATTTCTGTTTATCGAAATATACTCCTCAATCACTTGCTCAGAATAAAAAGTTTATGTTCCCCTCATCTTATTAACAAAAACATTAAACAATTAATATTTGATGCGATAAATCAGGGTTTTCCTAAGAAATTCATTTACTCTTTATTATACAATTAATACTTTTATTACTTATAATATGTAGTAGGATGTTTATTGTCAGTTACTTTTAGCATTTTGCGCATAATAAAATATAAATAAAAAATAAAAAATAAATAAAAATTATACAAAAAATAAAAAAATTTAAAATGTTAAAAAAAAACATTAATCAATAGGTCGGATGGGCGGGAAGATGTTAGATTAAGGAGGTAGGGAGGAGCTGCTGGAAAATATATGCGCATATGTTAATATATTTATTCATCTTAAATAAAAGAGGGGGTGGTAGGAAATGGTGCAGTGTAACAAGAATAAAGTGTTAATTTATTATTCCATGTGTACAATTCAAATATGATAGCTAGAAATGTGTAACTAAGAAACTGATAGTATTTTAAACAAGAATGAAAAAATTCTTATAATATACATTGTAAAACGCTTTCCAACACATTCAAAATACTATAACAAAACTTCATAGCTTCCTAAAGTGAAAGTTGACGTCTAAATAAACAATTTATAAAATGCAGTTTTTCAAAAAGAATTTAAGAAATTAAAAACAATATTTTCACAATTCCTTATGAAAATTAATCATTCCTTTCTATATTAAAAAGAAAAAATAATGTATGCAAGCCTTGATATTTACAGTATATAAAAATCTATAAATATTTTCAAAAATTATTTTATTTCAAAGTTTTTTTACTCAATATAATAATTAATAATTAACATATTTTCAATATGTATACCAATATTTCACGACCAATATATACGGCTTTTAAAAAGAATTTACGTATGAACAAGAATGTATTTATAAATATACATTTCAACGAAGAAAAATAAAATAAAAGGTAAAATGAAATAAATTAAAGGAATTTAAAAAAAATGTATTTAAACAAATCTTAAACTATTTGGCCATAATGAAAACCAGAGCGATAAATCATAGTGACATTGTTGATTAGTAATGGATATTGCTAAGCTTGCTTTTCTGTTGCGTAACATACCTTGCTGCCAAACAACGTTTACAGGTAAGGCAAATGAGAAGGAAAAAGTCATCTAAAAATCGGCATTCATAATAGTTTTTTTTTCCTATTCAGCCACAATTTTTGAAAAAATAATTTTATAAAGCAGCAGTTCCCAACCTTTATTAGTACGTGACCTACTTTTAAATTAAAAAAATTTCCCGCAACCCACCTAATATCAGAGAGTACCTAATATCAGTATGTATGATCTCTACGCTATCGGCTATGGAAAAAAGCAAATTTTCGTATAAAGAATGCACTATCAACAATAACAAGAATAGATAATTTCAATCTGTGGAAGTTAAATAATATTTCAAACAACAAATATAATGAAAAATGTGTTCGATTATTACCGAAACATAATTTTATAATCAAAGAGATTTGTAGCATTGGTATTTACAAAAAAATAAAGGTTCACTTTTGAAAAAATAAAATCAAGAAACATAATAAATTTCGAAAATTGTTTTCATAAATAAAATAGAAAGTAAGAAATAACAAATTCAGTTTTTCATTTCGCATCCATCTTGTTTTGAAATCGTTCTACCTCTTGGGTACTCCTCTGAAAATTGAGAAACACCCAATCTACAATTCCACCCCCCGCCCAAAGGGGAAATAATTTTCTCTGCTCTACGATGTCCTTTTATTCTTCGAGAATGATTCATTCCGGTAGACACGATGATATAAAACCGAATACCATAGCTATAAAGGAAATGAGGAGGGTCTAGCCTGAAAAAAGATTGCTTTAAGTTTTAGATTGAAAGGCGATTGTTCTACGTCATCAGATGCAAAAAAAGAATGCCCGAAGTTGCCGCGTTTGTTCATGTTGGAATAGATATTCAATGAACAAATTTGTAACAAGAGGCACCATCTATTTTAGATGGCTTTCTAAAAGATAAGCATAATGCATTTTTATTATTGAGCTTTCCAGATAATATAATCATTTTAAAAGTGTTTTTAATACAATTATATAAATATTGAGAGTAATATGTTGTAATTTTGAATCTTGCTAAAATGACGTGAAGGGGGCATATTTTGAATATTTAATAAGTGACTATCACATTGCTAGTTAAGGGTAGAACTAACAAAGTGAAAAATATTCAAGCCGGAGATCGAACCCGGAACCCTTGGAATAGCGCTCCAAATGCTCTACCGTTGAAGCTACGAGGACGATGTCCAGCTTGGCAATCTCACTCATTTTGTTGATAAGGCTGCAAACTGCATGATAAGATAGAAAAGTCACATGAGCACACAAACCTGTGCCGTAATATATGACACACAAACAGATCCAGTGTCAGTGAACACATATTTAATTATAATTAATTTTTCAATTAATTATCAGCAGTGAAAATGCGCTTAAAATTATTGAATATTTAATAAGTGACACATTGCTAGTTAAGCGTAGAACCAACATAGTGAAAAATGTCCAAGCCAGGGTTCGAACCCGGAATCTTTGGAATAGCATTTAGAGTGCTCTTCCATCGTCCTTGTTCCTTAAATGGTAGAGCATTTGGAGCGCCATTCCAAGGGTTTAATCCCCGTCTTGAAAATTTTTTACTATTATGGTTCTACGCTTAACTAGCAGTGTAATAGTCACTTATTAAATATTCAATAATTTTAAGTGAATTTTTACTGCTGATAATTAAATGAAAAATTTATTATAATTAAACATGAGAGCATATTTTCCCCTATAAACTATTTATTAAATCCCAACTTTTGATGCCAGATTTAAAGACGTCTTGCATTAACTTTACAACTGGCTATGTGTCTGGCAAATTAATTATAGATTGTATGATATTCAAAGAGTAATATTTTTTAATTTTCAAGCTTGCTGGAATGACGTGAAGGGACACATTTCTTTTTTCTGAAAAAACACTCTTCAAATCGAAACTATCGTGGCCAGATTTGAGGCCATCTGGCATTAACTTTGCAAAAGAATTTGTGTCTGGCAAATTAGTTATCAGTTGTCTGATAGGCCAAAGAGTAGTATAATGTAATTTTCAAGTTTGCTAGAATGGCGTCTATGGTGGAATTCGCCAGCCTAGGTATCTGTACTAAGAAAACTTACACACACACATAAAAAAATCTCCAAGATCAAATTTAGAAATAAAGCATCAGTGATTTATTTTTGAGGGATAAAGTATCCGCTCCCACTAGTGGCAAATTAGAGTTGCAGAATTTTACATGTTGTTAGCTCAGTGGTCATCAGTCAAGTGACTGAGTACACACTTACTGCTCATCGCACAGAAAGGGGAAGGGCAGAATACTTTACACCGATTTGGCGAATGTAATGGTAGACAGTGCATTTAAGTTCGATAGCATTTTTGTGATTAGGACGCATGTGAATCTTAGAGAGGAACGGTTATTTTTTTGGGGATGTCAAAAATCTGAACGTCTGGGAACGGGACAGATACAAGATACAAGCTACATACTTAGCACAATTTCTAAAAAGGATTGTATTACCCAGATGTCCATTGCAATGAGTAATGCAGCTGTAAGTGAAAGAGAAAGAAATAAAATAAAAACTATTTCTTAACATAGATGCAAATTGCACACGCCTAAATAGACCAAAAATGAGTGCATGATTATATCTAGGATGCAATGTTAAAAGGAATTTAACCGTTGGAAAGAGTTAACTATGCACTTTCTTTTTGTCTATCTTCCATTAACAGATGCGATTGCTATGTAACAGAAGAAATGTTTGAATGAAGTAAAAAGGTTCGTGAGAAATGGAAATTACTTTTTTATTATCTACAGAGAGCCTTAAAACTTATTAAGTTTAAATTATATTAGTGTAAGAAGGCGAAAGAAAAAAAACAACTATTAAACACAGAATTAAATTAAATTAAAGGATTTATTAACGGAAAGAGAGGCTAATAAAGATGCAAAAGTTTAGTAAAATACAGATAAGTACTGATTTTCTGAGGGGTGAGGGGGGGGGGGGAATATGTATGTAGCAGGAATTTCGCTACAACGTGTTTTTTTTCTTTTTTTTACCATAGGTATCTGGCAGGATATTAGCAACGTTGGCAACGTTTGGCAATAATGGATTAATATCACGAATAGGTAATAGAAATAGACATTATAAACAAAAGTCATGCTAAAATGACGTAATGTTGAAGGGCTTTTTTACCTGCATAAGCCTCATTTGCATAGGTAAACGCAACATCTGCTGTCAGGCAGACCTCCCTCATACGTTCAACACCATAAAATGGAAGGTCATATAAAAAAAAAATGAACCTTGCTAAAATCATGTGCTTTTTGACGTTCTAGCTCTTAGACTAATAAGGGGATTGCACTTCCTAGCAGTTCAAATAATGCTACAAAGCATGAAGTAGAAGGAAAATAATAATCCGGAAATGTTAAAATTTTTGACTTAACAAAATCTTTCCAAATGAACTTATGAAGAAAGACAAGAACCAGTTTTCATCTGATTGCTTGCAGTAAAATTTTATCAATTAAGAACGATGAGTTGTTCTCTATGCGCTCAGTTCATTGCTGATTTTTTTTTTATAATTATCTGCTGATGATTTCAGATGAAATAGATGTCCTATACATTTATAACCCATTGTGCTAATGCAGTAATTTTTTAATCTAATGTTTCAGTTTAATGCTGTGTTTTTCCGATTTCTACTTTTTTTTTATTAGTTACAAATGGAAAGTTTTAACTGTGATCCAGCTGTCCCATTAACAATCTAATGTTTCGATTTAATGTTGTCTTTTTTTTTTTTTTTTCTACCGATTTTATTTGTTTCAGATGGAAAATTTTAACGATGATCCAGTTGTCCCATTATCTGCACTTTTAGATACTGCATTTTTATAATGCCAAGAAATTCAAATCTAAAAATTGAAGTCACATATCTAAGGAATTTTCGCTGCATCATAGTGATACCGAGACATAGTGATACTGAGATGACAAACAAATGAATCACACAACAAAAACTTAGAGTTTGTTGTAATGTTTTATTTAATCTTTAATTTCAATTTTTTTTTTTTTTTTTTTTTTTTTTTTTTTTTTTTTTTTTTTAAGAATCAGCTAAATTTATCCGAAGGTACGATATTGCAATGCTAGAATACTGCCCTGTTATGGGGAAAAAAAAGAGTATTTTTAATTTGAAGGGTGAGTGGATCGCAGATATCTTGAGCTAAATAAGCAAAGAGAAAGGATTGAGGCAAAGAGAAAGGATTGCCGTAAAAACGGCTTGCAATATGAATCCGGTTATCACTCAAATTTAAATGCTCTCAATCGACCCAAACAAAACAAGCACGTGGAGTGGAACAGGGATTGAGTTCTTTGACATCACCCGTGCATATTTTCTCTAAATGAAAAGGATCTGCTTATATTAAGCATTCTAAAGCAGCATTTTATTGTATTATGGATTAAAAACTGTATTACTAAAAGTTGTCTTCTTTTTTTGTGAAAGCACGTGGTTTTTTTTGGGCCGAATGTCAGCCGAACGTTAGATATTTTGGTCACATTTTGGTACATTTGGGTTACATTTTATGACACACACCATGTTTATTGTCAAAGAAATTAAAAAGGATTTTTAAACGCCATACTCTCTTAAAGCGAAAGAGTGGATTTGGCTGCTCAAGAAAGAGTTCTAATTTACTGGATCATGAATGAGCTGATTTTTAAGTGGTCCACTCTTCTTGACTTGCTTTCTTCTATTTCTAATGCACTCATTGAGATCGGAAACTAAGCAAGTCAACTGGAGAAGAAAACAGATCATTCCCGCGCTATTTTCATCCACCGTTGGCGCTGCTGTCTACCTGACCTTGCAAAATACAAGATGGAGGATTTCCGAATGCACTGCACGCTGATTTTCGATGCATCTTAAAAGTTCGTGGTTTCCTCAAGATTATTTTCTAAAGAAGCCGATATTTTACGAAGTAAGTACTATGAAAGTATTTTATTTACATTATGCTATCCTTTTAATATATTTCTCTCCTCTTTTTTTAATAAACAATTAATGTTAATACTCATACGTACCCAGTAGCGTAGCTAAGTTTTTTGGCGCCCGGGGCCAGCAATAAATTTTGCGCCCCCACCCCAATATAGATGTATAACAATCTCTCTCAATTTGGCGCCCCTAGGCCTCGGCGCCTAGGGAGGACGCCCCCCTTGCCCCCCCTTAGCTACGCCACTGTACGTACCGTACATAACAACCTTGAAATAAAAGGGTGTATCAAGCGAAGTAAAAATTGTCTTATAATGTAAATACTTAGTTCATTTAACAGTCTTGTAGTATAAAAGTTTTGAAGAATTAAGTTATGCAATTATTACATCTGTCTTTATAGAAATTTATCAAAATACTGAATTTACATTATTCAGTGTCTTAGTGAAAACACACTGGTTTATAGATGTTCAGGCTGGTTAGAAGTGCTTATTTTTTAGTGTACTCCTATTTCTCAATTTTGCTAAAATTGTTAAGGGATGGAAAACCCTATATAAACACGAAAAACAAAGTCCTCTTGTATTTTGATCTACATGTTGTTGCATATAAGGAAAAAAAATATAGTGTGTATATAAACACATTTCTAAGACTTGCATTCTTAACGTTTGAACATGTGTGTACTTTGTTACTGTTTTGTTTGGCAATGCTTTACATTGCTATTGAGCAAAATTATTGCATGCGTGGTCTGTATTATTATAATTTGTTTAATATTTAAAAGTATTTAGCTACATTGTTACATAAAAATTGCTTTAAAAGTAATATTGTTTTCTTGCACTTGCTTTCAGGTAGGTTTAAATGAGGATTTATTAACAAAACGTAGACAAATATATTTTTTTTCTTTCTATACTGGTAAATACAAGCATCATTTCCCAACTATTATGTTCCTGATTTCTTTAACAATGAATTATATGGCAGGTGAATGTGAAACGGTGGGAGAATTTCAAATTTTGGAATGAAATGATTTTATAAACTTTTAATGACTTCAATAATAGTATTTTCACAAAAAATATAATCGTAATAAATGTAAGACTATTTAGATATTATAAAATGCTACTGAAAAAAAAGAAAAGTTTGGTAATCTAAAATAACTATCGAAGCAAATCCCTTTCCTTTCAGAAATGTCTTCTGATACCATTGTCTTCCCCTAAATTGGTAATGTTAAGATGCACTGTCCCTTAGCAATATCATGATCTCTTTTGATAATTTGCACAGCATATAAATATAGGAAGTATTTAAGTTGATGTGTGATCACGAGGCACTGAATTTAGTTTTAAGCTTTCTTTACGTTTACATTCTAAATTTATCTTAAGTGAGGCACTGTAATCCCAGCCCAAATGCTTTAATAACATGAGTAAAAAAAAAAAAAAAAAAAAAAAAAAAAAAAAAATTCAAATTGCGCTTTTTACCTTCTCATAGGTGGACCTTTAAACCAGCATTTTGTACTTTTTAAGAGTAACTTTAAAAACTATTTGAAAGAAAAAATTGAAGTTTTGGATTTACATAAGGCAGGACATAATAAATAAAAATTAATCAATAAAATTGTAGGTTGTGCAATTCATATCATATTTTTTTTCAATAATACATTTATGTTTTGATATTAGTATTAGTACTATAACCACACAAAAAATATTCACAATTATAACTTCAGTAGATAATTATAGCAATATGAAAATATAAATTAATATCAGAAGCTCAAAGTTTTAAGTGTTTGATTCAAAAACTTATTATCCAAAGGACATTTCCTTTTTAGGCATAGTTTGAACCAAGATTATATCTTGTGAAAATTGGGTGTTGCCATTAAAAGACAAATTTTGGACTGGTTTTGATTTGCAGGTTGGCCTACTAAAAAATTTATGTACATTATTTAAAAATAGTAAATTTCCTATTGTTTAGTACTAGTAACTTTATTTTACGATTCTTACTGTAGAGTTAGGAGTGTTTACTTTTTTTCCCCTGCGACTGTATACAGCGCTCAAAATTCTTAGTGGACTGCTGGTATAAGACCACCAAAAACTCAATCGAACCACCAACATTGTTGTTTTGCAAGACTGGTAACTTTTTTTCCCTCTGTCTGTTATGTAAATTTTCCTGTTTCTGAGAAAAAAAGAATTATTTGAAAAAATATGTATAAAAAAGGAAAGGAAAAGTATATACCAATTATTAGTAAATAGTATATATATTTTTTGAAACACCCTGTATGTATAATACTGCAATTTTTACAGAATAATCAAGTAAGCCTGGCTGATAACAAGTTCTACTGATTACTTATTGTGTAGATTTGAAAAAAAAAGTGTTCCAGAATCTGACTGAGGTGCTCCTATAAGTGATACATTGCCGTCAACAAGGTCGGTTTAAAAATACAAGAGTGAAAACCTAAGAAATGTAAGTGGTTTTACTTTTATTTATTTATTTAATAATTATGTTTGTATGTGACAGTCATCTTATTTTTTCATTCACTTCCTGTTCACGTATATTTAAAACCACCCTCTTTAAAGAAATCCACTTTACTCAATTTTTATCTTGTGTATCATTAAGAACTTTTTTTTTTTTTTTTTTTTTTTTTTTTTTTGTTTTTTTGTTTTGTTTTGTTTTTTTTTTTTTTTTTTTTTTTGCATTATTTAATTTTTTTTTTTTTTTTTTTTTTTTTTTTTGTTCATATGTTATTTCCTCTTTTTTGCATTTTCCTTACTCTGATCCTTGAATATTGCAAAAATTTTTAATTTCAAATTTGAAGGTTTAACTAATATCTATAAGATTTTTAAAAAGTCCTTCCGGCAATGCCGGGAGGAAGAGGTAGCTTTCATATACTTATATATTTATTTATTTATTTTAAAGTAAGTTACATTGTTCAAAAATACTAAGCTCAAATTAGTGGAAATAATCTTATAAAATTAGTGATTTTATAAGATTGAATACTAGTTTTTGTCAAGACTGAATATTAATAGGAATTTTTAGAAATTAGCCATCTTTTATTCATCCTGGTTTTATTTTAAGCGATTTAGAGAGTCACCAAATTCCACGATATCATAAAGTGTATGCCATTTTAAAGCAACATTGTGGATCGTTCAGATCAGACCGTTTTAAAATGTCAGCCATAAGCAAAATTCAAAGTGCTATAACGCAATCATTTTTTAAGATATAGACAAAATAAAAAGTGTTCTGGAATCGTTGTTTTAAGTTCTAACACGTAAAAAAAAATATTTTTCAACTTTTAATTTTTCACATTTAATTTTAAATTTTAAATTTTTTAAATTTTTTTAAAATGGCCACCATTTTGAAACAAAATGGTTGATGATGCTGGCCAACGAACTCGATCGAGACATTTGTATGTACTATGTACATACCAAGTTTCATTGAAATCGGTTGATAAATACGCGTGTTATCACGTGACAAAAATCAGATTGTTTCAAAGTGTCAGCCATAAGAAAAATTCAAAGTGCTATAACTCAGACATTTTGTAAGATATAGACAAAATAAAAAGTGTTCTGGAATCGTTGTTTTAATTTCTAACACGTAAAAAAAAAAGTATTTTTCAACTTTTAATTTTTTCGCATTTAATTTTAAATTTTTAAAAAAAATTAAAATGGCCCCCATTTTGAAACAAAATGGCGGATGATGCTGACCAACGAACTCGGTCGAGACATTTGTATGTACTATGTGCATTCCAAGTTTCATTTAAATCGGTTCATAAATACGTTAGTTATCGTAAGACAAAAATCAGATATATATATATATATATATATATATATATATATATATGTCAACATTTGAACGGAGGGTGATTTTGGGGTCTGGGGGTCATGATCGGTGAAAATATACCAAAATTTTCCGGAAGTGCTTTCCTCCGGACGGCTGCAATAGGTAGCTTTTTACTTTTTGTAATGAAAGCTACCTAAAAATCTATGGTGCAACACGCTTTGTTGTATTCATGTAGAGTGATCTTTGTATTGAATTTATTTGAAAATTAAGTTGCAATTTAGTGACATTCAATTTATAGAACATTAATTTAATATCGTATTAAATTGATTGAAATACATTTTGATTTAGATTATGATAGGAATATTGCATTATGAATCTATTGAGTAGTATGTATTTTAAAACAAGAATAATATCTCCTTTTATGGAAATAGGGTAGCTATCAAATTATAGAAAGGGAGTGAGGAACTCATGCAAATAAATTAAGTTGAAAGTATTAAAATCTGGTTTCATCTGCAAACTGCCATAATACTGAAAACCATTTTCCCCATTTTACATAAAAATTAGCTTAACAATAGATGTGTTTCAGAAAAAAGGAATTTGAAAGAAAGAATATTAATGAGGACATTTTAAAACTTCTTTTTTTAGTCTAATTGCACAGTTGGAGAAAAAACCAGTTTTTGTTTTCATAAAAAACTAAAAAAGTTTTTTTTTTGGTTTAAACCGGTTTTTTTTTTTAACATCCTTTCTTATTACATATACATGCATATATATTGATAAAAATAGACATTGGATTATAAACTGTAACTTCATTTTAAAATGATTTTAATTAAATATTTACAATGAATTTATGTAAAAAATAAAAGAAATTAAAATTTAATTTAAACAGTATTATCAAACTGTCTTATGTTCTAAGAATAAAGTGCTATATACAGTGAAGCATTGATACTCTGAAAATCTTTATAACTAATCTTTTAATTACTAATAATAAACATTTGAAAGTAGTCTGATAAATAAAATATTCTTTTCCATAGCTATCCAAATAATAAATTTCAAATACTTCTTGACATTTTGTTTCTTGAATGACAATTTTAAGTCAACATTTTTGGTCATAGATTCAGCAGATAACTAACAGAGGGGGGGGGGGGGATCACTATTATTAAAATGCTATAAGTAGCATCCAATCTTTGAAAACTGTCTTATTCGACTTCATATTTTGATTTTAATGCTTAAGATAACCTCCCCAATTAAGATTGGGGATTTCTTTTACAGCTTGAAATCTTATAGATTGTATTATGTTATTGCGTTAAATAATCGGCAGTTTTCAAAAAATTAAGATATTTTCTATTAAATATTGAATATTTTTAATCTACTTTATATTAGATCAATTCACATGTTCGAAGCTTTTTCTAAAGAGAAATAAATATATTCACCAATGCAGACTGATTTTAATCCTATACCCAAAAAATGATCTAAACCTGCTACATCCAATGCTTATTGCTGATATAAAGTGTTAAAAATAGAAGTTATTTATATTCAATAATCTGACATACATAAATTATTAAGAAAAAGAGAAAATGTCATTAAATTTCTTCTAATAAAAAACAATTTTTTTTTAGAAAAAAACCAGTTGGTTTAAACTAAACCATTGTTTAAACCAAAAGGAGTAAACAGTTGTTTAAACCATAGTTAAACCAATTGGTTTAAACCGTGCCAACCCTGGTCTGATTGTTGTAGGTTCTATCTTGTATTATATAAATATGCAAATATATAGAAAAATAACTAAAAATCCACAAAAACCTGTGTTGGTTGGGTATTTGCCAGCGCTGATACATTTTGAAAGTAGCAACAAAGGTGAATTTTCAACAATATTTTATAATGTTGCTTTAAGAACTTTCATTTTAAATTTGTTTTTAAAATGGTGATTTATTTTAAGATTATATCAGAAGTAACACCATGATTTAAACAAGCGGATAAGTGTAATCGCACAGGATTTATTTATTCTATTTCCATTTTATTCATGATTGGCAGAACTTTCAGTAGTGTAATATTTATAAAGCTAAAATTTTTAGTGTATGGTTCATTTTTTGTTTAGACTATGGATGGAAAATTTTATAAAACATTTAATCTGAAAGCTGCAAAATATTTTAATATGTTCATAATCATTCCTTAACATTATATTTATTGCTATTTAACTTAATTTCAATATTTTCTTTTAACACAGGAAGATGGTGATTTCATGTAGGAGTAAAATTCTACAGTGAGGAGTCAAATTCAACAATCTTATTTAATCTCAAGGATCCTCAACAAAGTGTCTATTTTGCCTAAGATTTTAAAAGTTTGACAAACCAGTGGACAGATTACAATATGCTCTTTATGTATTTAATGTTTAATGCAAATGGACTGTTATATTTATAAAGGTCGTGTTAAAGATGTTATTGAAACTTGTTTATCTGATGTTGGAAAGAATTGTTATCAATTAATGTTAGGTTTATTTTGTTCTTGCTAAATAAAATGTTTTTGTTGTTAAATAAAATTAGTTTTTTTCCTTTCTTGCAACATTCTCAATTGCACATTTGGATCTAACTTTTGACATAAAATGCTGCAGTCTTATGCTTTTATATTTATTTAAAATTTAGTTGATTTAAGAAACATTGAATAAAATCAAAAATTAAAACATTAATTAAGAAGAAATAAGTTATTCTTTAATATAAATTCAAGTTTTAACAAATGTTTTAAATGATAAAGAATAATTGCACATGGTCAATAAATCCAGCAATAAATTCTCAGTTATTTCTGCATTTAACTTTTGTACTACAATATTTAGTGGAAGGTTCTTCATACTATAAAATAATTGTCCATAATCAAAATTTTAGCTATACAAGTTTTTTAATGGCATTCCTCCACATTTCCCAATTGCAATTTGCTTATATAAATGCTATGGGTAACAATTATTTTATCTAAGATTTCAAAGCCATTTCAGACTTCAAACTAAACAATTAAAATATTTTTTTTTAATTTAGTCAGTTTAAGAAATATAAGATTTTGATTGAGATTTAAATCTAGGAATAATTACAACAAGGTATCATGGGTTGATGTTTATTCATTTAAAATATTTTCAATTTCATTTATTTAAATCCTGCGCTGGCCATGTGTGTGTGGGGGGGGGAATACTTTTTTAAACAAAGGTTTTATGTTTTTTAATACTTTCTTTTTCAAAACTGGTTCTGAAACTCGTATTAATATTTAAAAAAAACTAACCAAAATTGCAAAAGTAAAAACTAACCCACTTACAGATCATCCTCAAATATTCTATGCCCCCCCCCCTCCCAAAAAAAAAAAGGTAAACATTTTAAAATCCAAACAAGATATTTGAAAATAACTTCTCTGAACTCTTAAGGGGAACAATCAGCTTCTGACATTGTGGTGCTGAAGTTGAGTCGTTGGGCTGATAACAAGTTTATTTTTTCAATTTTTTTTTAGTAAGATGCCTAATATTGGTTTATTTGATTGAAATCATAAATTTTTAATAAAAAAATAATTGTTATTTACAATTAAATCAGAAGCTAATGAAAAAATTAAAATTGTATATAAGCATATCTGAAGCTATAAGTATCATTGGAAAATATGTAAACTTGAAATTGCCCAAGAAAAGAAAGGAAAAATCCCATTAGCACCACAGCATCAGAAGCTGATATTCTGTTTAATGTTGTTCGAGTGCTGTTGTACAGTTATGCAAATTTAGGCAGTTTGCATGAATAAGTGTTTTCAAATTTACAATTTTGAGATCACCAGTATTTTTAATTTAATGAATATATGTACTTTTAAATTTAACAAAAGAAAATACTGATGTTAAAAATTTCTGATTTGACAGAATAATAAAAAATTCATATAAGCTCTATTTAATTTTGTATAACGATTCAATTGCCTTTTCCCGTAAATTGACATAGGAAACAGTTTCATTGAATTAGAAAGAAAAAAAAATGTTTTTATGATTCATTAGAGAACTTTCACTCATGTAAATTAGAATGTTTTAAGTCTTGTTAATTAAAAACTTGGAAGAAATATTGGAAAATCCATGTTACAGTTTTCCAATATATCTCTCTCTCTATTTCTCTCTCTCTATATATATATATATGTGTGTAGCTAAACCCTTGTAATTTCAATAAACACAAATTTAAATCCGAAATGAGAATTTAATTGCAACACTTGAAAATGTGGCAATAATTCAATGTTATATTGAATTTCATTATAGAAATTAATCGAGGATTACTGAATTTAGTTTTAAATGATGTGATTTTATTTAAACGATTTAGAAATAACTTGAAGATTTTTGTAATTTTAAGCAATTTTGCTTTTCTTAAGAGTGAATTTATTCAATTCTACAAATTCAAGGAGTTTTGGATTAACTCTTAAATGAGTTGATTTCATTCATGTAAGAATTGGTTACAAATCGCCTAAGTGCTACTGGATTAAATCAAAAATGACAACATTTCACTCCAACTTGAATTGATAACAAATCGCTCAAGTGCTACTGGATTTGCCTTAAATTATTTCACTTCACTCAAATACGAGTTGGCTGCAGCTAACTCAAGTGCTACTCGATTTAATCCTAAAGACTTCATTTCACTCAAGTATGATTTGGTTACAAATCGCTCAAGTGCTACAAGATTCAGTCTTAAATGCCTTCATTTCACTCAAGTATGGCTTGATTACAAATCATTCAAGTACTACTGGATTTGACCTTTATTGATTTGATTTCACTCAAGTATGAGTAAAATAGAGATCACTCAATCATGAGTTGATTAAAAACAACTCATTCACTTGAGTTGTTTCAGCTCTTCTTGAGAAGGTTCCTTTCAACATGGGAAAAGAGTGGATTTCAGCTCAACTTGAGTTATTTCAGCTTTTTCGTTTTAAGAGAGTACTTTCAGATGTAGACAGAATGCTTCTGAAATGACAAAAGCTGTTAGGGTATATAAGGAAGTGAACAGGCAAGCCTGTCATATGTAAAAAATCATTTCTGCAGGTACTTTTCAATGCTTTCTGCGCACGCAAAGAAGGAGTTAAAGGAAAACTAGATAACCATAAATTTTCGGACTTATTTTACTTTCTCTTTAGAATGATTTTCAAAATTATTCTATAATGTCAAGCTATAAAATTAGTGATAAAGTAATTGTTTCTTCTTAATCATATGCATTAACTGCATTTAAAACGAATTCCAGCTATTTACCTGAATTTTTTTAATTAAAAACTTTTAACAGAAAATGTGAGATGGACAATATCGCAAATATATAATTTTCAAAATGCAATTTACGAAGCAAGCTTTTTCATTTTTGATTTACATTCGTAATTATAAAATACTTCGCGTGTATAGTCATCATCTGGTCCGTTTGTCTGTCCCTCTGCTCCCTTATAACAGCACAAAAAATACTCAACTGAATGGTTTGAAATTTAATATAGATAATCGTTTCAGAATTTTTTCCGGTCATTTCAAATGTTAGGAAACTAATCGAACCAAAACTTAAAAGATATTTATAAATGTTTTCTTTGTTCTATTAAATCGTATCATGCGTAATTAACTCAATGATAGTCATAAGTTTGATTCTAGTTTGCTTTGGTGATTATGTCCTATTTATGGTGCCATATTATTTCCATATTACTAAATTTAATATATATAATCGTATTAAATTTTATTTTCGCCCATTCTTCATAAGAGTGCAACGCAGCTATTGCACCTAGATCTGAATATTTATAAAAGTATAGTTATTAGTTATTAATGCTCCTTCCTCTATTAGCGCATTTGACGCGAAATTTTCGATTTGTATAAACTCCGAAAGCATGAAAGGTAGAGTGAACCTTGTCCAGTCTGGACAGAGCCGTCCTTAGGTGTGCGCGACTGGTGCGGGCCCACAGGGCCTCGCGCTTAGAGAGGCCTCGCATTTGGACACAAAATGTTTTTTCTTTAATAAGAAGAAGATGTTATAACAGAAAATTTTTAATATAAATTTATGATTTTAATTATGAAAAGATAGGTCTTGACATAAAATATAGCCAATGTTGGAAGAGTGATTTTCACCTTCTGTTTGCCCTCATTGTTTTTGAAACTGGTTCAGCAGTTCCAGGAGTTACCCCTACAAATACACAAACAAACGCTACCCCTTTATAATAGCTAGGAGATCGATCCCTGGCTCCATGAGACGCAGTATATAGGTGAAAATCTTTCTTTTTTATTGATAGTGTACGTCTAGAAGGAAAGGGCGTCGCAAAATCCTTCCATTGAGCCTTGCTTTAAACCGTCCTGTATAAGGACGGTTCTGAGTCTGGAATAAACTCAACTCTGTGAAATCTGCACACTTAGGGACTGGGGGTTTTGCGAATTATACATTTTCTCGGATTACAGATCATCCCTTTTGTTTACATTTTATTTTTTAAATCTAATTATAAATTAGGAACAACTACACAAAAATTGCAATTGAAAAGAAAAACATTAATTCAACGTTGATATGATATATTTAATAACTAAGACTAAAGAGAATTTAAATTATGTATAATACACATTTTACTGTTTATTCATTAATGTAAACATTGACTCAATACAATGGTAGTTTCACTTTTGGTCTGTTGTCAATAACTTTTTTTCTGTAGTGAATGAACACCCATTGCTTCTTGCTCCGAGATAAAAAATTTCTTATTCAAGAAATGTTAAATACTTATATCAAATTTATGTACTAAATTTAACTTCATGTGTTTAACTGTTAATGACAATTTTTAGTGTTTACATTCCAACATATAATTATAAATCGGCAGATTTCACAGTGTACACTGTAGTTTCTGCGTGCTTTGTGAAATTAAAGTTCAAATCATTACAAAAACGCAAATAAATGGGGAAAAATGCTTAATATGTTTTAAAAATACTTCCATTTACTTTATTACATTTCAAATTGTTTTATAACACTCACTGTGTTTATAGTTCAAAGAAACTAAAAGGGATTTTTATACGTCATAATTTCAGACCTAAAAAGAATGCTTCTGAGATGACAAAAGCTATTAGGATGTCTAATGAAGTGAACACGCAAGCCTGTCATATGTCAAGAATCATTTCTTCAGTTATTTTTCAATGCTTTTTTCTGTACACGCAAAGAAGGAGTTAAAGAAAATCTATATAACCATAAATTTTCGGACTTATTTTATCTTTTTCCTTGAATGCGTTCCAAAATTATTCTATAATGTCGAGCTATAAAATTAGTGATAAAGTAATTATTTATTCTTAATCATATGCATTAATTGTATTAAAACGAATTCCAACTATATACCAGAAATTTTAAACTAAAATCTAGTAGCAGAAAATGTGAGATGGAAAATATCCCAACTATATATTTTTCAGCATGCAGTTTACGTAGCAAGATTTTTCACTTTTAAGGTACATTTGTAACTATATAGTATAAATGCGTCACGTGTATAGTCGTCATCTGGTCCCTCTTTCTGTCTCTCTAGCGTAAAAACTACCCAATCCAACGGTTTGAAATTTAATATAGATAATCGTTTCAGAATTTTGTCTGGTCATTTTAAATTTTAGATAAATAATCGGATCAAAACTTAAAAGACGTTTATAAATGTTTCCTTCATTCTATTGAATCGTATCATATGTAATCAATTCAATTATAGCCATGATAAGTTTGATTTTAGTTTGCCTTGGTGATTATGTGCTATTTATGGTGTCATATTATTTTCGTATTACTAAATTTAATATATATTATCATAGTAAATTTTATATTCATCCATTTTTGCATAAGAGTGCAAGGCAGTTATTGCACCAAGATCTGACTATTTATAAAACTAGTTATTAGTTACGAATGCTCTTCATTTGCCACATTTGACGTGCAATTTTAGATTTGTATAAACTTCAAAGAAATGAAAAGGAGAGTGAACCTTGTCCAGTTCTGGAATAGTTTCTATGTGCTTTGGGGAATTAAAACTCAAATTTCTACACTGTAAAATAAAAAACGTCGATTTTACGGATATTGTACTGGTAATCGGGACGCCGGTACAATTTACGGTTTCTTAACGAAATAATTTTCCGTAAATTCCCGGAGAAAAATCGGAAAAACGGAAAAATTTCTGGAATTTACGGATATTTTTTCGTTAAAATACAATACATTGTACTGGCGTCCCGATTATCAATACAATTTCCGTAAAATCGTCTTTTTTTAAATTAATTAATTAATTTTTTTTTTACGTTGTACGTGGCTAAATGTGAAAAAATTGAGATGTTCCTTTTACTTTATTACATTTCAAATTGTCTTATGACAGTCGCCGTGTTTATTGCTCAGAGAAACTAAAAAGGATTTTTATACGCCATACTTTCAGATGTAGAAAGAATGCTTCTGAAATGACAAAAGCTATTAGCATGCCTAATGAAGTGAACACGCAAGCCTGTCATATGTCAAGAATCATTTCTGCAGGTATTTTTCAATGCTTTCTCTACACGCAGAGGAAGAGTTAAAGAAAATCTATATAACCATAAATTTTCGGACTTTTCTTTTTTTACTTTTTCTCTTGAATGATTTACAAAACTATTCTATTCGGTCACGCTATAAAGTTACTCATAAAGTAATTGTTTACCTCTAATGTAGCACAGTAACTGCATTTTAAACAAATTTCATTTGTTTACCAGAATTTTTTTAGCTGAAACTTGACAGCAGAAAATGTGAGATGGAAGATATCGCAAGTATACATTTTTCAGCATGTAGGTTACTTAGCAGTACATAAAAAATTTTTTGTTATTATTCTTGCAAAAGATGGCTAAAATACTTTTCTTTTTCTGTACTTTTTTAAGTTTTTAATGCAATTTCTAAATGTAATGGCTGAATAATAATGTCTTAGAGCAGATATATAAAAGAGTTCACTGATAATATATATCTTCAAATAAAAACTACTATGAAAATTTGCTCACTCTTCCTAAAGCTATACAAATAACTCGAACATCAATAAACACTGCGAACGCAAGCATTGATACATTTGCAGAGCAATCAAATTGAATACAAACATAATTTTAATTAATTTTTCAATTAATTATCAGCAGTAAAATTACGCTTTAAATTCTTGAATATTTAATAAGTAAATTATCAATTTAGCAAATTGATAATTTACTTATTAAACATTCAAGAATTTCAAGCGTAATTTTACTGAGCCAAGCGTAGACCAACAAAGTGAAAAATGTCCAAGAAGAGGATCACACCTGGAACCCTTGGAATAGCGTTCCATGTGCTCTACCATTTAAGCTACGAGAACGATAACCAACTTGTCATTTCTCACTCAATTATGTTGGTAAGGCTGCAACTGCAGCACAAGATGGAAATGTCTACATGAGCACACAAACCTGTCGAGTAACATGATTCACAAAGGAACCCAGCATCAGTAAATATATATATGATTTTTAATTCATTTTTCAATTAACAGCATTGAAATTACGCTTGAAATTCTTGAATATTGAATAAATAAATTATCACATTGTTAGTTAAGCGTAGAATTAACGGAGTTGAAATTACGCATGATATTCTTGATTACTTAATAAGTAAACTATCATATTGCTAAATATATATTTGCTATATATTGCTATATTTATTTGCTATATATATTGCTATACATATTTCCTATATACTGCTATATATACCGGGTGATCCAAAAGTCGGGACGAACTTTAAAAATGAGTAATTTGAATACGAATCAAGATACAAAGATACTATTTGCACCGAACGGATGAAAAAGAAACCGGGTTTTGTGTGGCAACGAAAAAATATAGTTCTGTTGGCGTCCAATGGCATCACTAGCAACACTGTAAGATGCCATTCGCGAAAATGTGTTTGCCATAACTCAAGAAATTCAACTAAATGCTGTGACAGGTGTGATACCTATAGTCTCTCAGCTGCACTTATGAATGATAGACAGCACATTGAACATTTACTGTAGTATTAATTAATTGTAATTAAGTTGAGTTGTAAGTTGTCAACATTTTTTCATTTGTTAATCATCTTTTGGTGCAATAAAACACCATAGCGCCATTTGTTGGTCGCCAACAAATCTAATTTTTTTTTTTTCGTTGTTACACAAAACCTGGTTTCTTTTGCATCCGTTCGGTGCAAACCGTATCTTTGTATCTTGATTCGTTTTCGAATTATTCACTTTTAAAAGTCGTCCTGACTTTTGGATCACTCGGTATATTAGTATAAATACTAATCTGTAAATCATATAGGGATGAACAAAATAATTCTGATGTTTTTCCAACGATTAATATATTATATTCCAAATGTGTCGGAAAGTTTTCATAATCTATGCTGAACGAAACATTTATCGATCTTGTTTATATTACATATGAGGTAATTTTAGGAACATTTAATGTTACAATCCCAAGCTTTGGCAACGCTGGATGAGTCTGCTAACAAATAAATCTTATTCCTTAGTAATGACTTCTCATAAATAACATTTTCTTTTACAAATTTACATTTAAAGATAAATAATAGTACATACTTTTGAGATTAATTTTATATAATACCGAATAATAAAAATTCAATTTTTTAATGATCTAATATAAATTCGAATAACATTTCTTGTTTCAATTTGTTATAGGTATTTTCAGACTCATATTCAATACTTTAGATTTAAAATAAAATTCACGATGCTCTCTGTCTCCTTTAAAATGATAGTACTTATATTAAAACGAAATACAAGGGTGACTAATACACCTGACTCAGAACTTCGAACTGCTTCCAGGGAAATTCCGGAGTTTTCCAAATGAACGGGTGCACTCTATATCCCTCCTTACCCTTGAAAAATCACCCATCTAATCAAGATACTGGTACTTATGAGCTTCCTGTATTCTGAGATAGGTTCAGTATGAGTTACATCAGATTTACTGAAGGCTTTTAGAAGTGAAAACATGTTACTTCAGTGCTTTTTTATTAAATAAAATTTAACACTCAACAATATTTCTGAAAAATTTCAATTTAACATCTAAAAATAATTTGTATGTAATTATCAATTAAATAATTTGAGCTGATCCACATTTTTTGTTATATTTTCCGACCATTATCAGGATTATATACATATGCGTGAGTCATACAGAAACTTTTGCCATTTTTTTCAGTAAGAAATTTAAATAAAAGAGAAAGAAAGAAAAATATTCATATAAGATTTATAAAAATAAATTATATCAATCACCTTAGATTAATATTTAGAAAATGCATAGGAATGTAAAATAAAATTGAAGTAATAAAACATATATTATATTCTTTTAGAGAATAATATTTATGAAAATAAAATTCATTGCAGTTTTTTAAGGTCAAATGCTTTAAAAGTGAAAAAAAATTTAATAAATAAAAAAAAATAATGAAAAATAATAAAAAAAAATAATTTCTATTTAAAAAAAAATCAGACCACAGTAAATAAAAATAAATACTCTATCCAGTATTATTAGGTAAATTTCTGATAAAAGCAAGCATAATTGGCTATAAATTAAAGTTACATTCACTGCACTGTATAGGCTTTACTGACAGCACCATCTATCGCCTTAAACAAATGCTTATGCAATAGAGAAATTTATCACGATTTTAATAATTTATTTAAAAAACAACTAATAAAAAATTAAAGAATTTTTCTAATGAAATGCTAAAGTTATTTAACGTCAAATCTTGTTGGGTATTGTCTCTACACAGTAAAAGTATAATCCAAAACTCTCTTTTTCAACGTATTGTGTGTTTCAAATTCCAGCTCAGTGTTTCTCAACCGATACATTATTTTGTATTGTGTTGTGAAATTTTCATTCGAATTTTACATCAATATTTTTAAAAAGTTAAGAAATATCGATGCTTTAATGCGTAATATTCTATACTAGCCGCCCTTGGCAACCAGTTTGGTCGCTCTTAAATGTAATGCTAAGTACTTTATGAAGTTACTTTTATTTGTGATTTAATTTATTTGTTCAATTCTTTGTCAAATTGGAAGATTCTAGTAGAGAACTCAAGAATTCGGTATGTTTATCTTAGCTGGACGCAGGGGATAAATCCCCAACCATTATTCCCACGGCATTTTTTCGAATTTCATTAATTTCATTTAAAATATAAGGTATTATCTGGTTATCCCGTAGACCGACTTCGCCAAATTATACTAACTTACAAAAATTTATTTTAAGTAACAAAAAAAAAAAAAAAAAAAAAAAAAATATATATATATAAATAAATTAGTAAAACATTAATAAAAATACAAAAATAAAGTTCAATTAGAAATAGCTTTTTGACGTAACAACACGCATATCGTGTATAATGTGAAGTGAATGTACATTTACGATCATCCATTATTGCCATTTAATCCTATAGTTCGGTGATAGTTTTTTGTTCTATGAAATAATAAAGTAATACCAAATATAATCTTGCCATTCATTCGTTCATTTTATTTAAAATGCACAACTTTCATTTAAAACTGAAACATTTAAAATTTACCACATTTACTTATTTCTTAAAAAAAAGAAAATGAAAAAATAATACCACAAGCGATGACATTGAATTTCAACATCAAACAATTATTTTAATTGACCACGCTAAAAATTAAAATTGTTAAATGGCGAGTTAAAAAATTGAAACCTTCGCTGAGAGAGAGAGAGAGAGAGAAAAGGGGGGAGGGATATAGAATTTTTTCCAAGCTGTGTATTTAATAAATGTATATTAAAATACTGTTTTGAAAGCGATTGATCTTTGAAATTTTTAAATATAATTGGTGATTAACAATATATTTACGATGATCTACGTAAACGATTAGACGTAGATTTCAAAATACGTGGATTCTAGACGTAGATTCCTACGTAAATTCCAAAATAACTGACGATGATATATCAATTTTCATTCATTGAATTCATTCAAATGACTCACTGAATTCAATTTTGATTCAGTTTTTGATTCACTGATTCATTCATGAGTTGGGCTTATTTACATTTTGCTTTCTCCAGAAACCTTTTTGAAAGTTGAGTTGTACAGCATTTTACCTAACAGAATGATACTAAAGTTTGATTGAGTTACATGTTCTAATTCTTTTTGCATAACAAAATGCGTGGTTCAACTTGCTATTTCAATTATTACCTCCATAAATTTGTATATTTTTCATTCATTGAAGAATTAATCTTTTTTTGTTTACTTTCTTGGAAAGATGTTTTGGATTGTCAATTTAATTTTCACTGAAGTAATTTCAAAATATACACATACTTCAATTAACATATATCTCAAATATTATTTTTTCAAACGATCTCTATAAAAGTGTAATATTTTTGCAGTTTTAACCGAAAAAATAATTTTTATTAAAACTGGCTGCTTGGCATACTAATAGCGAAGTGGTCAGGCAGGCAACTGTTGATGACAGCCAAATGCTTTGCGCTTAATAATAATTATCTGTACAATATTTGGCAATTTATCACTGCGCCTACTAACATTAAAGTACAAAATTGGTGTAAAGTATAAAAAGTGAAGCAAGTAGCCTGGAACTGCTGATAGCAATCACATGACTTAAGCTTTTATTGTATGGATGATGATCATACCAGTCATTTTGAAATAGATTTTAGTGCCAAGTTGCGTGTATTTATATCACTGTTTGTATAAATTTTATATGAGTACATGCGGAGAAAACTTTACAATATAGTCTGAGATTTATTTTAAATGAGTTTAATATTTTCAGACAAAGTGATTCCCCCAAAAAGAATGGTTATACTATAAAATGATATAGACATGTATAGACAAGTAGCGATATGGTGTAATTTGGCTAACAATCCTATGGAAAAGTATTATGAATTTTTTGGCAATTTTGGATCTCCCCTTTACGATATCAAGTCTCATCATTTCTTAAACCCCCTTTCTCCTTCCCCAAATAACAATGTTATCAGCGTCTACTTTTTTCTTTCTTTCTTTCTTTCTTTTTTTACTAATTTTTTTTCCTCTTTTATCTGTTTGCAATATATATAGATATGTTCATACATTTATCATCCGCATACTTTGTTGATTTAAATGAAAAGAAAAAGTTAGTAAAATAGCCCTATTATATATGAAATGACTTATATTAAGTAATAGTAAGAAATACTTATTGCTTAAAAGTATTTAATATTAACTTTTTCTTACATAAGGCATTCAATAGTAATAATGCATTTTTGCGCTTTCTTCCCTTCAAGGGGATAAACAAAACATCTTATAACCAAAACAAGTGGACAATATTTTTATTCATTTTTTACTAGTAAACATAACAAGTATCATTTTGAAGCTGGCTTCTCTAACAACGAATTATTTATGTGGCAGAAGAATAGGACTGGCGAACGTTGGGCTATTCCATATTTTGAAATGAAATTACTTTATAATCATTTAATTGTTTTAAAAATAACTTTGTATTTTCTTAAAACTAGACAACAGACTAAAAAGGCAGACTATATAGATAAAAAGAAAAAAATTACCAAAATTAGGAAAATTTGGTTAGATAAAAAATTATTACAAGATTTAAAAAAATCCCCCTCCCCTTAGAGACGTCTTGCGATATCAAGTACCAGACACTCCATCCCCTCCATTTCAAATGATAGTATTATATCTGTGGCTTCCGGTAATAACCAGGTAAGGCACATTTTTAATATTTTGAGTAATTAACGTTTAAAGTTTTCAAAAATGTCTTTTTATCATTACTTTTATAAAATTGATTAGAACTCAATAATTTTTACTACATTCAATTAGGATATAAGAACCTCTTTTTTTTTGTCAAAATAGCTATATAAAAATGGCTCTTATTAATTGAGAACTAATTAAAAGTGTAACTCTTATCTGGTTTTTGCCGTTTTATGTTTATATTCTATAATAATAAAGAGACAAATTTGTGAGTGTGTCAGAGCTGTTCTGAAAAGTCCTCTGCACGTAGAGTTACAAAATTTGGAGGGAAGGTACCTCTGTATATGAAGTTTTGCACCTCGAAGCCTGATTTTCGATTTCATAATTAGATTTTTTTATTTAATTTTTTAGTCGATTTTTAGCGTTCTTTTTATGTTTTAAGGCGTTTTTTCCACAAAAGTGAATGAAATACGGTTTCATTCTTTCAATCGAACATAAAAAAATTTTGTTGTCTTATTAATAAAAGTTATTTGGAATTCGTGCAGCGATTTTTAAATTTTTAATGAATATTTTAAAGCCTTTTTTTTTTATTTTATCGCTTTTTTCAGCTATTTTTTTTTTTAACATTGATAAAAAGAAGATTGTTTCAAACTTTTAGCCTAATTTGCTAAATTATGTCTGCTGCAATTTTTGAATTTCATCGATTTTTAATGCTATTTTCAGTGCGATTTTCGAAGTAATTTTTAACGATTTTTCGAGTTTTTGTACTTTTAGAATGGATTCTTTTTTTTTTTTTTTTTTTTTTTTTTTTTTTCATTTTTGTCAATATTATAGGTTTTTTTAAGCATGATGGTCTTGTCTATTTTAAATTGCATGTGGAAAAAACGAAAAACATAAAATTAATGAATCAGCAACGAAAGAATAATTTAGAATATTCACAGTAATCTATAATAATAAAGAGACAAATTTGTGAGTTTGTCAGCGCTGTTCTGAAGAGATCGCTGCACGTAGAGTTACAAAATTTGGAGGGAAGGTACCTCTGTATATGAAAGTTTGCACCAAGATTCCCGATTATCGATTTTTGGATTAGATTTTTTTATTTAATTTTTAGTCGATATTTAGCGTTCTTTTAATGTTTCGAGGCGATTTTTTCAAATTAGTTAAAGGTATACGGTTTCAATCTTTTAACCGAACATAGCAAATTTACTTCTCTGTTCAATAAAGCTTATTGGGCATTCGTGCAGCGATTTTTGAATTTTTAACGAATCTTTTAATAAATTTTTAACTTTTTTTTTTTTTTTTTTTTTTTTTTTTTTTGCATTTTGCGACTATTTTTTAACATTGATAAAAAAAAAAAAACTCTTTTAAAATTTTAGCCTAATTTACTAATTTTTGAATTTTATCTACTTTTTCTCTTTGCAATTTTAGAAGTAACTTTTATCGATTTTTTCGAGTTTTTGTGCTTTTAGAATCGATTTTTTTCATTTTTGTCAATATTATAGATTAATCTATGCATCATGATTTTCACGGACCCGAGCAACGCCGAACGGATCAGCTAGTTTTTAATAAATATAATCCACTAGCTGGTTGCGGTTTCCTGCCACAGATATGAAATTTTTATAGTTTATTGACGTTAATTCAATTATTTAGAGAAATTTATAAGCTATACAAGCCACTTTTATGTTATTTTTATAATTATAGACGATTTAAAAAAATAAATAGAAATCTTGTCTGGCTATTACCGTTACTTTAGCACTTACCCGATTATTACTGTTTTTCAATTTTTAAATGAAAATTTATAGTTGCCGTATGACGGGAAGTATTTGATTTTCATTTTTCAAACTATGGCAGATGAAAGTACTCTTTTAAGGCTACATTTTTCCAAATTATCTCAATTTTTTCAAAAAATGTGCCTTACCTGGTTATTGCCGGAAGCCACAGATATAATACAACTTCAATGGTAGTAAACCCAGTCACAATTAAAATAATAATAATAATAAATAAATAAAATTGGACGCGCTGGTTTAGAGGATATATTATCATCGAAAAAATTTTCGTGAAGAATAGGTTTGACTAAATTTAAGAAAATAGATGCACTTGTTGAAAGATTAGCATTTCAGCATTACCTGAGTCAACTGACGTTTGAATTGATACTTGAAAATGAAGATTCAATAGCTATTATTGAAAACTTAATGCTAAACAGCAAACACAAATATATATATATATATATATATATATGTTTTATTATTGTCTTTGAATTTTATGCGACACGATGCTCCGATATTTCGACCACACGGATGCTATTAATATAAATAATAATAATCTATACTAACATTATAAAGAGGAAAGATTTGATTGTTTGTTTGTTTGTTTGTTTGTTTGAATTGAATAGGCTCCGAAACTACTTGACGGATTTGAAAAATTCTTTCACCGTTAGAAAGCTACACTATTTCCGGTGAACATAGTCTAATTTTTAATTGATTTAATAAAATATTTTTCTTAATATTCAAAATTTCATTATTTTTCATACAGAATCAATTAAAATTTTTCCGATAAAAAATAACCGTTTTTCTTTCCCGTTGCCAAGAAAATGTAATGTGGTATAATATTAATAATAAATTAATTAATTCAATTAGTAATTATGGAACAAAATAATTTGTATGATTTTAAAATAGAAAAGAAAAATAATGAAATAGTTTACTGATAAATAAACGACTATTACTGGATTACCACGTGAGGCATAAAATCGCAATTTTGTTGTAATCGTGCCAACGTGATCCGTAGATGATATCTGCATCTAAATATTATTGGCAATATTATTGTTTATATAATTTGTTTACATTTTTTGGCAATATTACATTATTTGGCAATACTTGATCTCCCATCGACCAAAAAACTGTCGCCAAAGTATAAGGTTAAATATCAATAATGGATGATCGTAAATGTCACATTCTTTTGACATTAAATATATTTTGCAAATTGTTACGTCAACTAACTTTAATTCGATATTTTATTTCTTTTTCTATTAATATTTTAGTAATTTATTAATTCTTTGGTTATTTAAAATAAAAATTATATCCATTTGTATAATTTGGCGAAATTGATCTACGAAATAATCAAATTGTACCAATTGTTTGTTTACACTCTATATAGATATTTAGGTTGATAGAATTAGCGACTTATCGAGTCTCTGCCATGTCATATGCCAAGCAGTCATTAAATCGTGTTTTAGACTTACTATTATATCTTTTTCATCTGCAATTATTTTACCATCACTAAAAAGGGGTACTTCTAGGTTATCCCGTCGACCAATTTCGCCAAATTATACAAATCGCCAAACTAAAAGCCAAATTATACATGTTGACGTAATTTTTATTTTAAATAACGAAAAACAAATAATTAGTAGAATATTAATAAAAATATTAATAAAAAGTCGAAATAAAAATCCCTTAATGACATTTTAAACACGTGAATCGCATTTAAAGTCATTGAATGTGACATTCACAATCATCCATTATTGGCATTTAATCTTATAGTTTGGCGATAATTTCTGGTCGACGGGATAACCTAGAAGTACCTAAAAAAGAAATATTTTGAATGTGAAAGAAAAATCATTATCATGAAAAAATATTTGCAATTAATTTATCATTCATTCTAATAAAAAAAACGGTACTACTAGGTTATCCCGTCGACCAAAAAATTATCGCCAAACTATCAGATTATATGCTAATGATGGATGATCGTGAATGTCGCATTCAATGACATAAAATACGATTCACGTGTTTAAAATGTCATTAAACGATTTTTATTTCGACTTTTTATTAATATTTTACTAATTATTATTTTTTGTGCATATTTTAGTGCATTTTTTCATGCTTAATTGAATGGTACTAAGCAAATTCTTTTAAATCCAGTACTTGGTGCGAGATACTTCACATTTTCCTAATTTGGCGATGTCTTCGGCGCAAAAACCTGAAATTTTGAATCCTTATCTATCTATCTATATATATATAAATCTTTCCTTTAGGAAGTTCATCGGATGGTCTAAAATAATAACATGTTTCACCATACCTCAGAAGCAAATTCAGGTAGAAGCAATTCAAGTGGAATTCAAGATAAAAAAAAAACCTACTAAAAAAATCTGAATTACTTTAGTACTTTTGTAATTTGTCAGTTATTTAGTCATTTTAGAGGTATTTTGTCGTCAAAATGAACTTTGAATTGACCAATGTAAGATTACATAAATCAGACAAAAATTGTGGGTATTTGATTCGATATTAAGATTGTTTATTTAAATATGTTTCGTTTGATTCAAGATTATTTTAGAGATACTGACCAGCGTAGCGGGCGGAGGCTGCTAGTAATCTATATAATAAAAGCCTAAAGTCACATGATTGTTCTGTGCTGACCGCTTCACTTTTTATATGCCAGGCAACCATTTTCGTACTTTACTGTTAGCCAGGCGCAGGTGATTGATAAGTCACCGATTATTGTTCAATCGTCAATATATTTCATTTGTATTATAATATTCCAAGTCATGTGACTGCCTTAAGCAACTACGAGCTGATTCCGTCGCTTTTCATATGCAGGATTTCCATTTCGATTACAAATCTCGCCAATAGCATTTTTTAACTTGGCTTGGTATTTTTTTACATTTTATTTTTATTTCTTTATTTTTATCTTCGCGTGGTAAATTAAAATGATGCTTTGTACTTGAAATTAAATATCATATTTTGTGATGTTATTTAACATTTTTCTTCTCTTTTCGTTTAAAAGAAAAGAAAGAGATCTATGAAAACCGTGAATTTTAGAAATTTCAGTTTAAAAGAAAGTGTTGTATTTGTAAACTAGCATCCGTCAGGCCGAAGTGTCGGAGCATTGAATTGCATAAATAATAATACAAAGAAATATTTTTATATTTGTTATTTAATAATGTGAAAGAATATTTTAATAAAGGCTGTTATATATTCATTTTCAAATATTTATTCAATCATCATTTGTCGTAAGTATTCTCGAATGCTATTCTATTAACAAGTGCCCCCATTCTTTTAATTTGGTCGAGCCTTTCCTTTGTGAAAGTTACTTCTATGAGAATATCTTCTAAACGGCGGCGAACTCTGCTGAATGCAACATAAGTTGTTCTAAGTGACAACTCTTTAAGACCAATGTCTACAGCAATTTTTGGCAAAGTTAAACCCTGGGATTTGTGTATAGAGAACCATATGCAACCTATAACGGCAACTGATTTCGGGAACATGAAACGCTTTTTTTCTTTCCAAGATTTAGAAATGGGTGTTACAGGGAAAAGTCTTCCAAATAGAAGTGGCCTATGGTAATCTTCAAAACAATCATTAAAGTTTGAGGCAAGCTTGGAATCCGAAATTCTGGGCTTAAAATGTTTATAACTGAACTAACTTTATATCCTGCTTTGATTGGTAACAATCTATATTTAAAAATTCTAAATGATATTAAAAGATTTTGGCAGCTTAAAAAACCCAAACTTCAACTTTTGTGTATGTAAAATTAGATACGATGTATTCATTATGAAATATAATGTTTTTAATTTACATTATCTCTCATTTAAACATTCCTGTTATTGACTAAGATTTTGTATTTGTATTTATATCGCGGTGATAACGTATTTTATTGTTATTTTTTTCAGCAAAGTAATTTAATACATAACGGAAATTATGAGCTTTTTAGAACTAATCTTAATTATTTTTTGTCAAAATATTTTAATTTATGCTTTCACTGAGAGAGAGTTTCATCTAACATTGCAAAGTGCAACAGTAAATTATTGGCTTTTTGTTATTGGCTAATGTTGTAAGATTGACGATTGCCATGATTAAAAAAATTGGCGTTCACTGGCGCTTGGCTAACATAAAAGTAGACTTGTCTATCTATTTGCACTTTTTAGAGAAAAAATAAACACGTGGTTTTTGCTTTCGCAAGAAATAAAATTTTAAGAAGTCAATCTATATCATAAATTATAAATGTGTGCGTCAGTAACGTTGACGTCATAACAGTGGGAACAAAAATAAGGCTCCATCCGTCGAATTTGATGAATGAAGTTGTTTAAGAGAATTGTTTGATAGAAGTTATAAAAAATGGCTCAGATTACATATACGCACCACGTTGACGATATTTTTTTTTTCTGACGACAATTTGGCGAAAATCTCATTTTCAAATATCAGTTACATACTGTACAAGTTGCATATAATTTTAATAATTTTAACAATAAATAAAAATAATAATCACCATAGAATAAAACAATTTATATAATTTTTAAATAGAAAATAATAGTAAATAAACCGATTATTAATAAATAAATAGCAACATCGAGGTTAATATATCAAGCAAAATAATAACACATGGGCGTCAGATATGTACCCCAGTGCGTATATGACATCTGTGCCTAAAAATAATTATAATAAAAAATCAATCTTATATTGCTTAACTAACTCATAAAACAAAAATTATTCATAACTAAAATTTATCTATAAATTTCAAACTATTGAAAATTTGGCACAGATGTCGCATATGCGCAACATTGGCGCAATTTGTTTTTCTTACGCTGATTCTGCAAAAACTTTATTTTGAAATACCAATTGCATATGTAACTTTTAATTATTTTCTAGTATTTTAAGATGTCATAGGTTATTAATAAACATAGGTCTAAGCCCGAATGTTAAGTTTTTCAGCTTTAATTTTGCAGCTGAATATCTGCATTGTTGACTTTTGGTTCTACTTTGAGAGTAGACAAAATATAGAAATGTATGCTTTTTTAGACGCTTTCGTAATCAAATGCTTAATTTTATCAAAAGAAATACTTAATTTATTTTTTGTTATGGTGTCATTTTTACTCATTGAAGTCTTCTGAAATTAGCGTCTCAATTAAATGGGGAAAAAAAGAAATACAGAAACTTTATGAATAAAAATGCGCTTTTTTAATCATGACGTCATCTTCTGCTCAAAAATTATGAAAGTTATGCGTGTTTCTTAAAACGTGCCATTTTGTGATAAATTTTTTTAGAAAATTTATTTTAATTTTTTATGAGAAAATGGCATCGATAAAAAAACAAACTTTATTTTTCCTTTCTTTTCAACAATGGAAGATTAAAACTCACAATGTTATCTCTATGGGAAAAATAAAAGCCGACATTTTAGGGTGTTAGTGTTGATGAATATTTCTGATTTTCAATACCCACCGAGATTTTAGCCCTACCGACATCCAACTCATTTTTTGTATCGATGCGATAAATATTTTGGACGCTATCGAGATCACAAAAGTGTAATTTTTGCTGGGAAGCCGGAGCCGTGCTCCGACAATAAAATGAGTGAAAGGGTTATATTTTTAATGGGTACTTACGTATTAACGCTACCGCAGCAGAAATTGCGCTAATGCGCCAATAAATAGCAATCTTGTTTTTCGCGCGCGCACGCAGTTATCTTTTGGATTCCTTGTTGCCTTGTTGTTTGCTGATTTTTGATTCCATTTTTTATTGTTGTTTTAGTTCTTTTTTTGTTTTGCTCATTTTTGACGCCATTTTTTTTTTTTTTTTTTTTGCTTGTGCAAACAACAAGATTGCACTTTATTGGCGCATTAGCGCGACGTCTGCTGCAGTGTCGTTAATACGTAAGTACCTTTTAATGAAACACAAAAGAAATTGATGGGATCAATTGACGCTTTAAAACCTATGAAAATTTACAAAGGAAATAATATAAAAATAGAGAGCTGATGAATTCTCTATCATAATCTTCCAATCTGGCAAAAAATTGAGTAAGTAAATTGAATTATGGATAAAAATAACATGATACATTGCTTAGCATACATTTAAGGGAGACCAAATTGGTCGCATAGGGTGACTAGTTACTAGTATATAACCCTTGTCAAAAATGGCGGGATTTCGATTTGCGTTTCATCTTTATAAGACTTCTATACAAACTAATATCACGATGGTTTTTATTATTGAAAGATTTGTATTGTAAAAAAGTACATTTTAAAAATAAAAAAGTAATTTCTACAATTACAAATGTTAAGGGTATTTTTTTTCTCCACAATAATCCATTTCTGAAATAGTTCAACTATCAATAAACGCTCCGACTCTGATCTTTAGATTTATGAAATGAAAAATCAGTGAAAATTATATCATTTTGGCATAACTAGCAATAATCTGACTGCTTTAGAAAACATCATGCAGATATTGCTGCTATCTTTAGATTTCATCAGCATCGTTATACATTTAAGGGATACAATATTTTAACGCTTTTTTTAAAAGTAATATTGATAGCCGATTTCCCCTATATACTACACCATATATTAACTAACTATATATTCTAGACGCTACACTTGCACTTTCCTACATTTGGTTTTTATGGAAGTATATAATTTAAACTAATTTATAATTTTCTTGTTTTAAAAATGAAGTCACCTGTGTAATAATAGTATTAATTACTACTTCAAACTCTCCTGTAATTGCAAGTTGTTCGAATACATTTTGTGCGTACTCAAACTCACATCATCAGTGTATAAAATAAATATATAAAATCAGTACCCCCCCCCCCTTCCCCAAATATAAGCATCTACAGCCTTGGCCAAAAGTATTTGCCACCTTATAAAATTACAATAAACTTGAAAAATACTTGAAGTTTGAATTGAATAAAAAAAACATATGTTTAAAATACATTTATTGATCAAGTTACATTAATATTTTGTATTGAAACCCTTTGCTTTAATTACTGCTCTGATTCTTTTGGGTAATGAGGAAACTAACATTTTACATTCTTCAGGCGTTATAGCATTCCACTCCTGTATTAAACAATTCTTTAAAGTTTCTTTGGAAGTAATTGAATGTTCCCTTATTTTGCGCTTTAAAATCGACCATAAATGTTCTATTGGATTGAGGTCCGGTGACTGAGGGGGCCAACTTAGAAGTTCTATGCCATTTTTCTCAAACCAACTCATGGTGGCTCTGGATGTGTGGCAAGGCGCGTTATCCTGTTGGAAACGGACTCCATCTAGGTTAGTATCACCGAACATCATGTCTAAAGAGGGTTCCAATGCTGTTTCCATCACTTCGATATATTTTTTCGAATCCATTCGGCCTTCACACACGACCATTTTTCCTATTCCTGACGCAGACATGCAGCCCCACACCATAATACTGCCTCCGCCGTGTTTTACAGTAGGCACCACACACTCCGGCTTGAATTCTTCGCCAATTCTGCGTCTTACGTAGGTGGCACCTGCAGTACCAAATACCTGAAATGTAATAAAATAATAAGTTTAAAAAAAATAAGTCTAAAAATAAAGCACTGACATTAATATGTCTCAAACATGATTAAATAATGTTATAATTGTTCAAATAACATGTGTACCTCAAACTTTGATTCATCCGACCACACGATACTGGACCAATCTTCCTCGGTATAATGTTGGTGTTCTAAACACCACTGCAAACGTAACTTTTTGTTCTTCTCAGACAACCACGGCTTCTTTCTTGCCTTGCAACCTTTGAGTCCTACATCTAGGAGTCTTCTTCTTGTAGTTCTAGCAGAAATCTTTTTTCCCAACGTCTCACTTAATTCGGCAGCCAATTCAGAAGATGTTTTCTTACGATTTTTCAAAGAGTTTCGTATTAAATGGCGGTCTTCTCTATCAGATGTAACCCTTTTCCTTCCACTTCGTTTCATGTTTTCGTGACTTTTGGTCTTCTTGTAGCGGTTCAGGGTATATCTCACAGTACTATGAGGACATTTCATGATCCTCGCAATTTCACTTTTATTTTTGCCTTCTTCAGCTAACACTTGAATTTTTAAACGTTCTTCTTTACTCAATTCACGGCACTTGGGCATTTTTCTAGTCTTTATGAACTGCCTAAAGGAAAGCAACAACAATTTTACAATAATATACCGACACTTGTACACACTGCGATAGATCGTGGTAAACTGACACATTTGAAAAATTTCATTTACCTGGGAATAGAGTCACTTCTATTGTGTTTATGGTTTTATGATATGATGTGTTGTTTTGATTGGCTCATTTTAACCTCTACAGGTGTCTTAGTTAACAATAGACTCAGTGCAGTTCAACAGATAAGAGATTTCTAAGAATTAATAGGATGGCAAATACTTTTGGCCAAGGCTGTATATTAAAGAGCACTACTCTGTTATCCCGTCGACAGATTTCGCCAAATTATACAAATCGTCAAACTAATAACCAAATTATACATATTGCCGTAATTTTTATTTATTTTAAATAATAAAAAAAACAAATATTAGTAGAATATTAATAAAAATACAGATAAAAAGTCGAAATAAAAATCTGTTACTTTTAGTTTTTTTCGTAACATTGATATGAAAAGCCGGTACTACTCTGTTATCCCGTCGACCAATTTCGCCAAATTATAGAAACCGCCAAACTATTAGCCAAATTGACACATTTTTAAGCTATTGCATAGCTTTTATCGCGTGCTTTGAGCGCGGTGACCGAATGTAGAAATTCCGTAACGAGGAAAACCTTCCGTAACGAGAGAAAACCTGACACTCCGGCTAACGTCGTTTGCATATAACTCGCGCATATAATGCATATAAGTCGCGCATATAATGCATATAACTCGCAATGTAATTTTCGTAGCGCGGCCAAATTTTGTTTGGTAATTTATTATGAGACAGTGTTAATTTTGGTACAGGAGACCCCCACGGTGAGAGTCCAAAAATTTAAAATGCTTATAACTCGCGATCTAATTTTCGTAGCGCGGCCAAATTTTGTTTGGTAATTTATTATGAGACACTGTTAATTTTTGGTGACAGGAGATCCCCCACGGTGAGGGTCGAAAAATTTAAAATGCTTATAACTCGCGACCTAATTTTCATAGCGTGGCCAAATTTTGTTTGGTAATTTATTATGAGACAATGTTAATTTTAGCACAGGAGACCCCCCCCCCCCCCACGGTGAGGGTCGAAAAATTTAAAATGCTTATAACTCGCGATCTAATTTTGATAGCGCGGCCAAATTTTGTTTGGTAATTTATTATGAGACAGTGTTAATTTTGGTACAGGAGACCCCCTACGGTGGGGGTCGAAAAATTTAAAATGCTTATAACTCGCGATCTATTTTTCGTAGCGCGGCCAAATTTTGTTTGGTAATTTATTATGAGACAGTGTTAATTTTTGGTGACAGGTAATTCCCACGGTGAGGGTCAAAAAATTTAAAATGCTTATAACTCGCGATCTATTTTTCGTAGCGCGGCCAAATTTTGTTTGGTTTTTATTTTTAGACAACGTTAATTTTTGGTGACAGGAGACCTCCCCCCCACCCACCCACGGTGAGGGTCGAAAAATTTAAAATGCTTATAACTCGCCATCTAATTTTCGTAACGCGGTCAAATTTTGTTTGGTAATTTATTATGAGGCAGTGTTAATTTTTGGTGACAGGTGATTCCCCCACGGTGTTTGTAAAAAAATTTAAAATTCTTATAACTCGCGATCTAATTTTCATAGCGCGGCCAAATTTTGTTTGGTAATTTATTATGAGACTGTTGATTTTTGGTGACAGGAGACCCCCACGGTGAGGGTCGAAAAATTTAAAATGCTTATAACTCGCGATCTAATTTTCGTAGCGCGGCCAAATTTTGTTTGATAATTTATTATGAGACAGTTTTAACTTTTGGTGATAGGAGACCCCCCCCCCCCCCACGGTGAGGGTCGAAAAATTTAAAATACTTATAACTCGGGATCTAATTTTCGTAGCGAGGTCAAATTTTGTTTGGTAATTTATAATGAGACAGTAATAATTTTTGGTGACAGGAGACCTTCCACAGTGAGGGTCGAAAAATTTAAAATGCTTATAACTCGCGATCTAATTTTCGTGGCTCTTCCAAATTTTGTTTGGTAATTTATTATGAAACAGTGTTAATTTTTGGTGAAAGGAGACCCCCAAGGTGAGGGTAGAAAAATTTAAAATGCTTATAACTCGCGATCTAATTTTTGTAGCGCGGCCAAATTTTGTTTGGTAATTTATTATGAGACAGTGTTTATTTTTGCTGATAAGAGACCCTCCCACGTTGAGGGTCGAAAAAGTTAAAATGCTTATAACTCGCGATCTAATTTTCGTAGCGCTGCCAAATTTTGTTTGGTAATTTATTATGAGACAGTGTTAATTTTTGGTGACAGGAGACCCCTCTCGGTGAGGGTCGAAAATTTTAAAATGCTTATAACTCGCGATCTAATTTTCGTAGCGCTTCCAAATCTTGTTTGGTAATTTATTAAGCTATTGCAACAGCTTAATTCGTGGCTTAATTAACCTGACTTAATTCGTTAGCTTTTTTCGTGGGCTTTGAGCGCGGCGACCAAATTTAGAATTTCGTAACTAGAAAAAAACTTAACACTTCAGCTTACGTCGTTTCAGTTCGGCAGACTTGGCACGGTATCCTTTGTTAGGCTTCGGCAGACATTGACCCGGTATTTTTCAGATATTTAGAGGATATCAAGTCTCAAACTTATGTTTCTTATTTCAGTTACCATAAACCTATAGTTTCAATGATAAAAATTCCTGATTAACCTACATTTATTGTAAGATAATAGAAATATTTTAAACGATATTAACTTCTCATTTATTCAATAAAAGAAAAAAAAACAATTTTCTTATCGTCATCACGCTCAAAAAGTGTAACTTGAATTAATATCAAAGACAAAAAAACTGCATAAATAAGAAATATATAAATAATTATAATTGCATAAGTTGATAAAAAATGCTATGCAATAGCTTTACTGCGGCAATCCCCGAGTGCCACACGTATTTTTTTTTTTTTTTTTTTTTTTTTTTTTTTTAAGAACGAAAGAATTATTATTTTAGCAGAACATGTATAAAAATAGGAATTAAAAGTTAAATTAAAAATCACTTGATGACGTAACAAACACCTGTATCATGTTTAATGTCAAGTGAATGTGATATTTGCGATCACCATTGTTGGCGTTTAATCTTAGAATTTGGCGACAGTAATTTGATCGACGGGATAACCTATTAGTACCAAAAAGCCTATGTGACGTATCCTAAATGATTAACTTAATTTAATTAAAAGTAGCTAGTAAACGATTAAATTTATTTATTTATTAAACTAAAGAGCACCACACAATATGACAACTAGTCCAAGAGCCGACCGCAGAAAACCCTAGCTCATCGAGTACAAGAAAAAAATCCTCTATTTTATAAAAGAGTAATAATAGGCAAATCTAATGATCCATGTCTACCGGGAACGAAGTTGTGCATAAGCCGAAAATTGATACCACTTCCGGCTCACTCATAGGTCTAGCATTGTGTTTGCCATACAATCAAAAGCATGAAAACGTGGAAAACTGGGTGCAGGAAAACATAATGCTAATCATACGGGTCAACCACTAGTTGTATCAATTTTTGGCTTATGCACCACATCGCTTCCGGCAGACATGGATCATTAGATTCCTCGATGACTACTCTTCCGTAATATAAAGGATTTTTTCTTGTGCTCGATGACTTACGATTTTGTGCAGTCTGGTTTCGGACTAAACCTGCATCATGAAATGTGTCTTTTCGATCATAAAATCGTTTTTTTTTTCTTTTTTAAAGGTTTAATTATTATTGAGTCATAACAATGCTAATTATCCAAACTATATATATTTTTTTCTTTTTGTGGAAATAATTTGTGGCAATCAGATTTAACGTTACGTTTGAAAGCATTTAATCTGTGAGTAAATAAAATTTCAACAGGATAAATTCCCTCTTTTTTGCAGAAGCTACAAAATTGTTGTGTTTAGTTAAAAATCTAATAAAATGAGTCAAATTTCTGGACTTTCTAAGTAAGAAATATTTATTATTATCTTTATACGTGTTATTTATTCATTTATGTTTTAATTGAAATAGCGGCGAGAAATCTAAAATTATACATATGATGTGATTCCATAAACATAAAGCTATTGTGTACAAGATTTTTATGAAACAAATTTGAAGCATTTTCATTTTTATTAAGTGACATTCACTCCCGAAATCTAAATATTATAAAATAAACATTTTGGTTAATCTTTCGCAAACGGGGTCACGTCAATTAGCGTATATCTACTGGTATGCATTTAATAACAAATGACTGATTATAAAAGTATATATGATAATCCCTTATAATGAATAAAATAGGCTGGAAGGCGGCAGGCAGCACAGACAATCACCTCATCAAGTTCTCGAGTGAAAATCTAGAATTAGTTAAATCTCGATTCGCATATTAAATCGCAATCGGTCTGCCAAGACATAGCTTGGTGAAAAACACCTAATAACCCGACTTTAGCGGCTGACTCGTAGGCTTACCAATGTGCTTTCCTGCACCAGATTGGGAACAAATCTCATCAAAATCTATTTAGGAGAACCCAAGTAATATGCAACCGGAACAAAATTTTCATTTTTGTATTTTATATACATAATAGATTTCGATTTGGTAAACAATAACAAAGAAAAGGGGAACCTTTTTCTTTATTATTGCTACCAAATTAAAGTGCCTTATGCACTCTTTGAAGGCGTATACATTTTCTCTAAAATACATCGTGTCTAAAATATAACGTTACGTTAAATAAGCCGTCCGTAAAACAAAGGACATGTATCATTAAATCACTAAAAATCGACGTCTAAATATAGAACATGTAAATTAACATATGTGGCCCATGGTCCCTAAAGACTTAAAGCAGTGGAGTAGCTAACATAAATATAAACTGTTCTAGCTCCCAATATGCCATTTCTTTCGGTTGGAAATTAGAAAATCTTTTCAAAAACTATCTCTCATGTGTCGTCTCTAAAATACAACATTATATTACATAAGCCGGCCGTAAAAAAAGCACATGTATCATTAAATCACAAAAAATCGACGACGTCTAAACACACAACATGTAAATTAACATATGTGAACACAATCAGACGCATACATTTTGTGCGTACTCAAACTCACATTATCAGTGTATAAAATAAATATATAAAATCAATACCCCTCTCCCCCCAAAACAAGCATCTATATTAAAGGGTACAACTGTTATCCCGTCGACCGATTTCTCCAAATTATACAAATCGCCAAACCAATAGCCAAATTATACACATTGACGTAATTTTTATTTTAAATAATAAAAAAACAAATAATTAGTAGAATATTAATAAAAATACAAATAAAAAGTCGAAATAAAAATCACTTAATGACGCTTTAAACACGTGCAGCGTATTTAATGTCATTGAATTGATATTCACGATCATCTATTATTGGCATTTAATCTTATAATTTGGCGATAATATTTTGATCGACGAGATAACAGAGTAGTACCTAATAAAGTTGCAAACAAATTAAGATATATGAATCATTAGATACCGATTTTATTTTGTCGAGTTTTTTCAACTACGGCATCTTCTTTTCTGGATTTGTGTATTATTTAGCGGTAGTGACATCATATGCATACTTCACTGTAAATGTTGTTTAAAGCTGGATCATAAATGTGGAATCATTAAGCGAATGCGAATGTCGTCACTGTCTATAAAATAAAAGTGCGTGTTTTAAGACTGAAATAATTTTTGTACTATCTATATTAACTATTTGAAAAATAGCTGTTTCTGTCGGTAGAGAATAAAAATATCTGAGGCATATCTGAATATTGAATATGAATTGCATTTAAAACTACATTTTTTCTCTATATGACGGTGTAAAATTTTAAAATGCGCGATGTTTAGAGGTTTAAAAATTTGCAGTACCAAAAAAATGTGAAACTGAAATTTCATTTAAAATTTGTTAATGATTGATGAAGAATAATTAATATTTAATTCATGGCGCACGTACTATAGGACTCTGCTATTACGTAAACCACATTTTTATCATCATAAAAATAATGATTATTATTAATATCTTTAGAATTTATTTATAATTAATAGTCTTTTATATTATATCATATAGTCTAATTATATTATATCGTCTAAAATTTAAGGTCTTTGAAAATATCATTTTCCAAATAGTCGATGTAATTTGTTAAATTACATTTTTTTTTTCAAATAATTTTTGAATAATTATTAAACGATAATTTTTCTACAGATGTAATATTAAGAAAATATACATTTTTGTGCTTTGGATCCGTTTTAAGAGGTAAATAAAATTAGCGTTTATATATACGAGGTGAAGGCCGTCGAAATTCGACGAAAGAAAACCTTTGAGAACGAACTGTTTCATTGATTTATAATAAATCTACAAAATTAGTTACAGTAAAAAATACATCTTATATTGATCAGTCTAACTCCCAAAGAAATATTATTTTCAGCTAAAATTAACAAAATACTATAAAACTCAATTATCCAAATTATTAAACGAAGTAAAACCGAAATTCACTGGATTTTATAACAGATGCTATTTATAAAGTAGTATACGCATTTTAATTTTTTTTTTTCAATTTTAAGAGAAAATGGTGCGATAATGTTGCCACAATTACAAAATTGGTACTAAAAATTATAAAAAAAAAACTAATATCTCAAAAATAAATTGAGATACAGCTTTGAGACAAAATGCTTTTAAAAATACATTTTCTCCTCTATACGATAGTGTAAAATTTTAAAATGTACGATGTTTAGATATGTAAAATTTACAGTATCGAAAAGTGCAAAATGGAATGCTTGATAAAGTAAAAAGTGTTGCATATTTAAATTTTTTTCTTCAATTTTAAGATAAAATGAAGTAATTGTGTTGCCACAATTACAATATTGATACTAAAAACTATAAAAAAATTATTATCTCAAAAATAAATTGAAATACAGCTTTCAAACAAATTGCTTTTAAAAGTACATTTTTTTTTCTCTATACAACGGTGTAAAAATGTAAAATATGCGATATTTAGAAGTGTAATATTCGTAGTAGCAAAAACTGCAAAACAGAAATTTCATCGGAAAGTGTTGTCATTCACAAAATGACGTATGCGTTACGCACAGATACGTTTGGCCTTTATATATAGATTTTTTTTTTTTTTTTTTTTTTTTCATCGGGACAACATTAAATTCTGAAAAAGCCGAATTTCTGTTTCCTGGTTTAACAACCTGCTCTTTTCCAGGGAGGAAGCCAGGACTTCGTATTATAGAAGGGAAATTCGTCCATGGCCCATGCCTTGCAAGGATGGAACCCGCATCATCGCACTGCCGGACAGGACGGACTTCTTGGACAGGAAAAAGGCTCCTTCTTCATACAGAGTTTCGCCAGGAGCTCGAAATACAGGATGTTGTAAGCACTTCAAGATGGTCACCAAGTATATGGAGGTCAAGAGGATAACGGTGCCGGACAGATTTGGCTTCGAGTTTCAACTCACGCCCAATCCAAAGTACAGTCCTTTTATGGAGTGGTGACGAAATGAAGTTTCTGAAATTCATTTTGGAGCAACTATTAAGAAGATCCAAACAAGCCGTGTACAAGCCAATTTAAACAGAAGTACAATTTTGTTGTAACAGTAATTAATGCCAAATGCACAAAAAATCTCATATAAAGTACACCGGATTCCGAAAAAAATGTGCTTTTTTATTTCTTTGTTCAGTCTTGCAACACAAGTATAACCTCATTACAATAACTTATAGTCCAAGAGCCAACAACACAAAAACCTAAAGCATTGAACACAAGAAAAATTCCTTTTTTTTATGGAAGAGTAGTAATAGGGGAATCTAATCATCCATGTCTGCCTTAAGTGAAGGTGTGCATAAGACAAAAATTAATAACACTAGTGGTTTACTCATAGATTTATCATTATGTTTGTCCAACCATTAAAGGTATAAAATGATTGTGGGACAAACACAATGTTAAACCAATGTTAATAAATAAAATTTATTTACTATCGTAATGCTAAATGTGAAATTTATTAAAATTCGTCCTCTGGTGGCGAAATTTTGAACTATTTTTTAAAACAAATTCCCGGTCATGTATTATGTCTTTCGCGAAATTTCACTATTTTATAAACAATAGTTTTGTCTGTAGACGACTTTAAAGTAGTGTCGTTTAATTATGTGGCCCTTATATACATAAATATATACACTATATCACCATTAATCACCGAGCACTTTCAATTTTAGACATTTTTTGAATATTCGAACACATACTTGTCAAATTCTTGAAATATAAATATATTTAATATTTTATGAACTATGAGTAGCTGTATTAAATAATTTTTATCTGAGCATGCGCGAAAGACAACAACGATATTTTTACACAATTTAATACTCAACTCTATATATATCGCAAGTTATACAAAAAATCCTGTCAAATATCGCGAAAATTTAGAAATATATCATCAATAGAGTAGGCTGATTTTTAGTTACTCTCTAAAAGCAGATCAATGATAAGGGATTTTCACAAGTCATTTTCCTTAGTCAACTTTGCTAGTATCTTTTTTAAGGCCCCTGTCCTCGCTCGAGGAAACGCTCGCGAGCTAATGCTATTCCTATGGGGAAGCATTTTTCTAATAACTCTTTCGCATTTTGACATTTTTGAATGATTTTTTTTTCATTGGATAGCTGATGTGCACGCCGACTGCGCACCTTTTTTACTTTTTCGATTTTGGTTGCAGATATATTTTTTAAAAAGCACTTTCAGTTTCGAAACCGGTTTTGAAAGTGAAACTAACTTTGTAAAAAATATCTGCAACCGAAATCGAAAAAGTAAAAAAGGTGCGCTGTCGGCATGCACTTCAGCTATCCAATGCAAAAAAAATTATTCAAAAATGTCAAAATGCGAAAAAGTTATTAGAAAAATGCTTCCCCATAGGAATAGCATTAGCTCGCGAGCGTTTCTTCGAACGAGGACAGGGGCCTTAATATGTTTAACATGTATTTTTCGTCTTTAAATCTGAGATGTATTTTTCGAGTTATTCGAGCATCTCCAAAGTTTCCGTGCTCAGGGTGTCCATAAAAAAACTGCGGAGTTTTACAAAATCTTATCGAGGTAACGGTAGCAGCTCTGTAACGGTATGAATTAGGTCCGATCAGTTAATTAAAAAAAAATAAGTAACTCAACTAATTTTATCCACACCAATTTTTCAATACTAGGTAGAGTTGCGTGTTTCTAATTTAAAGAAAGTTAGCAAATGCTCATTCCATTATTCCATTCAATTAATGCAGTGCGATGCTGAGGCCCGCCTCAGCAAAAAATTAAATGTATCATCTGACTGGATCAGTTACCACTGTGAAACACAACTTTCAGCACGAGTGTGGTGGTAATGTGCCTAAGAACATTCGTCAGTGGCTATGTAAATTTGAAGTATATTTGAATCTTCTTATTGGTTGAATTCCGCAACTTATTTTATTTTTTTCGTATTCTGATTGACCCCAGTTTAATGTCCAAAAAATGGAATACTTCTGTTGCCACAATGACAAAAAAAGCAATAAAAACTTTTAGAAAAATTAATAAATTAAAAACAAATTGTGATAGCAATTTCAAACAAATTTCATTAAAAAGAGCATTTTCTTTTCTCTGCGCAACGGTGTAAAAATTTAAGATGTGTGATGTTTAGAAGTTTAAAAATTTGCAGTTTTGAAAATTGTAAAACTGAAATTTCATTTAAAATTTGTTTAGGATAGGTCCAGAAATATGAATGTTTAATCTATGTCGTACGTAATAAGACGCGTTCAGAAGTCAGTCTGATTAACTACATGCAATAAAAATGCACATTTTAAACAGTTAAAGGTGTGTATATCTATAAGCTAGTGTTTTTTTAACCATTTGAAAAATGGTTGTTGTTTTCGGGAGAATGGACCCGATGATGTTACCACTTTTGAATGATGTTACCACTTTTGAATGATGTGGTCACTTTTGAATTTAAATTAATTTCTTTACTTTTAGAAGAGTTTTTTTTTTTTTTTTTTTTTTTTTTAACCATTTGAAAAATGGTTGTTGTTTTCGGGAGAATGGACCCGATGATGTTACCACTTTTGAATGATGTTACCACTTTTGAATGATGTTACCACTTTTGAATTTAAATTAAATTCTTTATTTTTAGAAGAATTTTTATTTGAATTTAAATTAAATTCTTTACTTTTAGAAGAATTTTTTTTTTTTTTTAACCATTTGAAAAATGGTTGTTGTTTTCGGGAGAATGGACCCGATGATGTTACCACTTTTGAATGATGTTACCACTTTTGAATGATGTTACCACTTTTGAATTTAAATTAAATTCTTTATTTTTAGAAGAATTTTTATTTGAATTTAAATTAAATTCTTTACTTTTAGAAGAATTTTTATTTGAATAGTAAATTAAAATGGTTAAAATCATTGTAATAAAGGAGAAAACTAACAAATTTAAAAATGGGTAGACGGAAATTAACAGATACGGAAAAAGCCGAAGCCAAAGAAATGAATGAACGTGAATATCGCATTCAATGATATTAAACACAGTCAACATGTATAAGTTGCTTATTAGTTTGGCGATTCGTATCATTTGGCGAAATTGGTCGACGGGATAACTGAGTAATACTGTATTTGGTTTGGCGCAAAAACGTCTTTCAATGCAGAAAATGATAAAATCAAAAGATTATTGAGCCGCTGAAAACCAATTACGTGTTGAAAGGCGATCACGAAAAAGGAAGCAATTTAATGCCGAACCGATTAATTGTAAAACATCATGTCGCCAGGGCGACCAATCCACTAGCCATGGCGTTTTACTATCGGTCGGTTCTAACCAGGAAAATTTGAGTGCCAATAGTGATTCTAACAAGCCGGAAAATGTTATAGCTATTACTCTTGATTTTCCACCACCTAAAAAGAAAACTAAAAAGCAATCGGCTTGGGAAAAACTGGGAAAAAACTTTTTTGATTCGATGTCTGATGGACCCATTCACAGATGCATGTGCTGCGATCGATTTTGGTTTAAAACCTCCATCACCAAAATTCTGCTCTGTAAAATCAAACAATATATGCCAAAGTCTTACAAGTATAACAGTATATGCCAAAGCTGTATTTTAATAATGATTACTTTAGCACCAACAATGTTAAATAGTTTGAAATGTTTCTTTCGTCGCCAACTTTTATGCTTGGCGACAATAGAGTGATATAACTTAAACGAACCGTACCTTCAAATTGCAGCATGTATAAAGTCATTTATAGCAGTGGCACGGATAATACACAATAAAACAACTGGTATTTAGCTTAAAATGATAGATGAATGTATCGAGTGAAACATTTTTCAAATGGTTGGGGTAATTTCTTAAATTACAATTTTTTTTTTTTTTTTTTTTTTTTTTTTTTTTTTTTTTTTATTAGGTCTAGGAATATTAATGTTTAATGCACGGCATATGTAATGTATGACTCTTTATGATCATCCTAAAAATGATGTTTATTATTTATTATTATTATAAATTTAAATGTAGAATTTATTTATAAGTCTGTAAAATTTTAATTTTTGAAAATATCATTTTCCAAATAGGCGTTGTAATTTGTTAAATTACAATTTTCTTATTATTATTATTATTATTATTATTATTATTATTATTATTATTATTATTATTATTATTATTATTATTATTATTATTATTATTATTATTATTATTACTGTAAAATTATTTTTTCCTGAAAGTAAATTCTGTGCTAAAAGGATAAATATAGAAATCTTAAATCTTATACTTTACTTTTTATACTCAGCGTGCAATGTGCACGTAAAGTTCTAGGCAGATTTTTTTTCCTGAGTGCATGTGAAGAATCTTGTTTACGCTGAGAAAATTCAAGATGTAAACTATCTCAGACAAAGGATAGTCAATTGTTTGGCAATTATCACTCCAGATATGTTGGCCATTACATGGAAAGAGGTTGAACACCATTTGGATCTGTGCCGCGCACACATTGAAATCTAGTAAATGGTAAAAATCTTGGTAAATTTACTTTTAAGTTCATATATATAACACAAACCTAATTTTATGATTTACCACTTAACTGATTCTTTTTTTACATGCAACAATTAGAAATATGAGATAAACACCACTTTTTTTAAGATATAATATATTATTTAATATTATCATTTTTGCCTTTCAATAGTATGAAATAGTAATAAAAAAATTAGTTGTATCAAAAAGCTTTAAGTGATTGATCAAGCAAACTCTTTTTGCCAGTACAACGTACAGGCAAATCAATTAAGTAGTAAAATTTATAAGAAAAAATACTGAAAAATCCCAGAGTTCTTTTATGGATACCCTGTATATCATATAGATAGAATAGATAGATAAAATGTTGAGCTGGAGATGATTTGGAGTTCCAGGGAAGAAATATAATAGGTAATATTACTAATGAAATCTCCTAAAACACATATATTTTAAACATGAAGTGATTTATTTGGACGAAAGCTAAAAACATTTTTTAAAAATCCAAACGATGTTAAGATCAATGAGTTAATTAAATTACGAACCATGGAGTTAGTGTTTATTTGCTAGAGAACGTTTAATATATTTTTTAATAACTATGTACATGCATTCATTAATCAACGAGACACGAGAAATTAAAAATTCTAGAATTTTATTTTCTAAAGCGACTATTTCTTAATAATTTGTAGCCAATTTGAAACTTCGGTTTTCATCTTCAGTAATTATTTTTGTTGTACATATTTCAAGTTAAAATATATTCGTCTCGAATCAAGTTTTTTTTTTTTTTTTTTTCTAAAAGAATTAAATCTTACGAAAAATGGATCAAGCAATGGAACATAATGTTGTGACCGAAAAGCCAGAAACTGCTCCTGTATCAAGCGAAGAAGAAGTTGTTGAAGTTATGGATTTAGGAACTGAAGATAATTTCGATTCTGAAAATCCAGAAACAGTTCTTGAATCAGGAGGAATTATTGAAATCGTGGATCAAGCAGTTGATAGTAATTTTATGACTGAAAATCTAGAAACTGCTCCTGGAGTTACTGAAGTTATGGATACAAATGAAAATATCGTTGGTGGTGTGCATGGTGTATCGCCAAATAATAAGATAGGCAATACAAAATCAAAAATCCAGAAGAATAAGATCATGAAAATGACAGTTGCACCGGTGGCTGAAAGTAAAAACCGGAAAAGAAAAGCTGCTCATCCTCCAACTTCTGAAATGGTGATAGATTCCATTAAAGCCCTAAAAAAACGTAACGGCGCCTCATTTGAAGACATAAGAAAATACATGGAAGAAAAATATGTGGTCAACATGAAATACTTAAAGCGCCACGTCGAAAAGTTTTTGCAGAAAGGTATTGGTAATGGAGCACTTGAGAAGATTGACAGAGGTCGTTCCGAAGGAAGATTCAAAATCAAGAAATCGGAAAACATCAAGAAAGATTCGAAAAATGTCCCTCAAAAAGAAGAGAAGATGAAATCAAAAAAGAAAATGGCTGCATCCAAAAATCAAGTTAAAAAATAACTAAAATTGTCAAATCTCGAAATTCCTTTTCTGTTTTTGAATTATATGAAATGATGAAAATTCAAACTTATTCAAAATTTCTTTTATATATTTTTCTTATTTAATCGCATCAATAATTTAAAAATAAACAGGTTTTTAATCGTTAAATTGTTTTTCTTTTCTTTTATTAATTTGATAACTAATATTTATGATTTTATGTCAGTTTATATTTTTACAGGATTGTTCTTTTTGCGCATTTCTTAAGTGGTAATGTTGATCGATGCATCTTAAATAGAAATGAAATTTTGATGGTCTGTTTTTATCTGTCAACTTCGGACCATAATTATTAGGTATTTACATAATAACCACATGCTGGATTATCGCCAAAGTCAGATAGGTATTTCCCCATTACCTCGTTGACCACTCTCCATTAATACATATATATATATATATATATATATATATATATATATATGATTTAAAGACAAAAAGCACGACTTGATCACATTCTTTTCATGTCCGATGCGTTACATGTTTAAGTGAATTTAATTCAATGTTTATCCTATTTTTGATGGGTACGGATGCTATATACGCAGCGGGTTTGGCGCGAGTTTTCTCCAATTCCAATTTGGCAAAACCTCATTTTTGAATATCATTCACATATATATGTTTAAATTATCTCTTAGGCATTTATGTCATATATGCACCATTCTGGCGCGATTTTTTCTGATGCCAATGTCATATATGCATTAGGGTACTTAACTGGCACCAAAGTGTCGTTATTTTCCTTGAAATGGTAACCAGGATCCTGTTGTTATTTATTAATAGATTGTTTATTTGTTTTTATTTCCTTTTTTTAAATTATATAAATAATTTTGTTCTATAGTTATAAATTAAACTTTTTTTATTTATTGTTATTACCTTTTTAAATGTATATATATATTTGATATTCGAAAATGAAGTTTTCGCCAAATTGGCGTCGGAAAAAAAACGTGCCAATGCGCGTATATGACATGTGTGTCATTTTTTATCATTTTAAAAGGGAAATAAAGCACAGATGTCATATACGCACAATGCTGGCATGATTACAACAAACTGGCAATTTTATGCCTCACATGGTAACCCAGTTATTTTGTTCCAACAATTTATTAAAAAAAGAAAAACAGTTCAAGTGATAAATAAACAACTATAAATAATAAACATACACGGAAAAAACTGTTTTGTTGAAACCACTAAATTTTGATAGATGCAGCCCCAACCAAATATTTTGGTTAGAATGACAAAATTGTGATTAGACTAACCAAATAATTTTGTAAATTAAAAAAAATTTGGTTAAAATTTGGTCATTCCAACTAATATTTTTTGGTTGAGATTATGTCAACCAAAATTTGGTAGTTTCAACAAAACAGTTTTTTTCGTGTAGTAAAATATAATTATCATAATAAATCGCAAATTTTAACATTTAAAGCACATTCAAAAGCAAAGTTTTCACCAAATTGGCGGGAGGGGGGCTCGCGCCAAGTGATGCATGTATCACATCCATCTAAATAACAATAAATAAAAGGCGCAGATCTCTTTAAACTTTCCTTTATTTAATATTATTTAACTTTTAAAATAACAGAGAATAATTGATATATATGTGTGTGCGCAGCTGGTATTAGAAGATAAGATTTTTGCCAAGTTGGCGCCAGAAAAAAATTGCGCCAAATATTTTTTTCTTTTCTTGTTTTATTATATCTTATGCTTAAAAACTCGAATTATTCTACTTAATTTCAATTAATAAGTGACTTTTGGTGTACGTAAACTCATATAACGCTCGGTTTGAAAAATTTTAAGGGTGATCTGAGTTTTAACCCACTTCTGGCGGCGTTTTTTCTGACGCGCGATGACTGAGAGGCCGCACAGTGGGTTGATTTGACGATCTAGGTGGATAAAATTATTTCGTTGAAGTTTAATTGGTTTTTGCTGATTTTTCGAATGTATCTCTAATAAAATACTCAAATAATGATAAATATTTGGTTTATTTAACAATCTCTCGAAATAAATAAATAATGAATTATAAAAAATGCATTAAACATACTTATCACTTACCTATCGTACGTAGTGTTACGAATATAGAGTCTTGCAATTGTTTTGAAAAACGAATTTTTTTTTTTTTTTTTTTTTTTTTGGGGGGGGGGGGATTTACATATTTCAGACACTGGAGATTCCGAAAAACACATTTTTTTTAAAAAAAATTGCTTCCGTCCGTCTGTGTGTCTGTCTGTCTTTGTGTCTGTTTGTCTATGTGTCTGTAAACGCTCTATATCCCGAACAAACTGAGTGAGATAGAGACTTGAAACTTTTTTTTTTGTAATTAGTATATAAGAATGGGACAAATGCTATTGAATACCAGTAACCTTGATTATCCGGAACTATTTTTTTTTCAGACTCTCGAAAAATTCGTTCTGATGGAAGGTATATTAAAAATTTTTGAAATTTTTTTAAGGAGTGGACGTAAAAGGCAAAAAAATAATACAACTTGCGCATAAAGAACGAAGTCAATTGGCTTATTAGTTGATGAGATATTTGTAAGACTGTTATCCACATTCTTCGATTTTTCATGAGCCTGTATTTCATTTAAATTTCAATTCAAAGACGTATATTAATATTGGAAATGAGACGCTTAATTTGATGTAGTAAACTGTTAGTTAATATAATTATTATTTTTGGAGTTATATGGATGTTTCTTTTACGCAATTCGGTACTGCTTGAGTAGTTTGGTGTTTTTATATAATTTTTTGAAATTGGTTCATAAACAAATCATCAATAGAGTATTACTATGTATATTTAAAACATTTAGATTTTGTTTTGGAATTGCGATGCATTTTATAAATTTTTTACACAAGTTTGATTTTCTTATATTACATTCAATTTCATAATTTGTAAGTATTATGTTGGCCCCTAACGACTAGTTTTACTATTAGTTAAAAAACAATTTAATGCACACATATAAGTTAACATTCGTTTATTTTTTTTTTTTTTTGTATAATCAGAATTGTTCTAAAAATGTGTGTACTCATCCTGAAAAATAATAATCTACTTATATATACTAGCAGGGGTGACCGAGCTCAGCTCGGTCAAAATTAACTTTGTGTTCAACTCGATATAGTATTATTACTGTAAAACATGTTATTAATAATAGTACTATTTACAAAAACAATCAATAAGAAAACTATGTTTGTATGCACATGTTCATGAATTTTATTTTATTTTAAAATTTACAACGAAAGGACATCAATCCAAATCACTTTTACTTACCCATCATACATAGTATAGGGTAAGTCTTGCAATCATTTTGAAAATCGAAAAAAAATTTTTTGACGGATTTACACGTTTCGGACACTGGAGATTCCGAAAAACATATTTTTAGAAAAAAATTTTTGCCGTCCGTCCGTCTGTGTGTCTGTCTGTCTGTCTGTCTGTCTGTCTGTCTGTCTGTCTGTAACCGCTCTATCTCCCGAACAAATTGAGATAGAGATTTGAAATTTTGTATGTGCTTAGTATGTAAGAATGGGACGAAGCCTATTTAATATCAGCAAACTCGATTATCCGGAACTATTTTTTTCGGACTCTCGAAAAATTCGTTCTGATGAAAGGTATATAAAAATTTTTGAATTCTTTTATTTTAAGGAGTGTACGTAAAAGGCAATAAAATAACACAAATTTTGCATAAAAAACGATATCAATCGGATAATTAGTTGTTGAGACATTTCTAATCCTATTTTCCACATTCTTTGATTTTTTATGACCCTGTATTTCATTCAAATTTCAATTCAAAGATATCTTTTAATTGGAAATGAGATACTTAATTCGATGCAAGAAACCGTTAGTGAATATGATTATTAATTTTGGAGTTATAAGGATGTTTCTTTTACGCAATTCAGTGCTACTTGAATAGTTTGGCGTTTCATACAATTTATCGAAATTGGGTCATCAGAAATTCATTAATAGAGCATGATTATGTGTTAAAAATACTTAAATATACGTTTATATTTTGTTTTGGAATTGTAATGCATTTTATAAATTGTTTACATGCGTTATGTTTTCATATATTGTGCTATGCATATCCATGATGGGTAAGTATTACGGTGGCCTCCAACGACTAGTTTTAGCTCGACTCTGATTAGTGTAACTATGCATCTCGAAGACTATTAAGAATGTATAAGAAACTTCTTCACATTCTGAAAGACAATATTTTTTGCCAAATATAACCAAATTTGGGCACATTCTTTCATTTGGCGCCAAATATGTGTTTTGGTTTCGTAACCTTAATAGTCGATTTTTCGGCCAAATTTCGCCAGTATTTTGTCAAATATCGCCAACTTATTGGCTTATGACATAGTCTCGTGATCCTGACCCTTATTACCCAAATGATCCACTAATCACATATGATCAAACATGTGACTTAGCTCAATGGTCTTCAGGTAATCAAAAACAGTAGAGTATAAAATGAATCAAAACCGTTTCAGCCATTTCTTAAGTAAAATTAACTTGACAGCATTCAGCAATGAAGCGATATGACCCACTAATATGATTTTGTTTAATATGAAACTCAGCTCAATAGTCTTCTCGTGACAAAAGACGTTCCATTGCAAAATTTAGGTAAAATTGACTGGGTCGTTGTTATATATAATTAGAATGACCCGAACCCATTAAGACCTAAAACGACCCACTAATTGAATTGTTACGTGCATGTGTCCTATCTCAATGGTTTTCTTTTGTCCGAAAACGATAATAATAGAAAATATACTCAAAATGGTGAGAACAATTTTCTAGATAAAATTAGCATGACCCACAAATGACCCTTATATCGAAATCTCTCGAAAATGTGACTTAGTTCATTAATTTTTGCGTGCTGAAAAACGTTAAATACAAAATTTAGATAAAATCGATTGAGCCAATTTTTAAGTATAAATAGTTTGACCTTGACCCATTATGACCCAAAATGACTCATTAATCGAGTTTTCTCAAACATCTGACCTAACCCAATGATTTTCTTGTGTCCGAAAACGATAGAATATAAAATTTAATCAAATTTGCGCGAGACATTGTCTAGATAAAATTAGAATAACCCAAAAGTGACCCACTGATCGCAATTTCTCGAACATGTGACATAGCCCAATGATTTTCTCCTGCCAAAAATATGCTGTATACAAAATTTCGTTAAAATCGATTCACCCGTTCTTTAGATATAGCTTGACCATGACCCATCATGACCCACAAATGACACTTATAATCGAAATCTCTCGAACATGTGACTTAGCCCATTAGTTTTCTCATGTATAAATATTGTTACACTCAAAATTTCGTTAAACTCGATCCTGCCGTTCTTTAAATATAAATAACTTGACCCAGACCCTTTATGACCCAAAATGACCCATTAATCGAAATTTCTCGATCATGTGACCTAGCCCAATGATTTTCTCGTGCCAAAAAATGTTGTATACAAAATTTCGTTAAAACTGATCCACATGTTCTTTAGACAAAGCTTGACATGACCCGTTATGACCCATCATGACCCATAAATGACTCTTATAATCGAAATCTCTCAAACATGTGAGATAGCCCATTAATTTTCTCGTGTCAAAAAACTTACATACAAAATTTCATTAAATTTGATACTGTCGTACTTTATATATAAATAGCTTGACCCAGACCTTTTATGACCCAAAATGACCCAGTAATAAAAATTTCTCGAACTGAGACCTAGCCCAATAGTTTTCTCGTACCAAAAAAATGTTGTATACAAAATTTCGTTAAAATCGATCCACCTGTTCTTTAGCTATAGCTTGACCATGACCCATTATGACCCATCATGACCCACAAAAGACTCTTATAATCGAAATCTCTCGATCGTGTGACTTAGCCCATTAGCTTTCTCGTGTCAAAAAACTATTACAGGCAAAATTTCGATGAAATTGATTCTGCGGTTCTTTAAATATAAATAGCTTGACCCAGACCCTTAATGACCCAATATGACCCATTAATTTTTTTTCTCGAACATGTAACCTAGCCCAATGTTTTTCTCGTGCCCGAAAACCATAGAATGCAATTTTTAGTCAAAATTGCGTGAGAAAATCTTTAGATAAAAATAGCGTGACCCACAATGACCCCAAAAATGACCCACTAACCGAATTTTTTCGAACATGTTACCTAGAACCCAATGGTCTTCTTGTAATCCAAAACGATAAAATATAAAATTTGGTCGAAATCGTTAGAGCCGTTTTTTAAATAAAAATGGCTTGACCCACAATGACCCAAAAATGACCCACTAATCGAAATTTTCCAAACATGTGACTCAGCCCAATAGTTTTCTCGTACCAAAAAACAATTTGGTACAAAATTTCCTTAAAATCGATCCACCTGTTCTTTAGATATAGCTTGACCATGACCCATTATGACCCATCATGACTCACAAATGACCCTCATAGTCGAAATTTCTCAAACATGTGATTTAGCCCATTAGTTTTCTCATGTCAAAAAACTGTTACATACAAAATTTCGTTATAATCGATCACGTCATTCTTTAAATATAAATAGCTTGACCCAGACCCTTAATGATCCAATATGACCCATTAAATTTTTTTCTCGAACATGTAACCTAGCCCAATGTTTTTCTCGTGCCCGAAAACCATAGAATGCAATTTTTAGTCAAAATTGCGTGAGAAAATCTCTAGATAAAAATAGCACGACCCACAATGACCCCAAAAATGACCCACTAACCGAATTTTCTCGAACATGTTACCTAATGCAATGGTCTTCTTGTAATCCAAAACGATAAAATATAAAATTTGGTCGAAATCGTTAGAGCCGTTTTTTAAATAAAAATGGCTTGACCCACAATGACCCAAAAATGACCCACTAATCAAAATTTTTCGAACATGTGACCCAGCTCAATTGTTTTCTCGTGCCAAAAAACGATTGGATACAAAATTTCCTTAAAATCGATCCAGCCGTTCTCTAGATATAAATAGCTTGATCCTGACCCATTGTGACCCAAAATGACCCAATAATCGAATTTTCTCGAACATGTGACCTAGCCCAATGGTTTTCTCGTGCCCGAAAATGGTAAAATCCAAATTTTTGCGAAAATCGTTTGAGCCGTTTTTGAGATAAAATTTACCCACACACACAATTTTTGCTCGCATTATAGTATAAGATAAGATATAATACAAACGGACATTTTCGGTTTTTCGCTTATTTCTTTAGTTCTATTGAAGCGATTTTTATTAATCTTATACTGTTAGAAAGATATTATTTCAGGGAATGTTTTCGTATATAGTACATAATTCTACGTAGAACAGTTATAAAGTTATGATGGAAAGTTATTTTATTTTGTACGAAAAGGTTACCATTAGGCATTTGTTTTTCATTTGGCGACAACCTATAAAGCTATCTTTGTTAAGGAATTGAAACATTTATGTTAATTGGAAATGAAAAGATACAAACATACCAATATATATATATATATATTATTGATTTTAGTTGAAATACGAATAAGAAAAATCAGTTTGAAACATTATAAGATAAAAATATTTAATTTAAATATGGGATTAATCTTTGTACGACTTAAAAGAAATATTCGTTGTCAAAGTCGATCCAATCAATAATTGGCGATTTATCACTTTTTTTGCTTATATATTTGGCTTCTAAATAACAAAATATTTACCTGAAATTAAAAGTAAATAATATATAAATGACGTCATTTTTGTAACAGAGTTTTTGGTACTACTTGGTTATCCCGTCGACCATTTTCGCCAAATTGTAAAAATAGCCAAACTAACAGCCTAATTATGCATGTTGATGTAATTTTTATTTTAAAAAACGAAAGAACAAATAAATTAGTAAAACATTAATAAAAATACAAATAAAAATTGGAATTAAAAACCACTTGATAACGTTTTAGACATGTGTATCGTGTATAATGTCATTGAATGCAAAATTCACAATTATCTATTATTGGCATTTAATCTTATAATTTGTCGATAGTATTTTGGTCTTCGGGATAATCAAGTAGTACCGAATTTTTTAAATATGTCAGAAATAATCTACCAGATGCGGATGCATTTTAAAAGATTATTTACATTATTGTATAGGTCTGCAGCGTATTCATAATGTAACGATCATCTATTTTTTAAAAACAAACTGCGAATTTTTTCTTTGTTTTCAGCTGCAAAGATTGCTATTTGTAAACATTTATCAGCCACGCAACTATATATTACGCTTTTTTAATTAAATAACAGAAACAGCTATATTAATTTAGAAAAAAAATGTCGTATACGACCAGGTTAATTAATTAGAGCAAAATAGCGTTATTTCAACGGTATTACTTGGTTATGCCGTCGACCAAAGAACTGCCGCCAAATTAGAAGATTAAATGCCAATAATGGATGATCGTGAATGTCACATTCAATGACGTGAGACACGAAATACGTGTTTAATACATCATCAAGTGATTTTTATTTTGACTTTTTTTGTATTTTTATTAATGTTTTACTAATTAATTTGTTTTTCGTTATTTAAAATAAAAATTATATCAATATGCATAATTTGGTAGTTAGTTTGGCGATTTGTATAATTTGGCTAAACTGGTCGACGGGTTAACCAAGTAGTACCATTTTAACTGACATGGCTACTTTTTTTAACAAAATGCAAATATAACGTTTTTAACATAAAAATATATGCTTATAAAAATTTTAAAATGATGTTTTTGTGACACCTGGAAAAATATGGTAAGATGCTAAAACGATATTTTGCCTCATTTTGGATTTTTTCGTCAATCATGTGAATCAGAGTAGAATACGGAACTCTCCCCTTATTTTTTTGTATTTTAATGAAATGTGTGAAAGGCGTGTGGCACAGATGCGATAATTTTGTTTTCAAATACCAATTACATATATATTTTTGGCACAGATGTCATACACGCATCGCATTGGTGCGATATTTTTCTGACGCCAATTTTGCAAACCTTTCGTTTTCAAATACCAGTTACCATACACATCTCTTTTTAATTATTTTCTATTACAACTCCGATTCAAAAAATTAGAATAATGAAAAGAAATACGGTCAAGGGAAATGAAAATCGAATTTATCAAATAAATAATCAACAATATCAAATATAAAGTACTATAATATGAATCTGCATATTTTGCAGATTATAAAAATGTAAACACATTACAATGAAATAGAAAATATATTTAAATCAGCTAACAACAAAAAATCCAAAATATTAGAATACTTTCTAACATGGTTCAAAAAATTAGAATAATGAAAATATACTGAACATAATTTAAACTCTAAGTATTTTTACTTGCTAATCAGTACTTTGTTGCATCACCCTTAGCTTTAATGACAGCTCTTAAACGTTCTGGCATGTTTTTAACTAAAGGTTCACAATGTTTTTTATCCAAATTCGCCCATATGCTCTTTTTACTAGAAATAAGTTCTTTTTTGTCTCTAGGCGCAACTTCTTGAAGTCGTTTCTTCATAATTCCCCACAAATTCTCGATAGGATTTAGATCGAGTGAGTTTGCAGGCCAAGGGAGTACAGGTATGTCCTTATCTTTGAGCCATTTAGTTGTTGATTTGGAAGTGTGGGGAGAAGCTAAATCTTGCTGAAACAAGATATCGTCATCACATAAATCCTCAGCTGAAGGAGTCATGAAATGTTCAAGAATTTCTTTATAGACTTCTGAATTGACTGTTGTGGAAACAATACACAACCTGCCTGGGCCTTCAGCAGTCATGCAGCCCCATACCATAACAGAGGTCGCAAATTTAACCGAACGTTTTAAACATTCTTTCTTATAAGCTTCATGTTTGAGTCTCCAGACACGTATACCTTGATTTCCGTGAGACACACAAAACACACTTTCATCGCTGAAAAGTATCTTTTTCCAATCGTCGTGATCCCAAAAGAGCCTTTGTTTACACCATTTAACTCTAGCAGCCCTTTGCTTAGATGATAAGAATGGCTTTATCTTAGGTACACGTGATCTAAAACCTAATTTGCGAAGTCGTCGTAGTGTTGTAGATTTGGAGACATTTATACCCATTTTTTCCATTTTCTATGCACATATCTCACACTCCGAAAACGATGTTTCTTCATAATCTTTTTCAATTGCCTTTCATCTCTTCTTGAAGTTACTGGCTTTCGACCACTTTTAAAGTGTTTATTTTGAAAATACTTATTATTAGAATATTCTCTCAAAACTCTACTCACACTTGCTTGCGAGCATTTCACTTCTTTTGCTATAAAAAGTTGTGTTTTTCCTATTTCGTGCAAGTACACAATACGATATTTCACAGCCTCAGATAAATCGCTCTTTCGTCCCATATTAAGCAAATACTACGCTACAATCAAATGCCAAACGACTTTTCATTTTCAACGGAGCACATTTTATAGTCCCACAGATGTTAATCCCGCAGCCATTCTCTCAACTTATAAGAAAAATTTGAATATTCTAATTTTTTGAACCATGCTATCGAGGTATTCTATTTCTTTGAATTATTCTAATATTTTTTAAATAGTTAATTATTAATATATCAGATAAAAATAAATATTTATGCTATATTTATAAATGCTCTGAAGATAATTAGATACTTTTAATATATTTTTTCCTGGACGCAGTATGCAAATTGACGCGTTAGCAACATCAAACTCATTCTTTTTTACATTATTCTAATTTTTTGAATCGGAGTTGTAATTTAAAAAATAATAATAATAAATAAATAAAAGTTTAGGTTATAATGATAGCACAAAACACTTTATATCGTTTAAAAATTAAAAATATAAGTAAATAAACAGTATATTAGTAAGTAAACAACAATAGGCGGGTTACTATGAGAGGCATAAAATTACCATTTTCAGGCATTGTAAACTTAAATTGTAAGTTAGATAATTTTTCAGGTGTGTTTTAAGTATATTTCTTATTGCTCAACAATGCTCAGTTATAATGTTAGTCAGTTATGTTGGAGTAAATTTCGACAATCACCTGAAAATAATTATGAAAATTAGTCTTTATAAAAACTGCTATTGGACGGATTTTGACGAGACTTACATTGTCAGTTAGATGGATTTTCAGGAATGATTTCTGTAAATTATATAATGAAACTTATTCTAAAAATCAAAGGTTTGTCTGGAAGAGGGGACCAGCGTAGCGGGCGACGCACAGTGGGGCAAAAACCCAAAAAGCTGGCCAAAAGTCGAAAAATGAAGTTACGATTTAGGGAATTTTGACTGTACAGTTGGATAGAATAATGTTTGGAGAGTCATGATCTGTATTTATAAAAAGATTTTTGCTTTACCCTTACAAGTAGCATTATTTCGAAAATGATGCTTGAAGGGATATCACATAGAGCGAACAAAACCAGCAAAACAACAGTTTCTCTGAACGCGTGCTACATTTTATAATATTATCCGATTTTAATGATTTGAAATGGATTCACACTATGATAGTGTGTACTTTATTTGCATGTATTACAAAATTTATATGGAGCACATAAAAATTAATAAATTCATTGTCATTTTTGATAAAAAATTTTAGATATTTTTTCATTTTTTTACTTTTAAACATGAAAAAGTTTAAATGTTCCACAGTGTTCCGCAACAAAATTTAATGGAAATAATAACTTGGGCTATTGTCTAGTGATTCATAAAAAACCAGCGGCCTAAAACTGCCTTTCTGCATTTCACGCATATTTTAGTAACCGCAAGTAAAATGCCACTTTTTTCGGATGCCTCAAAAATTTTGAAATTGACTACTTTTCACATAATTTAGCTGATAAATATTTTTCAAATTTTTGAATTATTCAATTTTATTATAGTTTATTACTTGTTATATTGTAAATAAGTACTATAATCATAAAATTACATTAATTTGATAAGTAAGCTTAGTAATGAAAAAATGAAAATAATTCTCTATTATTAATCCGGTAGAATAACATTTTCTTATCTTTATAGGTAGTAATTTTGTTTGTTCTATTGTAATTAGAAGAATTATTTTGTGAATGGCAATATTTGTAGATCAAACTACTGAGCGTATTTCATTAATGCGAGTAAAAATCATTATGAATATCACTTTAGAATATATTAGTAATTTGGATTTGATTTGCAAGAGAGGATGTGATGGAACATCTATTCTGAGTACATTTAAACAAATATTTAGCTATGAAGATTGCAGGAGGTCTAATATATTTTTCTTTTCTCCCGTGCTACTAGAACACATAAATGTTGCGAAAAATTCATGAATCGTCAAATTCAAAATTCCGAGATTTCCATTTCAATGATTTTATCGGGCCAATCAAGATCCATTTTTCTTTTTCAAGAAATACAGATGCTACTATACTGGAGATCTGTACTTTAAAGTATATTGTTGGCCAGGTTCTTTTAAAAACAAATGCATTCGCTAGAGTTGTAGGCTGTGATCTATTATAATACAATAAATGCTTTTTAATAACTTTGTTTATTTGAAGTAGAGTTATAAAAATTAAATCATTTCTAACAGAAAATAGTTAGGGATGGTGCCTGAACGCATATTATTAAGAAAACAGTCTTCACATGACTGCTTCGTGAAGCGAGAGGGAGGCAATTCATTCCTCATTCACAATTCACACATTGGCATTACAGGATTGGCGAAAAGGAGCATATGAAAAGTGAATGATATCATATCCATAAAATTTTCTGTTACGCTTTAAACAATTAAGATGATTTTGAATTTAATGCAGGGCAACCAGAAATGGGCAGTCCTAAAAAAATACGCCAAAAAGAATTCGCGCCAAATTCGTACGTTATGAGCATATTTTGAGAAAATGTTCTCAAAAGACACAACAATTATCATGTACATCAAAAGACTTGCAACGAATAAGTTAGACTTAAAATTACGCAGAGAGGAAAATGAAATTTCACTGACCGCAAACATGTTCGATCTTTACTCTTTTTTTTATTTGTTTTTAGCAAGGGAGAAATACGCATCTTAATGAATTCTCTTTATCTGACAGCCGTTTATCAGTAATAAAGCAGATGCTAGATGTTTTTCTTTCTTTTCTTTTGAACGGAAAGTTATTGTGGGATTGAAATAAAACGTTAAGATGAAGTAGCTATTTAATTAGAGATTAGTTTTAACTGTAATTTAGAAAAATGTAAAATTTAAGAATACTATATGTGATTCTACATCACAGCTACTGTCAATGAATGTCATTGAGGTGGATTGTATTAAACACCAGGAGAATCAACTTATTTCATTTAATACAATCATTGATAACAGAAGAAATAGTCGTCAAGAACTAATTAGTCTAATACTCAACGTTGCTACCTATTTCAGACAGCATCAAAACAGCATCTTACCGATCTGACATTTTTTATTAAAATTGGATTGAGGTAATTTAGAATTCAGAATATCTAAGTTACATGCAAAAACGTTTAGAGAGGGCTTACACCTGGAAGACAAACTGGATAGAAAAAATGAAAAACTTGTTGTGGTGGTTACTCGATAACCCCCCCATATTTTTTGTTTTAATTCAATTTTATTAACTATTTTATTTCCTATCATCTCCTTTTTATTAATGTTCTCAATTTAAATATTATTTCGATTTCGTTTCTTTTGACATCGTCGCCTGTAAATTTTTCTTCCTTACGTAGCTTATCGAATGTTCTAATCCGGTAAAATCTTGTTTGAATTCATTCCTTCCGGTTTAGAAAGCTTCTAGAATTATCTCGATCGTTCTATGGGTGGTATTTCCGGTTAATCGGGCCCTCCCCTTGGCCTATCAAATTCAAATCCACAGGTGACGTGATTTAACCAGCTAAGTGCCTGGCCACCTTCTTTGGCCTTCCTTCTTTAAGTGTTTGTCATTTTTTTTCCTTATTAAATTTATATTTCACCATACATTAAAACGTAGCTTGGCTTCTTTTTCCTCGCTCTCCCCATTCGAACGTTGCCAACTTGGCGTATTCCGGGTTTACAGTAACCCTTGTTCTTTTCTCTCTCCTGGCTCTGCGCCACCAAGCAGTCCAGTGGAGTTGAGCGTCAGTTGAGTTCAGTTGAGTGTCACCGAAGCAGCTGAGAGTGATTCTGAGAAGTTCCGTAGATGCCGTGAAAATTTAGCAGGGCACCGGGGCAAGTGAGCGCGCCCCGAGGCAGTTGAGCGGATGCTGCAAGATGGATGGTAAATCCTCCAAAATCGTCGTTAAGCTGCGAGCGGCAATGCACCTCTGCCGCTGCGATCTAAACTCCTTTGTTCATTTTATTCCGGCTACTCAGTATGTTCTAATGGTGTGATAAAAATCAGTTATTTGTCTTCATAAATGATTTATCATAGTTCTTTTCCAAAGAACTCTCTTCAATTTATTTCAAGTTTCTTCAAACCGATTTCCATATCATTATTTTTAGTGAATTCATTTTTCCTCTGAAGAGAATGCAGAGAATGTGATTCCTACTTAAAATATATCATAACTTAATTCCTCTTCGTTTCATGATAAATCGGCCATTAAGCGTAAATATAATTATCTGGGCATAAAATGGTATCCCCAATTGAAGGTATTGAATATCTTTTGTGATTTTTCAGGCATATTCCTTCTGAAGTAATATTTGGTTGATATTCTAAGATAATTTTTTGTCTTCATATCATTAAGAAAATGTTATCATGTTATCAAAATGCATACAAATACATACATGAAGAAAGGTTGTGTTAAAATATGTCGACTTATGTATATCATCCTTGTGGAGCATTTTTGTATGAAAATAATAATAATTCTACTTATATAAAAATGTACATGATAACAAATATATATAAAAAAAATATTCAAGTCATGAAGTATTTCACAAGTGATTAGAAATAAATATGCTTGTCTTCTTCAATTTTTTTCTCTTCATTTAATTGCGTCAAAGCCTTATTCATTTGTCTACCTGAATTTGTCTTCATCAGCCAAGAAAATTCCAGGTAACTTTTCTTCTTATCATTTTATATTTTTTACAGCTTTGCTTTGAGTTATTATTATTATAAAGATTGCACTATTCAAGAACTATAATGGTTGCCTTTTTTGGGTCGTTTGCTGGCATTCATCCAACACAATGTGCTTTATCCATTAATACGATCACCTAGCCTATATTTGAGATGAAACAAAAAATAAGTGTTCTCATCTTATCCTCTTCTTAAGCAATCACCACACTTGTACTCTGCATAAAAAGAAAAACACTGAAATTGTGAAATAAAATATGCAAAAAATATTTCGTTTACAATTAAGACTTATCGACAGGGTTGGTAAAAAACTGGTTTTTTTTTTTTTAAACCAAAAACCATGGTTTTTTTGGTTTAAACCAGGTTTTTTTGGTTTAAACCGGGTTTTTTTAAAATATGTTTCCTGTTATATATACATGCATATTTATGAACAAAAATAAATATTTTTGAATATATAAGTAATAATTTGATTTAAAAGTAATTCTAATCAATATAATTATTTAATATACAATCAATTATGTAGAAAATTGAAATTCTTTAAAATCTAAACATTTTTAGAAAAAGCTGTGTCTTATATTTCATAAATAAAATGTGCTACATAATGAAACATTGGTACCTTGAAAATCTTAATGAACAATCTTTTGATTACTAGCACTATAAATAAATATATGATACAGATTCATATATAAAACTTCATATACATTATTTTCAAATGGTTATTCAAAATAATTAATTTGAAATACTTGTTATATGTGATGTCTGATTTTTTTGTTAGAAGACTGCGTGAATTAATTATCTTTTATTGAAAAATAAAGCTTTTTATAAAGAATTTTTGGAAGGATTTGAATTTAGCAGTAGAGTCTTTGCACACTTCAAGCATTGTGTTTTCTAAAACTACCAGTTAAAAAAAAAATAGATGACTGTTAAATAAACAAAAATATCTATTTAACAGCTTTTTAGACTATTGAAAAACATTGATCTTAAAATGTACAGTAGCTTTATAAATGCTGTCATCTACCAAAGAATTTAAACAGCCATCGGACTGCATGCTCCATTATAACACTTAGTCTTTTTAAACGTCTAAACTAAAAATTGCATTTTTTTAGGCATTTTTATGAGACTTTTTTTCTATTACGTCTCAAGCAAACCTTGTTTTGCCCCCCTTCCCCCCTTTCTGTCAATTTTCTTAACTGATCTAAGTTAAGAAAATTGACAGAATGGTTTGGTTATGCAATAGAAGATTTAATTATATCTTTTGCATATTTTAGTTAAATGTAAACAGGTGCTTTACTAGTGTCTAATTTTTCAATGTCTTCTTATTCGACTTCATATCTTGAGTTTTTTTTTTTATTATTATTATTCTTAAAAAATAATCCCTCTAATCAAGAAAAATTTTTTTAGAGCTTGACTGAAATTTTAAAGATCATTTATGTCATTATCTGTACATCTGCGTTTCTCAAAGGAAAATTTTTTTAAAAGCTAAATATTGCATATTTTTCATCTATTTTATTTTTGCTAAATATACATGATTTAAGTATTTTCTGTAGAGTTTCAGATACGTTCATCAGTGCATGAAATATGCATTCTACATGTATACTAACATGACCTTGACTAGACTCACTATGTTTTATGGTGACTATTGAGATAAGACTTAAAAATAGAAATTACTTTCATCCAATAATTTGAAACACTTAAATTACAAAAATGAGAAAATATTAGATTTGTTCTAAAAAACTGAACTGAAAACTGGTTTGAACTGTGCCAACCTAGCTGGTAAAAGAATAAAATTATAATGCAAAAAACCCAATCCCAATGTAAGAATGCAAGAAAAACAAAGGCTTGTTAAAATCACTAATCACGGAGCAAATAAAAAGCTCATTGCCAATTATTCAATAGCATACATAACAAAAAGAATTTCTGAAATGATGAAATCCTTAGTAAATCGTAATTAATCAAGCAATTTAAATAGTAAAAGCGCATTTTTAACTCTAGTCTGCCCTTCTGGCTATATATATATATATATATATATATATATGTTTTACAAATAATGGCTATATATATATATATATATATATATACATATAGGCCTTAAAAAAGAAAAAGAAAGAAAGAAAACTGATTAGTTTTTTCAAACCAGCTAATTTTAGAAAAATTAGTTATTTTGCCATATAGATTTACAGCTTACAAGAAAAGTTGAGTTGATTAAAATTTTTTGTCCTTTTAGAAACTTATTAATTCATCATTTTTCTACAGCTTTGCTTGTAGCTTCTTCATAATTTGGATTTTGCATTTTTCAATAATGTGTAAAATAAAACATTTGGATAAAAGAATAAAAAAAACCTAGTGAAAAAAAACCAGTATGGTTTTTTTAAAAAAAACCACTTGGTTTAAACCATGGTTTTAACCACGGTTTAAACCAACTTGGTTTAAACCAAACAACCCTGCTTATCGAGAAACTAAATTCCAGATTTGGAAGCAGAAATGATGGCAATGCAATTCAACGATTATTTGAAAACTCAACTATATGTGCTTCTATAACTATTGTATACGAAGATTTGATTAAACGATTCTATATCATAAGTAATTTCTTGTAGTCATGTCATTTTCTTGATAAATTTCGTAGACTTTTCCTTACAAATAGCCCGTAGATTTGAGCTGCACCCCTGGCTCTATATGCCTACTTCAGTACACAAACTACTTATTAATGACAAAGAAATAACATTATCTTCTTTACTGCCAATTTGTCAAATGGTATAAGATACTCAAGAATCATACAACAAACTAATAAAAAATTATCTAGAAGATTTATCGCAAAGATGCAGTAGCGAGAAAAAAAATATTTTTACGCCTTTTAATGTCATTAGATTCTTTCATTTCCAGTTTAGATAAATTATCGTAGAAGAAATTAAAATCATTGATCCAAAGAGTCACAGGATCTTCCAATACCGCCAACAAGTTCTGCTAAATATTTCGACACTTTGACCTCTGAAGAATCTTTTTATTATTAATACAGTTGATACTGAAGGTGGATTTCTGGAATATATTTTCGTTTTTGTTTTAATAATATAAAAATTAAATAGTCTAATATTTTACTTTCCATTAACGTACTTAAATTTCGATTAAATATGCCTTAGTTTTTTGAAAATTTCTTTTTAAGTTTACCCTCGAAATTTTAAATTTTATTTAAATCTAATTGTTTTTACTTTTAATCTTTAATAATATTTATTTATTTATTTTTAAAGTTTAATTTTTGAATCCTAATTAGCATCCTGAAAAGTTTACAAAATTTCATATAAATTGAACAACTTTCGAGACACTTTAAATTTTTGCTCCGCCATATTGTATCCGCCATTTTTTTAAATTTTAATTTTGTATTCTTACTTAGCATCCTGAAAAACACCTGTATACGAATTTTGGTACAATTTGAATAACATTTTCATATTTTGGCCAGCTTTTCGGGATTTTGCCCCACTGTGCGACGCCTGCTACTTTTAAAGATAAAATTACATTAAAAAAAACTTATGTTTTGTGTGATTTTGTGAAAAATATAAATGCTACCCAAATTATTTTCGGTTGAAAAAATGCTGTGTCAATAAATAACCTAAGGGCATTTGATAAAAAATACGGAATTCAAAAGGGGTGAAAATGTGCGAAAAGCGTTCTAAAAATGTTCTAAATTGGGATTTTTAAGCAATTTCAGCAAACAACAATCCGATCTTAAAAGTAATGATATCAAAATGATGGTGATAGTCCTTGCTCCAATATAGGCTATATCTTATGTCGATTCCACTAATCCAAAAGGGGTAAAAGAGCAAAAAGCGTTCTAAAAATGCGATGTCTGTATGTTAAGGGCCTAAAAACATAAAATTTGGCATGTTCATTAATTATAAGATATAAATGTACACTAAGAATATTTGTTAACAAATACAAAATTTAAAAGGGGTAAAAATGCGCGAAAAGCGTTCTAAAAACTTTCTAAATAGCAATATTTAAGCAATCTTGGGTAGTTAGCATACCGATTTAAAGAAAAAAAAGATGCCAAAATGATGGCGACAGTTCTTGCTCTAACAAAATTATTGTATAAATTATCAGATTACAATGGGAATCTATGGGAATTTGGCAAAGTACCAGAAAAAGCGCCATGTTAGCATGACTTTTAGTGCGTAATTTTTGTCGTCAATATAGCGATATTTCGCCAAGTTGGCTACAAACGTTTTTGGTCGACGAAATAATCAAGTAGTACCCAATCACGTAAAAGAAATATACTTATTAATGGAATTTAAAGGAACATAAGCAGTAGTAATGTTAAATTTTTAAATTTGACTGAAAAAACAGTGAATAAATGCAGGAAAAAGCTGAAAGATTAATTAATATTAAATAAAACTAATTTAACTAATTTAACCTATTTATTTCAAAAAAGGGAACAAATACCTTCTTATTTGACAAAAAATAATGATATCCTACCAAAAACATGAATGTGAAAAAATGCCAAGTTCGTTAAAGGTTTCGCTCATAAAAGAAGTGATTTGACAAAAAATAATGATATCCTGTCAAAAACATGAATGTGAAAGAATTCCAAGTTCGTTAAAGGTTTCGTTAATGAAAGAAGTGATATCTAACTGCAAACCAAGTTCTTTCGGAGCTCCTTAAATCATAACTCCTATCATGCATAATATTATTCAATTGCTTAACATGATTTGTTATGTTACTTGTTATTCAATAGAGCGACTTAGCAAGTTTTTAGCTACCAACTTTAATCTTTGAGTCGGAGTACAATTTAATCTAGAATCTGATTGGCAAAGATCTAGTCAATCGAGTGTCCGAATAAGTATATTGAAGTTAAGGTACTGATAAGTTAAGGAAGGGATCAACTTTAATTTCTGATCACCTAAATAGAAAAAATTGAATAAGAGAAAACTTGCTAAGTCGCTCAATTGAATAACAAGTAACATAACAAATCATTTTAAGCAATTGAATAATATTATGTATGACAGGAGCTATGATTTAAGGAGCTCCAAAAGAACTTGGTTTGCAGTTAGATCTCATTTCTTTTATTAGCGAAACCTTTAACGAACTTGGCATTCTTTCACATTCATGTTTTTGACAGCATTAAAACTTACTTTGACAATCATGTGTCATACGTAGTAAACTCGTGGTTTAAAATTAAACAGGATATCAACAACGTGGTTTTGAAATTATGGCAGATTGGAACATCCACTGAAACTTCTTGAAACCAACTTAGTAAAGTTTGCCGTACAGTTGTCCATATTCCATTGAACAGTGTCTACACGATATTGCATGTACTACTATATTTGGATACAGCTCCTCATTTTTTGTTTCATTTTGGAAATATCGGATTTTAATCTTATTCTTTCGACGATAATTTTCAGAATTTTCAAACTATGATTTTGAAACTTTAACAAAAGTTGCTCTATGCATTTAGCTATATGCAAATGAAATAATATGCAAATGAAATTTTTATAGAGTTGACGCATGCGCAGTGAAAATTTATTTAGTAAACCTGCCCATTTTTCATACAATTATTAATATTGTTTAATTTTGATTACAGGGTTTTATGTACAATGTCATTTCTCATATTTTCTGAAAAGAACATTGTTTTTATTAAGAACTTTGCAAATTATAAGCAAACAAGTTGGAAATTGCACGTGAAGCGTAGCAAATTAGGTGCGTTCGTACGATAACGAAGTTTTAAAAATATTACTTTCATATATCAATGTCATAAAATTATAAATAGTGAATTACAATTAAAACGCTCATCAAACAATGTTCTCCCTATACCATTATGTAATGGAATACTTCTGTGTGGCCTTGTAAATCAATAACAAATGTTCTTTGCACCACAAATTATTTAAGATGTATATTATAATATGTACTTTATAGTTGCATATAAATTTTATTAAGTTCGCATGAGTGTAACACGATTAAAATGCATTTGAAACATTTTTTCCCATTGACCGTAATGTAATGGAATACTTTTGATTGTCCCTGTAATTGATCTATGCATCCAATTTTCATAAAATTTGAAATAACTCGATAAAATTATGTAATAATTATGTATTTTAAATTTCAAACGTATAGAATATATTTGAAAATTTTTCCCCATTGACCATAATGTAATTGAATACTTTTGATTGCCCCTGTAACTGATCTATGCACACGATTATCAAAAAATTTGAAATAACTCGACAGAATTATGTAATAATTACGTATTTTAAATTTCAAACGATTAAAATGCATTTGAAACTTTTTCCCCCTTTGACCGTAATGTAATGGAATACTTTTGCTTGCCCCTGTAATTGATCTACGCATCGGAGTTTCATAAAATTTGAAATGACTCGACAAAATTATGTAATAATTATGTATTTTAAATTTCAAACGATTCGGTTGGGTAGTTTTTGCGTTGTTATATGCGGACGGACAGACGGGCGGACTGAATGACCACTATAGGTGCTACGTATTATATAATTACGAACGCACCTAAAAACTCGGCAAAATTTGGGACCGTTTTTATAAAAATCTTAATTTCTCTACGAGTATGCATGCTACCCGCATAAAAATAAACACAGTTTATAACCATAAGCCACTTGATCATAATCTGCAGTTTGAACGATTTTGCTACATTAGTTTTGACAGGGTTATTCAAAAGATCTTCATTCTTTTTCAATTTGTTGATGGTCCAATATGGGATTTCAGAAAAAAATCTTTGCGAAAATATATGACTTATACTATTTTTTGTTTATATATCTGGAGCTTCGGAGTTATTCCTCATGTGTATTTTTAGATATTTAACAAAACGTCTAAAATCGCAAGTATCAAGATTTTTTTTTTTTTTTTTTTTTTTTTTTTTTTTTTTTTTTGCGGTGACTTTACGCAGTTTCGTTAAATTCAGAGATAATCAGAAATTTGGATTTCGTCCACCTAGTTTATCAGAACGTCCCACTGTGGACCGGTCCGTTCAATTATTTAAGATAGAGGTATGAGCTCGTGATTATAGCATGGAGGAATGGCATAGGTGGGGGTGAAGTAAGCCGCAAAAAACGTTTGCAATATGAAACTATTTATCACTCAAATTTTTAATGTCCCAAACAAAAGCACGTGGAAATGATTTTGTATTAATAAGACGAACTGAAAACAATGAATTACATCTGAAGCATATTTTATGAAGAAATAAGCAATTTTTAAAATGGTCTTTGTTTTATTATCTATTAAAATAAATGATTGCTTTTAAAAACCTGAAATTAGAAAATAAGCAATAATTAAATGTCAAATTAAAATTAAATAAGATATTGAAAACATTTGATACGAACAAAAAATAGTATTACTAAAAGTTTCCTTCTTTACACTAATTTTTAATTAGTGTAATTTAAAACTTTATAACACAGATGAACTTATTTTGTTTGTAAATACTAATACGTAAAAAAATAGACTAATTCAAACTAATTAATAAAGAGTATCTTTTATGGAATAAAATTTTCAAATAGATCTCCATTTTGCCTATATCAATCGCTGCTAATTTACTTAAACATCTTTATTTCTTTTTAGCAACATATTAATAATTGCATGTAATTCCTTCCCATGTAAAAACTTAAAATATAATGATGAAAATCATGCATGAAAACTTAAGTAATAAATATTGATCTAAAATCTGGCTTTCTGACTGCAAACGATTTTAAGATATTAACAAAAGAATGTTATCTTTTCAAGCAAAACGTTTAAAGAATTTTCTATATCTTATACTATAATGCGAGCAAAAATTGTGCGTGTGTGTGTAAATTTTATCTCAAAAACGACTCTAACGATTTTCGCAAAAATTTGGATTTTACCATTTTCGGGCACGAGAAGACCATTGGGCTAGGTCATATGTTCGAGAAAATTCGATTATTGGGTCATTTTAGATCATAATGCGTCAAACCATTTTTATCTAAAAAACGGCTCAAACGATTTTGACCAAATTATATATTTTATCGTTTTGGATTACAAGAAGATCATTGCGGGTTAGGTAACATGTTCGAGAAAATTCGGTTAGTGGGTCATTTTTGGGGTGATTGTGGGTTATGCTATTTTTATCTAGAGATTTTCTCACGCAATTTTGACTAAAAATTGCATTCTATGGTTTTCGGGCACGAGAAAAACATTAGGCTAGGTTACATGTTCGAGAAAAAATTTTAATGGGTCATATTGGGTCATTAAGGGTCTGGGTCAAGCTATTTACATTTAAAGAACGGCAGAATCAATTTCATCGAAATTTTGCCTGTAACAGTTTTTTGACACGAGAAAACTAATGGGCTAAGTCACACGATCGAGAGTTTTCGATTAAAAGAGTCATTTGTGGGTCATGATGGGTCATAATGGGTCATGGTCTAGCTATATCTGAAGAACAGGTGGATCGATTTTAACGAAATTTTGTATACAACATTTTTTTGGCATGAGAAAACTATTGGGCTAGGTCTCATGTTCGAGAAATTTCGATTACTGGGTCATTTTGGGTCATAAAGGGTATGGATCAAGCTATTTATATTTAAAAAACGGTAGGATCGATTTTAACGAAATTTTGTATACAGCAATTTTTTTTTGGCACGATAAAACTATTGGATTGGGTCACATATTCGAGATATTTCTATTATAAAGGTCATTGGTGGGTCATGATGGGTTATAATGGGTCATGGTCACGCTGTATCTAAAAACGGGTTTATCCATTTTAACGAGTTTTTGCATACGACATATTTTTGGCATAAGAAAATTGTTGGCCTAAGTCACATGTTCGAGAAATTTCGATTAATGGGTCACTTTTGGGTCATTTAAGGTCAAGCCAATTTTATCTAAAAGATGGCTCTAACGACTTTGCCCAAGTTTCGTATTCTACTGTTTTGGATTACAAGAAGTTTATTGGTTTAAGGGTGTATTCGAAAAAACGCTTTTCCACCTTCAACAGCTCAAATTTTTCCGATACAATTTCAGACACATTTTTAAATGTAGAAACATGAAACTTGCTGAGGGGATTCTTGAAGGGACGTATGAGATGCCGTGTGATGTCATTTTACGCTCAATTCATTAGAATTTGATTTATAAATAATTACCTTATCAGTATGACGCTCTTTTTCGTTCCCACATCGCTCGCTTCGGAAAAATCGGTTCAAACTGCCGTTTTTGATTGCTTTTTTTTGCAATATTTTCTGAATTTATCAAAGAATCGACAATCACGGCACCTTGTGTACTTTCTAAATAAGAGATTTTGAAAGTTTGGTGCATTTGAGAGCAAAAACGAATTAAAAAATAAATCGGAAAATAAGCAGTTTGAATCGAAATACACCCTTAAGTCACGTGCTATAATTATTCGATTAGTGGGTTATTTTTGGGTTATTGTCGGTCATGCTAATTTTAAGTAGACATTGCCTCGCGCAGTTTTTAATAAATTTTGTTTTCTATCATTTCGAGCAGGAGAAAATCATTGGGTTAGGTCAGATGTTCGAGAAAATTCGATTAGTGGGTCATTTTGGGTCAAAATACGTCAGGATCAAACTAATTACATCTAAAAAACGGCTCAATCTATTTTATCTAAATTTTGTATCCAAACGTTTTTCGGCACGCAAAAACTAATGTGATAAGTCGCATATTCGAGAGATTTCGACTATAAGAGTAATTTGTGGGTCATGATGGGTCATGCTAATTTTATCTAGAAAATGACTCTCACCATTTTTAATATACATTGTATTATATCGTTCTCGGGCAAGAGAAAACCATTGGGCTAGGACACATGCTCTCGAAAATTTGATTAATGAATCAATTTAGGTCATAATGGGTCAGGGGCATTCTAATTATATATAACAACAAATCAATCAATTTTACTTAAATTTTGTAATGAAACGTTTTTTGTCACGAGAAGACGATTGGGCTGAGTCACATGTTAGAAAACATATTAGTGGGTCATTTCGGCTTCACCGCCGAATGCTGTCAGGCTAATTTTACATTAGAAATGGTTTAAACGAGTTTGAATCAATTTTATATTTAACTGTTTTTGATTACCTGAATAATATTGAGCTAAGTCACATATTTGATCAAGTTTGATTAGTGGGTCATTTTGGATTATACGGGTCAAGGCCACTAGAATATGGCAACAGCCAAAAAGTTAGCGATATTTGATAAAATATTAACGACATTTGGCCGAAAAATCGACTTTTAAGATTACGAAAACCAAAACACGTTTTTAGCGCCAAATTTAGCAATATCTGGCAAAAAATATTGTCTTTCAGAATGTGAAGAAATTCTTCATACATACTTAATAGGATTCGAGATGATGGTTAAACCAATCAGAGTCGAGCTAAAAAAGTGATTTGGATTGGTGTCCTTTCGTTGTAAATTTTAAAATATAATGTAAAATTTATGAACATGTGCTTATATATATATAGTTTTCTTATTGATTGTTTTTGTAAACAATATTATTATAAATAGCATGTTTTATAGTAATAATACAGAGAGACTGATACAGTGAAAATACTATATCGAGTTGAACACAAAGTTAACTTCGACCGAGCATAGTTCGGTCATTCCTGCTAAAGATATTTTAAACGCATATGACAAAATAGTCAACAATTCTTACCTGTGAAGCGGTAGATTAGTTCCTGCTACATTTTTCGATCGCGTGTTACAGCCAATAATGGCACAAATTGTCATTTTATTACAAAATTTTAATCCTCTTTTTAATAACAATTTTGACAGTAAAAAACAAGAGCAAAGAAATACAGATTTAAACCGGTTTGAATTGATAGGCGTGTCAAAACACATGGTTTTGTTGGTGCTTAATTGGACTTAATGTAGTGGATTTTAGGGTTACATTTTTGGCGTCACCCCCAGACATTATACTCCCACTCGATTAATTTATCTTTACTCTATGTGATTATATGAACGGCAACAAAGTGGTGCTTGCGGTTATAGTTATAGGAAATTAACTCGAAATTTTCGAGTAGCAACGCCCATTTTATCCGTTCATATAGTAGTATCAGTAGCCCGAGTCAATTTTTCCGATCTTTACAAGATAATCTGGAAAAGGCCCGTGATTTGTAGCTAACAAGAAGAGATTTCTGTGCGATAGTCTCCTCTGAGACAATAGATAGAAGTGAAAATGTAAATTTTCCTCTATGATCAGTGTCCCATATTTTCTGCCATTCTTGTTGTATCTGTAATTTTAATTGTCGTTTGAGATGAGATGGTGGGAAAAGTAGAAATATTTCTGGTAAGTTAGGATTTATTATTGTTTCTTTTGCCTTTTGATCCTCTGCCTCGTTTCCTTCTATTCCGGAGTGTCCTTTTATCCATTTTCGTATTATCATTTTATTTGTATTCTCTAGTAATTGAATTATGTTCTGGACAAGTGCTATTTTTGTTGTGCTGTCTTCAATGGCGTGTATGTTTGAGAGGCTATCTGAGTATATTATTGCACTTCCGTACTTGCTTTTTTCCACCCACTCAACTGCTCGAAGTACCGCTAGCAATTCTGCCTGAAAAACGGTGTTTTAATTTTCATTGAAAAGTATGACACAAGATCGAGTTTTCGTAAGCACAGAACGCTAACCCAGTCCCTTCTTCCATTTTGGAGCCGTCTGTGTAGATTTTTACTTCCATTTGGAGGTTTTCATTTTGCCTTGCCTTGTGTAGGTAATCTTTGTAAGGGCACACTGATGAATTTGGGGATTTGTCTTGATAGAACTCTGGTCTAAAATTTTTCTACTGGTGTCCCCAATCTTAGTACTTTTCCCAATGTAGCAATTTGAAGTATTCTGAGATGCAATGGAGGGATTCCTGTTAAGGCACAAAGTGCAGCGGTGGCCGTTTTTCTATATGCGTCCGACACAAAAAGAAGGCACTGAGCCTGTATTGAGGACAGTAAATGAAGCCCATGAGATTTCTGTAGGTGGTCGTACCAAACTGCTGCTCCATACATTATCTTTTTTTCTAAGATTATTGTATACCAGATTTTTAAGACATTTCTATTTATTCCTCCCTTTTTTATGTAAGTTTTAGTAGATTCTGGATTACTGAATTCAGCTCTGTTCTTTTATTTCTTAGGTGAGGCAAAAATGACAGTGTATTATCTAGGATTAAACCAAGGTACGAAAACGTATTTTCAGATTTCAGTTTGTAATTATTTATCTTAAAAATTGGAGCTTTTTTTAGATATTTTGTTTTTTTGAGACTTAATACCTTGCATTTTCCATATGAGATGTTCATTTGGTTTAAGTCTTCCCAGTCACTCACTAATTGCAAAGCATCCCTGGCCATGTCTTCTAGTATTTTTATTTTTCTTCCATACACCACCAACAATATATCGTCTGCAAACGCTATTACTCGAAATCCTCTTGTTCTTAGTATATTTATTAACTTCTGTATAAACACTCCCCACAGGAAGGGTCCTAAGCAGCAACGCTTAGAGAGCGATGCAGGATATCTAGTAGCCAATTTGGATAAATGCCTCTCTTCGATAAATAGGATCTTATGGTGTTGGCATATGCTTCTTCTATTTTGAACTCTTCGAATTAATGCATTGTAATATCCCGCGGCAAGTTGTCAAATGCATTCTTAATGTCTATTGACAAGAGGGAAATATATGCATCTTTTTGCTTAAGTATTATTAGCTTATAGAAACAGAAAACTTATCCTTCTTGAATCTTTTAAATATAAATAAAGAAAAATTATTTTAGGGATTCTAATCGAGTTATTTTTGCATTTAAGTCACCTTCTTATACTAATCTGAAGATTCCCTGCTTTGATGAACAGTTATTTTTCTAATTCGTTTTCTAGATAAGAACTATGACTCAGATTTTATCACTAGGTAGCGCTGTAAGCGATCTCATCATGTAATTCATTGCCACTTCACTATACATAGACACCACATTTAATACTATCGCTGTCTTTGTCATGAAGTTAATAGATGTAGGCAGGAACTTCGTGGTATATATCACTTGTCTATTTCACTTATTAACCATTTGAAAAATGGTTGTTGTTTTCGGGAGAATGGACCCGATGATGTTACCACTTTTGAATGATGTTACCACTTTTGAATGATGTTACCACTTTTGAATTTAAATTAAATTCTTTATTTTTAGAAGAATTTTTATTTGAATTTAAATTAAATTCTTTACTTTTAGAAGAATTTTTATTTGAATAGTAAATTAAAATGGTTAAAATCATTGTAATAAAGGAGAAAACTAACAAATTTAAAAATGGGTAGACGGAAATTAACAGATACGGAAAAAGCCGAAGCCAAAGAAATGAATGAACGTGAATATCGCATTCAATGATATTAAACACAGTCAACATGTATAAGTTGCTTATTAGTTTGGCGATTCGTATCATTTGGCGAAATTGGTCGACGGGATAACTGAGTAATACTGTATTTGGTTTGGCGCAAAAACGTCTTTCAATGCAGAAAATGATAAAATCAAAAGATTATTGAGCCGCTGAAAACCAATTACGTGTTGAAAGGCGATCACGAAAAAGGAAGCAATTTAATGCCGAACCGATTAATTGTAAAACATCATGTCGCCAGGGCGACCAATCCACTAGCCATGGCGTTTTACTATCGGTCGGTTCTAACCAGGAAAATTTGAGTGCCAATAGTGATTCTAACAAGCCGGAAAATGTTATAGCTATTACTCTTGATTTTCCACCACCTAAAAAGAAAACTAAAAAGCAATCGGCTTGGGAAAAACTGGGAAAAAACTTTTTTGATTCGATGTCTGATGGACCCATTCACAGATGCATGTGCTGCGATCGATTTTGGTTTAAAACCTCCATCACCAAAATTCTGCTCTGTAAAATCAAACAATATATGCCAAAGTCTTACAAGTATAACAGTATATGCCAAAGCTGTATTTTAATAATGATTACTTTTGCACCAACAATGTTAAATAGTTTGAAATGTTTCTTTCGTCGCCAACTTTTATGCTTGGCGACAATAGAGTGATATAACTTAAACGAACCGTACCTTCAAATTGCAGCATGTATAAAGTCATTTATAGCAGTGGCACGGATAATACACAATAAAACAACTGGTATTTAGCTTAAAATGATAGATGAATGTATCGAGTGAAACATTTTTCAAATGGTTGGGGTAATTTCTTAAATTACAATTTTTTTTTTTTTTTTTAATAATTTTGTTTAAATCTATTTAAAAATAATTCATGGATTACAGGGTTAAGTAATACAAACTAACCAAATCACTTACCGAGAACAAAAGCAATTTTCAATGATTAATAAATCATGTAGTTGTTACCATTAAACACTTCGTCATTATAATTTTGCTGAGATCGTTTTTTATACTGTAACTCTATCATCAAAACTCAACAAAAAATCGAAAATCGAAACCGTATTGAGAACAGTTTTACGCTTTTCGAAATACTAAACAATTGTGGAATACCCATGAGCCAAGTCCATTTTCTCCAATAATGAAAAAAGTAGTTTCTGCATTTTTAACAGAAATTTGACGCCAGACTATCGACCAAAGGTTTCAGAGCGTGAAAAGACCGCATTTTCTTTCAAAATTCAGATAAATCGATAAGTCTGCTTTGTCCATAGTTAAATATTTAAAAAGTACAAAAGCACGTCTCATATTTTTCCGCCAAGTATAATACTTTTTGTCAGCATTGGATAAGAGTTCTTTTTTTTTTCCTGTAAAGTTTTATGCTGCTAAAAAAGATTTGCAACTAGAGAAAAAAAAATTATAACTTATGTTCTGGTACAGTGAGAGTTTTTATTTTATTTACTTTTTAAACTAACCAGTTTAAACATCACGGGAATCGAAAATTTTAAAGTTATCGAGATTTATTTTTAAATTACTTTTTATCTTTAACAGTAATAGTCTAAAATTTTTTAAGCTCTATGCCCTAAGTTTTGCTAATATTTTCGACAAATCCTAGAATACTTGAGCGAATATTAAAATGTAGATTTTTACCAACAAATTCTAGTGATTACCTTAGTGAAGCGATAAATTCTGAATCTTTATCGATAAAGCATTGCATTTATCTGACCTAAAAGTCTAATTTGTTACTGGTAAAATCAAACATTTAAATAAATATAGTTTCCGAACGGTAAATATCCGCGAGTGAAGTGAAAAATTCTATTTTTTTTTTTCAATAAATTATCCTTAGTAATAGATATTTAGTGGTAAAAATCGGCATTTGTTTGAGTGAAATGTTAAAGCTTGAATACCGATAAATCCTAGTATTTATCAAAACGAAGCCTTGAAAATCTGATAAACTTTTGTCATCAGAGGTATAGTGGAAAGATTTACGGCGGTATACTACATAGGTATCCATATGCCCTTTGTTTCCAAATAAAACTTTGAGCATTATACTCTAGCCATGAACATTCTTGAGTCTAGATATATCCTCAGCTTTTTTACCATTACAACACTACTTTTTATGACTTCTTTTTCGGACATATGCCAAACCATTTATAGATAAATCTGAATTTTTTACTTATCTTACTGAACCTTACTTATCGAAATTTAAAGAGGAATTTATAAAAATATATTCTTACTAGCGCACCCGACAGACGTTGTCCTGGCACCGACTCCAGAAAATCAAATAAACGTACGTAAATATGGTAATACGCAGAATAAAAACTACGCTCTTAATTTAATTTCTTATTACAACTATGTAAGGAAATTATTTTTTACTCTTCATTAGTTTTTGAAGTCGGTTCAATTTTTGATAGAAAAGTTTATTTTTCTCTTTTTAGTTAATAGTTAACGATTGTCTGAAGTCGGTTAATCAAAATTATAATACAGGAAATATTATTGTAAAGTATACACGTTTGTCAGTAGTGGGGTTCGAACACGTGATCTCTTCAAGAAGCTGAGCTTAAATCTGGCGCCTTAGACCGCTCCGACATTCCGTCCGCAATCCATTCATCGAACTTATTCAACACTTTTAATTAGCAAAAAATCACTAACTATTAGTTTTTGCCTAATTACAAAAAAAGTGCTGAATCAAATTCGCTGAAATGTGAATCTAAGCCATTCTCAAATCCACTGGAAAATACACACAAAATTTCATTAAAATCGGTCCAGTCGTTTAGGAGGAGTTCAGTGATACACACACGCACAGAAGATTTTTATATATAAAGATAAGCATTGAAAATTTGAGGTTTTTGCGCCGAAGACATCGCCAAATTATGAAAATGGGAATTATCTCAGGAACTACTGGACTTAACCAAATTTGCTTAGTACCATTCGATTCAGACTGAGAGAATGCACTAAAATATGTTATCAGTTGAAAAATAAATAAAAGCCGATTTTTATGGAATTTTTTAAAAGTTCGTTTTTTTTTCTACTCATCTTAGGGGTGGAATTTTCGAAAATTGTAATTTAAGAAATTACCCCAACCATTTGAAAAATGTTTCACTCGATACATTCATCTATCATTTTAAGCTAAATACCAGTTTTTTTATTGTGTATTATCCGTGCCACTGCTATAAATGACTTTATACATGCTGCAATTTGAAGGTACGGTTCGTTTAAGTTATATCACTCTATTGTCGCCAAGCATAAAAGTTGGCGACGAAAGAAACATTTCAAACTATTTAACATTGTTGGTGCAAAAGTAATCATTATTAAAATACAGCTTTGGCATATACTGTTATACTTGTAAGACTTTGGCATATATTGTTTGATTTTACAGAGCAGAATTTTGGTGATGGAGGTTTTAAACCAAAATCGATCGCAGCACATGCATCTGTGAATGGGTCCATCAGACATCGAATCAAAAAAGTTTTTTCCCAGTTTTTCCCAAGCCGATTGCTTTTTAGTTTTCTTTTTAGGTGGTGGAAAATCAAGAGTAATAGCTATAACATTTTCCGGCTTGTTAGAATCACTATTGGCACTCAAATTTTCCTGGTTAGAACCGACCGATAGTAAAACGCCATGGCTAGTGGATTGGTCGCCCTGGCGACATGATGTTTTACAATTAATCGGTTCGGCATTAAATTGCTTCCTTTTTCGTGATCGCCTTTCAACACGTAATTGGTTTTCAGCGGCTCAATAATCTTTTGATTTTATCATTTTCTGCATTGAAAGACGTTTTTGCGCCAAACCAAATACAGTATTACTCAGTTATCCCGTCGACCAATTTCGCCAAATGATACGAATCGCCAAACTAATAAGCAACTTATACATGTTGACTGTGTTTAATATCATTGAATGCGATATTCACGTTCATTCATTTCTTTGGCTTCGGCTTTTTCCGTATCTGTTAATTTCCGTCTACCCATTTTTAAATTTGTTAGTTTTCTCCTTTATTACAATGATTTTAACCATTTTAATTTACTATTCAAATAAAAATTCTTCTAAAAGTAAAGAATTTAATTTAAATTCAAATAAAAATTCTTCTAAAAATAAAGAATTTAATTTAAATTCAAAAGTGGTAACATCATTCAAAAGTGGTAACATCATTCAAAAGTGGTAACATCATCGGGTCCATTCACCCGAAAACAACAACCATTTTTCAATAATTTTTTTTTTTAATAATTTTGTTTAAATCTATTTAAAAATAATTCATGGATTACAGGGTTAAGTAATACAAACTAACCAAATCACTTACCGAGAACAAAAGCAATTTTCAATGATTAATAAATCATGTAGTTGTTACCATTAAACACGTCGTCATTATAATTTTGCTGAGATCGTTTTTTATACTGTAACTCTATCATCAAAACTCAACAAAAAATCGAAAATCGAAACCGTATTGAGAACAGTTTTACGCTTTTCGAAATACTAAACAATTGTGGAATACCCATGAGCCAAGTCCATTTTCTCCAATAATGAAAAAAGTAGTTTCTGCATTTTTAACAGAAATTTGACGCCAGACTATCGACCAAAGGTTTCAGAGCGTGAAAAGACCGCATTTTCTTTCAAAATTCAGATAAATCGATAAGTCTGCTTTGTCCATAGTTAAATATTTAAAAAGTACAAAAGCACGTCTCATATTTTTCCGCCAAGTATAATACTTTTTGTCAGCATTGGATAAGAGTTCTTTTTTTTTTCCTGTAAAGTTTTATGCTGCTAAAAAAGATTTGCAACTAGAGAAAAAAAAATTATAACTTATGTTCTGGTACAGTGAGAGTTTTTATTTTATTTACTTTTTAAACTAACCAGTTTAAACATCACGGGAATCGAAAATTTTAAAGTTATCGAGATTTATTTTTAAATTACTTTTTATCTTTAACAGTAATAGTCTAAAATTTTTTAAGCTCTATGCCCTAAGTTTTGCTAATATTTTCGACAAATCCTAGAATACTTGAGCGAATATTAAAATGTAGATTTTTACCAACAAATTCTAGTGATTACCTTAGTGAAGCGATAAATTCTGAATCTTTATCGATAAAGCATTGCATTTATCTGACCTAAAAGTCTAATTTGTTACTGGTAAAATCAAACATTTAAATAAATATAGTTTCCGAACGGTAAATATCCGCGAGTGAAGTGAAAAATTCTATTTTTTTTTTTCAATAAATTATCCTTAGTAATAGATATTTAGTGGTAAAAATCGGCATTTGTTTGAGTGAAATGTTAAAGCTTGAATACCGATAAATCCTAGTATTTATCAAAACGAAGCCTTGAAAATCTGATAAACTTTTGTCATCAGAGGTATAGTGGAAAGATTTACGGCGGTATACTACATAGGTATCCATATGCCCTTTGTTTCCAAATAAAACTTTGAGCATTATACTCTAGCCATGAACATTCTTGAGTCTAGATATATCCTCAGCTTTTTTACCATTACAACACTACTTTTTATGACTTCTTTTTCGGACATATGCCAAACCATTTATAGATAAATCTGAATTTTTTACTTATCTTACTGAACCTTACTTATCGAAATTTAAAGAGGAATTTATAAAAATATATTCTTACTAGCGCACCCGACAGACGTTGTCCTGGCACCGACTCCAGAAAATCAAATAAACGTACGTAAATATGGTAATACGCAGAATAAAAACTACGCTCTTAATTTAATTTCTTATTACAACTATGTAAGGAAATTATTTTTTACTCTTCATTAGTTTTTGAAGTCGGTTCAATTTTTGATAGAAAAGTTTATTTTTCTCTTTTTAGTTAATAGTTAACGATTGTCTGAAGTCGGTTAATCAAAATTATAATACAGGAAATATTATTGTAAAGTATACACGTTTGTCAGTAGTGGGGTTCGAACACGTGATCTCTTCAAGAAGCTGAGCTTAAATCTGGCGCCTTAGACCGCTCCGACATTCCGTCCGCAATCCATTCATCGAACTTATTCAACACTTTTAATTAGCAAAAAATCACTAACTATTAGTTTTTGCCTAATTACAAAAAAAGTGCTGAATCAAATTCGCTGAAATGTGAATCTAAGCCATTCTCAAATCCACTGGAAAATACACACAAAATTTCATTAAAATCGGTCCAGTCGTTTAGGAGGAGTTCAGTGATACACACACGCACAGAAGATTTTTATATATAAAGATAAGCATTGAAAATTTGAGGTTTTTGCGCCGAGGACATCGCCAAATTATGAAAATGTGAATTATCTCAGGAACTACTGGACTTAACCAAATTTGCTTAGTACCATTCGATTCAGACTGAGAGAATGCACTAAAATATGTTATCAGTTGAAAAATAAATAAAAGCCGATTTTTATGGAATTTTTTAAAAGTTCGTTTTTTTTTCTACTCATCTTAGGGGTGGAATTTTCGAAAATCCATTTTTAGCGGCACTCGATGTTATAAGAAGTATTTTTACCCCAATTTTCAAGATTTTTGGTTCGGTAGATTTTTTTGTGCTATGATTAATACAAAATCCTGACTTTCTTTAATATATATAGCACATTTAATTAGCGAAAAATTACTAATTATTAGCTTTTGCCTAATTACTAAAAAAGTACTGAATCAATTTCGACGAAATGTGAATCTAAATCATTCTCGAATCTACTGGAACGCACACACAAAATTTCTTCAAAATCGGTCCAGTCGTTTAGGAGGAGTTCAATTACATACACACGCACAGAAGATTTTTATATATAAAGATTAGCTGCCCGTTATTTTCGGAAACGTTTCTGAGTAGTTTTATAGTGCATGAATCAGTTTTATCACATCGGAATATTACTTTTTCGAATCATTATTTTCGAAATTTAAAAAATAATTTATAAAAAATATATTCTTATCAGCTGCCAGTCATTTTCGGAAATGTTTCTGAGTAATTTTATAGTGCATAAATCAGTTTTATCACATCGGAATATCACTTTTTCAAATCATTATTTTCGAAATTTAAAGAGGAATTTTTAAAAATATATTATTATTAGCTGCCCGTCATTTTCGGAAATGTTTCTGAATAGTTTTTATTGTGAATGAATCAGTTTTATCAAATGTTTTTTCGAATCGAAATATCACTTTTTCGGATGTTACCCATTCTCAGGGAAATATTTTGATATTCAGGCAACCTGCTTAACAGACAAACATACAATATTAACAGCTTTAACATTAGTATGATAATTAACATTAATTCCATACAAAAGTTCAGTTATGCAGCTTAAAATGTTTGTTTGGGAATTGATAGATCCGAAAAACCGATTTCCGGATACACAGAACTGATTAATGCACTGTAGAAGCTATGAGCAGACGTTTCCGAAAATTACAGGCATCTGTTAAAAATTCGTTTTTGTAAATTCTTCTTTAAATTTCAAAAATATTTTTTTCTGAAGTTTTTAAAGATAAGGGAACACTTTTTGGAATCTTGGGTAACTCGGAACATGTTATTGTATATTTTCTTTATGATTATAGTACATTTTCGTAAATTAAGAAACATCTGTCGATTTACTTACCCAACATACGAAATATGGGTTAATCTTGCAATCGTTTTGAAAATCGAAAAAAAATTTATTGACGGAATTACATATTTCAGACACTGGAGATTACAAAAAACATATTTAAAAAAAATTGCCGTCCGTCTGTCTGTGTGTCTGTCTGTCCGTCTGCCTGCCTATCTGTGTGTCTGTAAATGCTCTATCTCCCTAACAAATTGACATAGAAACTTGAAAGTTCTTATGTGTTTGGTATGTAATAATGAGAAGAAATCTATTGAATGTAACCTCGATTATCTGGAACTATTTGTTTTTTCTTTGACTGTCAAAATATTTGTTGTAATGAAAGGTATATAAAAAATTTCGATTTTTTTATTTTATGGAGTAAATGTAAAATACAATAAAAAATCCCATAAATTTTGCATGAAGAATGAAATTTATTGGAAAATTAGTTGCCGAGATATTTGTAATCATATTTTTCACACTCTCAGATTTTTTATCACCCTGTATTTCATTCAAATTCAAATTCAAATATATATTTTAATTGGAAATGAGACACTTCATCCGAGTTAGTAAACTATTGGTTAATAAGTTTATCATTTTTGGAATTACAAGTTATTTCTTTTACTACTTAATTATCCCCTCAACCAAAAAACTATCGCCAAACTACAAAATTAAATGCCGATAATGGCTTATCGTAAATATCGTGTTCACTTGACATTAAGCACATTACACATGTTTGTTACGTCATCAAGTAATGTTTAATTCGACGTTTTACTTGTATTTTTATTAACCTTTTACTAATTTATTTGTATTTTTTTATTTAAAAAAATATTCCAGTTTGTATAATTTAGGAGTAGTTCGGTGATTTATATAATTTGTCAAAATGGGTCAATGGGATAATCAAGTAATACCCGCAATTCATTAATAGAACATTATTATCCATTAAAAATATTTAAATATACATTGAAATTTTATTTTGGAATTGCTATACATTTTAAAAGTGGTTTACATATGTTTCATTTTTATGTTTTATAATATGCGTATTAATGATGGGTAAGTATTACGGTGGCCCCCAACGACTAGTTTTACAGCGTAATAAGCTAACTTTAGCAGAAGTAGTGGAATTACTTCGAATGGATTATTAAAATTGTTGAAACATTTAAATACAAATCTGTAATATATCAAGTGAAAATCGATGCTTTCACTGGATACGAAATAAATTTTTATTTTTCTGTACATTTTTCTATTGATATATAATTCATTTTATACAAATATTTCTACAGTTCCAGTTTTACAGTGTTGAAAATTCTTGAATCGTTGAATAGAGTATATCCGTAATATTAATGATTAATATTGATGAATATTGAATCCTTCCCTTGAATTAGTATTGATTTTTTACGAAGATAAAAGATTGTAAAAATAAAATAATTCTATAGGACGAAATGCATTCGATCTTTCAGAAAAATAAGTGAATAAATAGATAAAAAGTAAAAATAAATCTACGAGTTAACACTAGATAGGCCGGAAATTTTATTTAAGTTTTATAAAAAAAAATATTTCACACCAGAGCTTTGGTTACAAACAGTTTAACTTTTTTATTTATCGTTTTTCTTTGTGTATGTTTTAAACTTACAGTGCGTGTAAAAACTATAAGAACAGCAAAAAATATTATTTTATATATATATATAAATTTCAAAACAAATAAAACTTTTTTCTGACTAATATGTATCATTAGGCTGGAAAGCTAATAAAAAAGTCAACAACATTTAACTGTGTGTATTTTATTACGAAAATAAAGTAATTGAAGAACAACAAAAAAAAAAAGCACTCTTTTTGCCTATGTAAAAACTATAAGGGCAGCAAAATAAATACAATATAGTAGCTAAATAGACAAATATTTAATAAGTTATGCATTCACCTCGGAGTTTAATGATTGCAAATATTCCATCATTCCTCAACATCATTAATTTTTCGTACTATTCGGGATTGTTTTTGTGGTATTCATATTCTATCATCGATCTGAGTTCTGATGATTAGGGAAAATGCCTTCCATTTTTAAAAATTAGTCTTTAGATCTCCCCATAAGTTATCGATAAGGTTTAGATTAGTACTTCTTAGAGGCCAATACAAAACTTCAATATTTTTCTTTTGGAACTAAAATTTTGTCTCGCGACTTGTGTTGATAGGTGCATTATCTCGCTGTTATATCTGCTTTTTTCCTGCTAGAAATGTTGCAACAAATGAAAGATAGTCAAAAAGAATTTGTATGTATGTCTTCGAATTAAAATTCTGGAAATATATACAAGTGACGCCACGTCACTGAAAGAAAAACAGCCTCGTGTCACAATCAATCCATCAACTAACTGACGTTATATTTCTAGCCATCAGGACGCTTTAAGTTTCACTTGTTTTCATCGGAGAAAATAATTTACAGATGTTTGTCGTCCCAAGTCATCACTTGTATGGTTACAACAATTTTAGGATGATTTAAGAAAAGAAAAATATATTTTATTAAAACATCAGTTAGGTGGCGGATTGATTGCGACATGGGTCTGCTTTTTGTTCAAAGTCATGTTGTCACTTGCATATATTTCAGGAAAATTTAATTCAAAGAAATTCAAAGAATACAAATTCTTTCTGACCATGTATTGTTTGTTGCAACACTTTTGGCAGGAAGAAACGGATATAACAGTGAAAAAATGCGCCTATCCACAAAAGCCATGAGACAAAACTTTACTTCCATAAGAAAAATACTGAAGTTTTAAAATGGCCACTCAGAAATCCTGATTTAAAACTTATTGATATTTATGAGGAGATCTAATCAGACGAGTTTGTAAAAATGGAAGACATTTTCCCCCATCATCAGAACTCAGATCTATGATAGAATATGAATACCACAAAAACAATCCCGAACAGTGCCAAAAATTAATAATGTCGAGGAATGATGGAATATTTGCAATCATTAAACTCAGAGATGGCTGCATAATATATTAAACATATGCTTCTTTGGTGACTATATTGAATTTATTTTACTCTCCTTATAGTTTTTACACAAGCAAAAATAGTGTTTTTTTTTTTTTTTTTTTTTTTTTTTTTGTACAATTACTTTATTTTTGTAAATAAATACTCATAGTTGAATTTTGTTGACTTTTTTATTAGCTTTTCAGCTTGGTGATACATATTATAAGGGAAAAAGTTTTATTTGTTTTGAAATTTATAAAAAAAATAATAATATTTTTTGCTGTCCTTATAGTTTTACACGCACTGTATTTTCAAATGAAATTTCTGGTTTGAAGAAAAATATATTCATATGATAGCGGTCAAAATGACCGCTGATGGTCGTTTTAGTGTTAAAAATCAATCCTCGGAATGAAAATTTAGCATGTAGATATCGACTAGTAAAAATAAAAATAGTTTTGTCTGTAAATGTGGCTATCTTTTCCGATATGAGTAGGACATTACCTTACTGTATTAATTTTGGAAGTACATACTATTTATCGCATATTAGAATTTTGGCATAAAATTTTAACATGCTTTAGTTCTCGATAAGTACAATACAAATGTTCAGTATATCCCGTAATATCTTGGTATCTTGATACGATATGAACAAAATGGAGTTCCACATTTTTATTTTGGTGGTATTATATCGAATTTCGTCAGGAAATTTTAGCATATTGAAGATATTGACTAATATAATACGAATATTTCAGTCTACGTCATGATATCTTGATCCCTAAACAAGACTCCGATTCTTCGTTTTGGTGGTACCATCAGTCATCGCACATAAAAGTTTAGATTTGTTTAAGATCCTGACGAGTGCAATACTAATAGTATTGGGTTGGAAACTAAGTTCCCGCCGTTTGTTTAAAGACAATTTTTCTACCGGAATCTATACTCTGTTTTTTTTTATCTACCTAATTCATGTTAAAATGCTGATTGTTAAAATGTAATGTCAGCGATAAAGTAGCAAGTGGGTTGGCAACGAAGTTCCCGCCGTGTTTTTAAATACGTTTTTGTTCTGCCAAATTTACATTTTTTTTTTGATCGAGTTAATTTATGTTAAATTTCAGATCATTAACTCTTTGCATTCGTATGTCCAGTCTGACTCGACATCATCTTTCTTTGCAAAATTTGTTTTTGGCACCAGTAATAAAGGAAAATAAAATTTGCCTTATTTAATTACAGCATTTTTGAAATTGTGTGCTTGAAGGAAACTTTTTTTTAAAAGTGGTGTAAACCAAATAAAATTTGTGTAAGTGACACCCGAGTCGAAAGGGTTTAAATGGAATGTCAACTATGGAATGCCAACTGGGTTGGCAATTAAGTTTCCGCCGTTTTTTAAAAATTATTTCAAAGTTTATTTTTCAATAAAAAATAACAAATAATTAATCAACAATGTATTCTCCCTTGTTGTTTACAACTTCTTCCCAACGTTCAACAAGATTTTCAATACCTCGTTGGTAGAAATCCCCTGGTTTCGGCTCGAAAAATTCATCCAACCAAGCTTTCAAGTCTGCATCAGTATTGAACGAAACTCCGCGCATAGCGTTTGATAGAGATCGAAAGAGATGGAAATCCGTTGGTGCCAAATCAGGAGAGTACGGTGGGTGCGGCAGTACTTCCCAGCCATGCGTTTGAATGGCTTCCTTGGTCATATTGGCGATATGAGGGCGGGCGTTGTCGTGCAGCAAAAGGACTCCATGCTGCCGATTAGGTCTTTTCTCTTGAATAGCTACGTTGAGTCGTTCCATTTGTCGAACATAGAGTTCCGCGTTGACTGTTTGGTTCCGTTCAAGCAGTTCGTAATGGATAATGCCTTCCCAGTCCCACCATACGCACAACATCGTTTTACGTGGATGAAGATCTTGTTTTACACGCGGTGTTGGTAATTTACCATTCCTTGCATTGCTTCAAATTAATGTACAGGCACCATTTTTCATCGCCAGTAACGATTCGGTAAAGAACTTGTTGGTTGTTTCCATGAGTTGAGCGGTGACGAGCAAGCAAACCAGCGGAGATTGCGGCTCGTTGATTCTTGTTGTTGTCACTTAAAACATGCGGAACCCATGCTCCAAACTTCTGAAATTTTCCCATCGAGTGAAGATGCTTCACTATAGCAGTGTGGGAGAATTTCATTTTCTTTGCCAGTTCTCTTGTCGTTTGACGCGAATTTTCGTGCAAATGTTGGTTTAATCGCTCCTCATCGAACTCAACTGGACGGCCAGAAGGTTCACTGGACATTGAGGTGCGTCTTTGATGTCAAAATTTCCATTTTTGAACTTGGCATACCAATCATGGGCGGTTCTTTCAGCTATCGCACCCTCGCCATACACAGCACAAATGTCACGAGCAGCTTTTGCGGCCTTACAACCTTGATTGAAAGCAAAGAGAAGGAGGTGTCGAAAATGTTCCTTTTTCTCAACTTGACACTCCATTTTATAGATCTGAGTTTCAACACAAATTAGCTCTAGTATCCAAAAAACAAAATATAGATTCTGGTAGAAAACTTCTATTTAAAAAAACTGCGGGAACTTAGTTTCCAACCCAATATTTTAGTCTGCCCTTTTGTTGTTTTGATACATATGAACGAAACAGTGCGCCGGTTCGTCATTTTAGTTGTTATCTCGCTCGTCACCTAGTTTCGATGTGAAATTTTGACACATCATAAATACAGATTAGTATACAAATATGTTAGTCTCATGGTATCATTGAATGATATAAATAAAAAAAAATAACAATATATATTATAATGACAAAAAAAGCACCATTGCATTAGAAATGGATTTTTTTTTTAGAGCAGATTGCAATCAGAAAAATCTTTGATATAATCAGAAGATCAATCCGAATATTTCATTTGTTAAATTTGTTTGTAAACCAATTTGTTACTTGAACAACAACATAAAATCTTGAAAGACATATGCATGATTCTTATTCGGTTAAATAAGCATTTAAAAATATCTATTTTGAACTTAAATTATGCAGCATATCTCGGTATAAACATTATCCAACACATTTTTAAAAAAAAATTCTTAGACCTAAATTAGTATAAATTCGTTTTACTAACGACTTTCGATTGAATAAAAATCACTGGCGTTCTGTCAAAACTGATTAGTAAAATAATTTTTTAACATGATATATATAATATTATATAAAAACCTTCTTTTCTGGATTTCTGCTACCATTTTTCCGCACTATAAGTTTCTTTCCCTATATTAATTCCTGTTGGCGGTTACTTGTAATTTCCTGCAATTCTACTGATCAATAAACTTATCCCTTGAATCAACTTCTCTTCCGTATATAGTGATAGAATTCCGTCATTTTTTGCACTGATGACGGTATGTTGAATAAGTCCGAAATTAGTCTGCAATTAGTTAAAACATTGTTTTACCTGCTTATAATCAGGTATTAAATTCATGGCTACATAATTCAATTTGTCAACTCTTGAAGATTAGAAGGAATAGAAAATTAAGGTTGTACTTGAATAATGGACTAACACTTACACAATATGACTATTCTTCTAAACAATTAAATAACTCGCGTAAGGCGAATTTATTGCACACATTAGGGGTGGAGTTTTAAGCTAAATTGGATTTTTCTCTAAGTGACATGTGCATTGTATTTTTACCTTGCATAGCTTGTACGAAAAATATTCTTGAAATCTGCTACAAAACAAAGAAGTAAAAAGCGTTAGCTTGGCGACAATAACTGATGTACAAACTTTATTTTGTTGAAAATAATCTTGGTCAATTTAATTTTAGTGCTTATTTGTCGCTACTCTAACATAAAAAAATATTCTAGCCACAGCTAAGTTTGTATATTTTTTTCCAAAGAAGTTTTTCTTTTCCAGACCATTCGATGTCAAAAATTATGAAGTTCGATTAAGAAAACTTAGTTGGTACGTTTTATTTAATTTAGTTCTAAACTAAAATTTCAAACATTCACCCCATATGTTCACGTTTGTCTAGCATTCACTGCATAGGTTGACAAATATAATAGGGCATTGTCATACCATGTGATAGTAATGCGATAATTGTCACAGCATAACTAGTGACAGTGTGGAAGAACATTCTTTTCCACATTTCACACATAGGATATTTGTGTCGGTCTTAAGATGGTGTTTCTCTCTTTAAATGTAATATGTTTACATTTTCAAGAAATTTTGTGGGGGCTTTTTTCCGAAAATTGCGAGTACCATTATGATATAAAAGAAAATTTTACATTTACGAGATGTTTTTAGTGTATATAAAAGAAACTCGCCTTTGATGGTATCAGTCAACTGATGTTATAGAAATTAAAATGCGCTCAGCAATGATACCTCATAAAATGACAGGAATTACTATGCTCTAACATTCGCAAAAAAATTATTATTCACATTACAGCCAAAATGTCAATGATAATCGGATATACAATATGCGATGAATTATGATACGTGAACGGATATGGTATTGGATAAATTTAAAAAATAAGCAATCGCATACGAATATTTTTCTCCGAAAATTAAGGGTACCAATATGATGTAAAAGAAAATTTTACATTTAAGAAATGTTTTAGTGTATAAGAAAGAAACTCGTCTTTGAGGGTATCAGCGGACAGATATAATAGAAATTAAAACGCACAAAAGCAATGATACCTTATAAAATTACGCGAATTACATCTCTCTAAATTTTGCAAAGAATTTATTATTATTCACGTTACGGCCAAAATCTCAATGGTAAAGGGATATGTGATATGTGAACGCATATATGATATAGTGATAAATTCAAGAAATTAACTTTCGCAAACGGACGGAGAAACTGTTTTGTTGCTTTGCCATAGCTTGCGCAAAGAAGAGAGTACTTCAAAATCAGAAAAAAAGAGAGAAGAAATATATAACATACAAAAAGTGTTTTCAAATATATTACACACAGGTAATTTCTGATGTTTATTAATTTTTTTCCGTTGCCACTAGTGACGCTAATAGACCGGGCGATGGCTGCACAAACCATCATTTCATCAAGTTCATGGCTGAAATTCCAGGATTAGATATAACTGGATTCCCATATTAAAACAAAACTGGTCTGTCAAGCTATGCCTTGGGGAAAACTACTAGTAGATCAAATTTTGTAGTACATTGGTATGTTCCCACAGAGTTTTCCGATGAAATTCCAGCACCTCATTATTTCTCTCATCCCTCTAATATGCTGATGGGAACAAGCCGATCAACGACTAAAATTAAGTATGCTGGTGCTTTCCATCAAGATATGATTTCGAAAACCGGCTCAGTTTTAATATTCCAATTAAGTTCTACCTACACTGTTAAAAAATTGAAATTTTTGATCCATCGTCACTCCATTGCTTTTACAAAACCAATACTTCACTGTATTATGGAGCAATCTCATTGGTCAAAATAGAGATATTCTATAAAAAGCGACGATGTTGCAAAAGTTTCAAATTTTTAACAGTGTATGATTGGAATATCAGCAGTGAACGCTATGAGAGGAGGGTTTGTGGAGCCAACCACTTGCACTGTAGTTATCGTTGTCTTTACAGATTTTTCTGGAGCTGTCTCATCTTCTTAATTAATCTGTTATTGACCTTACGTACGCAAGAAGAAAAGAACACAAAACAAAACTTATCTTTAAAACCATTTATTAGATAAAAAGATCGAATTGTCATCATATACAGAAAAAATTATTACATGCTGTTGCAACAAATAACTCGGTAAACGAGAACACTTGAAAACGCTGTAGCAGACAATGCGTATAAATAGCCATATACTGAACAAGCGTTTCGTGGATAGGTAGATGGTTCGTCGGTAGTTGGTTTGGGTTACAAGGGTTATGCTGTCTGTCATTATAACTTTGGTAATTTCCTATTTTGAACAGGGAGTTATCATTTCTTGAGTCTGTTATGTAGATTTTTTTTAATTTGACAACAATGACAAAATGTACTTTTTTCTTTTACACATATAAAGTTATTTTTTGTACAAAAATCCTACAAAAGAAAACAGATAATAGCACATATGAATGCATTTTATTAATGTAATTACTACTATTTCTTAGATGATTTGAAAATAATTTACAGGCAGTGCTTTCCTACAAATGATATAAATATCAGAATATGGTTTCAAATTTTTTTTTCATGGACATTTGTTTTTATTTTAAATACACTTTGAGAGCACTTATTTTGAATTCTGTTAAGTGGACAAGAGGTAACTATCCTTTTCTTTTTTATGGGGACTTCTGTAATGTGAAGTTGAAAATTCTGTATCAAAACTGGTCTATCAGGACAAAGTTTTTATATTAAGTTTGAACTTTTTTTTCAATGGTATTTAAAGCGTTTTGAACTTTTTAAGGTATTTACAAATTACGAAATTTTTCTATGAAATGATCATTTAACATAATTTATTCTAGATAAATTAATGTTTCTTTAAGCAATATGATTATTAGCTGAAAAACATATGTTATAATAATAGAACTTTTTTTTGAAAAGCATTAATTAAATAAAAATCACCGTTAAACTAATATAATACATCTACAAAAATGCCATCTACTTTAAATATAAAGTATATCGTAAAACATCCATGGCAAATTAAAATGTTGTATACTATAGCACCTTTGTATAAAAAATCGGCACACATATTAGCATAAGATACAAACCAAGCACCAATATTTTATGTACAGCTAGAACTAAGACTGAGTCAGCACTGTACAAAATTATTAATGCTAAAAGAAATTTATCTGTAGTTAATAGAATTGCTCAAGCAAATCATTTTCTTTTTTACAGAAACACATAAAAACATCCATTAGCACGTTACAGTATAACTTGTAAAAAGTGTTGGTTACTTCTAAGAAAAAATTCGCTTACAAATGCATTTTCAATATTGAGCAAGATTTTTCGAATCTTCATTTCTATGATTACTTAACTTATTCACATACAATTTCTTTTTTATGCGTGATGTTTTTCTGCAGTTTGTAGATAACTCCCTTTACTTAACTGTCCTCTAAATATGCGATCTATTTTAGGATATTATAGGCTTAACAGAATGCTTTTTTCTACATTTTGATTGTTTATTTATTTTTTCCCTTTTTATTCATTTATATTTAGTTGCAATTTGATATTTTTAGATTTAAAAATTTTAAATACAATTTGCTTAATTTTTTTCATGCTTTTTTTTTATCTTGCTTTATTCGAATTTTATACTTATGATCTTAAATAGACTGTAATTCATACAGTTAAATTTTCTTTTCAATTTTATTCAATCTTTATTTTTATTAGCTTTTTATTCTTTTGACTCATTTAAAAAAATAAAATTCCTTATACTCAGATAAAAATATTTTCTGTCATATGTTGAAAATTCAAATAAATCCAATTTTTAAGATGTAAAATATACAATATAAATTAATATCAATTGAATTTCCTTTTTTCCAGAACATTTTGTTGAAACAGAGATTATAGATAAATGAAATTAATGTATTTAGAAGGATATTAGCATTTTGAAGTTTATATCCCAGTGTCTTTAAAATTTTTGTTTCATTACTTCATAAGGATAAGTCTTTTCTGTTTAAGTGGACTTTATTCTCACAAGAATTTTTTTTTTTTCATTTTACATATTTTAGATAGAGAAAGATAAGATTAACGATTAGAAACAAAGAAAAGTATTATAACTTTTCTTTTTTACAAAGATTGTGTGAATAATGACGAGAAAAATGAATTGATCTCATTTGAAAAGACTTTCTTTTTTATATAAAAAAAACTAGGCATAAAGCTAAAATAAATGTTTAATTAATGAACATTTTTGAGATAAAATCTACTATTTTATGTGTTAGCATTTTTTAATGGATGTGTTTTAATTATTCTAAAAATTACGTTTGCCCTTCTCAGAAGGATTATAGTATCAAAACTGCATATTGGCTTTTGCATTCATATATGATATGATATCAGGAAATTTTACTAAAGATTTTAGAAAAGATTTATTGTTAATTAATGTTACAATTATTCATTTTATTTAAAATAATTAATACTATTAATGAACTTTGTTTTTCAATTGCCTTGAAAAGTAATAATGAAATTATTGTTATTAAAAGTATTTTTTACACACAAATATATTTAAAAAACGAATTATATAAAAACTTGTCTAATAAACTGGAATTTAAAAACTGAGTTTGTAAAATGCCATCATACTTGAGCAATACTATATATACATTAAACACATACATGTGTATACATACATATTTATATATATATATACCAAGAGGGTTGGTCATAAAAGCTAAGTAAAAGAAATTTTTTTTACTGGGATAGCTTTTAAGACAGAAAAGAAAGAAATGAATATCTAATTGAATATTTACACAAGAGTTTTTTTTTCACACGATATGACACAATCTGCTTCAAATGATACAATATTAATAAATATGTACATATTTTGTAAATCCGAAACTTGCAGTTGTTGTTGACTAAAAAGCAATGAAAAATACTAAAAGTATCGCTGTCAAAGCAGATACTATTAATATTTTATAACAAATATATTTTAATTTATGGTATTTTTCAGTTTCAGAAGTGCAGTTTACAATGATTTTTGTTTTTTTTTAAATACTCTTTAATCGAAGTTACATCAAATACATATTTGGAGTAAATACAGATTTACGCATTTTAAAAAATGAGATTGTTTATTTAAGTAAATTTATTCAATAGAACATTTTGTATTTTTATGCAGTAGAAATAATTTTTAAATGTCAAATTTGTTGTAAGTTAAACAAAATAAAATGTTTCCTTTCGAGAAGATATTAAATATTTTTTTGCTTAACTGACCAACCCTGCATACTTACAGAGTCTAAACTTCTCCAATCTTGTTTAAATAAATTTGAAAGACTAATTACTACGCCTATAATTTCTACTGATTATTGTAAAAGAATTAATAGGAGTGGTCTACGTATTCAAAATGAAGCACCTTTGTGAGACATTTTTCAACACAATAGATGTTTGTGCCAAAAAAAGTAAATGCTTATTCTGAACAAGATAAAATGGCCGAACATATCTATTAATGTAACTATTTTTTTTAATTCAATGTAAAACATATTACATTACCATCATTTTCATATAAAAGTTACATAATAACTAGAATTTTGAACATTTGCCAGTTATAATGTGCTCAAAAGCGTTATAAATAATTCTATAAAATAGATCTGGTGAGGATATTTTTATCTCTTACATTTTAATTTTTAGCGATTAATTGTTATTTTAGATTTGAGTTTTCGAAAATGTGTTGTAAATTTTGTAAGAATAAAGCGATAAATTTTGTCTTTCAGTAATTATTTTTGTTATTCTCTTTAAAATGTAACTGATCAATTATGTATAGAGCTATTATTTTTATTTTTAATGTTATTTTGTCATAAGAATCGACACGCTGCTGCCCGTGATGTATATGTATGTATAGTTTGTTTTTACTAATTTGAGCCATTATTTTTTTAAGAAGCCTTATCAAACATTATATCTTAAGCACATTTTGAGCAAAAATGTGAAAAAGATGAGCAATAAATTCAGTGTATATGCTACAAAAATGTAAATTTGTTCCACTTTTATGATGACATTGTTTTGATGAATTGTGCTGTTTCGTAACGTATAATAAGTGCTGAGATGAATATGATATTAATATTGAAATTCGCTAATTTTATAAATAATGATTTTCATACAATATAGGTTTATCTTGCAAAAAGTGCTTTGATTATTTTTCATTCAAGCAAGGTAACATTTTGAACATGTGAAATCCCACCCACAAACCGTTTGAGCTAAGAAAAGGAAATAATTTTTATTTGAATAGGTTTTGGAAAGTCATTTATAAGACTTTTTTTTTTTTTTTTTGGAAATCGGAGGTTTGCGGAGAAAGGAATGAGCATGAAAAAAACATTGATTCATTTTCTCATTACTTAAAAAATCAATGCCATAGATCAAGTGATATTTAATGACTATGATATTAATTTAACATTGTTTGAGTATTACATTAAATTGAATGCCTCAATTGCGAAAAGATTGCACGTTGCCCTACGTATAATAAAATTTATATTTGTATATAAATACGTATACTAAGTGACAGTTTTACACTAAGACTGTGTGAGAGTTTTAAAATATTCTCCGAATTTTAGAGGCTACATGAAATACTCTCTGATACGACTCCATTCAAATTCATATTGTTTTTATGTGTACACATTATCAAGCATAATGCTAGTACGGGTGCACAAAATTTCCTTTATCGTGTGTTTGGAATAATATGAATTCTGTTCAGATGGCCTGATATAAATTTTAATAATATCTAAAGGCTAGCTGTTTGTTTTTGTTTATTCGCCTGTCTTAGTTAGAATTTAAAAGGATAGAATCATGAAAAAATGTAATCATGTTTTGTTGCACTTTTGTTTATTGCTGAGTACAAATTTTTGCGCATTACAGCTAATTAGACTTAGATGTTCAAGTAGATATCTTGACATTACAAATTTTAAGCCATAGCTATGATTAAATACGGTTCTTCTCAACAATAGGAATAGTTGTACAACAAGAAAACGTTTTATTTTATACTTAAAGGTATCAATGTGATCATCCAATATTTTGCACGTTTTGTTTTATATTTAAAAGTATCAATGTGATCATCCAATATTTTGCACGTTTTGTTTTATACTTAAAAGTATCAATGTGATCATCTAATTTTTGTATAAGTTTCAATGATGAATTGTGATTTTCTATACGATAAAATTGCACATGTGTATTTTTAAATCAATATTTTCAACTATTTTAGATATATAAAACTAATTTTCAAAGGGAATTAAATCCTCCAAAATATTTAATCATTTAATAATTATTTACAGTTGATATTTAAGTAATTACTACTACTTACTGTTTTTGAAAATTTTTTTGCACTTAATAATAAACAGATTTGATATTTTTGTGTACCTCTCACCTCTTTTATAAACATTTTGTAACATATATAACATGTTAGAGATTTGTTTTAAAAATGGTTATTTTTAAACGATTGATTTTCTTATAACGTTATGACCCTCCGAAACCTATTCTTGAATTTTTTTAAATTTCAAAATGTTATTTTTAAATTTTTAAACAAGGTACTAAGCATTAAAACAGCTTTTGAAAAGTTTGTAAAATTGCTCAGGTTGTAAATGTGTAGTAAATGTCTTGAAAAATTTGTTCTTATTCATTCTAAAAAAATCCATAGATTTACCAAATATTTATCAGTGGAAATTGCAAAATTGATTGGAACAATATATTTTTTTCATCTTTTAAAAAGCTTTTAATTGTATTAAAACACGAATGAATTTCTCATTAAAGTTTGGTCATTTCTTGAGTAATAAATTGGACGCATGATATAAATTTAATTATGTGTTAAACTAACATATCCAATGGTCGTCATGTTCTCAAGTACTCAAACTGTTAGTTGATTTTTATACTTTTGAAGTACAGATATAAGTGCATTACACTTAAAGTAATAATTATAATGCTTTATTTGTTTATAAAAATAAATTAAGTAACTTTATATAGTTTTTAAACGATTTTTGAAAATCTTATTAAAATTTATTATGTGTAAAAATAATAACTGTTACCAAATAATATTCTTCTAAATTAATTAAATTACTTCGCTAAAATTATGCTTGTTTAACCAATTTAGATTGTATGCATATGCAATAATAAATCTGTTACTAATGGATTATTTTTTGAATGCTTTTTTTTAATTAAATCTAGTGTTAATTTAAAATATTTAACATCTTTCATATAAATCGGGAATATAATATGTTATTGTTTGAATCAGGTATTTATAACCAAATTATGTATTAATCTTGAAAACAACTACGAAACAATTAGTAGAAGGTAAACTTATGTTTTTTTCTTTCTATATTGAAATTGAAGACAATGTAAATTATATTTCCTTTTGCAATTTGTGTGAAAGTGGTATTATATGTAAATTTCAAAATAAATATTATTTGGTAAAAAAAAAAGTAATTTATGAAGATCAATAATTGTACGATGTTTAATTTAGATTAAATTTGCAAATTTATTTCCTGCAAGAGGAAGTCGAATGTAAAAATAGTTCTTGTGAAAAAGACGACCTTTGGGCTTTTATCGTGTTTCAACTTTGATATTATGCAGCAAATTTACAAATTGGTATTCTTTCCTATCGTTCAATACATAGACAAGGGAACATGTATTCACGCAGTTTACAAGCGCTCTGCCACTTCAGGTAGTTATTCTGAATGCAAAGATATGCACAGTCAAAAATTGGACGTGGACAAGAAAGTTTTTTAGTAGAACAGTTATTGGAGGCAGATATAAATGCAGCATTCCGTCCAAGGGACAAATATATCAAAGAAATATATCCAAAACTTTTGTGTTAAAATGAATATGCGGCATATAAAAATCAGCATACATAAATAGAATGTGTATTACAAGCATGTATTTATGGATTTTAAACGGAAACTTGTTACGCTGTAGAAAATTAATAGAAAGTAAATACATAGAAACAACATCAACAGACTTGATTGTTTGTTGATGTACCTTTTTTGCACACAAAAAGGTTACTTTAAAAGCCTTAAAATAATCATATATTAACTTTTTTTCTGGTTAGTCGTGTTTTTTTTTTTTTTTTTTTTTTTTTTTTTTTTTTTAATGTGGATTTTTGTGCATGGCATTTATTTTAACTTATTAGGAATCTTTTTTATATAAGAATAAAAGTTTAAAAATATTTAGATGAAGAAGCCTATTAATTTTTGTCAATTGTCAACAGCAATAAAAAGGTAAAAAAAGAATTGAATATAAGTGTTGAACAGTTACAATATTTTCATATAAAATGTGGCATAATTTATAGCAATAGAATTTAGCATTAAAATTACAAAAATTGCGAAATATTTCCACGTAGCTATTAAAGTTCATCCATGACATCATAAAATAACAAGTTACTGTGCAACAATACAAATTATTATAAACATTACAAAAATTGCATCACATTGTATTATTCATGAAAAAATAGGACAAACCACCCAAACATATAATAAAATACTGATGGCAAATAATATAAAAAATCTGTAAAATAGCACTCACACATGATAGAAGTTTAAATGAAGTTTTTTTAAAGAAAAAATGCTTTAAAAATGTCGAAATGTCAACTAAAACGGAAATGTAAAATATCTTTCGTGATTTTACGATTCACATAAATGTATAAAAAATATATGATGAAAGAGATAATAAAAAAAATAGTAAATTTAAATAATGTGTGTGTGTAAACTAAGTATATAATATTACAAAAATAATATAAAATAAGCTATTGAATCATAGATTTCCGGTTATTTATTATTATAGAAAAAAAAATAAAGAAAATAAATTAAAATTAAAAATATGTAAAGTAAATGCATTTCCTATTGCGAATTTTTTGTAATTATTAATTATGTGATTGTAAAAAAAAAGCTCATTTTTTTTAAAAAAATGCGAGTAAAAATCAGCTAGCTTCTAAACCAAAGTATTAAAAGTTTTAATAAAGAGTAAATGGTATAAAATTATTAATACCAGAATATTATGGTAAAATAGTAAAGTTCAATGTTGCATTAATAATAAAATAAAAAATTCAAGTAAGAACTAAATATGACGACTTCAGAAGTCAAGGGGTACAAGTGACAGAAATTCGATTTGGATAAATTAAGTTCAAAGATAACTGACGTTAAATCTGAAAATCAATAACAATTGACCGAACTGAAATAAGAAACTACCACTGGTTTCATTATGGTCCTTGAACTCTTATTTCAATAATTGTTTTAAAAAAAAGTACATTACAATTTTTTTTTTAATTTTAATTAATCAGTATTAATAGTTTTTCTGCAAAAGTAATTGATCTCTAGAACGCAGCACATAATTAGAAAATCACTTATATTTCTTTACCTAATTAAAAAATAAAATAAAATAAAAACACATGTCAAGGTCGTTTGTGCACTTAGTTCATTTTTTGTTTTTTAATTTTGTCACTTATTCCCCTTGGCTTCTAGGGTCCTCATATATCAATTAATAAAATGCAGTATTAGCATTTAATGTGCTGTTTTAAGAGGTAGATAACTATATATATATTTATATAATATGATTACATCGAATGCTCTGTCTGCAATAACTGTCGAACGATATTTCCAAATGAATATTTTAGAAAAAATGGCTTCCTTGATCTTTATTTTTTTACATACTAGGAAAGAAAGAGAATATCGTTCCCTTTACTGAAAGCCATTAAGTCGAATCAAGTCACTTCACTTCTGGTTATATACTAGCTTGGCACATTTACACGAAAAACGTACATAACCTATTATCCTTTCAAAAAATGTCACACATAGCACAGATACGCCATTTTTTTTCTTTCAGTTCGTTCACCTTTGATTTTTGTTTGTATTTTCATCTATTTATATGAGAAAAAATTCGTCCAATCAAATTCTTCAATTTAATTCGTATCCACCAGTTCACAAATTTGAAAACAAACTAAATTTATATGTATGAATATGATTACTTAAAGTACTAATACAACACAAGGATGATTAAAAAACTGATATTGACATAAACATATTTGTTCTACTCGTAGATTCACATGATTATACTTATGTATATATAATGATGGGACAAAAATGTAATTCATCTGTGTACACTGGTGCATACAAGAGAAATTTCCATTACTTCGATAAGGACTTTCGTAATAGTGTCTAATAGAAATAACCACATTCGGATGCGAAAACAAGGATTTCTTTTTCTTTTTCTTTAGTAAAATGAGAAGAAAAAAAAACTTTTTTTTTTCGTGTTTTTTGTATTTCTATTTATTTCACACTTTTGTGTAACTAAGTGTTCCTTTACTCTGCAATTTCTTCTTCATTTTTTTCCCTAGATTCGGCGTTTTCGCTGTCTGTCGCTTCTGCCGTATTTTCCTCTTCCTTCCCGGCCTCCTCCGCCTTATCCGATTCGTTGTTCTCTTCACCGGCAGCGTCGCCATCTTGGGTCGTCTGGCCGGCATCGTCCTCCGCGGAGCCGCCATTTTGGTCAGATTTCTCTCCACTAGATGGCGCTTCTTCGTTCCCCTCGTTCTTTTCACTGGCATTTCCATTGCACGCTTCTTTCTCCTCACCGGCCTCTGCAAAGAGAAAAGAGAAAGAGAGATATAATAAAAATAAAAATAAAAATCAAGATAGCAGCTTATTAAACGGATTCAGTTTCACAGCTGAATGAAACTCACAGGAAATTATTTCTTTTAGACCTATGGTCTGGAAATTCCGCTCTCACTTATTATTATTATTTTTTTTTACTTCCCAACCATTTTCTTCTCCCCCTTTTTTTAGATTGTTATCATAAATTAAGAAAAATTCTGTTTGCTCATTTAAATATGCCTACCACTTCGAATACAACATTTTGTCATATAATTATTTTAATTTATAAAACGAATAGATACATTACGGTAATTATTTCTTTTAGACTTATGGTCTAAATATCCTGCTCTCACTTTTCTTACCCCCGCCCCTCATTTCTCTCCCCCCCCCCCCCCCACAATCTTAAATTGCTATCACAAATTAAGAAAAATTGTATTTGTTTATTTTAATCTACCTACTGTAGCATCCTGTGATGATTTGAATCTATATCTCTACATTTAGTATTAGAATATTCATCAAAAATTTTAAGTTTAATTAGTTTGATTTTAAATATTAGAAAATAAAAGAAAATGTAAATATAATAATATAATATTTTATCATTGAGAAACAGACATATTATTATTTATTAAAGTCTTTTAATGCTAGTACATAATTAAATAAATTAAGTACTTGATTCTGTTTGCGTTTACATTTTTTATGATCCATTTCAAGGGAGAAAAAATGAACTTTCAGATAGAAACAATTATTTATTTTAAATTCGACTGCAAATTTTTCTACCACTTTTTTTTTCTCTTCACTTTTTTTCCCCGTGTTTTAGATTGTTATTATGTAATTAAAAGTATGTTTGCTCATTTAAATGTGTCTATAGCTGTGAAGCATCATAATGCTGTATAATTACTTTAAATTACATCCCAACAAATAAAACGTAAAAATTCCTCCAAACCATGTTGTTGTTGTTTAATTAAAATTATCAAAAAATAGTACAATAAAATCATTAGAGATTTAATTCATTTGAAAATACAATACTGTGTTATATACTTCAATATTTATGAAATCAAATTTATAACTTTTTTACTTTATTTATATTCATCGTCTATTACCGAGGAGAACATTGACTTAAAAATTCTAATTAGTGAAAATGAATTTTATGCGTAATTATAGTATTTTCAACTAATACTATAAATTTGGGCTGGAGTATCTTAAAAATATATCATAAATTTGAAATATTCATTGAATCCCTAAACAAAATATCAAAAATATAAAAACAAAAATTATTTTCTACGTTTTTTATAGTGCAAAACTTACTTATACATCAAAGGTAAATCTTTTTCATGATAACAATAATCTTTTTCATGATTTTAAGAAATAATAATCATACTTTTACAGTAAATAATTTACACTTACAACAATACAAACACAAAATTCTTAAATATAATCATGCCTTGAAAGTAAATTGAATTAGTAATACAGACTGGCAACTATTAATTTAACTTTTTTTTTAAGCAAAAGGAACGTTACAAGAAATTGAATTATTGAAAATACTGACATTTAAAAAAATAATAATAATATTGTATGTTGGAGGTAAGAATTCGATTTTAAATGCTGTACTTCTGAACAAAATTCAGATTTAAAATTTTTAAAATGACGCAATTTATTTATTGATTTATCTATTACAAAAAATCGTTTTTTAAGAACCACTGAATCATGAATTAATTAAATAGCTTATTTCATTGTAAAGTTATAATGTAGCTCATCATATGCATTATTCCATTTATATTTACAAAATTTAATTTCAATATCAAACCAATAACCATATTTTAAAAAGTTATTGGACTGATATTACGTTGGTACAAAACATTATTAAGTATGGAATGATGTAACAAGTCATATTAAGTCTTGATGTAACAATGTGACTAGTAATAATAAGGTAATACGTAGATACAGCTCTGTGTATTCATGAATAATTATTACTCTGAGTGTACTATTATTACTATTATTATTATTATTATTACTAATCATTGAAAGACAATCCGTCATAAAACAACAGAGAAAATAAATTAGTGGGACTTGGAGAAAGAACTAAGAGAAAACCATAAAAAACTTGAGAAAACTTAAATTTGAACAGTAGGAAATAATAATTGAAAAATTTGCTTCGAGAAAGAATTTCGAGTAGTGAGCTTATAAAATAAAATTGCATAAGTTTTAAAGTCACTAAAATATTGTTAAAATAATAGTAAATTTTCTATAGAGCTTGATAAGAATTTTCTGAAGTAGAAAACTTGATATTAATATAATGAAAATTAGATAACATATGAATTGAATGAAAGATATAAAGAAAAGTATATTCTAATAGATGAAATTAAATGCAGTCTAAGTCTAATATAAAATTAAACTGAGATAGGTTGGGTTCTGTTCAAGATAAGACCTATTCCAGGCATCAACCTTGCCATCGATGATTAGGAACAGTCCAAGCCCGCTTTTTGAGACCATATATTTAGCATTGGAGATATGTTATACATTTTGTAGGTTGGTAGGAATTTAATTTTGGTAAGTTTTCATGTATTTCGACATAAAAGATGATTTTTGGAGATAAAGATTTTTTTTTTTTTTTTTAAGATTTCGTTTTTATATTAGAGGCTATTAGACAATTGTCTACAACTAATGCTACAGTCGTGAAAGAAAAAAGGTATGAGCTGTATAAACATAAGGTATATTTCCACGAAGTACACTCGGTAGCAGCGATTCCCAAACTATGGGTCGCGACCCATTAGTGGGTCACGATGGGTGATTTCGTAAATCGTGGTACAATCGAGATTTACATAAAAATACATCTTTTATTTCATCTGTTTAAAAAATATAACATATTTAGCAGCAAATAATAAATCAAAGGAGATCCTTAATTTCCTTCTGGGATGAACATACAAGCAGAATATCCAGAAATATCTAAATCAGCTTTGAATTTCTCCATGGAGTTTAATATGACATACTTGTAATGTGAACAAGAATTTTCTACTTTGAAAAACAAGTACAGAGAGAAATTCCGTGTAGAAAGTGGCTTAAGGTCAAAATTAATTCGTTTTAATTATGATATAGATGTCCTCATCAGCAAACAAAAAAAAGCCTTTTTCGTTCGCAGCTAAAAGCTTATGGAATTGATACAATTTTCGTATTGAAATACCCCTTATATTAGGTGGATCCCGTATACCAATCAAGTTTGAAAACCGCTGCTCTATAGTTTAATTTTAGAAACAAGAAATGTACAGAGTTGGGATAATCCTACTATATCCTTGAACACAATCACCTTACCCTCGCCACATACGATGAACTCGTAAAATAGAATACGACTCTTTGTCGTTATAGTCAAAATGCAAATTAATAGGCTAAATACACGTCTGTAAAATTGTCATAACTTGAAGAACTAACTTTAAGGATTCGTCCAAAAAATAGGGAGTCAATTGAAAAATCTGTGTAGAAGTTTTATCTTTTTAATCATATTGATATATTCGAAAAGTATGTGTTAAAGTTTTAGCGATTGGATTATACAGATTTATTGAAGACATGTATTTAAAGATTGCAATTGTGTTGCGTTATAACAATTAGATATTTTTATAACAGAATATGCCAAAAGTGTCTAGTTAAATTTTGGACAAAAAAAAAAAATAAAAAAATATATAATAAAAATAAATTGTTATTTTCGTCATTTACCGACAAATAGAAGATATCATGTCTTTTAAGTTCATAAGCTCAAAATATATAACAAATGACGATGTATAACTTATTAAAAAAAGATTATATTTTAATTCAAGCATGCTAATCATGATTTAAAATAAATAACATCATACATTCACAAACATCGAAACAGAGACAACAAACTGACTCAAAAACGAACAACATCCATTCAACCAAAAGATCAGGCAACAAATAACATCGATTTCAACAACATCGATATTATTTTAATCGCATGCAACAAATAGTGACTTACCTTATCAATAATTTACCTCTTGGAAAAAACTATTCGAAGCTATTAGTATTAATTTAATCAAATGATGATTTGTTTCGAACATTTTAATACTATAAACGTGCTTTCGATTTCGAAAATGCGACACGTTCAAAGGAAATACAGATCATTTTCTTATAAAATAAACATTACTATTATTTTTTATTCAAACTAACTTGAATTAAATGAGTAAATTTTATCAAATAAAGTTTAAACAATTTTATCAAAAAAAAAAAAAAAAAAGAAAAAAAGAAAAGAAAAGAAAAGAAAAGAAAAGAATTGGAAAATTTTAAGATCGTATATTCACATTTTGAATTAATTACAGTTAGTTTTTTTTTTTTTTTTTTTTTTTTTCAGAAATGAAAAAATTGAATTATTATTCGAATTATTATTATTATTATTATTAAATTTTTAAAGCAAATAATAACAATACCGTAATGTCCGGCGTATAATCCGCGGATCAAACAATCATTTTTTGACTCAGAAAGTTTTAAAAAAGAAATGTAAGTTGATATATCGCGTAAATATTTCTCTTCAATCACTAAGTAAGATATCTGGGTCCAAAAAGAATTGTTTTATCAACGGATTATACGCCGGAAATTACGGTAATAATTTATTTTATCTTATTTAATACAGGATAAAAATGATACGAAATACAATATTTACTGTTTTTCGCTATGTTTCTAAAACAAAAGTTGATTTTTTTAATTTCTTTTTATTTTTAAATCAGATTTTAAAAATGAAAAATTACAATTATGTAAATGTTCCAGAATGAAACATACATTGATTTTTTTACTGTCTCATAAACATCGTACAAGACATTCTCATAAATTTCCAAGAACGTTAAATTATCAATGCACGAATAAGTATTTTCAGAATTTAACAGAATAATAAAAAGATTTTAGTTGTTAAGTCTCTTATTCCTAAAATATATAAAAAAAAGGAATTTTTAATTTTTTTATTTTTCTATTTATCATTTATTTATTTATACATTTATACTTTTTAAAACTTTTTTTAGTTTATTCTTTTTATACATATATATATATATATATATATATATATATATATATATATATATATATATATAATTTTTTTCCCATTTTTTTATGTTTTATATTTATTATGTAGTTTCTATGCATTGTTCTATTTTATGTTATATAATGTATTCACATACAAAATTCGCAGGAAAAATCTAATACACTGCACATCTAAAAATTTATAGCAAACGTCTTAAATACGTATTCATAATAAAAGGGTATTAACGTCAATAATTTATATTTAAATTAAAATATTCTGGATAAAAAACGTTTCTTTATTTCTCGGATTCAATCAAAGCTTCATCGATATATCAATATTACGAAAAACATTTTCATAATCTTACAGAAACTCTAATTCAAAGATATGTAAATATATTTTACAATATATTTATTTCGGTTAAATTTCACCAGAAAATCTATTGAATAACATTTGAACAAACCCCGCAAATATTTTCGATAAATATACAGGTGTTACAATTGTTTTATTCAACCAGAAATGCAAACCAATGTATCTTGTTTTAATAAAATTAAAAATATATAAAAGACTGGGAGGTGGCAGTGCAGACAATCACATCATCGAGTTTATGAATAAAAATCTAGGATTAGTTAAATCTTTATTTGCACATAAAAAAAAATCGGTCTGTCAAGTCATATCTTGGTGAAAAATACCTAAAAATCTGGTTTTAGCGGCTGTCCCGTAGGTTTACCATTGTGCTTTCCTGCAACCAAAATTATGAAAACATGGATGCTTTGGAGCAGGAAAACATAATGGTAAACCCATCAGTGAACCGATAAAATCGAGTTTTCAGGTGTTTTCCACCAAGATAGGACTTGACAGACCAATTGCGTTTTAATATGCGAATTGAGATTTAACTAATCGTAGATTTTCATCCGCGAAGTTGATGAGGTGATTACCTGGGCTGCCGCTTGCCAGTCTATAACAGATATTTAAAGTAAATTATATATTTATGCTACAAATTATGAATCAAAAAATTTCTCATCTCAATAATTACATTCCTGAATATTTAAAGATATAATACAAAATTTATAATATAAAAATTAGATAAGTTTTTTCATTCAAATTGATTTTTAAAAATTACTAGTTGTATCGCTTTTTTATGAAATATTTACAAGCATAATTAAATTAATTAAAAAAATAACTGTTCTGAAACTTTTGCAAATCTTCTTAAAACAATGTAAATAAAATATATCGTGATATATCTGTAAATGGAAAGTTTTTTGTAATTGCAAGTTTTTCATATCCCTTTTTAAGAGAAAAGCCACACTTATGTATACATGGTTGTGAAAAAAACCATTTAAAAAAGTATTTACTTACGACTGTTTCGTTGCGTTTTCCGAATGTGAATATTTTTTGCATTTTACATTTAATTTTCATTGGTGGTATTTAAAAGTAAGGTCCAGGTATAAGGGGTTAAATCGTTCTTACTGTTTAAGTATGATGTTGTTGATTGAATACCGCAAGGTACATTTCTCAATATAAAACAAGAAAGAAGGGGAAAAAAAGATATTTTTATTTATTTAAATACATTCCCAAATTGTTGCACTTTGAAATGTAAAATAGCAATGTTACGAGCCGAGTTGTAATTGAAGAAGTTTTCTGGAAAAAGACGTAGCTTCATTTTTGCACTTGCTAAAAAAAAAAAAATAATAATAATAATAATAATAATAATAATAATAATAATTTTATTTTTAAAGTTTTTTGAAAATTATTTTTCCTTCTCTACATTACTCTAAACATTTATAAACGTGTGCTGCCAATAATATCCAAAAATATCTGTTCTGAATGTCTTTCTTTTCTTTCTTTCTTTTACAAGAAAGTGGACATCTAAAAAATATCCCAATGGAGCTACTTCCGCTTTTTCAGCAAACCATCAATTTAAGGCTGACTAAGACACATATACCATTCTTTTCATTTCTTTTTTAATGATATCGACAGCTATAAAAATCACAGAATTCGTATATAATATGAAATACTTTATATATATATATATATATATATATATACCGGGTGTCCCAAAAATGACTGATGGATTTTAAAATTCAATAACTTGCAAACGGTGACAGCTATTTAAAAAAATTTTGCAGGAAGGTTATGTATAATGTCAGGAGTTTTTTATTTTTTATTTTTTTTAACCGTAGTTTTTTATTTTAGTTCGCATCTCAAACAATAGGTGGCGCTGACGGCGATTGAAGGCCGGGTGATCAGTGCTGAGTGAAGCGTCGGCCTGGCCTTCAGTCGCCGTCAGCGCCACCTATTGTTTGAGATGCGAACTAAAATACAAAATTACGGTAAAAAAACTCCTGACATTATACATAACCCTCCTGCAAAAAATTTTTGAATAGCTATCAGCGTTTGCAAGTTGTTGAATTTTAAAATCCATCAGTCATTTCTGGGACACCCGGTATATATGTATATATGTATAAATATATATATATATATATATATATATATATATATATATATATATATATATATATATATATATATATATATATATATATATATATATATATATATATATATATATACCCATTATATAAATCACCATCTCCAGCGAATATAGAATAACCCAATACGACAAATAAAAACTTGACAAGACAATCAAATAATACTAATAATTAAAATATTTTGTTCTACATTTAAATAGCTAAAATAGACCATAATAATAAACAAACAGAGATGAAAAACTTGCAGCATCAAATGGAAATTCAATATAGATATATATATATATATATATATATATATATATATATTCAGATGAAATTTGGAAATCCCCGGATAAAGAATACACATAATTATTTTTTATTTGTAATGCTATCAAAAGTTATAAAACCACAAAACTCTGGCGGAATATTAAACATTCAATTATTTGATTTTTTTTCGTTGCTACGGCTATTAAAGATTGATAATAAACATAATAATAGCGATTATTATGTATGATTAATAATAAACATGTCCGACTCACTCAGTTGTTATCGTCACGGGAAATTACATAAAAAATGAGGCTTTTAATAAATATTAAATATTTATTTACTTTTTTGCAATTTGATGTTAATGTAATTGGCACACAAAATTTCTATATTAAATATTTATTTACTAGTCGCAATTTGATATCATTTTAATTAACACTTAGAATTCCTCTTTTGATTTCTAATAACATTTAAAATCATAGAAATAAAAAATTCGAGCAGAATATTAAACACTTAATTATTAATTTATTTTTCGCTGCTACGGCTATTAACAATTAATAATAAGCATAAAAATAGCGATTAGTATTTATATTTAATTATCAACAAGTAAGACTCTTAAATTGATGGCGTCACTGGAGATTGTATTTAAAATAAGCCTTTTAATAAACAGTAAATATTTATTTACTAGTCGCAATTTACTATAAATTTAATTAACACACAAAATTTCTCTTTTCATTTCTAATAATATTGAAAATTATAAAAACACAAAATTATAAAATTAAACATTTTATTGTCAACTAACATATAATCGTTGCTACGGTTATTAACAATTAATAATAAACATAATAATAATAATTAGTATTTATGATTACTAATAAACGTGTAGTTTCTTTCATTCGACTGCATCACCGGAAATTGCATAAAAATAAGGTTTTTAATAAATATTAAATATTTATTTTCTAGTCGCAATTTAATATAAATTTAATTAAATACACAAAATTTCTATATCAAATATTTATTTACTAGCCGCAATTTTAATTAACGCACAAAATTTCTCTTTTAATTTCTAATGACATTGAAAATTATAAAAACACGATAAAATTCTCGCGTAGTATGCAAACACCGTTGCGAGATGAAATCTGCTCGTCAAGTGCGGTGGTGTGCTTAGTTTAATCGATAATCAAGATCTCGTTGCCCAATCAGCTTACATTTCGCATCGATTCTCGTTCCTCTCTCTCTCTACGGCACGTGTCAGCTTGAAAACAGTGTGCTCAGGAAAGTGACTCATTAAGTACTTTTAAAGCGTTTTTCAAATCAAAAACACGTTTTCATAGATATTTTGAGCCGCAATAAGAAAGTAATTTTCGTGAATGTGTTTCTTGTGCATGAAAGTTTTTGGATATTTTAATAGAAATTTAACTCTTACTCGTAGTTAAATTTAAATGTACATTTTCGCAGAAAACTGCTAATACAAACAAGGTTTGTACGGGTCCCGGAATTTCAAGAGCGGGAAATTCTTTGATATTAATATTTTCTTATAGAAAATTTCTCTTTAAATAAGGGGAAATTTCGTGCATTTGAATTAGAATTATTTTTTAATAATAATAATAATAATAAACGAAAAAAAAAGAAAATAAAAATAAATAATAATAATAATTGTAATTGTAATTTAACAAATTACAACGACTATTTGGAAAATAATATTGTGAAAGACTAAAATTTTAAAGACTTATAAATAAATTTTATATTATTATTAATAATAAAATTAAACATCATTTTTATGATGATCATAACGAGTCCTATATTACGTACGCCGTGCATTAAACATTAATATTCCTAGACCAATGATCAAAAAACAGCATTTTGTAGATCAACTTTTAAAAATTCAAAATGTTCATTTTTATTTGATGGAGTTAATCAGAATGACTTCTGAACGTCTCCTATTACGTACGACATGGATTAAACATTAATATTCCTGGACCCATCACAAACAAATTTAAAATGAAATTCAGTTTTACAATTTTCGGAACTGCAAATTTTTAAACATCTAAGCATCGCACATTTTAAATTTTTACCCCATTACGTAGAGAAAAAAATTAACTTTATATTGAAACTTGTTTAAAATCTTCATCACAATTTGTTTCGAATTTTTTTTTAAGTTTTTATTACTCTTTTTGTCATTGTAACAACAGAAGTATTCCATTTTTGAATATTAAATATAAACCAATCAGAAAATGAATAAAATAAAATAAGTTGCAGAAATCAACCAATAAAAAGATTCAGATAAATTTCAGATTTCCCAATTCTCTATAGAGAACAACAACTATTTTCCAAATAGTAAAAAAACTAGCCAACCAGAAAAAAAGGTTAAGTATGACTGCTTTAGAGAATTTGACCTTGATGTAAAACGTACAATTTTTAAAAAGTATTTTTGCGGATGAAATCACAGATTGGTTTGTTTATGAAAAGAATGATACTGTTCATCAAAAATTAATGGGTGGCCAAATTATTAAAAAAATGTTATGAAGCCAAAGTAACCAGAAGCGAATGCAAGTCCTTATTACCGCCAGTAACAAATCGGGACTTTGCCCATGGGCCCCAGACCTTAAGGGGCACCCAAATCCATACATTAAATTTCAAAATGTTTACTTTTTTTTTTCAATTCCAACTCTTCCATATGTTTAAAATATTAAATTCGTCTTAAAATAATATAACAAATTGCTAAAGTTATATAAAAAAGTTTTTTTTTTTTTTTTTTTTTTTTTTTTTTTTTTTTGTACTAAGGAGAAAAAAAGAACTTTTATTAATCAAGTCATTTAATTTGGGATTCATGGAGCTAAGAATTTTCTTATATTTATATCGAAGGTGCGAAAATATGTTTATGCATTACACATGCACATACGAGTGGCCATCAGTCCTATTTGAATAACGTTGCAGTGAATCGAAAGGGGCCCCCCTAATTTATCTTTGCCCATGACCCCAATTTGTCATAATCTGGATCTGAGCGAATGAATTGAGGAAAAGGGTTTCAAGAGTCAATCAATCAGAAGTAACGATTATTCTCTTTGTTTAGTAAAAGGTTTTAGATGCAAGAGGAAGTCGACAAAATCCAAGTACTTTTATTACGTAGAATCCGTAATCTTACTGTAGTAAATACGTAAAAAAAACACAAACACAAAAGGGGTGATTCTATGTCAAATCAACCAAAACCAATATTATTTCACTATTAAACTTGATCATTTCAGATTTCAATGAGATTGCCATGGATCTTTCTCCATAATGACATAAATTAGAGTACATTTTTATTTTTTATTTATCGCTTTAAATTTACATACAATTAATTAATTAAACTTTAAAAAATTATCAAAATTAACCTTTTTTGTCTTACTTACATGTTTTCAATTTTGAATTTCTAAAATTCTATCAAATGTAGAAAATTTTACGGCCACTCATTTTAAAGAGGAGTTTATAAGGTTTAATTTGATATGCAAGTTGACTATGCATAGTCAAAAAAATATAATTTTCTTTATTTAAAATTTTTAAATTTTTTAGATAGTGTCTTTTAAAAAATTGGAAAAAATAGCATGTTTGTTGTAATATTATAAGCTTAAAATTCCGAAGTTTTTAGAGTGGAATCTCAATGGGATCAGAAATAATTAAATAAAAGCTAAAAATTACCATACAAATTATAAATGAATAACAAAATCGATAGAATTAAATTAATATTTTAAGGGTAATTTTTTGTTTTTAAACTATTGATCCCATTAAGATCCCACTTTAAAAATGTCAGAATTTTAAGTTTATAATATTACAAAAAGCATACATTTTTTTCAAAATTTTTTAAAAAAGACATTATTTAAATTGATATCAAATTAAACTTCATAAAAATCCTCTTTAAAATGAGTTGTCATAAAATTTTCTACGCTTGATAGAACTTGAGAAATTCAAAATGAAAATATGTAAGCAAACCAAAAAATGATGATTTTGCAAAATCTAAATAATTAATTACATGAAATTTTAAGGCTATAAAAATTTATAAATGTATATTCTCATTTATATCATCAGGCAGAACGATTCTTGAATATTTTGTCGAAATCTGAAAGGGTCAGTTTGAGTCACTGGTTAACTTGGCATGGAATGATCCAAAGAATAATGGGTTGATTTGAATGAAACAGGTTCTTATTCGTTTATTCTGTAAAATTATAAATTTATAGCTTTTAATTTTCTCTTTATCAGTAATATTTGTTATTAACAAAAGGACACAACAGATAAAAGAAAAATTTAGATTCTTTGTTACAAACTTGCAAATAGAAATGTAATTTTTGTAAGGATTTTTGACTGTCTTCTAATTATCTACCATACCGACGGTCCGCGTAAACACCATGGTAATCAAGAATAATTACCTATCATGTGGTGTCATTGAGTTAATTATGTATGATAGGATTTAACAAAATAAAGAGTTTTATTAATATCTTTTTAAGTTTAGATTCGATTTCCGTAAATTTAAAATCAGTCGACAAAATTCTGTAATGATTATATATGTTTAATTTCAAACCATTCGATTGGGTAGTTTTTTGCACTAGACGGTCAGAAGGACAGACTGACCATACGACGACTATAGGTGCTACGTATTTATATATAATTACTAACGGCGTCCCATGAGCTCAAGTTTTACACATTTAAAGAAATACATACCTGGGGTTGTGCAAATATAATGTTATCATTTTAGACAACAGTGTGGGGGTGAGGTCTGGCAAATGATATCGTAAGCTATCGCTAGGGGGAGGGGGGAGTTGTCTTTTGATATCGATAACATTTTTGAACTAACCAAAAATTTTATTTTTTTATTTTTCACATGGTTTTGGGTTCAAAATTTTATGTTATCGTTCTTTAGTATGTTATCTAATTTTATGAAAATACAAAGTTTTTATTAAAATTACTAAATTATTGTAAAAAATATTTAATTCTAAAATATGAAATAACCCAATATTTGACATTCTTTTTTTTCTTCATATATGTATTCATATACAATCACTGTTCAAGAAATCCTACGTAAAGTATATTTGAAATGAAGCGTGTGTTTACTAATAAATAATAGAGAAAGAATGTTGCCCACTTATTTTGTTGATAAAAATTTCTATTGCTCCACCTCTGCCTGTTTCATGCGGGTCAAATACAACGAGACATTATTACTGTTAAAGGCATCATGTAACAAAAATCTATTATAAAATAAATAATAACAATTTCTTTTAAGCGTTATATGATATAAAGGGATATTTCATTGACTTCTCTTCATTTGAATCAATAAAGTATTGTAACCAGTTTTGTATTTTGTACCAAATAAAACAGATAGATTCTAAAGATTAAAAAAAAAAAATAGGCATTGATAACGATATCATTACCGGGGGGGGGGGGGGATAAATGAATGATAACGTATGATACTGGATGTCGGGAGGCATTTTCAGAAAGAATCACGTTTTGAGCACCAGTCTTGGCGAGTTGGCGAAAGCGAGAACGTTCAGCTAGCTGCATCGCCAAACGCCAATCGTCGTTTTGTTTTGATTTTCCAATCCGAAATCATTTTAATCTGAAAAAGCTCTTTGTTTTAAACTATGTTTTAATTGTAAACAACGGTGAATAACATTTCCTCATATTATATTCTTTGCTTCATAACTTTTACGGAAAAACAAATGAACAATAACTCTTTGCAGAAGGAAGGGTTGCTATTCGCTAGGCGTTTGACGTCACAAACAAGAAAAGTTGCATAGCATTGACTTCATCTCCGCGCCAATCGTTGTTCTGGCGATAAGGTGCTCAAAACGTGATTCTTTCTGAAAATGCTGTCGGGAGGGGGTCCAAAATTACCTAATAGTTGATAACGTTAGATATACACAGCCCCCTTGGAAACGCTTTTATTTAGGATTTGAAACCATCTTTTAAAATCTGGACCACGACGAGGCCAGGGCCTCTATTTGAAATTGATATAGAAAAGGCCTGTTCAGTAATACTAATATTCCCTTATCATTTTGCAATAGAATGATTACTAATGCTTTTTTAAGCAATTGAAATACTTTCTTGTGTAGATTAAAATAAACATTCACTTAAAAAAAACAGTTTCTTAGAATAGCAATTTACTATTTTCTAAGTCGGTACAGCTTTATATAGTCTTTTGCTTCTATAATATGAATGATTGTATATACTTTTTTAATTAATAAAAATATTTTTTCTACAGTACAACATAGTTAATAACTATTAATTACATAAATATTAATTATTAGAAGAACTATTTTTATTTTTAATACTATGTTTTTCTGTAGATTAAAATAATCATTCAATTAACAAAAACGGTTTATTAGAAATTTCCTCATTTATTAGAAATAGCAATTTTCTATTTTATAAATCGTTTCATTTTTATACAGTTTTATATTTCTATAATATGAATGATTATATATACTTTTTTTAAAATAATGAAAGTACTTTTTTCTGCAGAACAACATATTCAATAGCTATTAATTACAGAAATATTAATTATTAAACGAAGCATTTTTAAAAAATCACTATGAATTTATAATGCCATGCTTCCATATGAGTATGCAGCTTATAATATGTAAGATTATTAATATCTTCGCAAGTCATTGAGATACATTTACTATAGAATAAAATATTTGATAGTATTCAATTATATAAATCTTATTAAAATTAGCAATTTTCTTATTTTTTAAATCATTATAATTTTATACGATCTTATTCTTCCATAATGTAAATAATTTTTTAATACTTTTTAAATCAATAAAAATATATTCTCCTGACTAAAGCATTGAATAACTAATAATTAAAAAATGTAAGCTGCCAATTTTCTATTTTTCTAAATCGTAATAGATTTATACAGTCTCATGCTTCCATATCAGTATCAATGATCATTAATATCTTCGTAAACAATTAAGATACTTTTTTACAGAATAAAATATTTGATACCATTTGATTACAGAAATCGCAGTTATTAAAAATAGAAATTTTCTTATTTTTCCAAATAACTATAGTACTATACAGTCTTATGCTTCCATAACATGAATGATTATAACGCTTTTTAAGCAATAAAAATAGTGTTTTTTTTTTTTATAGAACAAGACATTCAATAACTATTAATTACAGAAATTTTGATTATTAAACTAACAAATTTTTATTTTTCTAAATCGTTACAGATTTTTACCGTCTATTCTATCATATCGGTATGCATGATTATTAATATCTATCTTCACAAACTATTAAGATACTTTTTTTACAGAATAAAATATTTGATACCATTCAATTACAGAAAACGCAATTATTAAAAATAGTAATTTTCTTATTTTTCTAAATCAGTATAATATGATAGTCTTATACTTCCATAATATGAATGATTATTAATACTTTTTTAAGCAAAAAAATGCTCTTTTTTTTTTTTTTTTTTTTTTTTTTATAGAACAAGACATTCAATAACTATTAATTACAGAAATTTTGATTATTAAACTAACAAATTTTTATTTTTCTAAATCGTTACAGATTTTTACCGTCTATTCTATCATATCGGTATGCATGATTATTAATATCTATCTTCACAAACTATTAAGATACTTTTTTTACAGAATAAAATATTTGATACCATTCAATTACAGAAAACGCAATTATTAAAAATAGTAATTTTCTTATTTTTCTAAATCAGTATAATATGATAGTCTTATACTTCCATAATATGAATGATTATTAATACTTTTTTAAGCAAAAAAATGCTTTTTTTTTTTTTTTTTTTTTTTTTTTTAACAGAACAATATATTCAATAACTATTAATTACAGAAATTGAATTATTAAAGTAACAAATTTTTATTCCTCTAAATCGTTACAGATTTATACAGTCTCATCTCCCATATCGGTATGCATGATTATTTATATGCTCGAAAAAAAATAAAGATACTTTTTTCTATCGAATAAAATATTTGATACCATTCAATTGCAGAAATCAAAATTGTTAAAAATAGCAATTTTCTTATTTTTCTAAATCATTATAAAATTATACAATCTCATGTTTCCATAACATAAATGATTCTTATATTTTTTAAACAATAAAAATACTCTTTTATAGAACAGCACATTCAATAACTGTTAATCACAGAAATCGTAGTTATTAAAGTAAAAAAATTTTATTTTTATAAATTGTTATAGAATTATACTGTCTGTTCTCCCATATCGGTATGCATGATTATTAATATCTTCGCAAATCATCAGGATACTTTTTAAAATATTTGATACAAATCATTTACAAAAATCGCAATTATTAAAAATAGCAATTTTCTTATTTTTCTAAATCACTACAATACTATACAAGCTCATGCCTTTATGATATGTATTATTGAAGAATATATTATTAATACTTTTCTTGATGATTATTAATATTTTTTTAAAAGAAAAAATACCTTTTTTTACACATTATCAATAACTATTAATTACAGAAATTTAATTATTAAAGTAACAAATTTTCATTTTTCTAAATTGTTACAGATTTATACAGTCTCATTCTCGCATAACAGTATGCATGATTATTAATATGCTTGCAAAACCACTAAGATCTTTTTTTTTTTTTCTACCGAATAAAAAGTTTATGCCATTCAATTACGGAAATCAAAATTATTGAAAATACCAATTTTCTTATTTTTCTAAAACATTATTATATATTATACAATCTTATGTTTCCATAATATGGATGATTGTTACAATTTTTTAAGCAATAAAAATACTTTTTTTTACTGAACAGCATATTCAATAACTATTAATTAAGAAATGAATTTTTATTTTTCTAAATCGTTGCAGATTTATGCAGTCTCATTCTCCCATATCAATGTGCACGACCATTAATATGCTCGCAAACCATTGAGATACTTTTTCCTATAGAATAAAATATTTGAAATCCATTACAGAAATCTCAATTATTAAAAATAGCAATTTCCTAATTTTCCTAAATCTTTAGAGTACTATACAGTCTTATACTTCCATTACATGAATAATTATTACATTTTTTAAGTGATAAAAATATTTTTTATAGAACAGTACATTCAATAATTATTAATTACATAAATATTAATTATTTAAGTAAAAATTTTTTATTTTTCTAAATCATTACAGATATATAGTCTCATTCTCCCATATCGGTATGCAGGATTATTAATATGCTTGCAAACCATTGAGACACTTTTTTCTATAGAATAAAATATTTCATAACACTCCATTACAGAAATCTCAATTATTAAAAATAGCAATTTTCTTATTTTTATAAATCATTATATACTATACAGTCTAATGCTTCTATAACATGAATAATTATTACATATTTAAGCAATAAAAATATTTTTTACTGAACAATGCATCCAATAATTATTAATCACAGAAATAGCATTCCATTACAGAAATCTCAATTATTAAAAATAGCAATTTTCAAATTTTTCTAAATCACTATAGTGTTGTACAGCATCATATTCCCATACTGCTTATTTTCGCCAAGCTAAATCATTTAAGCGAAAATACTAATTTTTAATTTCATTGATAGAGCACCTTCGTTAATGGGAGAGATGAGTTACAACCAAGGCCATTTTTCTTTATCAAAATTATTTTAACGGCAAATGTTTTTGACGAGAATATTTTCCCTCTTAACGCTTATCTCTTTTGTTCATGCCTTTTCGCATATAATGAAGAATCGATGCTCTTCTTAATTAAAGCTAATTAACACGGCGTTTTACCGAATAAGTGAAAAGAGTTTTACGAAAATAAATGGGCGTTTACGACGAAGAAAGAAAGAAAAAAAGTGGATATTTTTGGCTTTAAGCTGCTTTAAAAATAACTCTTTTTTGTTTTTAACTTCCGTTGAGAGAAGAAAAATAGTTCTGATAGCTGACGAAAATTCTTTATGCTTTTATGTTGGAGGAAAGGTATATAGAATTTATCGATGCATCAAACATTACTTTATTTTTAAAAAGGCTTTAATAGTAGAACGGAAATTTAAAATGAAAAGGATTAGATATTTAAATATTTTTAAATAAATCAATAGTCACTTCGAAAGTTCCAAAGGATTTAAATTTAAATAAAAGTAAGGTATTCGTTGCCATATATATATAAATAAATCAAATTCAAGCGTTCGTGTTTAATTTATCTCCAATGTGAAAAGAGGAAAAAAATATAGAATACATATATTTATAAAACTATCAGTCTGGATTTTTGTGTATTACTTCGCTGTACTTACAAATAAGTTTATATAATTATACGCTTTTAAACCTTTAAAGTTTTAATAAAAATCTGGGCTTTACTGTCTGGAAATTAATAGCATTTAAACGAAGATACAAAAAAATGTGAATATTAAGTATTTCTAACGCTAACAAAACTTCTTTGTGATTTTCAATATAATATACAAAATATCAATAAATACAAACATACGAAATACGATTAAATTACAAAATATCAATATAACATAAAAAAATATATATATATAGTGGCAAAGCAAAATTAATCAAAAAATTTTTTTCATCGCCAAAGAGCTATAATTATTATTTTTCATAGATTTAAAGTCATCTTTTTCTTGATGAATTCTGGCATAATTGTGTAAAACCATAATTTCATTATCTTACTTAAGTATTATTTTTATTTTTAATAAAATTTTCCCTTTTATCTTTATTACATGCTATTTTTTCCCTAAAAATTCTCTTGTCAAGACTAGTTATCACAAACTTCAATAAATTGAGAGATTGCTTTTGATCTTCAGAAAGTCCTAAGACATTCTGTGGCTGACGTTACCATGCAGAAAATTGCGTTTTAGGCTGGGATTGTCTACGTTTCAATCCCTGTCAAGAAATTTATAACAGTAGACGTATATTTAGGACATCGTTATGGTTGTTAAGTTTTAAAATCTTGTGTAAAAGGTGTTTTTATTTTAACTTAGAAGGAAAAAATAAGATGTTGTGTTTACTAATGTACCATTTTCGGGAAATTAGCACTATAAAGCAGGGCTGTGAAGTCGGTGGAAAAAATTGCCGACTTTGACTCCGACACTGACTCCGGAAATTTTATCGCATTCGATTCGGACTCCACCTCCGCACTGGCTGATTTACTAGTGTTGTTGTTGTTTAAAAAAATGAGGGAAAGCAAGAAAAGCAAGGCAAAATTTCACTATTTAGATATTAGTTAAATTCTTAGAGCTTTGAAAGAAGAAAGGAAAACAAAACATATTCCATGTTAAAACTGTTGTTAGCTTTCGTTTTTTCAAAAACTAAAACAAAATCACTTCACCTTTTTCATTCACGTATAAAAACTTTTAAATCAACTTTAATATCAACTTTTTAATTTAATTTTTATTTGTGACACCTGTTCAAAGTAATAAATATGAAATGTTTTTATACGTAAAACATATTCCGTTTTATTAATTTTTCAATTTCGCGTCTCACAAACCCGGAAATTCTAACAATCGAAATTTAAAGAAGAAAACAAAACAGAAATTGTACTCTTTTGGTTCCGTGGACTTGACAAAATGAAATCTTATTAATTTTGATGTTAATTGGTGTTCTCTGCAGAAAATTTTTGATGGAAAGGGAGAAAAAATAAAGATGAAATTTTTACTAGTTCGGAAATAATTTGGGATCTACTAGAATTATTAATTGAAAATTGTTTTTAATTTATTGTGTATGCCACACCAGGAAGTATATTGGGAGTTTTTAACTTGGGTAGCCTTTAATTTCTCTTCAATTGTCTAACAAAAAAGCCGGAGTCGGTTTGTTTTTAGAGACTCCGACTTGACTCTTTTGCTCAAAAATGTGTCCAACTCCGACTCCCCAGCTCTGTTATAAATATAAAATCTCCCCGCAAAAACTGACTATCGCAAGCGTTCATGAGGTGCAAAGTTACTCATAATTCTTGAAATCCCTAAGATATCACTGTCGAGATTACTACGAAAAAAATTATGTTTTGCTCTGTGTGTAACATGAACAAGAATACACTGTATGTCACATTATGTATAATGAGAATAACAAATGTGTCTGATTTAGGGGGCAATTTTTTCATGATGTAAATGTGGGTATAGCGTCAGAGAATATAATTTAACTTTGTACTTTAATTGTAAAATTTTAATTAATTATTCCCCTAAATACATTTTTTCGTGATTCCCGCAATTGACAAGATAGGTATTTTTTTAAGAAAACTCTGGTTATAAGAAAAAGTTAGATAAATCGAAATAAAAAAATCTCTATAAAATACATTTCTCATTATAATATACTGAATTTTATAGTTTAAGTTTATTAAAAAATATTTTAATAACTTTAAAATGTATGAAGTAAACTGCATTAATAATTATGACATATTGCCTGTTTGCTTTAAATTTGGTAATAATAATTTTAAAATGCGAACCTTTCTTCTAATTTATAATTATATTATTAAATCTCTATTTACACATTAATTAGTGGTTAATGATTCCAAAGTTTTTTTTCTTAATTAAAAAACATTTTAAAATTCTCAAAATATAGTGCGACTTTTTAAACAAAAGACAATTTAAAAAAATCATAACTGGTGTACATTAATCTTCCTTATTGAGAGTAAAAGTTCTTCATTTACGAGCAAAGAACTCCGAATCATATTTGTGAACACGCATGTATACATGCAAAGTGAATTCAAAACAAGTATAATGCTTTCTAAAAATAGAAAATAATCAGAAAAACCAGAAAAAATATCAACAAGACATGATTTCATTTTCCATTTTTTGTTTCTCCGATCATTGCCCCATTGACCTCCATTCATGACTTTTCACTTTCTTTCTATCCTTTCTTTAAAATTTATCGCAGTTATTAATTACTTTTTTCTTTCTTTTTCAATTTGGAAGAAGAGAGTCTTTATTACCATTTTATAGATTTGCGTTTTTTACTTGCATTCATGAAGATAAGCATTCTTTTTAATGCTTTATCTGTGACCAATCAAAATGTTATTTTCCTTTCTCAGATGTAATTAATTTAAATGACATATAGATTGTTTAAATGATTTTCTGATTTTCAGAAATAGAAATTTAATAAGATAGTATTTTTCACTTCAAAAACATTACTTTACACATGATTTTAACACATTTAATTTTTTTTTTATATCGAATATTTTGCTGAGAGAAATTATATATTTTTTCCATAGTTGTGTGCTGTTTACTTTCATTCACGAAAAGCAATGTTTTTCTCTTTTTTAATGTTTTATGTGTATGTTACTTATGTGTAAAGCTGTGGCCAATCAGAATTCTATTCTTTTTTCTCAGACGTAATTACTTTACCGAGTTATAAAATATTTTAAATGTGCATTTATTTTTCAGAAATAGAAATTTAATATGACGTAACAGTTTTTAATTAAAAAATGTGATTTTACACAAAACTTTAAAACATTTATCTTATATTAAATATTTTTCTGGTGGGAATTTTATCATCATTTTAATGATTTGTACTTTTTACTTGCATTTACAAAAATCAGCCTTTTTTTTTTTTTTTTTTTTTTTTTTTTTAATTAAGCTTCAGCTGTGACCAATTAAAAAGTTATTTTTCCTTTTTTTATATACTTTACAAGACATGTAAATTTTTTAATGCAAATCTAATGTTTAGTTCAAAAAACAAGATTTTTAAAACATTTGATTAATTTATTTTACATCAAATATTTTGCTGTAATTTTCCATAAATACGATAACTGTTTCTCTATAATGTATAGATTTATTTATTTGGCAGAATATGATTCTACATTTTTTTAAATTACAAATATCTTCAAGATTAATGATGAAAATGTTACTATTTATAAATAACTTTTTCTGAAAATTTTTAAAAAAGAATTTCTGAAAGAACTATTCGAATACAATAAAAATAATATTTGAATTCAGAACAATCTTTTGAAAAAGAAAGAAAATCTATTTGAGCTTTTAAATTTAAATCTTTTAAATATTTGAGGATAAATATTTCAGTGAAATACGCAGATGTACTTAACTAAATATGCTTGTTTAAAAATTACAAAAAATTACAAGTATCATTATGATTAGTGATAAAGAAAGCTACTATTTAGGAATAACTTTTTCTGAAAGTTTTACAAAAAATTTCTGGAAAAAAAAAAAAAAAAAACTTTTCGGTTTTAATAAAAATATAATATTTAAATTTAAAATAATCTGTTGAAAAAGAAAGAAAGCCTGTTTGAACTTTTAATCTTTTAAGTATTTGGAGATAACTGTTTCAGTGAAATACATAGTTTTGACAGAATATGCTTGTATAAAAAAATTTAAATATTACAAATATCTTCAGGATTAGTGATGAAATTGTTACTATTTATAAATAACTTTTTCTGAAAATTTTATAAAGAGTTTATGAAAAAAAGAAAGGAAAAGAAAAGAAAGAAAAAAAGAAAAGAAAACTCTTCGATCATAATACAAACAATATTTAAATTTGGAACAATCTTTTGGAAAAGAAAGAAAACCTGTTTGAGCTTTTAAATTTAAATATCTTAAATATTTGGCGATATTTATTTCAGTTAAATACATAGACGTATTTGACAGAATATGCTTCCATAAAAATTTTTTAAAAATTACAAATATCATCAGGATTAAAGATGAAAATGTTACTTTTTATGAATAATTTTTTCTGGAGGTTTAATAAAAAAAATTTCAAAAAAAAATTCTTTAATCATAATAAAAGTAATACTTAAATTTAAAACAGTCTTTTGAAAAAAAAAGAAAACGTGTTTGAGATTTTATATTTAAATCTTTTAAATATCTGGAGATAACCATTTCAATGAAATACATAGGTGTATTTGTATTTTTGAAATACATAGATGAACAGATTATTAAGTGAAACACATATGATTATATAAAAAGTTTAAAATATTTACTTCAGGATTCTTTATATAGGATCTATATATTTGCAAATCTATATCAAGATCTATCTATTTACTTCAAGATTAATGATCAAAATGTAAGTATTCATTAAAAAAAAAAAAAAAAAAAAAAAAAAACTCTTTTTTTAATTCAATTTTATAAACAATCTCTGATGGAATTATTTAAACATAATAAAAATGATATTTAAATTTAAAACGATCTTTTAGAAAAGAAAGAAAAACTCGTTTGAGCTTTTAAATTTTTCACGGACAAAGCATTTCCATTACTAAGATGTTGAATTAAATGAGTGACATCGGAAATTACGAACAAATTTATTTGCAAATGCGAAAAGCGATGTTTCAGATACATAAGGAATGGGAGGTTTTCTTGTTAAATTCTGGTGACGTTTTCGCATTCTTTGTTATTAAAATTTTGTGGTTTCGTGGAGAAACCACATTCGTGAAAGGGTTAAATATTTTAAGATAACTATTTCAGTGAAATATATAGATGTATTTGACAGAATATGATTATATTAAAGAGATAAAAAAAAACATTTGTAAATATCTTTAGGATTAACGATCAAAATGTAAGCATGTATCAGAAACTTTTTTGGAAATTTTATTAACAATTTCTGAAGAATTTATTTGATCATAGTAAAATCAACATCTAAATTTAAAACGTAGTTTTAGAAATGAAATATAACTTTTTAAAAGTTTTTAAGTTAATGTGTCTTAAATGTTTGCAAAAAATATATAAAATATATATATATATATATATATACATAAAAGAAAAGAAAAGAAAAGAAAAGAAAAAGAAAAAGAAAGCACAATCAAATTGTGAAAGATTATATTATATTTATTAATATATTTAATAAAAAGTGGAATTATATTTGAAAAATATAAATTAAAAGTCTCATAAAATTAAATACACTTTGCTTCAAGCGATTTATGTTAGAAATCAAAAACATACATAAAATGTGTAATTTTTTCAACATAGTACCATTATTCATTTTTTTAAAATGCCATGTTTTTTTCCTTCGCGATATTCAACAATTTATTAATTGTCCCTACCAATACTGCAAATAGCATTTTTAAAAATAATTTAAAGTCCGTTACAATGACCATATATTAAAAGTAAATTATGCAGCAACGAAATCAAGTGAGAAGGCGCAAGTTTCTCAGTATAATCTCTCAGTCCTGGGACAAATATTATGAGGGACCACAAAAACCAGATTAAATGGTTTATAAAACATCTCCGAAAATATATTAATCAATATATTGATTCTTATGACATGCGCGCATTTATTAAAAAGGTCAAAAAGTAATTTTAATAATTACAAAATGATTTAAATTAATTTAAAGGTTGTTCTTTTCTGCTAGCGGCACCAAGACTGAGGAGGGTAAAATACATACATTCATAATTAAATTAAAAGTTACATTAAATAGTGGCGATTCTGTTAATTTAAATTTATTTCGAAATACATAAGGTGTCGTTCAACAGCAAGAAAAGTGACACATCTCGCAAAAAATAATTTTATTTTTTATTCCACTCATAGATCTTTCATAGATGCATCTTGCTACACAAAAATTTCATCAGTGCATTAAAATAGCAAATAAAGTCTTTGTGCAAAAATGTTTAAAGATAGAAAACCAACGATTATAAATGCACAAATAATGTATGAAAAGGTAGCAAACAGTTGTTTCGAATCTACTATCGAGATTCTTCATCAGTGCAAAAGTCCTGCGATTTATATCACTCAGTTTTGCTTTTTCTAGCTCGGTGAGTTTTGCACTTATGAAGAATCTCGGTAGTAGATTCGAAACAACTGTTTGCTACCTTTTCATACATTATTTGTGCATTTATAATTGTTTTTTTTTTTTTCTATCTTTAAACATTTCATCAGTGTAGTTAGTCATGCAGAAAATCATTTCATTACATTAGCTCCATATTCGTGACCACAGTAGAAGAGTGGATTGTGTGTGGAGGTAAATATCCAACCCTCCAAGCTTAAGAATGAGCCCTTTAAGCTTTTATGTATGTTTTTTATTCTTGCGTGCAGTGGCTAAGTGCTATAATTTCATATACAGTAAATTCGTTCAAATTTTCTTTTACCTCTCCTGTTAAATTTACTTCATCCGAGATGTGTCGCTTTTCTTAGGGGTGAACAGTATTATCATAAATATGTGAGGTTATAGTTCATAGTTCATTGATATATGTGGTATATCATGTATAATTATATATAAATATATGATGCGTTGTGAATCAGAGTGGGCGAAATTTGTCAGCTGTAATTTTGAGAAAAAGGCTTTCCAAAATTTAAAAATATTTTTATCAAAATCATTTAGGTTAGTTATTCCAACGCCAGAAGAGACAAATGCATGATAATTAAGTTGCCAGTGCCAGGTCTCCAGATGCATTGGAAGCCAGCATTTAAAATTAATTTACTTCGCCTTTTCTAATGACATATAATCTACGATTAAAGATAGCAAGATAAACTGTAAGAAAATAGCGATGTCTAGAGCATTTGCGTTTGCGATTTGCACTAGAAACTTGGCAAGACTAGACAGAATGGATCAAACCACTTAATCCACTCTTACATTCGCAACTTGGTATCCAAGTTATATTGGCCCCTCTGTTAACACTAGAACGACCGCAAATTTTACACAAGTGTTATAAAAATATTTTACACCAAAATTTTTATTTGAAATTATTTAACTTTTAGGATTTATTTCAAAACGATTAGTTTAAAACTTTTTTACTTATATTTTTACGCTATTTATTATATTTCCTTTAAATGCATGGCTTTTAATTTGGCCGTTATATGATTAGAACTGATTAAGAAAAGTTATTGCTATATTTAAAATGTAAGTCGTTGTCTTTCAGATAAAATCAGCACTTTTAGCACCAAATAAATGATTATAATATGCTTAAAACTGTTATCAGAACTTTTCATGAAGTTTATACTATTTGTTCAGGAATGAAAATATATTATTCGAAACAGAATTCTCGCAATAGCTTCTCTTGCAAAGAATATATATTTAATACAAAGAATACATATAATTTATAATCTATAGACATTTTATTAAAATATATACTGATTATATATATATATATATAATTTGTTTCTATTTGCATATGTAAACAGATCAATGCTTCTTTGTATTAAATAAATTATATAAATATTGAAAAAAAATGCGTATATGTATAAAATGACGAAATAAGAAAAAACAGTAGCAGAAAATATGTTGCCAATTTTCTTTTCCTTTCCAAGATCATTTCCCCTACTTCGCCAAAACCACTATACTGAAATATAAAAAAAAATACCGTTTCCTTTCTTTGCTTTATTGTCACTGTCAATTCCTTGATCGCTCAATAACAAAAACTAAAATTCACCCAAGATTCAGGAAAGTGTTTCACATTTCATGGAACATTATCTGCATTATACGATGAGTAGTAAGTTGTGTCTTTAACATTATTTGGAAATAGGAAATGATGGGTGAAACGAAATTATTTTCATTAACGGGAAATACATCTTAAGTGGAAATGCATTAATGAATACCCACCGTAGAAGAGAAGATTAGTTTTTAAATGTGCCACAAATTTTAATATTTCGTGCGGGAAAAATATGAGCCCTCCCTGGAAAAGATTCCAAGGTTACTAAACGAATTTCTGCTTTGAAAATCCAAATGAAATTCTCTTCAAAAATCTAATTTAGTTTTGAGACCCTTTCACAGTCTTGCAGAATTACTAAATTGTATCTGAAATAAGTAATTCAGCACTCCCTCATCCAATTTATGCATACGAAGCTAACATGATGTTTAATTTTGCACCAGTTATACACCCAAAATTTTCGTCATCATATACTTTTCTTAGTATAGAATGAAGTTATTACAACAGTTTAATAAGAAACATAGTACTTACAATGTGAATATGCACTAATTTATCTTTCTGTGACAGAGAGAGAAAAAAATTATGATCCCCCCCCCTACAATCTCTTGAGCCCCCCCCCCCCCCCCCCGCTATAGATTACTTCTAGCTACGGCCTTGTGCCTATTACATTTAATTCATATATTGAATTATGTTTATATATAAACATAATTATAATCCTTTTTAAAAAATAAAGTATAATTTAACCATATGGACTCTATTACAATATATGATATGTATTGTATAAATTTGCAGTTTGTCATGATTTATTCTGTTCCCCTGCCAAAATTAAATAAATAAAGTATAATATAAATTTAGTTTATATATTTATTTCCATAAATATATATATATATATATACATAATACCATTAATTATTATACAATATACAAAGAGTGCAACATTTAAATATGTAATACAATTTATTGTAATACTATATTTAAACAATTGAATTGAAATATTGAATTGAAAGTAATATAATCGAAATTTGTAGAATCAAAGTAAATTTTTCAGATCCCAAATGCTTTGGAACTACAAATGAACTGTATAGTTTCATCTTCGTAACAGATATGAAAAAAGCAAAATATTACGAATTTGGCGCTACCAACACACATAAATCCTTAAAACCCTCTCACGGTCTTGCAAAAGGGTCAAGTTGTAATGTTGCTTTCGCAAAATTTTGCTTTATATGCTAAGAAAATATAATTCTTTCAACATAAGAAAAAGGATTATAAATATGAATGTAATCCTCGAGAGTATAAATCTTTCGTCAATGCATTGAAAATTCATTAAATCGATAGAATTATATTATCTTAAATATTGCTTACATTGTAGTAAAACTTGGAGCTTAGTGAACGGAATATTACGTGCCAAATACCTAGAGGGTTAATAAAGTGAAGAAAACATTAAAAATAAATCATAATAATAATATTAAAATGTATAGAATAAGATAAATATACTGGACACTAAAGAAATCTTTCAAATGATGTACCAAAGATAGACTGTCATAATTAAATTCAACTGTTGCCAAAAATAATAAGGACATTTCAAAAATTGGAACAAGGAATATATCCCAACATCAAAGATACAAACTTCAATTTATTGTATCAGCACCCTCTATAGTACCACCAAACTACGCTTTTGTCCAATAAAACACTTTAGTACAGTCAGCGCTTGAGAAATTAGTAAAAAAAAGGAATATTAATTGAACATATATTTATTTTTTATTTATTTATTAAATGAACTATATAAGGCATGGACGATGCCTTATGCATATTCTAACAATAGATATTTAAGTAAAATTTAAAATATCTCATTAAATGAAAAACATTATAAGAAATAATAATTGATTTATTAAATATTAAAAATATGTAAAATTTTATATGGATGCATCATCAATTAATGATTCTCATAATTAAATGTACCAAATTATAAAATAACAATAATTAAAACATTCTTACATCATATCCTAATTACTAAATAAATAATATAATGATAAGTAATAACCAGTATTAAAATGTTTATATATTTAAAAAGAAAAAAGGGAAAAAAATAAATAATAAATAATAATTTCATTTAATGTGATAATATTAACCTTAACTTTAATAATATAGTAGTATGAGATAAAATAAAAAATAATAATTTCATTTAATGTGACAGTACTAACCGTAACTTTAAGTAGTATGAGATAAAACAAGCAGTAAAATAGATAAATAATATAGGCATTTTATACACAAGTTAATCATTAATATTAATTATTAAATTTTATTAAGAAATTCAATAAATACAATTATGCAATTATTCAGACACATGTTTCAATTTAACATTCCAGTATCAAACGTATTACTACAATTTATCAAATGCCTCTCCCCCCTCAATATTTTTCTTTTACAATTTTGCACCCAATGGGCAAAAAAAAAAAAAAAAAAAAAAAAAAAAAACGTAGTTTTCTGTATAGACATTTTTTTTTTGCTTATCCCTTTTTCTATTTTTACAATGTTTTCATTAATTTCCTTTAGCTTTACAAAGCATAACAAATATTTTTTATGGCATACTTAATGTGATTGGATTAATTATTCATTAATTTCATGTAAAAGCAATTTTTTTATTACAGCTATATAAACTCTTGGGAAATTTTGAAAAGGTTACAAATAAATCTTGAGTAAAGTAACTAAAACAAAAATTTTGATTAATTGTGAAAAATGATCTTTTTAAACTTTTAAGGTCAGGTTTCATATATTATGTAGAGAAATTGGTTTAAAGAAAAAGTAAAATTATTTTATTTCAATGAAACACACTCCGCAAAATCAGTTTAACCGTAAGTTTAATCAGTTTAATTGTAACTTATCAAATAATTAACAGTTAATTTTTTAAATTTTAAGATTTCGTTAAATAACATATATAATTTACTCACTCCAATAATAAGCAGGTGTCCGAGGAGGGAGGGTACACGTTTTAAATCCTACGCTGTTCGAGTGGGAAGATAAACCTCCACAAAGGGGATTTAATCAAAATGTTTCAGCTTACATAGGCAAAATAGAATATCTGAAATAATCTCGCATCATGCAATATACCCCAGTATATGTTTATTAATATTTTTAAATTAAAGACATGTACGAGAGATAGTCTGAAAATAACCTTCCCCTGGCGTCTGTAGACAGAGGTGTGTATGAAAGTCGAACAATATAATGAGGCATGACAGATACGACACAACATTTTTTTTTTTTTTTTTTTTTTTTTTTTTTTTTTTTTTGTCAACATAATTACCAAGCACGTTGAGGCATTTGCCATACCGCTTGATAAGCTGCAAAAAGCCCTCCAGAAAAACACCAGGGCTTTGCATACAGACAAGCCCTTAAATGCTTTTACGGTATGCAAAGCCCTGGTATTTTTCTGGAGGGCTGTTTGCAGCTTATCAAGAGGTATGAAAAATGCCTCAATGTACTTGGTAATAATCTGGAAAAATAAAAATATGTCACATCTTTAATGTCTTATTCTATTTTTTGACTATGATGCACAACTCCGGATCAAAGTCGACAGGGAAAACGATTTTCCCGATTTTCTGACTCCCCCTCGTAAAAGACACTTATAGCACTTTAAAGTTTATTGTATATAATACAAACATTCACCCACAAACTAATAAATTATAAAAACATAAATAATTTTATTGTATAAAAAAGAGCAAATATTTAGAAACATATATATGCATAGCTGCCAACTTTGAACTAATCTTCCGTAATACCTGGATTAGTTTGATCCAGGTTAACGTCATTTCAAACCAGAAAATATATTTCATGAGTCTTTATTTATTTAATTTCAAGATTGTTAGTGGAACATACTTAATTTCATTTCTTTGAAAATTTTCTGGTTCGAAACTCATTAAACCAGGGTCAAATTAACGCACGTATTACGGATAATCTATGTCAGGTTGGCACCTATGTACATGCTTTATATTTCGTTAATCTGACTGATATCAACAAGACTGCGGATGATTTATGATAGCATTTATTTTTCAAACAAGTTAACACTATTTCTACCAACGACGTCAAATTATACTGTTAGATACTCAATCAGTTTGGAAGTATATTAGGATGTTATGTGTTATTTTAAATGACAAGTCAGTTCACCAATAAGTTAATTAATTAACTATAAAATGTAATTAATGTAAATAAATTATAGAAATTATAATTAGTTAGCTATAACCAAAATTTCTTATTTTATTAATTTGTATGATACCATCATGACCGTAGATGATTTTTAATAGCATCTATTTTCAAAAATATTAACGCTATTTCGACCAATGATGTTAAATTACGCTTTTAAAAATTCATTCAGTTTGGATTCTATTGAGGTTTTTTTTTTTTTTTTAACAACAAATTACTTTTAATACTACTATATAATCCAACCGTCATTTTCGTCCAAAAATCAGGAAATTCAAGATAAACTTTTAGATAAACAAAAGTACAAATAAAAGAGGAGTAGTGAATATATCATTAATTGAAACCAATACTTTAAAAACTGGTTGAAGTTTTGAAACTAGTTATAAAATAAAATGAAATTTATTAAATTATCTTTCTACATAGTTCTTTTTTTTTTTTTTTTTTTTTTCAATAATACAATTAGCATTCGTCTTGAGGCAGTATTTTTCTTTCTCCCCCTCCCATTCCCCTTTCTTCCATTCTTTTTTTTCTTTTGCATAGTTAAAACCATAATCAAACATGTTCGGCATTCAAAGCAGAGAAAAGAACAGTCGATTTTCCAAAGCTCATCACTAATTAAATGAAATCAATTATTATAATCGAATGAACAGATAGTATTTATATCATTAAAACAACTAGCCATTAAGTTAATTACATAAACGTAAACCAGTTTTAAAGAATAACTATTTTCGAATTCAATTAATTTTGTAGCATTTTCGAAAAAAAAAAAAAAAAAAAAAAAAAAACAATACAAATAATAGAGTCAATTAGTTTGATTATTTTTAGTGCATAATCATGTTTTTAAGAAATAAAATGTTATTTGTATAATTAAATAATAGAATAAAGATGGTTAATTAATCCAAACCAGACTTGCAATTTTGTAATAAAAAAAAGAGTATCTATGAAATTTGATGCATCTTTTATTTTTTAGCATTTAAATTACAGTTAAATAATTTAGTAATTTTCAAATTTCAAATAGTTATTAGTCTAAATAATAGTCATTATTTTCAAATAGTTACTATGACAAACATAATTATTTGATTTCTAATTACATATTAAACTAAAAAAAAATATTAGCATATTCTTTAATCAAATAATAGTGTAAAGATGGATATTCGATTGGAAATTTAATCTCGTTTCCAAAAGAGGAAAAAAAGAACATTTAATCTATTATGTTATTTTTATCACATAAACGAAAGATAAAATATTTTGGAAGAAAATTTTACAACAATTTTATTTTAAAATAATAACAATGCCACATTTCATTTTTAATAATAATCTATCATTTTAAAAAACTATATCATCTATATAATCAAATAATAATGTAAAATTAACTAATCATTCGAAAACTCAATTGTTCATTTATTTAAAATGTTTACATAGTAATATTACAGTTTTTTCACCTCCTAAGCTGAATATATAAAAAAAATGGAAGAAATTAATTTAATAATTGTATTCTAAAATAATTACAGGAATGCACTTTTTTTATTTCGTTATTATATTTTGATGATTATTTGTAACAAAAATGTTTAAAATAAATTGATAAATAAGTCTTTATTGTAATGAAATCTTTAACTAGCTCTTACTTTATGATTTCGATAAACGAGCGTCAAAATATTCCAAAACATTTGCTCCGTGTGGCGTGAAATAAATATTTAAAATAATGATCATGGACGATTAAATGTTGTAATTATGCATTAAAAAAATAACTTGATGTCTCCATATCTCACCATTCTCCGAAAGCAATTAAGATTTTCCGGTGATAAAAGCAATCTACCAAAATATTTTAATGTCTTTTTAAACTAATGAGAAGTTTGCTTATTTAAAATATTGATTTACAGTTAACATTTTTACTTTCTCTCCCGACTAGATTACTCTTGATGATTTTCATCAAGATAGCCAATTAATATTTTGTGAAAATTGTTATTATTGAAAATAAATCTCGATTATCAATGGTACTTCATGCTAAAGGTCGAAAATAAATCTTAAATAAATTTAAAATATATTTATTTTTGTTGGAATGTATATTCGAGAAATCTGAAAGTTTAATAAAAGATTTGAATGACTGGATTTTGAAAAAAAAAAAACTTTTTCTTTATATTTTATCTAATTTTTTTTTTCGACATTGATCTCGCTAATTGTTGAATAGAACAGCATTCTATCGAAAACGATAAACCTATCATAATTAAAAATTGACCTATTATGTATATATATATATATATATATATATAATGAGCAGGATAATGGTTGTAAAAATAAAGTTTAATTTCAAAAAATGACTATATTAATTTGACTCTATAGCAATAGATGTATGCTATAATGGTACAAAGAAAACAAAAACATGGTTAAATCATTTATAGTGTAAATATAACGTATATTTATATATTTAAAATCTTAATATGGTATGAGATAAATATTTTCGGGAAAGAAGTAATGCAACTTTTATTCAGCAATATACTTTAAATATTTGTGTTTCTCTTTTGTTTCCTGTTACTTTGAATATTTTGAATAAAACTGGAAGATGACGTCTATAAAACTTTGTTTGTAACACAAAGTTAACTTTTTTTGGAAAAAAATTTCTTTACTCATTTTTTTTCACATGTGCATACACATATACAGACATGCACACAATATTATTACTTTGCTCAGTTGCTAGAAAGTCATTTTTTATCTCCATATTGTAAACAGTCGAACATTTTCCCAAAAACTATTCTTTCATTTGAATGGTATTAATTTTTTTATTCAGCATAAGTTATTGAAATATACATGTCTCATTGAGCGATGATTATTTATGATAATTATTATTTATTTCTACATAAAATCTATCATCCATATAAAGTTTTTATATTAGGTGCATTTTTGACTTTCTAAAATATCAGATGTTGATGTTTGTAGAAGTTGTAAGTTAACAAAAATTGGTAATTGCGACTAATTCGGTAATTTCAGAGGAAACTACTAGTATTTTACCTGTAGAAAATGCTTGGAGTAATATTAAGCAAATAAGAAAGACGAATTTTTTTTAAACAAAATACTGGTATTTAACACCTTTTTTGACTGTGTTTTTATCTGACCACTCGCCATCTTGTTGTAATCTCCATTGATGTTGAAAAAAGTTACGATGCTTAACTTCGTTGTATCATCGATAATTACCTACGAAAACCATGGATTTTGGCAGATAGAAAAAAAAAAAAAAAAAAAAAATGTAACTAATGATTAGATCACTCTACCAAGGAGCCAATCAAGAAATGGCAAAAACATAAAACCCTGGCAGAAATTAACTCTCTGCCATCCATCGACGCTATCACCAAGCAATCAGACCCAGTAAAACAACGACAATTATTTAAAAAAGCAAAAAAAAAAAAAAAAATTACAAAGACATCCTAGTGCACACATCATAAAAAAACAAAGAAAATCATAAATAATAAAATATAACAGTATTAAGCTCCATTAAAACAAATGACGAAACTGCAGACAGACTTTTAATGTCATTTTAGGTTACAAAAAACGAGGCAAAATAAACGCTAAATCAACTAAAAAAAGAAACATAGATATATACACGCACGTGTATATATATATATATACAGGGTGATTCCGAATTTTTTTTACAATAAAAGAGAGGTGATAGTACACATCAAGACAAACAATATTAAATAGGAGACCAAGGGTCCAAATCGTTTTCCTAAGGAAATAGCCACCATTAAAGTTTAGGGACCAAAATTTCAAATAAACATAAAAAACGGAAAAATCGGTCGATTGATTTCCGGTTTTCACTAAAATTATTCTTTATGTCGGCATTTTCTTGAAATTAAATTATAAAGATAAATTTCAAAAAATGCCGATAGAGGGCGCTTTAGACTTTCGAGTAAGGAACAACTATTTTTTGCCGGTATTTTTTGCATCTCATTAAATGTTTTCGTAAGCTTAGACTCAAACTTAAATTTTGAGCTCAAAATCTGTAGTTGGGAGTGGTTAAGTAACACAAACTGAGCTGTGTTCAGAGGGTTTAAATTTCAAATGATTATAAAAAACGGAAAAATTAGTCGATTGATTTGCGGTTTTCACTAAAACTATTCTTTATTTAGGTATTTTCGTGAAAATAAATTATAAAGATAAATTTCAAAAAATGCCGATAGAGGGCGCTTTAGACTTTGAAGTAACGAAACACTTTTTTTGGTGTTATTTTTTGCATCTTATTAAATGCTTTCGTAAGCTTAGACTTGATTTTAAATTTTGAGCTCAAAATCGGAATAGCTGGGAGTGGTTAAGTAGACAAACTCAGCTGTGTTCAGTGGGTTCAAATTTTAAATAATTGTAAAAAACGGAAAAATTGGTCGATTCGTTTGCGGTTTTTGCTAAAACTAATTTTTAAATCAGCAGTTTTCTTGATCAATCAGTGTTTTCTTGGAAATAATTTTTAAAGATAAATTTCACAAAATGCCGATAGAGGGCGCCTTAGACTTTGGAGTAGCGTACAACTATTTTTAACTGTTATTTTTTTAATCTCATTAAATGCTTTCAAATGCATAGACTTAAATTTTGGGCTGAAATTCTGAATCGTTGGGAGTATTTAAGTAGCGAAAAATTGAATTGTGCTCGAGGAGGAAAGAGGGTTAAATTTTAACTCCTGAACACACTTCAGTTTGCGCTTTTAATTCCTCATAACGATTCAGGATTTGAGCTCAAAATTTAAGTTTAAATCTAAGCTTCCGAGAACATTTAAAATGCTTTTGCAAGCATTTAATTAGAACCAAAAAATAATGGTTAAAATGAATTGTTGCTTACTCTAAAGTTTAAGGCTCCCTCTGACGGAATTTTTTGAGATTTATCTTTAAAAATTATTTTCAAGAAGATACTGACTTAAAGAATAGTTTTATTTTAAACCGCAAACGAATCGACCAATTTTTCTATTTTCTATAATTACTTTAAATTTGGACCTCCCCCTCCCCCTTGAACACAGTTCAGTTTGTGCTACTTAACCACTCCCTACTATTCAGATTTTCAGCTCAAAATTTAAGTTTAAGTCTAACCTTCCTAAATCATTTAAAGAGATGCAAACAATAACGGCAAAAAATACTTATTCGTTACTCCAAAGTCTAAAAGCGCCCTCTATCGGCATTTTTTGAAATTTATCTTTATAATTTATTTTCACGAAAATACCTAAATAAAGAATAGTTTTAGTGAAAACTGCATATTAATCGACCAATTTTTCCGTGTTTTTTTAATCATTTGAAATTTGAACCCTCTGAACACAGCTCAGTTTGTGTTACTTAACCACTCCCAACTACAGATTTTGAGCTCAAAATTTAAGTTTGAGTGTAAACTTACGAAAACATTTAATGAGATGCAAAACATACCGGCAAAAAATAGTTGTTCGTTACTCCAAAGTCTAAAGCGCCCTCTATCGGCATTTTTTGAAATTTATCTTTATAATTTAATTTCAAGAAAATACCGACATAAAGAATAATTTTAGTGAAAACCGCAAATCAATCGACCGATTTTTCCGTTATTTATGTTTATTTGAAATTTTGGTCCCTAAACTTTAATGGCGGCTATCTCCTTAGGAAAACGTTTTGGACCCTTGGTCTCCCATTTAATATTGTTTGTCTTGATGTGTACTATCACCCCTCTTTTATTGTAAAAAAAAATTGGAATCACCCTGTATATATATATATATATATAAGATCAAGAATTCATAACGGACCAGAAAATCAAAAGTTCTACAGAAAAAATAAATGCAAAATAATAATAATAATTAAGGCTTTTTGTTGTTAGTCATATTAGTCATATAAATTTACCGCTTATTGTCGAAACCACATTTCAACTTTGGTTTTTATCTCATTATCGTCGTGGAAGTTGTGCCCTGCACAGTGGCGCCAACTTATATGGGCCCATGAGGCCTGAGTCTACCCAATAATTTTGATTCTAGCGTGTCCGATCTTCATTATTCTATTACGTTATTTATTTCATTATTATTATATTATTCATTTTCCCCCCTAGAACAAAATTTATTTTGCCAATGACCGCGCGTTTTAATTCTCCGACTGACACGCAAAAGCCCAAAATGAGTGAAATGTAAATGTTTAACTTTCTGCTGTTTCACTTTGTAGTCATGTTCATGATATGATGATATTACAGTAAATATTACTCTCTTTATAAGGAAAAATCCATGAGAATATGATTTTAAAAAATTGAAACTATCCTAAAACATGATAGTTTAACTTAAAAGTCATCTTTCACCAGCACAAAGAAAAACAAACTGGTTGTACCATTTCATCAAAATCTATTTGAGCCCACCCAATATTTTTGAGCCAACCCAATATTTTTCAAAAGTTGGCGCCACTGGCCCTGCAAGATGTTTCTTCAGGTAAAGTAATAAGAGGTAGTCGCTGGGTGCAAGGTCCGAGATCACAGATGGCTTATCTATTCTGGCTAGTCCATGAACGTTCGTCAAATCTTCAAGAGAAAGAATGAAAAATTTTCCATACATTCTGCTTTTTCATAATGTTTCCACAGACGGAAATATTTTTTTTTATTATTTTTTTTGTTTTTGTGAATATCCACTGGACGCTTCATTTACATTAAAAAAAGTACGACACAACGTACTTCACATTTGGCGAGATTCTGAATTGCCGCGGAATCACAAACAAGTAGACAACGAAACAGACTACCGTACAAATAAAAAATGACAGTTAGGGAAAGCTCATATTAAAATTTTTTCTTTCCTGCTGTCTGAAGCATTTCTTCGGTTTTCGAAAACAAATTATAGTATAACTCAACATATAATTTTGGTAAATCAAAGTATGCTCTATAGTTACATATTGGATTTTTGCATTTTACAAACTCAATATAATAAATAATATGCATTATATTTATAGAGTAATAAGTATAAAATAAAGACAAAATGATGTGAGTAATTTGAGAGAGAACATGTAAAATGCAATTATATCATTTCAAATCAATGTACTGGAATTGTGCAACTGTTGCATATACTCATTTATCTTGAAAAAAAAATTAGTGAAAAAATTACTGTTTTTATGGCTTTTTTAACACTTTTTAGCAATTAAGGTTGTTTTCGAATCCGAACTAGCCACTTTCTGACACACTTTTGATTTCAGTTTTATTCGGAAGCGCCAGACATTGGTAGATGTTCGTATACAGAAAAAATATAATCAAATAATTTTTTTTCCTTTTTTTTTTTTTTTTTTTTTTTTTTTTTTCTTTTGAGAATGAGAAGGGAGGTACAGGTAAAAGATTTTCCAAAAATACTGTCAAATTTTGCGTTTTGAACTAAATTTTTAAAAGCGACAACGTGAAAAAGAATAAAGCCTGTTATGTTCTTACAAAAAATCGCTTATAAATAAAAAAGTGTCTCTTCATAAAAAAAAAAAAAAAAAAAAAAAAAAAAAAAAAAAAAAATCTATGTCAATTGCCTCAATAGCAAAGCCTACCAATTTTATGTTTTTACGTTTAAAATGAGTCAGAAAATGTTTCAGAAGGTTTCGCGTTGTTAAGAAATCGTTGTTAAGAAAAGGAATTTGACAATCTCCTTAATGAAATGCATTGCATCTGGCTGTTTTAATTTGTCACATATATTTATTTTCAGCTAAAATTAACATTTCAAATATATTACTGTATTTACTCATGTATAGTGTGCACTCGGACCCTTGATTCGAAAGAAACAATTATGTAAAGGAGAGCGGCGCACATTTCCCATAGGGAAAAGTTTTCCAATTCGCTTTATTTTTTAAATGATTGGCTGGCTAGATGATGCCCGCGAATGAACTGACTGGAAATAGCAACATTGTTCAACCATCTACAAAAGTTATGATTTAATAGCTGCCGTTACTTTGTCAAGAGCTGTTCTTTTAATTTTTTGAACGCTGGATGAATTTTCAAGCATTTATTAAAACATAATATGTATATATTAGCGTTAAACTTATTGTTCTGACTTTGCATACATTAAAACAGGTTTCTTTTTTCATGTAACAATAAGTTTTTTTCGCAAATTACTTACATCTATTCGTATAGAAAAAATAAAAGTTCAAATATAGCGACGGGGCAGTTTTTCCAACAGCATACGGGGTTTGTTTTTCAACATTTTTCTTACTGGAAAACGTCCCTCCTGCTAAATCAGGTAGTCTTATTCCATAAAATATATTTATTGTATATTAAACGGCCAACTACGAACCCATTTGATCATTTAGTCATTTCAGTAAAACAACCAATATAAAAAACAAGATAAATTCAAAAACACAATAAAGTGTGAATTATTTTTTAAATAGGTTCATTCAATGAATCCATTTTATGTTAATTATGCCTTTGTAGTCATAAGCTACAACAATGAAATCGCAGTATGTATGGACCTTTCAAAAGCAAATTAATAATGCTTAGAGCTGCTCCAAATGCGTTAACACCTGTCATTATTATGGCGGTTTTCGAACATTCGAGAATTTTCCCATTGAATTCTGAAATATTTACAGGCTATGATTTTATGCCATCCTACTTTTCTAACAGGACAGTCCCAGCAACACCAAATCTTGAAAGCTCCAATCATCATAAGAAGATTTCAAAAATTTCCTCAATAATCCCCCCCCCCCCTCTCCAAAAAAAAAACAAACACTGAAAGCATCTAACCCTTCTACACTAACATAAGCTTGCATATCCAAAGAAGCTTTCTGTAAGTTCTACTCAAACTTTCCCTGTTGCTTATAAGGAAGACGTTCCTTCTACATTTCAACAAACTTGCGAATTCAGCACTAAAGAGATTTGGAAAGAAAAATATGAAGTCGTCATTTATATTGAGTGATTTTCCTGTTAAAAATCAGCTGAAATTGAAAAAAAAAATTATTTATCCAAAAAAAGGGGAAACTTCAAAAAGAATCAGATGAAAGAGGCGAGAAAAAAACTTAATCCAATCCCAGCCAGGAAATTTCTTGGACCTTCGTCTAAAACTGTAAAATGCATTAAAACTGTTTTTTATGTTACTGTGATGTTAATGTGTATTTAGTTTAGAAAAAAAATACTTGTTAATTAACAAGCAAGATTAATTAATTGTATTAAACCTTTTAAATTATAATTGGAAATTTTTCCCCTGTATATGTGTAGTATGCAGGAAAACTTGCCCCGCATACGAGGTACAATTTCCAACGTGACATGGTTAGATTTAACCATTTTCTATTATGAACTATATTTAGTTTTTGAAAAATAATAGTGTCAATTTGTAGAGAAAGGTCTGGGGAATACAGTAGTATCCTGTAGATCTCAAAATACTTAAAAATAAAAAAAAATGCAAAAATGAAATTGTAAAAAGTTGGGAAACTCACCGGTTTCTCCAGCTGTGTGCATTACGTGATTATGGTATCCATAATATTTTAACACCAGAAAAAAAATACTATAAACATCTTGCTCAAAAAAAGAAGAAGAAGAAGAAGAAGAAGATAGATTCTCATTAAACGTTTCAGAGTGACAGGAATGTCAAATATGATGGATATATGTGAAGATGATGCAATATATAAAAATGCAGTTTAAGATTCTATCAACAATAATAATCGGTACAATACAGGTGTGCTTCTCACAGAGTTGGTTAATTGTGAATTGTATGCAGTGAATTTTAAAAATCCCTGTCAGCTGGGCCTATAGGCGGAGGTAGATTTAGAAGAGCGCTCATTTCAACAAAAAAAATATATATGATTAGAGATAAACCCAGTTTAATAACTTCATTTGGCCGTTTATGAAAATCTTTTAATTTCATTTTTTTTGCAAAAACTGGTTTTATCAGAATCATCTTAGGAACAATTCAGCTCAAATGCCCATTTTGACAACATATTTTGAAATAAATTCTGAATTTATTAAAAAATCGACCAAAACAGTACATTATACAGTTCCTAAATAACAAAAAACTGTCAGTTGAATGCATTTGAGAAAAAAATTGAATTTAAAAATGAGTCATAAAATAACCGATTTGTTGTTTGAATACATCCTTAATTTTTTAATCATGATTGCTTCGGAAAATTTTGTGCGAAATACTCACTTTAACAGCATTTTAAAAAATATATTCTATCTTTATCAAAAAACTGGCCAATGCGTCACAGTATATAGTTCCTAAATAAGAGGATCTGTAAATTGGATGCGTTTGAGAGCGAAAATGGAATTTAAATCGAGTCATAAAAAACGCAATTTGCTATGTGAAAACTTCCTTAAATTTTCAAATCACGAAGTCTTCGGGAAATTCTGTTCAAAATACCCTTTTTGGTAGCCTTTTTCAAAATATATTCTGTCTTTATCAAAAAACCGATCAATGCATCACATTATATAGTTCTTAAATAAGAGGATCTGTAAATTGGATGCATTTGAGAGCAAAAATGGATTTAAAAACGAGTCAGAAAAAAACGCAATTTCTTATTTGAACACTTCCTTAAATTTTCATTCACGATGATTTCGGAAAATTCTGTTCAAAATACCCTTTTTGGTAGCCTTTTTTGAAATATATTCCGTCTTTATCAAAAAACTGACCAATGCATCATATTATATAGTTCCTAAATAAGAGGATCTGTAAATTGGATGCGTTTGAGAACAAAAATGGATTTAAAAACGAGTCAGAAAAAAACGCAATTTCTTATTTGAATACTTCCTTCAAGTTTCAGTCCCGATGACTTTCGGAAATTCTGTTCAAAATACCCTTTTTGGTAGCCTTTTTTGAAATATATTCTGTCTTTATCAGAAAATTGACCCATGCTTCACTTTATACAGTTTCTAAATAAGAGGATCTACCATTTGGATGCGTTTAAAATCAAAAATGAATTTTAAAATGAGTCAGAATATAAGCAGTTTGGATTTGAGGTTTTTTCTCCAACTCCTATTTTTGTTTAATTTCTTTTTGCTATACGAATTGGTCCTATGAAAAACTTGTCAACATAAAAGTTGTAGATATTTTTGAGAAGATGTAAAATAAATTTAATCAGATTTTATGTCTTAAAAATTGACGGAGTTAAGGATTTTTCTCTTTTTTCACCGCCCTTTTTCTTTTCGTTTTTAATTTTTTTCATCGGTAAAAGTTGGTCTTATCAAAAACTTGTAAATACAAAAGTTTCAGATAATTTTAAGAACATTTACAAAAAATTTAGTTGGACTTAATATCTTGAAAATTGACGAAGTTATGAATTTTTTTCTCTCAAAATCCCTGTTTTTTTTCGCCCCTTGAGCCCACTTCTAAATTTATCAAATATCTGTCATGCATATACTTTTGGCCCATTTTTAAGAAGTAATATAAACTTTAAACCGATTCGATATCTACTTTAATTAAGAAGTTATGGCGTTTTTTCGGTTTTCACAAAAACGCCCCCTATTCCGACCCCCTTGGTCCGATTTTGCCCATTAACGAACTTAGCCAAGATTTTTTCCCCTTTGATTTTATGTACCAGTTTGGTGGAGATTGATGAAGAATTATAGAAGTTATCTTGTCCATAAAAAAGTGAGATATATATATATAGATAGATAGATAAATAGATAGATAGATATAAACTGGTGCGATTGCAATAGGTAGTATTTCTTACGAAATCTACCTAAAATGCACATACTTTTACTTTTGTACTTTAATAAGGAGTCCCAGGAGTTCTGTTGGCACAATTTATCATCAAGTTACATTTAATTTTATTTCTGATTTCTTATAAAATAGACACGCAGAAAGTTTTTTACCATTAATAACATAATTTTTATTCTCTGTAGCATAACTATTTTAATATTATATTACTGATATTTTACTTTTTTTGTATTGTTTAAAATTTGATAAAAAATTAAAGATTTTTTTTTTAAATTTGCATCCACATCGCGCAGTACTGCAGCAAACCTATTCGTTTTAGACTCCCAAATAACATTGATATGATGTAAAACTAATGAACATTGAATGTATACTCCATTTTTAAGTAGTTAATAACTTTTTAAGTGCGTTCGTATTTATGTAAATACGTAGCATGTATAGCCGTCGTTCAGTCCGTCCGTCTGTCCACATATAACAACGCAAAAACTACCAAACCGAATCGTTTGAAATTTAAAATATATAATTATTACATAATTTTGTCGAGTCATTTTAAAAATTTATAAAATTGGATGTATAGTTTAATTACAAGGACAATCAAAAGTATTCCGTTACATTACGGTTAATGGGAAAAATGTTTCTAGTGCATTTTAATGGTACTACACTCTTTGGATCATAATAAAATTGATATGCATCTATGCAGTATATTTTATAATATAGGGGAGAGGGGGGCACCTTTGAACATCTTTTCAGAAAATCAATATATTTCTTACTAGAACTATATTTATTGAGTTTTGAATATTATATAATAAAAACAACGCATTTCTTCATCATATGAACCTTAAATTAAATATTCTTGAGAGAAATTAAATAAATTGTGAGAATTTAAAAAGCTGAAAATTTTTTGTACAAACCTGCCCCATGTGGGGGTACCTTTGAACAAGCAAGGGGCACCTTTGAACAAAGGAATAAAATATGAAAATGTTGAGAGTTTTTATAAAAAGTTGCATATGTTACAGAAATATAAAGTAATATGAATAAATTTAAATAACTACATTTTGTTGAAATTACTAATTTTTTTGTTATTTAACCAAACTTAGATCCACCAAAGTTGATATCAAAACTCATCGTTGATAAAACAAAAAGTGTCCTTCCAGTTGTGTTTGGTTGTGAAAACTTTTTTACAATAGACATGAAATACACGAATGTGATATCTGATGTTCTGGAAAATTTAAATTTTTCATTCGTTATTTTTTTTAAGAGACCTGATATAAAATTTTGTTTTATCCGTTACAGACACCTGTTAAATCATGAATCATTATTTACTATCCAGAATTTGCAATTATCCAATAAATGAATTTAAATTTAATTCAATTTAGATTTGAAACTTCCCGTCACTGATACATACAGAGGTTGGAACCTATGCGTGCAGCAAGGGGAATTGTTAGCAGTATAAGTCCATGTTCGTTGACACTCAGTTAACCTCTTTTCACATTAAAAAAATCAGAAATGGTGATATTTAGATACAGTAACAACTCTTTACTTCACAGTTTTAAGTGTTCTCTTTAAATTATTTCAATTATTATTTATCACCAGTTTATTCGGTGTTTTTTCGCTGTTCAATGGTGCCCCATCACATCGAGTTCAACATTACAACGGTTTACTAAATTCGGCTGAAGAATTTAAATAAAACAAAGCTTATAAACTAAAGCTAACACTTTTGTTTAAGCATTGAACAATAAATTAAAATTTTAGGGATAGAAATTTTTAAACAAAAATCTTACAACTTTATTTTCTTAAGTTTAGATTCAAGAAGGGGAAAAATACATATCTTGTTTAGACAGTACTGTTCATACAAAATGGTACAGCTTTGTATAATTATTCCCTTGTAGCAGCAGTAATGTATTGCCATATACATTTTTTTAAATGATTTATTTGAAAGAAAATATTTAGAGTGTTCAAAGGTGCCCCCAGTTCAGAGGTGCCCCCTTCTCCCCTATATATAGGAAAACTTTAGATTAACCTTGAAGCTTTTGAAATTAGTGGATTAAAAATACTGATAGACAAATAAATAATAAAATTTGACCCGGACCAGCTTTATAATCTCAAATTTTAAACTACTTTAAAATAAAATAAATAAATAAAAAGGATACAAGATAAGAAATAATAAAAAAAAAATCAAATAAGTTGAGAAAAATAAAGAAGGAAAGAAAAGAAAAGAATAAAATAAAAAGAAACAAAAAGAAACCGAAAGAAAAGAAGATTAATAATCCTGATAGAAATCTGTACTTCAGATGAGTAAAATTATTTATTTTTAGAATTATCTTTCCTCTAAGAATCCCTGCACTCTCCTCCGTGCAACTGCACTTCACTTGGAGGAAGAATTTTCATCCCACAAACCTAGTACGCATCCACACCCACCTTAGTGGCGGAATGGACTCTTCTGGAGGTCAATGTACAGCTAATGTCACGGGCAAGGGGTTAACGCGACGGATCAATATCGAAAAGAATTTCAGTCATGCGCACGAGCAGTCGGGACGGCTCTGAATCGTCTGCTTAGAATAATTCTCGTGCTAGAAATTGTCTGCGGATTCTAATAGGTTTTTAATTATTATTTTCATTATTTCCAACCGTTGAGATAGTTTTATTTTTCTTTTACGAGAGTGAAATTTTCACTTTTTATACCTTGGTTTTAGATGCAGGGTTAAAATCTCGACAAGCATAAATCACACTTCGTACTAATTATTTCATTGTGTAAATACTTAAAATAAATTCTAAGGAATAAGAAGAATAGTCCTTGTGTTACACATATTTATTTATCTATTTATTTATTTAATTTTTAAGTGTTCGTGTCAAATAAAAATAATTTGAGCCAGAAAAGTATTTTGGTAAAATCTCTCACCCTCTCTTTCTTTCTTTTCTTTCTTTCTCTTCATCTTTTTTTTTTTTTAAGCAATTATCGTTATGAAATATTAATCATTATTTATCCCAAATATATGTAAGAATTGCACTCACAACACGTTTTTGTACTTAAAACAAGTTTTCAAGAAATAAATAAATAAATAATAATATCGGCTTAGATATTCTCGTGCTAGAAATTTTCTGCGGATTCTAATGGGTTTTTAATTATTATTAGCGAAGTAAAATGTTAATAATTATGCTGATGAAGGAATCCATTAGATGTTCTCACTTTTTATATCCTGTTAAGCAGAGTAAAAAGTGTTGCGAAGACTTGCAGGAACTATTTCTTTGTGAAATGCCTTAAAATAAAATTTTAAGGAGTAAAAAGATTAGCCCTTATCTTACATATAACTGCCTATTTATTTATTTATCTTGCATTTTTAGGTTATTTCTTTTTTAGTTTTTAAGTCAAATAAATATAATTTAAATTAAAAACATATTTTAACTCTTTCAGAGACAAAGTACTTGTATTCATAAAATGTTGAAATAATTGAATGACACCTGTATTTACAAAAAAATTTATTTGTAAATAAGTAAAAATATTTTTTTGCATGATTAATAAAACTGAAATTTTCATTTAAAAATTCGTTTGCAAATGTGGAAATAAAAAATTAAAATTAGGTCGAAGCATTAATGAAATATATTTTCCTTTTATGTTTTTTATTTTATTTTATTTTTTTTAAATAAAATTTCTGATTTTATTTGATTTTTAAAAAAATAGCAGCTATGATTACAAAACATTAATCATTCCTTATCACAAATCTAAGTAAGAATTTTGATTACATCACTTATTTTTACTTAAAATAAATTTTATAAAAGTTTTCAAAAAATTATCTAACCAAATGTCTAACTAAATGTCTAAACTAAATTAATTAATTTTATTAAAAATTAATTTCTGCTAGTTGCTATTAGTGGTTGTCATCTTATTTAATGAATAAATTAATTTAATTGAAACTACCCGTTAGGTAAAATACCATATAAGGACTGTATTCAATTAGAGATTAGAGTTTTTTTTCTTTGGGGGGGGGGGGGGGGTAAGCCAACCATTATAAGATTGATTATTTATTGCAAATATAATTTATAACTTCGAATTAAAAGTTTTTTTAAACTGTTTATTTGTCAAATTCAGCGGGATTCGACTCGTGAATTATAATTAAATTTAATCAATAAGAAATAAGACAAGTCATAAATTGTACGTCAAACGTGGCAATTGGTTATGCATTCGTACCATAACAAGTTTTATAAATATTATAAATGGGTGCAATTGCTATTGTACTCTTATGCAAAAATGCAGAAATACAGAATTTATTACGATTATATATATTAAATTCAGTAATATGGAAATAATATGACTCTATCTTAAATGTAACGTAGTCATTATGGCAACCTAATTTTTATTTTATTTTCATAAAATTTTAAATAACTCAAAAAAATTCTGATTAAATGTCAAACCATTAGGTTGGGTATTTTATGCGTTGTTATATGCAAACCAGACAAGGACTATAGGTACTAAGTATTTATATAATTACGAACATAGCAAAAAGTGTTTTTATACATTATATCATTTCTTAAAAGCATTTTCATATGAATATAAAATAAATTTTGTTTTAGATTATTGCAATGTTTTAGATACTTACGTGGAAAAATTGTGATTTTTTATATGTTTACAATTCAGAACAATTGCATGTACATAACTGTAAAGTTGCCATCTATTTTCTCAAATTACAGTTGATTTTTTAATAGGTTTCCACTTCCAACACATATTATGAACTGAGGTGTAAAATTACTCATTCGAAGACCGTGCAAACAAGCTTGCTCAACAGCCACACAGCTGCTGTGAATGGCGGTTTTTGATGTTACTTTCCTGCTGATACTCACCCTTCAGGCTCCGCTGCACTCAAAAAAAATTCTGTATCTTGTAAAATAAACGTCGTGGAAAGATTTGTGTAGGCGTGAACTATATGCCAATGATTGACAGAAAATCCTCCAACTAAAACAGGGGACTGTCCAGCAGGGTCAGATGAACACCCCCATTGGTCAGGTATCACTGTGAGGCAGTTGTTATAATTTCGTTTTGAATGCAAGAAAAATCGCCCCTTTCTTCGAGGTCATCTCTTGACCTCAGAAAAAAGGGGGTTCAGGGGAGGTTTGAAAAACGATAAATCTATTTCATCTTGTTCGAAAAAAAGGGTGAGGGTGAGAAAAAGAGTCTAACATATGTTTCTAAATATTAAGAAGAAAAATTCCATCAATTAGATCACAGAATTTTTAATATTTGACTAATACGCATACATTTTAGAATAGATGGTATTCGATTGTTATTTAATTTTTAAAGAATATAAAGAAATTCACTCTGTATGGGTTTTGTGTTGGAATGCAATTTTCCAGACGAAATGAAACAAATATTTTCGGAGATAAAGTAAAGTTTTAAACAATTTACGACGCTCCCGTGAAATATTCTCCATTCATCAATTAACAGTAGTTATATATTTAATTAATAATTAACAATATTAAATTTAATGACTAACATAATAATTATAAATTTAAATTTATTTAAATGTGTTATTGTAGATATTGGAATAATATATTGGAAATCACTATGTAAAATGAAATGCAGGAAATGATCTACCGCTACAGCATGCAAATATGTGAATATTGTACAATATGTATATTCTTTGTTGTAAGAATAGCGTGTAAATTATAGCGATTTTCTCTGCTCTCAAAACTGGTAGGTGAGAGATGCTGAGTTCGAACTCAACTGCGCTCGTCGGCCCAGTCGTTCGAAGTTTTCAGTGGTTTTCTTCAAGCCTTACATAAATACGTATTAGGACTTCGGAATACCCCCAACGGAAGGCATCTCCCCTCCGGTATCTCTATTCGGGTCTATACCTCTATTGCAGGTAATGGGTTGTCATTACAACACTAACATACTTTTATCATTCAGCTACTTTTAGAGAATTACTAAGTATCAGTTCAATCTATTGCCAATTTAAGGGCATTAGGGAATAAGGTATAAAAGAATTTGTTTCAAACTTTTTAGACCTTGAGGCGGCAACACAGATAATCACCTCATCGAATTCACGAATGAAAATCTAGGATTACTTAAATCTCGATTGTGACTTCCTGCACCCAAAAGTATAAAAACATAGAGGATTTGGAGCAGGAAAACACAGTGGTAAATCTAAGAATCATTCGATAAAATTGGACTTTTATGTGTTTTCCACCAAGACATGATTTGGCAGACTGGTTGCGTTTTAATATGCGAATCAAGATTTAAATAATCCTAGATTTTCATCCTTGATTGCGATGAGATGAGTATATGTGCTGCCGCCTCCCGGTCTATTTAGCCTAATATACTAAATTTTACCATGTATGATTTTTTAATTTTACAAAATCTTCATGCCATGTTCATTGCAATTTTTAGAGATTTCTTGTAGTTCCAAGGCGATTTTTGTAATTCATGAAAGAATTTTGACCAGTGTTTTACCTCGTTTTATTATATTTTCTCTCCTTCGGATTTCGAATATTTAGAGATTTTTAATGTAATTCTACACGTACATTTTTTTTTTTTTTTTTTTTTTTTTTAACAGAGATTCTTTGACATCCGGAAAAGAAATTCTTTTTCAAACTAATATTCTAAAACAGTAAATTTTGTTCTTCACAATTTTTGAAGTTTCGAGATTTATAAATATGAAATTCAGTGCGATTTTGAGTAATTTTTCAGAAATTTTAATATAGTTTCTCATCATTTTCTCTATACAGATTTTGTCACGAGCAACTTTAGAATAAATATTTAGCAATTTTGAAAGAATCTGATTTTTGTCTGCTTACGTAATATTTGAACAACTTCCTGGGGGAGAAAGAAAACATGATAACACGCGTATTTATAGATCCGATTTGGAAGTAACTTGGTGTGTACATAGTACATACCTATGTCTGGACCGAGTTTGTTGGTCAGTTTCATCCGCCATATTGTGTCACAATAACGGCCATTTAAACTTAAAAAAAATTAAATTAAAATTAGGTTTAAAAAAGTGAGAAACTGAAAAAGACTTTTTATTCAAGTGTTTGACTTTAATACAAAGAGCATTTTTTGTTTCGTTTATATAAAAAATGGCTTTGAATTTCTAGTATGGCTGACATTTTGAAATGATCTGATTTTTGTCACGTGATAATACGCATATTTATGAATCGACTTGGATGTAATTTAGTGTGTACATAGTACATACCAATGCCTGGACCGAGTTCATTGGCTAGTTCCATCCTTCATCTTGTTTTAAAATGGCGGCCATTTAATTTTTTTTAATTAAATTTAAAATTAGGTACAAAATAGTGAGAAATTAAGAAAGATTTTTCTTTCATGTGTTTGACCTTGATGCAAAGATTCCAGAGCATTTTTTGTTTCGCTTATATCTTAAAAAATGGTAGAGTTATAGCACTTTGAATTTCTAGTGTGACCCACATTTTGAAATTATCTTATTTTTGTTACATGATAATACGCGTATGTATGAACCGATTTGGATGTAAATTAGTGTGTACATAGTACATATCAATGTCTGGACTGAGTTCGTTGGCTAGTTTCATCCAGGGTTGCGGAGTCGCAGTTGGAGTCGGAGCCAGTCTCATTTTTGGGCAAAAGAGTCGGAGATGCTAAAAAAGAAGCCAACTCCGACTGCAGTTTTTTTTTTTTTTTTTTTTTTTTTTTTTTTTTTTTTTGTTCTTGTTGTTTAGTGGAAAATGAAATTTAACTAATTTTATATAATTTTAAATCTATAAAATGGACTATTGTTGTTTATTTTTCTACTATATCAAGCTATATACACTGGTGTGCAAAATTTAAGAACGAGTACAAAGATGCAAAATTTTCAAAGGATTTTCAAGCGATAATTTTCACGCGAATATTCAAAAGGAAGTAATATAATTCGAATAATTACTATCCCTGCATAACAGCTATTCCATATAACATCGCATTCAGGTCATACATGGTCAGAAGAGTCACAGTCCTAACGGCGAAACAAAAAATAGAAAATTCCATACGTCTTTTTTATGAGTCTCAAATGACTACTATATGTGACTCCAATGACAGGTCACTGCGACTGCTGCTTTGTGTTGAGTCACCAAGCGACTTTACAATGTCGTTTCATTGAGACTCTCATGTAACTGTCATCTGGAAACTCAATTTCAAAGTCATTGTGTATGTTGCATTATGATAAATCACCAAATAATGTCACATTAAAGTCTCATGGTGACTTTCTGTCACAAGACTTTGTCAAATGGTGACAGAGACCCTACTGTGAAGTTACCACTGTGAAAAGTGGTGAAAAGTCATCATGTGACTTTAATTTGACATTATTTGGTAATTTATCATAATGCAACGTTCACAATGACTTTGAAATTGAGTCTCCAGATGAAAGGTCACACGATAGACTCAATGAAACGACATTGTAAAGTAATTTGGTGACTCGCCACAAAGCAGTAGTCACAATGACCTGTCAATTAAGTCACATATAGTGGTCATTAGAGACTCATAAAAGAGACGTATGAAATTTCCTATTTTTTGTTTCGTTGTAGTGACTTTGCCTATTGTGACCATGTGTGACATGAATGAGATGTTATATGGACTAGATGTTATGCAAGAATAGTAATTTTTAGAAGTATATTAAATCCTTTGGAATATTCGCGGGAAAATTATCGCTTGAAAATACCTTAAAAATTGGCCTTTTGGAACTCGTCCTTAAATTTTGCACACAGTGTATGTTAAAAATGATCAATATACTGTCTGATGTACATAATAGATGAAAACAGTTTTTAATTGAGAACTCTAAATAAACGTCGGATAGTTAGATTGTGTCAGAGCCAGAGTTGATATTTTTCATCAAACTCGGGCCGTGCCGACCCATAAATGCACATAATTATTCACAGGACATGTCGTTCACAATTTATTTTATAAAAATAATAATAGCTTAGCATGAAATTCAGCTAATGGAATGTTTAAAAATGTATTATAGTGACAGAGAAAGAATGGTATTATTATGTAATTAGTTCGATTCTCAAGAATGATAGAAACATTGCGCATACACTGTAAAAAAAAATTGTAATTTTCACAGAAAAAAACTGTATTTTTTACAGGAAAAAACTGCTTTAAAGAAAAACAGTTCTTTTTTGTAAAAAATACAATTTTTTTCTGCAAAAATTACGAAATATATATTTTTTTTACAGAAAAAAACTGTTTTAAAGAAAAACAATTTTTTACTGTAAAAAAAATTGGAATTTGTAATTCTTACAAAAAAAATCCATATTTTTTGTTTGACAAAAAATAACTGTTTAAAAGAAAAAACAGTTTTTTGCTGTAAGAAATATGGTTTTTTGTATTTTTTACAGAAAAAAACTGTTTAAAAGAAAAACAATTTTTTACTGTAAAAAAAATTGGAATTTGTAATTTTTACAAAAAAAATCCATATTTTTTGTTTGACAAAAAATAACTGTTTAAAAGAAAAAACAGTTTTTTGCTGTAAAAAATATGGCTTTTTGTATTTTTTACAGAAAAAAACTGTTTAAAAGAAAAACAATTTTTTACTGTAAAAAAAATTGGAATTTGTAATTTTTATATAAAAAATCCATATTTTTTGTTTGACAAAAAATAACTGTTTAAAAGAAAAAACAGTTTATTGCTGTAAGAAATATGGATTTTTGTATTTGTTACAGAAAAAACTGTTTAAAAGAGAAAAAAATTTTTACTGTTAAAAAAAATTGGAATTTGTAATTTTTACAAAAAAAATCCATATTTTTTGTTTGACAAAAAATAACTGCTGAAAAGAAAAAACAGTTTTTTGCTGTAAGAAATATGTATGTTTGTATTTTTTACAGTAAAATCCATGCATTTTTTATCCGTTCAGATTAAAAGTAAAACAGTATTTCTTTTTCTTTAAGGGTCTCAAATCAGAAAAGGCAATTCTATGACATAAGTTTCAATTTTTTTTTTTTTTTTTTTAATGAAAGTAGCAGGGGTTGTTGTTCAAAAAGTTCCTAATCGCACTTATTTACCCGTCCCTTTTTTTTTTTTTTTTTTCCGCTATTGCAATAGATTTTTTAGAAAATGTTGTCAAAGTAGGCGTTTTGAACTGAATTCCCGCGCGGAGAAAGATTAATCACTCAAACATGGGAGAAAGATGTGTTTGTTAAGCGATCGAAAACGCTTGTAATTCAATAGGTAATTTATTGATCCCAAAGTGGAAAATTCCGTTCGATTCCAAATCGCTTCCTTAGTCTGGATTTCTAGTTTGCGATATTTCCGTTAAGAAATTGATTTGTGAATGTGTAAAAAAGGTTTTTTGCTTGTTGAGCAGAGCAGTTGAGAACAGTCTTATTTGATGCAAGGAATGCAAACTGTAATCGCACTGTTATGCATCGCACATAAATTATGAGTTTTTACTGTATGGCTTTTATTAGTGGTTTAAAGCCACAGTAAACAGAAATGACATTTGGAAATATTTTACTCTTCAATTGAAGGGGGAGAAACCGGTGAAGAATGGGCTAAGACTGCTTTAAAAGGTAATAGAAATACAAAATAAACATTTGAAATTATTTTGCAAGTATCCTTTTGTAAGATAAATATCTGAAAATTTAGGACAAGTATACAAAATTTTGACAATTTACAACGGGGAATTTTAAATCATTTCACTGTTCAAGGGATCGGAGCTTTCTGTCGGACGGGATCAAGTTTGGGAATCGAAAATACATCTACAAAATTTTTCCCGTCACATTTATCTTGATTCATGAATATTTTATTCATAAATAAAGCGGTTATTTATTTATTTTTTAAACTTTGTTAACAATGGCCATTGTGGTGATAGAAGCAAAACCGCTATTGCTGTTGAAAAGTACAATAAAAAAATTAGATGATATTATCATAAAACTCAATAAAAAAATTTAATTTAAATACATAATTTTAAAAAAAATCAAATAACTAACGCCCGAACATAAGTAACCCGAAAGTCCCTCACCTGGAGTAGAACCCACAGCCTACTGCTTTGGGAACTTCCTACCTGGAGGTATAGGTCTAAACCGCTCGGCCGTAATGCTCGACATTCGTTGGGAAGAAAAATAACTTTCGTTATGTAGCAGAAATGTACTTGTCTTTTAGCGTGTGCTAAAAATTAAATACTTACAATTTCCATGTTGACCTACAAATATTACAACAATCTTAAGAAATAAGCTTATATATACTTCTTCCTTTCTCTGCCCCGTCCCCCTGTCTTTTTTCTTTCTCACAATATGAATGTTTTAAGGGATAGATGCGATAGAGATATATATTATATATTTCATTACAATGTTTGTGAATGTGCCAAATGAAATAAAAAGGTTATTTTAGGATAATATTTTTTGTTTAATAACTATTTTTCTCAATCATTCCATTTGACAAAAAATATGTAAATAAATAAATAAAATTAAAAATAAAATTGAATGAAATGGTGAAAAAAGATAATTTTTACAAGGTAACTTTAAAAAACGTAATTTAACAAATTACAACAACCATTATAAAAATGATTTTTTCAAAGACTAAAATTTAAGAGTTGTAAATAAATTCCATATTAAAAAAAGATGGCCTTTTATAATCAATCGCAATCAGTTCAACATTAGATTGTTTCCTTTTTCGTGGTCGCCACACATTTCGTAATCGGTGGGTTCGATAATGAGACACCTCTTTTTGTTTAAAAAACGATTTTTCATGCGACGTCTTTCTTTGAATTCGGTTTTTCCATGTCTGATAATTTGCGTTTACATATTTTGTAACTTTTTTTACTTTCTTCTTTATTAACAATGACATTTCAATTTATTACTTGAATAAAAATTCTTCTAAATGAAAAAAAAAAAAAAAAAAAAAAACGATCATCCATTGCTCTACGCAAAATGTTTGAATGTTTCCCATCAAGTTAATAAAAATCAGTAAAAACATTATTTTTATGATTATCAAAACGTGGTTTACATAATAAGAGTCATATATTATGTACGCCATGAATTGAAAATTAATCTCCCAGGGCCAATCATAACAAAAATAAAATGCGGACACGTCTAGATCTATTCTCGACCGAAAACAACAACCATTTTCCAAATGGTTAATAAATTAAACTTTAAATATATAGGTATTTTTCCGCTTTAAAACCTTATAAATAACTTAACAATCAAATAAAATTATTTTGCGCTTTTAATTATCTTTCGTTTCATTCTCATCATTGTGTGTTCTTAATTTTGATAGAATAAGCAATTAAAGTCCTGTATTTTAAAAACAGTTTTAATTTTCCAAAATATTGTATTAATTTTACTAAACTAGTTCAAACTAAAAAACCTGTGTAAGAAAAACATAAAACTAAAATTAATTTAATTTCATCAATATTCAGTGCAATGCAAGGATAATAATAAATTTATAATATCATAATTATGTTAAGGATTAATGTTAAGGCATTTTTTAATTAGAATATTTAGAAAAAAATTTAATAAATGGAGAAATTGTGAATAATATATAATACAACATTTTACTATTTTTTATTAAGATAATTTTAAAATAATTTGAATAAATGGAAACAGTGAAGAATAAATGCAATATAGTCGATTAAATTACAAGTAGCGGACTAGCATTAATTTACCCTCTACCCCCACCCCTTCAAATCTTGAAATTTCAAATATGTCAATATTTTTCTTTGAATAAGCTGTAATTTGCTTAAATATATTAGAATTTACTCCGTTTTGATGTACTCATATCAAGATAATTTAATTACAAGTAGAGTGAGCTAAATTAATACTCCACCCCAACCCCAATTTTTGAATATCGAAATTTCAAAAGTGCTAATATTTAGCTTTTAATTATCTCCTATTTTCTGTCTTAGACTTTGACCCGTCTTCAATATCGCTATATTTCATGATAAAGAACAGGCGTCGCATTAACCCAGTTCCCCCTCCCCCACTTCCAATTTCAAATATTAAGATATGCCTAGCTTGTTTGTTTGTTTATTGAACAACATACATCTGACTTGTGTGCTCGACATGAAGCCATCGTCAATATACAGGGACGAGATAGCACACAAGGAAATATTACAACACAAGAGAAGTACAACCAGGAGCTCCACACAAAGAGTGTGTGCAATGGAGCCAGTGGGACCTCACGATCAGCGGCGTGATGTCTTAACCACTCAGCCACGGAGGCTCGCCTAGTTGTTTATTGTTATTTGTTTACACACACATCTGACTTTGTGCTTGACGTCGGGTGTCTGCTTATAACAGCACAAGAACACAAAGAGCGTGTTTAGCAGACACCCAACCAATGTGATCGGATACATGATGTCATGGTAAGTGACCGGATTCTAACCGGGTAACAGATTCACTGGACTCCATTGGTATTGTTTATTAGCAGCGCCATCTGCATTAAGTTCCTAAAATTGCTCTTTTATCGCTGTTGTCATAAATGTTTATGTAACCGATCACGTGACCCAAGTAACCCAGATTTTTTTGGGGGGGAGGAGGGTGTTAGTTCGGTCCCTTACCAGTCACTTCGGTTATTTCAGCTGAACGGCATTGATTGCGTATCATTTAGCAGCTTTGAACGCTTTGGTAACTAACCGACTATCCGATCCACCAATTCGTAACCGGTAACTCCACTGAACGCGCCCAAGAACATTTCAAAGTCACAAGAACATTTACACCACCACAGAATTACAAGAGGGAGAACGGAGCCACTGGAAATCGAAACCGCAAACCACCTACGCTCTCAAGCGATTTGCAGTGTGCTATCAAGGCAACGCTAGATACCGGATTTGCTCATTCATTATCATGACGTCACAAAAGGTGGCTGCTTGCTAACAAAGACATCCAGCGATTGGTACAAAACGATGGTTGCGTAACTTAGAAACCTGTTTGTATAAATAGCTGATAGCGGCACACCACTTTTTGTGACGTTGTGATAAGGAATGATCAAGCCCGGTATCTAGTGTAGCCCTGGTGCTACCTTAACAAACCATTCAGCCTCGTTGGGCCCATACAACATTATCTACATTGTTAAAAATGGCGTGAAAATTACCTCTGTTATTAAAGACTATCTATTTTCTGACCAATGAAAACGCTCCTTAGGCCTTTATGTAACATTATCATTGGTTAAAAAATAGATAGTTCGTAAAAACAGAGGAAATTGTTCACAATATTTTTAACAATGTAGAGATGAACTCGATTTCAACGTCACAGCAGGTCGGCCATCAGCGGATCATTCATAGGGAACTTGCAATCGGCAGGGCTACATTAGATACCGGGATTGCTCATTCCTTATCACGACGTCACAAAAAGTGGCTGACGACTATTAGCTATTGATACAAACAGGGCTCAAAATGACGCACCCATCGTTTTGTACCAATCGCTGAATGTCGTAGAAAACGACCAGCCACCTTTTGTGACGTCATAATAAGGAATGAGCAAGTCCGGTATCTAGTGTTGCCTTGCTGATAGTCATTGTATTTGAAATGGAGTTCAGAGCAGTTCCACCAATCAGAACTGTCTATTTCTAGTGTGTGACCTCCAGTATGACGTGAATTGCAACTGCCCTATTGCACCCTATTTTTACGACTTTTACCTCACGAGAAATGTGATCCAATGAATGACCTTCTGATGTCGATCTGCGTCGACGTCTACGTCGAAATCGAGCTCATCGGCCTGGTCTTTGGGTGGCGTTGTCCCATATGAATTGTAATCAAACATCAGCAGTGTTCTTCAAACATACGTAATTTGATTGGGCGAATATTCTAAACAAGATGACGCGGAAAGACCGGTAGGCGGCAGTACAAACAATCATCTCATCGAGGTCATAGTCTAAATTCCAGAATTAGTTTAAACTGCGTTCGCATATTGAAATGCAATCGGTATGCCAAGTCAGACCAGTTTTTCCTTTGTTAACAGGGTGAAAGTGTCTCTGTCTCACATTTTTTCGTTAAATGTCTCAGTGGTGTGTGTTTGCCTTAGGACGAGATGACCACAAGGAAATTTACAACAAAGAATTCCATATCGGACTGGCATAAAGAGTATGCGATGGAACTAGCAAGTGTGAACCCGCTGCCCACTTATGCTCACAAGCGATTAACTGCATCGTGTCTTAACCATTCAGCCACGGTGGGCCCAGAATCTTTCTTTTTGTTTATTATGCATATAAGAAAAGGGCATGTTTACAAAAAAACCACCTCCGTCAACCAATCTACCACCACATTTTTTGTCGTTACGATCATTGTAGGATTTGTCTTAGCGACATGGACGAATAATATCATATACCTGTGGAATGTAGACCAATTTAATTGCTCTCACTCATGTGTACGGTAGGAGTCGTAAAGAATGAACAGGTGTTCCTTTCTTATCTACAATAATTCGACCCCGAGGCTAACGAGAAAAACAGGCTACCGCGATCTATTCCAAGTATAATTTTTTACAGACCGCTGGAGTCACGTGATACTCGAATACACCAATGCGGGTGCGCTAATAGAGCACTACGTCATTCTAGCAGTCTGTAAAAAAAATGCTCGGGATGCACCGCGATAACTTGTCTTTTTCTTTAGCCTCGATTCGACCCACAGTGACGTCAGCTGTCCTTTCCTTATATGTCAACAATTTCCTCAAAAAGCATTCAAAAGATTTTAATGCAAATTTTTATTCTGACAATTTTAATACGCTAGAAAATTATTAATATTAGTTATTGCACCTTGAGTAGGTATTTTAGAAGAAAGCACTGTTTTCTTATGTATGATTGTCTATTGTGTTATCAAACATTTAATCTTAAATTTTTATTAAGAAATGACGTTTCCCGTCAGCATATAAGCAACCTTTACATGGATACGGACATGGGAAAAAATCCTGCATCATAATTGGATAATGTAATGGAGCAATGTCATGCGGCACGAGCACGTTTTACGCCGTAGTGCAGGAGAGCGTGAACAACAAACTGGTATGGCTTTATACAGGCTACTAAACCCTGGCCATCCACATAACGCAAGTCTCTTCTGATTGGACCGTAAGATAGTCCATTTCTATCAAAAAATCTAATAATTGTAGCTCAATGAGCATGCGCTGAAAAGAATTTTATCGCGGCGCTTCGTACTCAGTGAGCATGCGCTGAAAAGGGTCTTTCTAAAGTATAGAGTTGCAAGCAACTATCACGTGTATTAGTTTGTTGTTATCATTGACTTCTAATATAACTGGACTAAGAAATATCAACCTTTCTTGACGCCATCATAACCTCCCCACCAGCACGTGATGGTGGGAGCGAATGCGCGCCAAACCGGTTTCTCCCGCCGATCCCACCAGCCACCAAGACTTTTTTCGTCTGCGTTGCGTTCTTTTATTATGAGAATGAAAACAGAAAATTGCCAAGAAGGGATAAATGCCAAAAAAGACACCCTTTTGGCAAGGAAAACTCTCGCCAAATCTGGGCCATTCTAGCTTCAAGTATTTCCGAAGAGAACAAAGGGATCCGTTATCTAGTTGTTATTTCTGATCTATGGTTGTTATATTTTCCATAAATTTGTCCATTTGTCCTTCGATGTCAAACATGGAATATTAATTTCAGTAAGCAAATACGTTCCAATGATCCAATGTTGCAAGAGAGCAAAGTTGTTTTGCTACAGCGCATGCTCATTCAGCTAGAATTGCTTAGAATTTTTTATAGAAAAGGTCAGTTTTACGGGCCAATCAGAGAAGACTTGCGTTATGTGGACGGCCAGGGTCTAGTCGCCTTAGAGGTCTGCACGGGCCGGAATTTCCAGGCCCGGCCCGGCCCGGCCCGTAGGAAAGTGATTTCGGCCCGGCCCGGCCCGTTGCAAAACTCAAAAGTTCGGCCCGGGCCCGGCCCGGCCCGTTATAATTTTTATATTTTAGGCCCGGCCCGGCCCGTACAAAAATCAGCGAAAACAGGCCCGGCCCGGCCCGTTTTGGCCCGTTACAATTTTTACGATTTCTAAAAAATTCACATTTTTATCATATAACTAAGATTCTTTTAAAGAATACTGCATACATATCTATGGAATGATTTTACAGTATATTTTACAGCAAATACACATTAACAGCCTTAATGATTACTTAGATTCTTAGGCTTTCAACATTCGAATAAAGATTCATTAAAAAATTAATATGGCTTAGAATAAAAGAAAAAAAGAAAGAAAGCTAAAAACATCGTTAATTTTGAAGCTGTTTAATAAAAGAAGATTTATAAATATATTTCTATATCATTTTATTATAGATTTCAAATCCAAATTCATTCTTAAATTCAGAGAAGCTCCTTTCTGATACATTTCTAAATTCATTTTTTTTTTCTCAAAAACGCATAAGATTAGCAGATATCTTTATTCAGAAACTATATAATCGAATGGCGTTATCCATTTTTTGATACAAGCAATTTAAGAATACTGCAAACAAATAAAATACTGTCATAATTAGCGTTTTGAATAGAATTTCCGGAAGCAATAGCAAGGGAAGTAAGAAAAACCTGCAATCATTTGAGAAACTATTATAACTCAACAAAGTTATACAAGTATTTTATTTACCAAAAATGAAAAACGCTATTCGATTCCAAATCCCTTTAATAGTTAGGTTTATCACTTTTATACTCTTACAATTTAAAATTAATCAGAAAATGTGTCAAACTTTCGCACTATTGAGAAATTAATTTAAAACTCATCAAGAAGTATATATCCAAAGACTAAGCTAACATAAGTTCTTTATCGCTGTTAATTTTAAAAATCATGTTTTCTGCCAATAATTAAGTCTAGTACCGGTCCGGCCAGTCTATATGTAGAAAAATAATGCAAGCGTGATCTCGGACCGGCATGAGTCAGCTAAAAAAATATTAAAACGGGTTACACATAATGTAATTCTCCGATGCCGATACACTGTACATTTTTATATTGATGTTGTCAAACTAGTATGGCCACATTTATACCTATTCCCGTTAAAACCATTTTCGTTGAAAATAGCTCATATTTTATCGTTCCTGCTTAAATCTTCAGAACGGGCCGGCAGGCCCGAAAAATTTTTTTTCGGCCCGGCCCGGCCCGTCTGGCCCGTTCAATTTATTTGCCGGCCCGGCCCGGCCCGGCCCGGCCCGTTTATGTTGTTTGTCGGCCCGGCCCGGCCCGTTGAAAAAACTATTCTAAATCTGCCGGCCCGGCCCGGCCCGTTAGAGAATTCGAAACGATTTCGCCGGGCCGGGCCGGGCCGGGTACGGGCCACGGGCCAGGCCCGGGCCCGTGCAGACCTCTAAGTCGCCTGTTGGCTTTATGATGTCTGATACCATAGACTTCTAATCACAAGATTTTAAATCAAATGTGAAATGTAAATCTTAAAATAGACTCATAATTATTTAAATGGCGTTAGAGAGCGTTTTCAACGCATTTTAAATAATTATATGAATATTTTAAGATTTGCTTAATAACAAGGTGTAAATTCCATCAAGACACTAATATTAATACAGTGATTTGACTCTTCAAATGTGAAATTTCAAAGAAAAAAAATATCATTTGGACGATTATTCAATTTTGTTTCATGGAAAACATGTCCAGTTGAACGATTCAAAATCGAATGTTCTCCAGAAGTCAAACATTAGTAAGATGAATATTTAAAATTCTTTATCTGCATTTTTATAACGTAGCTTCAACAATATAGAATTATTGCTTTACGAAACTAAGTTTATTCAATTTAATGCTTCGTAAAAAAAAATCCAGTTGGAATGTGCTTGATGACTGCAAGATGTAAAGTTCGTTTCAGTCTCCACATGCATACTTGCTAGTTCAGTGGTTATAATAACCAATTCTAAAGTAAAATTTAAATTTTAACCATTTTTCTGCTATCTTCGACAAATATCACGTTTTCTTCTTAGGTTAAGTAATTTTAACTATTCCTTTTTGTATGACTATAATATTTTGTGATTCGTGCAACCATAGCTTATTTATGTAAAATTATAAAACTATGCTAGATGCACATTTTTTAATTTATTTATTTAAACAGCAACAACTGCGAGCCATAAACTTACGTTAAAAATGAAAATGTCTTTTGTTTCATATTTTTAAAGATGCATAAAAACGTTCCGGTATAAAGTTATGCATTATTTAAACATTATAATTATAAATACGTTGTAACATGTCTATGTAACTATAAATATTGTAAAAATTTAAGTATGAAGAAATTTTGTTAAATTATTTCCGCAACATATTTTTATACAGCATAGTTTTATCTATCACACCGAACCGAAGAACAACTTTTCTACGACAAATGTCAACAAAATACACGCCTTTTCATTTCTAGTTAAAGGGGCGAAAAGAGACGATAGAACGGATCAGCCAATCACAGCACAGAATTCTTTCCCATGTCCGTATCCATGTAAAGGTTGCTAATAGGGCAGTTGCAATTGACGTCATACTGGAGGTCAATCACTAGAAATACACGGTTCTGATTGGCGGAACTACCCTGACCTCCACTTGAAATAATGGCGATCAGATGATTGCAAGTTCCCTATATGCTTCCCGTCAGCCGTACACAGTGAAAAACGCAAAATTATGATTTTGATAGAGTACAAAAAATTATTTAAAAATTTACTATTTTATAATCCACCATATTTGTAGATGTTTATATACTTGTGTATTTAAAGCTTCTATTAAAAATTCTTTACCTTTCTGTGACTCATTGAAAGGTCAGTTCCGGTTTCAGAAAGTTAATTTCCGATTTATATTTTGGGCTATAACTTAGTTTCTTGTAATCGCTGAATAAAAAGTAAAGCATTTTTGAAATCACAAGTTTTTTAACTTTAAAATAACAAAAATGAAATAGAAATTTTTTCTAAAAACAGCGATTTCAGGCAGCGGTTAGAAGAAATTGTAGTGCATATTATGCTGATCTTCCTGAAAGGGGATTGAGGACAAAGACTGGTTAATTCTTTGAGAGGTGGTGGATTGAGCGGTGGAGATTATATTCCACCTTATTTTAATCAAGATTTGAATCACAAACTTTATTAAATTTTACTTAAATTGACTTGAGTGGAAAAAAGATTTTAAAACTGCTTTTCTTATTCCACATTTTAAAAACACAATTGTTTGCAAATGAAAGGTTTAAACAGAAAATGCAATATGTAGATTCTTTCAACTCTCTACTTGAATAGTTTTCATAAATTGCTTATATGCATGTTTTTTTAATTTTTCACAATGATTATTAAGGTATTTAAAAAAAAATAAATACAAAAGTTTTAACTTATATAAAGGGCATATAAAGGCAGTTGCAACTGACGCCATACTGGAGGTCACACACTAGCAATAGACAGTTCTAATTGGTGGATTACCCTGACCTCCACTTGAAATACAATGGCTATCAGCTGAATGCAAGTTCCCTATAAACATGGAAGTTTTTTATCATCATTTTAAGTTAATTACTTCCAGTTATGATTTAGTCTAAACTGCAGCCACGATTTCGCCAAGCCTTTCTTTAACATACATTATACATAGGCCATGTATATCATTTATAACTTATATTTATGTAATATATATATAAAGGGCAGTTGCAACTGACGTCATACTGGAGGTCACACGCTTGAAATAGGCAGTTCTGATTGGTGGAAATACCCCGACCTCCACTTGAAATAGAATGATTGATTTGTAATTAGTCATACATAAAATATCATGTATATGTCTTATATGGCTTTAAAGTCATGTATTTTCTCTTTAAATTATATTTGTTAATAAATTGAGTAAATTAAATTCTTTTTTTAAAGTAAGTTTTTACTTCACAATTTCTTCATTTAAATTTTGCAACAAATGCATAAAGCAAAATTCTCGTAATTTATAAAAGAATATGTTTCTCTTTGCATTAATTCTGATTCTGTTTTAAATATAAGAATAAGATAAGAAAACTAAAAGGAGATAAAAATCTTCTCAGACAAAACATAAACCTGAAGGAAAAAAGAAATTCCTTTCTTGCACTTTTATTGTAAATTGGCAACACCTGGTTTTGTGTTTTGTTTATACTCCACGGGAGCGCGGTATTTTCAGCGTAGAAGAAAAGAAGATGGCACGTTGTTTCTTAAGGCAAATATTCTAAAAAAAGTAAGTTTTAGTGTTTTCTTATAAAGTATTGAATGTATGAATTTATTAAATGAGTCTATTATCTTTTAACATCTTTATTAATATTTTCAGTGAAAGATAGTAGAACTTGAAAATATTTCTGCTTCTGTTCGCGATTTCATGTTATGGTTTGAATAACAATGTCAACAACTCAAATTATTAAACATGTAAGCTAGAGTTATGGAAAAAATAATTAAAGCTAAATTTTTCTCCGTTATTGTGTTATGAACCAAAAGCATTAAAGGCAAGTGACATAGTTGAAATAAAATAATTAAAAGTATCAGAATGACACAGATCTTTATTAAATATGTAAATATAAAGGAGAATGTTGTTTTTCAGAAATTTGAATGTAACAGTTTTGAATAAATATATATTTTTTTCATTTTAAATTTATTAAATTTCAACTGAATCAATAATTAAGACTTCCATTGCAAGGCAAAGGGCTCATAGTATCTCTATTTTCTGTTATAGCTTAATAAATTGTTATTTTGATAATAAAAATCTAATAGAATAATCTAAAAAACTTTGACCAGGAATCATCCCAAGTCACTCCATTAAAAAAAAAATAATAATTTTAGTGCTTTATTATAGGTTAGATTTTATCTTTAAACGATTAAATTTCTGAAAAGTTCAATTTAAAAGGAAAAAAGTTGCAAAAGGTTTATTTGTAAGATAAAGAATTATGTAAAGGGACCGGAGTCATGATAAAAAGTTCTATAGAGAATGAACCTAGAAACAAAATAACCTCAGAATGTGCTTTTTGTTCTCGTATGTTAAAAATTTGTTTTCTTTCTTAAATGATTGCTTATTTATTTACTGAATATATATGCAGAGAACTCACAGGACCCTGTTTTTGTAAAATTAAGATGTTTTTCTTATATTTTCAAAGGTTCTTGTCATAATTTTGTGATTTTTAAATTATTGATGTCTTCAGGTTCTGTCTTTCATATATAAAAAGCTAAGTAATATGCTCGGTACTTACGTATTAATGCCACTGCAGTAGATGTTGCAATAATGCGTCAATAAAAATGATTTTTATGGTTTGCACGTGCAAAAAAAGTAAAAATAAAATAAAATAAATACAATAAAATAAAATAAATAAATAACATTAAAAAAGCACTAAAGCACAAAAAATGTTGTCAAAAATCAGCAAACAACAAGGCAACAAGGAATCTAAAAGATAATTGTGTGCGTGTGCGAACAACAAGATTGCTCTTTATTGGTGCATAAGCAAGACTTCTGCTGCAGTGGCGTTAATATGTAAGTACCATATGCTCTTTTGAGTTGAACTGTTTATTTACAGTACAGATTTTAATTTTTAAATTTATGAAAAGTGGGAAAAAACTCTCTGAAAAGTCTATTTAAGAGACAATTTTGAGAAGGGTCCACATTTGGTATAAAATTTTTTGTAAAGGGTCCTGTTTTCAGATAAATTATTATGTGAGGAGTCTATAAAGGACCTGAAATTTTCCTTAACATATCCCTCTGATATATAATACAGTCAAACCTCGTTAACATGAATTTTTTTCACAATCTCCTATAAACATGAATAATTGATACTGATAACATGAACAACATTTTGATTCCCCTTGATGTTCATGTTAACGAGGTTCGATTGTATGTATATAAGAAATAATTTTAATAGTACTAAAATATTAAATCTGCAGATCAGCAGCCTCAATCTTCAGTTCTACAATGTTATTTTGAATTTTTTCATTGTATCATTTCTTTGATATTTGTAATATTGATTACTACAAATTAATATACTAAATGATTTCAGGAAGTTCTGTTAAAAACAATGTGAAATTCAGGAATTTATGCATACACTCACAAAATATAAAATATATGTATCCCCCTAAATCCCCCACTTCTCAATTTGATAATTGTAATTTCTTAACATTTTAGTATTTGAAAACATTTGTTTAAAAAACATTTAAAATATTGAGCTTATGATAATCACAGTAATTACTTTAAACAGGGAATAATTTTCACAAATATTTGATTAATTATTAGTATCCTAATTGTTAATTATTTAAAAAACTTTTGTTTCATTAGTATGCTTTGGCTCTAAATGCACTTATAAAAATAATTACAGCTTAAAATATATTATTCGAAATCCTTGGGATCAAACGCTTTCGATTTCATAATTTTCTGGATTTTAGGTCGTAACAAAATTCAGAATCTCTCCAGCACCTGAAATCCAAGTTTTTTCAAAAACATGAAAATCTAACAAAATTTTAACAATTTCTTCTAAAAGAAAATGCTTGCTCCATTCAATGGTAACAATTAAAAAAAAAAGAAGTAATTAATATCATTTTATCTACAAGCTTTACTCCCCTCCCCCATTTCTTTTATAATGACATAAAAATTGTGATGACCAATATTTTTAACATATCTTAAATTAATTTACTTAAAAAACTTTTGGCACCTTTTTCTCTCCCCCTCCGTTCTCTCTGTTCCTCTCTCTTTTTAACATTTGACAGAAATTTCTGCACTAATCAGTGATGACAATGTTTAAATAGCAAAATAAATCTGTAAACTCAAGGTGTGACGGCGGAATTCGTGCCCAAAATTTTGAAATCCTGTCCAAATTATTTCACCATTTTCCAAAAAATTTTGCATTACAAAACTTACATTCAACTCCGACGACAGCCAACAAACTTCATGCTATTTTCGCACGACCAATTGGTATATTTTATGACATTTTTAACACGAAAGATCGTTGAAATTCACAATTTTTTCCGAGATCAGTTGTCAAGTTTCGCATTATGATCCGTGACCTATTGGTGAATCAGATTCGACGGAGTTCAGAATTTCACCAAAATCTAAGGCATTGCAGGGGTGCAGAAAATGTTTCTATTCCCAACATTTCCCCCAATCCACACGAAAATTTCCCTAAAATTTTACAGTATGTTATAGGTAAATACTGTATTACTGTAGGTATAGAAAATTTATTTTTCCAATATTTTTCAACTTATGCGCAGTTTGGCTATGATTCTGATATGGCATATGATTCTGGGAAGAAAAAAAATCTAAAATTTACAACAATTTTTCTGAAAGGTTACAGCAGAGTAGAAGGCACGCAGGGGGGGGGGGTAGCTTTTGATGAAATTCGCTTTTATTTTGAGGTCTTTTGAGAAAATTTGCCACTGTTTTGCCGAAAATCGCTGTTATTTAGCCCACTTTAAGAAAACTTGTGATTTTCTCACGATCTTTTGACAAACATTGTGATTATTTTGTGATTTTGTGACGAAATTTGCGTTTTTTCGGTAAATCTTGGGCTTTTGTGATTCTTGGATTTTTATGTCCGAGTTTTCATATTGATGACCGATTTTTTTTGTTTTTGTTTTAAATTTCTTTTAAATTGTCTGAAAATTCATCCAGAATCACCCTTGATATACGGTACATACAATAACTATTCTGAGATCGATTTTGTGAAGGTCGCCATACAGCTCTTTTTAATTGTAGTGATTTTTTTTTTTTTTTTTTTTTTATCTCTGGAAATTATGGAATTTGTTGTTAAAATCAATTGTGTATGTTTCTGCAAAATTTCCCCAATTAGTTAAAATTTCCCCCGATCCTAGATCGCCGGAACGGACATATTCTGCACCCCTGAGGCATTGGGCTCTGAAAATTCTAAAAAATCGGTATTGGCTTGGAAATGAAAATATATAACGGGAAAACATCAGCAATTGCAACAAATGAGCACCAAAAAAGCCAATTTCACCAATTGTTTGCAGAAAAAAATCAACAAATTTGTCTGATGATCAAAGAAAAAACACAAATTTTGTCAAAGGATTAAGGCAAAAACACAAATTTCCTCAAGGATTGCAGAATAAAATGTAAATTTCATCAACAAATCACGGAGAAAATGCATAATTTGTCAAGGAATCTCAGAAAATCCATATATAGTCAAGGGAAGATGGAAAAAACACAAATTTTCTCAAAGGATTGTGTGAAAAAACATTCTGTCAAAGGATTGCCAAAAAATGCAAATTCTATTAAAGGATCGCAGAAAAAAACATGAATCTCATCAAAAGATTGTGAAAAACAAGAATTTTGTCAAAAGATTGCAGAAAAAACATGAATTTTGTCAAAGGATTATAAAAAAAATTCAATTTTTGTGAAAGGACCATTAAGAAAAATATTAGTTTAGTTATGGCGCTGCTGAGAAAAAGGAGAATTTCAACCAAGGATTGCAAAAAAAAATGCTCATTTTGTCAAAGAATAAAAAAAAAGTGAATTTCATTGAAGGGTTGTAGTAAAAATTCAAATTTCTGCAAAGAATCACAACAAAAACACGCAAATTTAATCAAAGGACTGCAGAAAAATGTGAATTAAGCTACATTGTCAAAGTAAAAAAAAAATACAGCTTTAACTTAGAAAACAGCACAAGCTAAAATATCTGTTTATTGTTATAGGTTAGCTTCTATTCTGAAATAACATATTGAGCTATCTTTTGAATAAAATATTGTAATCCAAACCAATTTCAGTTGCAAAAATATATACATTCAGTCCAAAATTGACACAAACCAAAAATAGTTGAATCGACCAGCAACAAAAATAATTAGCACCGGGAAGGAATGCTAATTTAAATTACTTCAGTGTTATTTTGTAAAATTTGCATGAGTATAATTCTTTAAATGACACATGTAGAAACAGTGAGGTCTTCTCTCCCCAAACAGCTCAATTCCCCTCCATTTATAAATGTTGGAAGGGAGATCGATGCAGATTTCGTCAAAGTTAGTTAAAAATCATGAATTTCGTTGATTAGCTGTGGAATAAGTGTAAACTTCGTTTAACAAAAAAAATCATAAATTTCATTGGTCGGACACGGGCATAATGTGAATTTTGTTGCACGGAAAATTAGTAAATTTTTCAATCAGGCTCAAATAAAATCGTGAATTTCACCGTTCGACTTCGTAAAAATCATGAATTTCGTCAATTGGCTTGGTAAAAATCACAAATTTTGTCGATGAGGCACAGAAAAAAAGCAAATTTTATTGATCATGTGAGAAACAATCGCCAATTTCGTCTATCGCTTCATAAAATTTGGGAACTTTGGTGATCGGCTACATAAATATTGCAAAATATGTTGATCAGACACGGAAAGACTGTGAATTTTCTCGATTGGCTTTATAAAAATCTCTAATTTTGTCTATCGTCTTCATAAAAAACCACGATCATTGTTTTTGGAGGCCGAAAGCAGGTACAGGTATCACCTATTTTCCATTCTGCCATGGATGTAGTGGAGGGTATTCGCTATGTACCCTCTGGATTTTTTTACAGACCACTGTATACCCCCTGGTTTTCAAAATGCTATTGTATATACATTCTAGGGTATATCCTCTGCCTTGAGCAAGAGCATATACTCTGTGTTCTTTTTACGACTACACTATGTATAACATAACATAACAGATAATCATATATATCTGCATATTCGGCAAAATCTTAAAGGGAAAAAAAAGAATATTAACATTTAGAGACAGCGTACATATATTTTTTCTTAAAAAAAAAAAAAAAAAAAAAAAAAAAAAGTATACACATGCTGTTTAATGAAAGGTATAGGACAATGTTTAAGAGCCGATAGAGATTAGCATAATTTTGTATAAGGACTAGAAAGCCAGTTCATAATCCATTTATTTAGCAAAATATGCAGGATATTAACAAAACCTGTAGCTTTGCTTGGGTAATAAGTGAAACCCCCTGTGTAATTTTAACTGAAAAAATGCAATTTTGTGTTATTTTAGTATGGCATTTTAATATTTTGTAACTCTAATATTGTAAACACTGTTTAAACGAATCATAACCAGCATAACTGCTGATTCAAATATCCAAAGAAAAAAAGCATAATGATTTTAGACATTAAACAGACTGACTCCATTAATCGACAATCATCAACAACTCAACCTCCCCAGAGCCCAATTCTGGCTGCACTACTCATCAATGAATTTTGTTTTTTATTATTTAAATATTAGTATAGGCAAATATGAAAAGTGCATTTTTTAATTAATATTATTTTATCCTGTTTCTGATTGCAGCACCAAATGAATGCATCATCATATCCCAATACAGGCAAGAAGATAATGCTGTCATGTTATTCACAGAGGTAGTTATATCTTTGTTGTTCATCATTTATTGTAGTATAATTTAGGGATGGGACGAATATTCGGCCACTATTCGGTATTCGGCCTATTCGGCCCTTTTGCCGAATATTCGGTTGGCCGAATAATGAAGGCTTGTTGACCGAATACTTCGGCCGAATACCTGTAGCCGAATATTTAGAGATATCTGGCCGAATATTGGTTAAATCTCGCCGAATAGTGAAAGATATCTTGCCAAATAAATTTAGGATTTAAAGAGTTTCATTTCTTGCAATTTTTTTTTCTCTAATCCAAATTGGCTACTTCATTCATGAACTTTTTCTCATTCTTACTTACAAAATATACAGTTATTCGATTGCTAAAAAATACACAGCCTTTCTGCATTTCCTATAAAAGTGAATGATATTTTAGAAAATGCTGCCCAAGTTGGAGATTTAATTGTATGGGAAATGTCTTCATTAGAGAATGATATATTACAATTCAAGATATAAAAACACTTAAAAAAACACTGCCTTATTAAACATTTGAATATTTATTAATATCTGCAAATTAAATGCACATATAAAAAAGGCTCTTATGAAATTTGTAATCTATTTTCGTAAAGTAAGAAATGAAAAAATTCATTCACTAGGTGTATTAACAATGATTAATTTTCAAAATTAGATATCAAATATCATTATTCCAAATACTACAACGGTACATCTGAAAACAGAACTGGTGGCAAACTAGATACGCATTAGATGACACAACTAGCTTTATGAAGATTGTTTTATAAGTATTTAAGGCCCCTGTCCTCGCTCGAGCAAACGCTCGTGAGCTAATGCTATTCCTATAGGAAAGCATTTTTCTAATAACTCTTTCGCATTTTGACATTTTTGAATAATTTTTTTTTTTTGCATTGGATAGCTGAGGTGCATGCCGACAGCGCACCTTTTTTACTTCTTCGATTTTGGTTGCAGATATATTTTTTAAAAAGCACTTTCAGTTTCAAAACCGGTTTTGAAAGTGAAACTAACTTTGTAAAAAATATCTGTAACCAAAATCGAAAAAGTAAAAAAGGTGCACTGTCGGCATGCACCTCAGCTATCCAATTGAAAAAAAAAAATTATTCAAAAATGTCAAAATGCGAAAGAGCTATTAGAAAAATGCTTCTCCATAGGAATAGCATTAGCTCGCGAGCGTTTCCTCGAGCGAGGACAGGGGCCATAAATTCTAAATACTGAACAAAATAAATTTTTTTATTCTATAGTTTTCAATTTTAAATAATTATTTGCATAATTACTGATTTAAATATGAAAAATTATTATGTATATATTTTTTAATTGCATATTCCTTCATTCATGTTGTTATTAATTTCTGTTTATCCTTTTGATGCTTGTTGAATAAGTGAAATATTGAAGTTGAATATTGTATGCGCCAATTTAAATTTCAAAGATTTTGTTACCATATGCATTCTACTTTAAGCATAACCTTTTGCTTTAATGTAATTTGTAATTTAAAGCTTGGCAACTGATTTCAGAGCAGACTCATTCTTACGAATTCGCTTATCATTAGGGACACAAACTCTAAATGATCAATTTACCTCATTAAAGGTTATTTCAGAAAATATCTCCTCATAAGTTCTGAGAGAGAGAGATTAAGAATATTATTAATTTTGGATGCAAGAAAGGGTGAAAGTATCATTTGATAGTAAAAGTGAAGTACATTCTTCATATTTTAATGAAAATATCTTACCATCCTGACTTACTGAAAATCAATTTGTTGTACATTAAGATAAAAGAATATAATGCAATTTCATAATTTTTTTTGTTTTAAAATAAATGTTTCAAATTAAAAAATACATTTAAAAGCACATTTAGGAGTAATAATTATTAATGAGCTCCTATTTTTTAAAATATATATAATCAAAATGTATTTTCTTTATTGGAAAAAAAGTTGATATTCGGCCGCCGAATATTCGGTATTCGGCCTAAAATTTGGCCGAATATTCGGTATTCGGCTATTCGGCCAAATCACTATTCGTCCCATCCCTAGTATAATTAGAAAAAAAGACTATATCAAAATTTTTATATGTAAGGGAAAGTGGCACAGTGGGAGGAATGGGACAGTAGGTTTCTCTCTTTATATATCATTCTAAACATTTCATCAATCACACACAAGATGAAGCAACACAGTAGTCCAACCTTCAGTTGAAAAAAATATATATCTGTGTCTGTGTGAGCTTTCTTTTTTACACTAAGGAAAAGATTATTTCAAGAATCAAAAGTAAATTTGCTTCATAAACTTTTTATATTTTCTGTATATTAATGATTTGTTAATGCATAGATGTAATAGTTTCATTATTTATGGAGTATTATACTCTGTATTATCCATAATTTGAACTAAGCCTAAAAGCAGCATTTTTGTTTATACACAAGAAGTTTAACACAAAACAAGAAAGTGGGGAGGGACCATTTTATCTACTTAAAATCTCGCACAGATATCATACAGGCATCATATTGATCTGATTTTTTTTTTTTTTTTTTTTTTTTTTCCTATGCCAGTATTATATATGCATTGCAAAGTTTCCCCCAGCTTTTAAAAAGGGCAGGGCGCTACTGTTCTGAAAAGGGCACTTTTTACATTTTTCAGGACACTTTTTACATTTTTAAGGGCATTTTTATGGAGTTGAATCTAGAATCTAGTGGTTCAAAAAGTGAAAAAACAGAAATTTCATCAAAAAATTGAAAAAAAGGTAAATTTTGTTAAAAGATTGCGAAAAAACGGCCAATTTTTTAAAAAAAGATCGCAAAAAACAGCAGATTTTGTTAAAAAATCACAAATAACGGCATATTTTGCTAAAAAATCATGAAAACACGGTTCTCACAGAATTTTCGATTTTTGGACGAAATTTGCCGGGTTTTTTCGCAAATCTTTTGACGAAATCTGCCGTTTTATCACTATTTTTTTTTATGAAAGTTGCCGTTTTTGCAACACTTGACAAAATTTTTCGTTTTATTGCGATTTTTGGAAGAAATTTGCCATTTTGTGACGAAATTAGGCATTTTTTTGCGAATCTTGCCGGAAATTAGTCGTTATTTCACGATTTTTAATGAAACTTGCCCTTTTTTTTAGCGATTTTTTGATGAAATTACCCAGTTCACGGGACGCATATGAGGCTATTTTTTGCGTTCCGTCGCCATTTTTTTTTTTTTTTTTTTTGCGTAATTTACATGCTATAGCGTGTTCAGATCATCGCTGGAGGGCTGGGTTTTTTCAAATGTGGGGCAAGAAGGGCGCTATTTTTTTGAATGAATGACAAGAGGGACGCTAGTTTTTGGATGAGGGGCAAGAGGGGCACTATTTTTTAAACTATAGGGCAGGAGGGGCGGAGCGCCCTCCTGAAACCCTCTGGGGGAAACTGTGCATTGGGATAACTTTTGGGATATAACACATGCAATTTTTGCCAATGTGTCATTATTTTACTTGATATGGTAACCTGAATATTATTTTCTTTTATTTATTTATTTTTTTAAACTGCATAAATTCTTTTGTTCTATAGTTATTAATTATTTCTTTAATATATTGTTATTCCCTTTATGTATATATGTAACTGTGATGTAGAATCACATATAGTTTTCTTAAATTTTACATTTTTCTAAATTACAGTTAAAACTAATCTTTAATTCAATATCTATTTTATCTTAACGTTTTATTTCGATCACACAATAACTTTTCTTCAAAAGTAAAGAAAGAAAAACATCTAGCATCTGCTTTATTACTGATAAACGGCTGTCAGATAAAGAGAATTCATTAAGATGCGTATTTCTCCCTTGCTAAAAACAAATAAAAAAAAGAGTAAAGATCGAACATGTTTGCGGTCAGTGAAATTTCATTTTCCTCTCTGCGTAATTTTAAGTCTAACTTATTCGTTGCAAGTCTTTTGATGTACATGATAATTGTTGTGTCTTTTGAGAACATTTTCTCAAAATATGCTCATAACGTACGAATTTGGCGCGAATTCTTTTTGGCGTATTTTTTTAGGACTGCCCATTTCTGGTTGCCCTGCATTAAATTCAAAATCATCTTAATTGTTTAAAGCGTAACAGAAAATTTTATGGATATGATATCATTCACTTTTCATATGCTCCTTTTCGCCAATCCTGTAATGCCAATGTGTGAATTGTGAATGAGGAATTAATTGCCTCCCTCTCGCTTCACGAAGCAGTCATGTGAAGACTGTTTTCTTAATAATATGCGTTCAGGCACCATCCCTAACTATTTTCTGTAAGAAATGATTTAATTTTTATAACTCTACTTCAAATAAACAAAGTTATTAAAAAGCATTTATTGTATTATAATAGATCACAGCCTACAACTCTAGCGAATGCATTTGTTTAAAAGAACCTGGCCAACAATATACTTTAAAATACAGATCTACACTACAGTAACTGGTATTTGAAAATGAGGTTTTCATCAAATTGACGTTTAGAAAAAAAATCATGTTAATGTAGTGCATATGACATTTCCCCCAATCATCATATCTGCCATCATATGTATAAAATTCTTAGGGTCTTTTTTGATTTGTTCAAAAGTAACATTATTCTAAGCATGTGAAAGTTATAGAAATGAAGTTGTTTAAAGTAGACTTTAAATAGAAAATTTCCAGAATGTTCTTTTGGTAAAAGATCAATTTGACATGCTTATATTTAATATGGAGATTTTATTTTTCTTCTGAAAGAAAGGGTCTTAAAAATCTAACCATCCAGATAAATATTAGTTTTGAAAAATAAATGGCTCTGCTTTACATAAGTTTATCATGTGATGAACAGTTCTTGAAAATTTATCAATTGAAAAAAACACAACTGAGACGTTTTTCAAACAATTATTAAACTCATTGTTTTTACCAGTTCATAAAGCAGTTTTTAGCAAATATATGGTAACTGAAAACAGATGGAATTAAATAAAACAATCCGAAAGGAGACTATAATGCAGTCAAAATAGTGAAAAATTCATGTGATCACGTTTCCTGATAGCAAAAAAGTTGAAAAGTTATTAAAATGGTAAGGGGAGTTATCAAAAATTAGAATTTTTTGGCAATTAGCAACAAAATAGCCCCCCCCCCCCCCAAAAAAAAAAAAAAAAAAAAAAAAAAAGAAATCTAAAGCAGTCTTAGTGGCAAGAACATGAATTAAAAAGATAGTAAATGGGATCAAAATTTTTTGATTTTTGTGTGTCCTTTGAGATAAGTTTTATAATTTCCTTGTTATTAAAAGACTACTGTAGGGATGCATGACCTTTTCAAGAGAAGGGCCACTTACAAATGTGTCTGGATGGTCAAGGGCCACATCAATCACACAGAGAGAATTCGATTTCAAAGAGGTTCTCTGTGGCCTACAATTGGATAAAAAAAAAAAATGGTTTCAGAGGCGAGCGGAGGGTTACCCCTTTAAGTTTGTGTACCCAATCAAAATATCCAATTCAGTTGATAAGGAGACATCAGCTTTTTTATGCTTGTAACAAATATACAAAGGATTATTTTCAAGATGTAATAATATTCCTTGATTTTATTCAAGAGGGTAAATTTTGTTTAACAAAAGTGATAAAAAAACAAACATAAGTGGCTGATGCCTTCCATGCCTTTTTTTCCCATACCTGATCAACAAAATCCATGATTTTTACAAAGTCGATCGATAAAATTCAGAGTTTTACAAAGCCAATTGATGAAAATTGAGATTTTTACAAAGCCGATCAACAAAAATCTTGATTTTTACAAACCAATCGACAAAATTTATGATTTTTTATCACATGATCAAAATAATATGTGATTTTTTCGTGCCAAGTCAACCAAATTCTTGATTCTTTTGCACTTGATTAACAAAATTCTCGATTTTTCCATGCTTGATCAACAAAATTCACAATTTTTATCAAGCCGTTTGAAAAAAAAAAAAGAAAAAAAAAACATAATCCTTCTGCACCTTATCAACAAAATTTGTGATTTTTATGAAGCCAATTGAGAAAATTTGTAATCTTTTAACGCCAGATCAACAAAATTCTCAATTTTTACGAAGTTGTTTGACGAAATAAGCTATTAAATTGAAATTTGATCTAATAATAAATAATAATCATTGAAATTTGAAATCTTTATGAAATAAATCGACAAAATGCGCAATTTTTACATAGCTGATCCTAAAAATTCGCAATTTTTCATTCTTGATATACAATATTTGCAATTTTTACAAAGGCAATCGAGAAAATTCACAATCTTTTAGTGCCTGATCAACAAAGTTCGTGATTTTTATAAAGCTATTTGAAAAAAATTCACAATCCCTCTGCACCCTATCAACAAAATTTGTGATTTTTGAAGCCGATCGAGAAAATTTGCGATCTTTTAGTACCTGGTCAGCAAAATTCTCGATTTTTATGAAGTCGATTACGAAACTTGCGATTTGTACAAAGTTGATTGATGAAATTAGCTATTTTTCTTTGCATAATCAATTACACTTGCAGTTTTTACGAAGCAAATCAACGAAATGCGCAGTTTTTACAAAGCTGGTCCTGAAAATTCGTGATTTTTCATTCTTCATGTACAATATTTGTGATTTTTATGAAGCCGATCAAGAAAATTCACAATTTTTTAGCACCTGATCTACAAAATTCACTTTTTTTTAAGCTTTGAAAAATATTCACAATCCTTCCGCACCCTATCAAAAAAATTTGAGAATTTTTCTGAAGCCAGTCACTGAAATTTGCAAATTTTATGAAGCCGATGGACAAAAATTGTGGTTTTACGACACTGATTGACAAAATTCATAATGTTTCAGTGTCATATCGGTGAAATTTGCTATTTTACAAATTCGATCAACAGAATTTGCAATTTTCGCAAAACCAATCGATAAAATTCATATTTCTCACATGATAAACCGAGGAGATATGCAATTTTTTTGCAGACAATGAATTTAATTTGCAATTTTTTTTGTACAAAAACAACAAAACTGATAATTTTTCTTGCCCGATCAATAACTGTGCGATTTTTCGCATCAGATCGTCAAAACTTGCAATTTTTTCACACCAGATCTATGAAATTCTTAATTTTTCTTCGAATGACTGACAAAATAAGTTATTTTTCTGCAGTTGATCATAGAAATTCGCAATTTTATTTGAGCATGATAGATGAAATTTGCAATTTTTCAGTGTGTGAGATATTGTGATGCTCTATCAACAAAATTTGGGATTTTTCAGAATCTGATCAATAAAACTCAAGATTTTTCCATATTCGATCAACAAAATGTGCATTTTTTACACCTTTAATTGACTAAATATGCATTTTTCTGCAACCAATCAATGAAATTCGCGATTTATAACTAACTGCTGCTAAAAGGTTTAAAAATCCTTGTTTATTCCCATTGGTAAAATTTACCTTATTTATTTGGAGGATTTTCCCGATTTAATAAGGCGTAAATTTCTGTTTTCAAAAACTGGTGACAAAACATTAAAATTTTTTGTAAAAGGTTCCTGTCCCGAAAGGTTAAAAAGTAAAAAACTGTTTTTTTTTTAATCCACCATTTCTTATTCTTATATATGAAATCTCTCCTTGGCACATCTATCATATATGCTCCAGGTTTGGCAAATTAATTTTTTTAACTCAGTTTGTGCAAAAAGCTCATTTTCAAACTTTAATTACACATATATATTTTTAAATTATTTTAAAACAAATAACAATAAAAAAAATAAGTATAAAGCAAAACAATATGTAGCCCATATACCATGTCTCTTAAAATAATGCCATTTTGGCATCAATTATGTACGTCGGTGCATACATGCAGACTTCTATAAAACCAATAACTTTCTGTGCACGTAAATACTGGATCAAAAGCTTTCTGCAAATCAATTTAGTGTTTGATAAAATTATGTGTTACATTATTTTAACATGGACAAAATTCACATTTTTTATGAAATTCATGAAAGAAATTTGCATTTTTTATGCAATTCATGAATGAAATTCGTGTTTTTTATGCGACTCATGGACAAAATTTGATTTTTTATGCAATTCATGGACAAAATGCCTATTTTAGATATTTTAGATTTAGCTTTTGGATAAAATTCACATTTTTGCAAGATTTTTAGTCGAAATTTGTATTTTTTGACTGGCCTTTTGGATGAAAGTCACACTTTTTTTACAATATTCGTGTTTTCTGTTTTCTTTTGTTAAAATGCGTGTTTTTTGCAATTTTTTTTTATTTATTTATTTTTATTTTTTCCCCGGTTGAATGTTGTGCATTCTTTTGTTGAGAATTCGCATTCTTTGTGAGGTCCTTTGTTGAAATAAGTTCCATTATGCAATTTTTTGTTGAAATGCAAATTTTTTACTCAATTTTTGTTGAAATGCTCGATTTTTTTCAAGGTCTTTTGACAAAATTCACGTTTTTCTTATGACCCAATGACGAAATATGTATCTTTTCGTGTCCCTTCAAAGATATTTCATGTTTTGTCTACAGAAATTTGACTAAATTTGTATTTTTTCTGTAATGATTTTACAAAATTAGAGATTTTTTTTCTTTTTTCTGTGAACGATTGACAAAAATGATTTTTTACGACAACCTCTATTTTTGGTGACGGAAATTTTGAAAATCTGCCATTCTTTTAATTGTGCACTAACAGTAAAGAAATCTTATATTAAATCTCATAATGCCTTCACAGTTAGCTTCTAGCAGTTATAAAGACTTACTTATTTGAAAAATTAAATAGAAATTTATAACTTTTTCAGTAGTATATAATAAAAACTGTATTAAAAATACATCAATCCAAATTTAATATGGATTTGAATTTGATACAAATTAACACTTAAAAAATAAAAGCTGGCTTTTTTCAATTTTAGCCTTTTTTTTTAAAGTGGATAACACCCCCCCCCCCCCCAAAAAAAAAGGGCGCCTTTTTTTTGCCCTGGCTAAAAGCCGGCAACCCTGCCAGCAGATCACCTCCTTGAAATTGAATCCTGTCCGTGTTATTGATGTGGTCCTCGACCATCCAGGCATATTTGTAATTGGCCCTACTCTTGAAAAGATTGTACACCCCCTACTGTAAATATTTATATATTTTTTATTATTGTTATTATTATTATTTTTAAATAGATTGTGATTTCTAAAAATAAATAATACTGCCAAAATTGAATATTTGATTTCTATTTGTGATTTTTTTCAGAAAATGAATGCTAATCTAAGAGGTGCAATTATTCATCACATGAGTTTGAAAAAAGTAATGGGGGCTCAGAGCTTGTTTCTGTCCACTCACAAAACATCAAAAGATAGGTAATTATATGCTTTACATGTTTCAGTTGCATACTTAAATTTACACCAGAGTTTCCAAATAACAAAACTTCATGGCATATCTACAAAGAAGATTGTTTGGAAAAGAAAAGTGTTATTTATTTATTTTTAAGATTTTTTTTTAGATAAAAGTTCAACCCAACAAATAATGTTAATTTTTCATATTATTTTAGAAAACTGCTGTAATGCTAAAATAATTGATGCTTGTTCAGATAAGTAAATATTTTAATAATTTAAATAATATTCAGTTTATATTATTCAAAGTGACCACAGACTTGGAAAACCTTGAATTGTCAGAGATTTTAAGATTTCAAGAAAAATCAGGGAAAATGTATCGTCATTTTTGCGTCATAAAGCCACTCCTTCATGCAATTCATCCACTGCCCCGTCTCAGCTTGCTCCCACTATCTCATGATGCCTTCTAGAGATCGGCAAGAACCGAAATTTCCAGGCTTGAGTCCAGCCCAATCCATTGAAAAAAAAATTCGACCTGAAGCCCAGCCCGGCCTGGGTGGATTTCCATATAACATTAATCTTTACTCTTACGTAAGAGCTTAGGCCGTAAAAAAAAAAAACCCTGGCTTTGTCTTTTTTATGTTTATAATCTCTATTTATGCAGAAGTGTCGTAGGCTGCAATATTTATGCTTTTAATGAACCTTTGTTTGTTGTATGTAAATGTTTCAGTTATCCTTAGTACTATTAATCCATATTCCATGCAATAGAGACAAAAAAAAAGTCTAAAAAATGGTATATGGTAAAAGTAAAATTTTCTTAGACAGAATCGTACTGGAAAGAAAAAAATATGTTTTTCTTAGCAGATATAAATGTTTAATATATTTTTCTCTCGTGTATTGTATTAATTTTGCATTGATGAACAGTTTAAAAGAAATTTGCAGTTTTCAGTTAAAAAGAAAATTCCGTCATAATCATGTTTTTTTTTTTTTTTTTTCATGTGTTTAACTCTATTTTAACAAGCCTAGTAATCTACGATTCTTTAAAAAGAATAAATTCTAATGTTTAACTATAGAGTAATGATGACTTAAATGTATATGCCTTTTTTTGCAAAATTTTTTGGACCAACTCAAATTTTACCGATTTATTTATGAACAGACTTGGCCACATTGGGAAAAGGATTTTCAAATGGAATGATTCAACAGGAACTTATTATTTTTTTTCCTTGAAGACTAGGAAGAATGAAATCAGTCTCAGCTTCATGCGGAAAAAATACATTAGGCTCTGCCCAGGTAAACAATGCATTGCCTTGTTTATCTCATATTAAAAATTCAATCGCATCGCTAAATAGTGTTACTTTTTTATTGTTCGCACCAGTGTTCTCGCTGACATTTGACCAACGTTAGCAATTTGGCTAATTAAAAATAAAAAACATTCTCCAAATGAAAAAAGTATTAGCCAAATAGATTTGCCGTGTAGCACAAAAAATTATCTTTAATGTACCCCCTTTTTTTCAATATGTTCTAAAATAACCTAAGTTTTTATAACTGCGACAACGATTGTTATTAATCTAATTTCAAATATCCTCTACAAATATATTAGAAATATGTATATATGCATATGTATGAAAAACGAAAAAGAAAAATCAAAAATTGAGCGTTAGCAATTTGGCGAATGTAATTGCTTGTTTACTCGCCAAATGAAGAATTTAGTCGCAATTTGGCAAAATGGCGAGCAACAACGAGAACACTGGTTCACACCTGAATTAGGTATAATCTTTTTTCAATAACTATTCATGAAGTCATACACCTCAACATTACAAAACAAAATCGCATCCATGTACTGTGTGTTCTTGTATTATTTCGGATCGAACATGCTGACCATCATATTTTCTCTTACTTGGATTCGGATAGAAACCCTAGTTATTTATGGTGACACGGTATCATGTTGATTGGCTTACTAATCCAGAGTTTAAAGATTGGATTAGAGAAGTGTCTAATGAAGTGCACAGAGTAAAATGCATCAAATATCATTATTCATTTATTTCAAGTATTTCCATTAAATAAAATATAAAAAATTATTTTACTTCTGATTATTTCAATCAATGGGATCATTCTTTTCAAACTAACTTTAATATTGAGATATATCAGGGAAAGGTTTAAATATATCAGGGAAATTGAAAATTATATTTCTGTGGTCACCCTGTTATTAAATTAAAAATTTATTTTTATGTTTTCTTCTGAGAGATTCTATAAGCTATCTCTTTCTTAAAAAATCAAATAAAGCCTTTGTGCAAAAATGTTAAAAGATAGAGAACCAATGGTTATAAATGCACAAATAAAGAATGAAAAGAGAGCAAACAGCTGTTTTGAATCTACTATCGAGATTCTTCTTCAGTGCAAAAACTCAGTGAGCTAGACAAAGCAAAATTGAGCATTTTCCCATGAATAATCAGCAAATTTTGTGAATTTTTGTATATTTTTGAGATTTTGGATTAAGAAATACTGTGAAATTATATAATAAATTAAGATTTACTGTAGAATTTGGAAGTTTTTTTTACAAAAGTTCTCTATCAATTGCAATGAATTTCATTAGTTTTTGCCATTTTCAAAAGGGATAGGTTGTAGAGTAGGGTGGGCCGAAAAAAACTTTTTTTCGATTTTCGATAGTGGCGGGTGCGGAAAAGTGGCCACTGGTGGCACCCAGTTCACACAAAAAATTTGAGATTTTTTGGACAATTCCTTACCCTGCCGCAAATGGCTTGAAGTTTTGCCAAAATGCTGATTTTTGAATTTTTTTAGCAAAAAAAAATTTAAATATTAAGTTTTTTTTGTGATATTTATTTTAAAAGATGTAATTAATGTGCCAAATGTTTAAATAACCTCTTATTATGCATTAGTTTAGTGCTATGTTCTTTAAAAATGTACAGATTTTAACTTCCTTTGCGTTCCGTACCAACGCAAAACAACCGAGAACTCCTCGCGTGGATGTCGTAGCTGCACGCCGAGTTTTACTTGCCTATAAAAATCGGCTGATTTAAAGTACATATAGCAATTAAATAATGCATTATCAGAACTTTTTTAAACATTAGATAAGTTAAATATGCCTTTCCAAATAAATACAGCCAAAATAAACTTAATTTAATATTTTTAAAGTTTTTACTAAAAAAGTTCAAAAATCAGCATTTTGGCAAAACTTCAAGCCATTTGCGGCAAGGTAAGGAATTGTCCAAAAAATCTCAAATTTTTTGTGTGAACTGAGTGCTACCAGCGGCCACTTTTCTGCACCCGCCATTATCGAAAATCGAAAAAAAGTTTTTTTCGGCCCACCCTATTGTAGAGCCCTAAAAAAAAGACTGTAGTAACTACAGAACTAATAAAAACTGCAATAAAATAATTCTCTTAATATCTAACAAAGATTTAAAATAGGGATTCACAACCTGTGGCCCCTTGGCCAAAAGTGGCCCATGAACATCGCCAATATACTATTGGAAAAAATTACAATTTTTGTGCATAAGTTGCCTAACAAAAAATCGTAGAATTCGGCAATTTACCACGGAAAAAAATAAAATTTTGTCAGTCACTTAAAAATCTCTTCGAAAGTCTATTAAATTTCGTAGATCGCGCACTGATAAATCGCAAATTTCATTAATCAAATTCAGGAAAATAGCAAATTTCGCAAATCAGGGACGGAAAAAATCGCAAACTTTGTTCATAAGGCACAGAAAAATCCTGAATTTTACGATGATGCACAGAAAAAGTGAAAATTTCGTTGTCTATCAGGTTCATAAAAATCATGAATTCTGTCAATTGGTATTATAAAAATTGCAAACTTCGTCGATAAATTTCATAAAAATCACAAATTTTATCGATCATGTGAAGAAAAATCTTTTCAACTTTGTTAAAATCACAAATTTCATCGATCATTTCGAATTTCATTGATCATTTCGAATTTCATCGATTCATGAATTTCACTGATTAAAATTTTATAATTTCGGCGATCAGCTTCGTAAAAATTGCAAATTTTGCTGATCAGGCACATAATTTTATTGATCGGCTCCATTAAAATTGTGCGTTTTGTTGATCAGGTGTGGAGAATTCGTAAATTTTCTCAATTTGTTTCGTAAAATTCGCCAGTCATGCAAAGAAAATTAGTGAATTTTGTCGATCGGCTTCGCAAAAATCACTACTTTTATTGATCAGGCCAAATTTGTTGCAAATTTTGTTGATCATTCAAAGGAAAATTGCAAATTTCGTCAATCAGCTTTATAAAAAAAAATAATAATAATAAAATAAAAAAACCCAAGCATTTGGTCAATTGGCTTCGTAAAAATCGTGAATTTCGTCAATCGCCTTTATATTGCACCCCTCATTTAAAAAGAAAATCAGTTGATTTAAATCACAATTAAAGTCAACTTATTAAAATCGTTGACACCCTGTTATATATGCATACACATATGAAACAGAATAGTAATGTCAAACATTGGGGTATTCCATATTTTTAAATTAAATAATTTTATAATATTTAATAATTTTAATAGTAACTTTGTACTTCTTTTAAAAAAATAACAGTTTAAAAAAGATAACATGCTATTTTGTACCAAAAACCATGTTACAAATAAAAAAAGAAAATTTTGATTGCATCAAAAATGATATTGATATCAAAAGGCAAACCACCCCTCCCCCTTGAAATATCTTTCAATATGATATGCCAGTCCCCTCTCCCCTTAAATGATTGTTATACTTTCATAGCCCCTAATAGCTATTTTCAGCAATTTGATATCTTTTTAAAACTTATTTTTAAACACATAGACAATTATTCCAACTAAGAATCCTTATTTTTAAACACATAGACAATTATTCCAACTAAGAATCCAAGATTTATTCAAAAGTTAAAATGCTAGTTTTTTAAAAACGGTAATTTATACATTGTTACGATAATCAGAAAATTACAATTTATACAATAAAGCAACATGTAATAATTTTGTATAACTTTTTTTTTTCTTTCCCCGCTGTATTTTAAATCTATACGTGAAGAATAAATGTGAAGCTTATTTATATGAATTATAACAAATAAATTTTTAAATTAGTATTATTTTTTGGTTTATAAAAGTTCCAATTTGCTTTTTTTTAGTTTTTTATTTATTTTATTTTTACTTTACATTAAACATATAAATGTGCACATTCATAATTAAAATTGTTTTTATGTAATTAAACTGCATTTTATAAACACTAGTAGATCGAACCCGGGCTTCCCGGATTACATAGCATAGATAAAACCATTTTTTTTTAATTGAAAACTTTAATGAATTTTCTGCATGTAATATGCGTTTTAGATTGCTAACTAACTCCAAAAAAGCATTTTTAACCGTTTAACCCCTTGAAGTGGGTGGGATAAAATATATCTCACTTAATTTAAATTGCAAAAAGCCACATTGACGCCAGTAATTTGAAATAGCAATTTTATTTTTCTCAAATACGTGAAGAAGCGCTTTTCAATATTTTAAAACAAATTTGTTTTTAAATTCTGGTGTCAATCAATCATTTCAGCATTTTAAGAATTGATGTGCTTTTTCCCTCAAAGGGTTAAGTGTCTTTCGGGTATTTTTCATTCATGTTTCATTCATAAAATAATAACTGTAAAAAGTATTGATATGAAGATTTGTATTTGATAACTATACATTTTTGTTTATCTTATATAATTCAAAATATTAACATTAATCTCAATATAACATTAAATCAATCTTTGAATTAAAATATTACACAGCAGAAAAACATGGTTAGGATAAAGGGTTAAATATTAATTATGGAATCAAATAAAGCTATGAAGTTCAAAAGTCACATTTCCGTGTTTGACGCATGCCAGATGTTATTAGCCAAAGATTTCGTTACAGCAGCAATTTTGTTTCGGCTCATTTCAGTGCTTCGAGCACGTAATACAATTACATGGCTCTTAAATTTGTATTTATTTATTTTATTTTATTTTTACAAATCCCAAACTCTTTATATTTTTCTAAGGCCAAATAGATTAATCTATCATAATCGAGTTTCACTCGTTAGAGATAAATTTAAAAATAACTCGCACCTGATTTTTTTAAAACCACAGCCAATCAGTAAATTGAAATACAGTTTTCAAACAAATTCAAAGTATTTTCAAAGTATTTTTTTTTTATTTGTCAGTGTAAAATTTTAAGTTGTTTGATTACATGTTGAATTTGTAAATTTTAATAATTTAATCAGCATTTTTAACCATACTCTTATTTTATTACTCATGCAATTTTAATTTTATAATGAAAAATTATCAGGAACAATATTTATAGATTTATGAGTAAATTGTGTATCATTATTTCTTGATAGATACGTGATCAAGATTTAAAAAAAAAATGCTTGAAAAATATAAGCTTGTAATAAATGAGTCAAATGAAATTCAGTTTTCAATCAAATTGTATTTGAAAGTAGATTTCTTTTCCTATATGACGAAATAAAAATTGAAAGTGTGCGACGTTTAGAAGATTAAAAAACTGCAGTAACAAAAATTGCAAAAAGTCATTTTATCCTGAAATGTTGTCATTCGCAAAATAACGTCAGTGCTACACACGGACACTTTTGTTCGTTACAATATAGATTTTTCGCATATGAAAAATCGGTACTACTTGATTATGACTTCGACCATTTTTTCCAAATTAAAAAAATCACCAAACTAATAGCCAAGTTATGTATGTTGACATAATTTTTATTTTAGATAACGGAAAAACAAATAAATTAGTAAAACATTAATAAAAATACAAATAAAAAGTGGTATTAAAAACCACTTGATGACATTTTAAACATGAGTATCATTTTAATAGTCATCCTTTATTAGCATTTAATGTTATAAATTTGTGATAGTTTTTTGGTCGACGGGATAATCAAGTAGTTCCGAAAAATCTTACTAAAATGTTACTACTAAAATATTACTAAAATGTTAAAATTAAAGAAACGACTGAGCATACATTTTATTAAAAAAGTTTGCTTCAAAGTTAACTCTATGACAAATTTAAAATTCGTTTTATAAATTAAAATACACGATACAAATTAAAAGAATAAACATTAAAATACACAAACATAGCACTCCGTCACTTCAACGTCAAAGAAGATGCCGTATTTTCCGTGAAATACGCAAACCTTGATTTTTACAAATCATGCCAAACCAAATTTTCAATTACATTTTAAACATTGGATATTGGCGATTTATGAAATCTCATTTCGTCATTTACATAGTTCTTTTTCTATTTCAAATCAATTTTCTATGTGAAAAATATACTTTTTTTTTCTTTTTCCGAAAATATATTTCGAAAATAAAAATGGTTCCAAAAATAAAGTTAAAAATGAAAAACAAAAAAAAATTATAATTATTCCAAAAAGAAAGAAAAATTGGTACTACTCTGTTAACCGGTCGACCAAAATACTATCGCCAAATTATAAGATTAAATGCCAATAATGGATGATCGTGAATGTCAATTCAATGACATTAAATACGATACACGTGTTTAAAAGTCATTAATTTTTATTTCGATTTTTTATTTGTATTTTTATTAATATTCTACTAAATATTTGTTGTTTTTATTATTTAAAATAAAATGTACATCAATATACATAATTTGGCTATTAGTTTGGCGATTTGTATAATTTGGCGAAATCGATCGACAGGATAACAGAGTAGTACCAAAAAATTAAATAATTTTGTTTAGAATTTTCCTTCTGGTAAAATGACTGGTAACAAAAGAACTAAAAAAAAACGTCTGCTCTAGCAAGTTTAACTGAAATTTATAAAAAAAATTACATTAATGTAATTTTTTTTATAAATTTCAGTTCATTATTCGCTTAAGCGAATAATGTTATTTTAATATATTTATAATTGAATGTCTTAAACAATTGTACAAAAATTTGAGGAACCGGACATTACTTTAAACCTGGAATTATTGAAGATCATCTTGAAGATCACCAAGATCATCTTTGTCTAACTCGGCAAAAAAAAAAAAAAAAAAAAAAAAAAAAATCAACCCGGAGGGGGGGGGGGGAAGAATCATATTGAACAGGTACTAAATCCTTTGACATCAGCCGTGCATTTTTTCTCTAAATAAAAGCATTCGAAAGTAGCATTTTATTTTTATTATAAACTAAAAACTATAGTACTAAATGTTTCTACAGACTTGTCATTGAAAGTTTCCTTCTTTTTTGCGAAAACACGCGGTTGTGTTTGGGCTTAATGTAGCAGATTTCAGGATTACATTTTTTGCACCACTTCCAGCCACCATAAATCTCTCTATTTCTTCTTTTTACTTTATGGTTATTTTTCCTTTACTTTGCACAGAAATGGAGTACTCAAGTTGCCACCTCCAGAAAAATTAAATTAAAAACTACACAAAAATTAATATCTCAAAAACAAATTAAGATACAGTTTTCAAACAAATTGCATTTAAAAGTACATATTTTTTCCTACGCAACGGTGTAAAGATTGAAAATGTACGATGTCTAGGAATTAAAAAAATTGCAGTAATGAAAATTGCAAAAGCGAAATTTCATCAGAAAGTGTTGCCATTCGAAAAATGACGTATGCGTTACGCACAGATACGTTTGGCCTTTATAATATAGATATTTCTAAAAAAAATTACTATGTTGACATTCCAATTAAAAATCAAGAATTCCAGAGTATAAAAAATCATATTAGAATATAAAAGCAAACTTTAATTGAATCATTCAATATTTAAGCCATTGAGTATTTGCATAAGGAAACAAAATTAAATTATTCTATTTATTCATATGTTTTATTTATCTGTTAAAAATGTTAGATATTCATAAAAAAATAAATAAATAAAAATAAATAAACAATTTTAAATAACAAAAAAAAAAAAAAAAAAAAAAAAAAAATTCTTGTCTGTAGTCATAAAAATATGTCTTTTTTTTTTCTTTTAACTTTTCATCATCTATTTAAACATGCAAAATTTCATTGTGAAAATCACTTATATGCTAAAAAATCTGCACATAATTTATATTTTTTGTAAATTTTAATTGCATTTCAAAAATAATTGATTTATCTTTCAAGGGTACTTGTTTGGGGGGGGGGGGGATTTAAAAATTGAAGGGAAATAATTTTGAATGTTTTGACCTTTTTTTGGTGAATTTCCATGTTTTTACATAATTTTAATGAAATCCTCACAGCATGAAAATGTCTGCTTACTATCTTTGTCCCTCTCCTGCTCCAGCATAAATATTTTAAAATCTTCAAAATCTTAAAACTTTTGTTCTTTGCTGACCACAAGTAACAATAAGTAAATAATCAATTATCTAAATTACTCTTTTCTCCAAAAATTCCTCTTTCTCCTCTTATTGTCTCCAGGAAAGTTTAACATTTTTAAAATTATAAAAAAAAACTATTACTTATTTTGTAGTTAGTAAGATGGTTTACCTAAAATCTCACCTGCAATAATTGCATATGTCTCACTCATCTGAAATCTTCACACCTTTGAAATTTTTGCTCAATCTTTTAGTCTCTCAAGAGGGTGTGATTCATATGTGGAAAGAAGCAAAAGATGTTTTTGTAGTTTTGCTGTTTTCATCACTTAATTGAACTGTATATATGTTTAAACTGTGTAAGATGTAAGGGATAGGAGAGGGAGATGTTCTTGATATGACTGTTGGTCGTGTGTGTGTTTGGGGGGGAGAAGACCGGCTGATACACAGATTTTCAGAAGAAGGGAAAATTTAAATGATATATTATTAATTTATTTTTACTATAATGTATTAAATACATCAGAAAGAAATTTAAGATCAAAGAACGTTATAGAATAAATTGCGTGTTTTTGATACCAGAGGTGGAGCAGTAAGAGAAGCAGTTTTCTTTTTCTTTTTTTACAAGGTGTGGTACATATTGTTGCCTGCAAACAAATAAAGAGGTAAATTAAAAAAAAATAATGTTTTTAGCTTTTTTTTTTTGGGGGGGGGGGGGGTAACTTCAAAAGAAAGGCCTTCCACCAAGTTTGTATTTGTTAAAATGGAAAAGATTTTCTCTCACCCTAGCATTTGCCTTATATACTTAATAAAATGGAAAAAAAAAATTTAATGATTTTTTATTATGAGCTTCATTTACAAATTTTTAACTTTTTAAATTTTATAAAAAGGAGGCTTACAGTCTGGATTTTACAGTATATCATATATAGACTGGGAGGCCACAGCACAGATAAGCATCTCATTGAGTTCATGGTTGAAATTCAAGAATTAATTGAAATTCAAATCACATATTAAAATGCAGCTGGTCTACCAAGTCTTGGTTGAAAACCTGATTTTAGCATTAGTCTCTAAAGCTTATCATTTTGTTTTCCTGCACCCAAAGGTATGAAAATGTGGAGTACTGGGATCAGGAAAATGCAATGGTATATGTATGAGTCAACAGCTAAAAACTGTTTTTAGGTGTTTTTCACCAAGATTTAGCTAACCGATTGCATTTTAATATGTGAATCATGTTTTAACTAATTGTTGAAATTCAGCCGTGAATTCATTACAAAATAATAGAGATGAGACCAATATTTGTTCACCTGAATCTTTCACCTGCACCCAGGTTACATAAAAGTACACAAATTATTTTTATTTAATTATTTTAATTTTTATTTTAACCACTAAAGAAAATATATTTCTTTTGCAGGTGTATTTTTGGAATGAATCCCACTCACTGGTTGAAGATAAACTTGGAAGTGAAGCAATATGTATATATTTGAAATTTCTGTTTGTGAATTAATTACTGATTTTTCTGTATTTTTTTAAGCTCATAATAAATGTTATAGTTTTATTTGTTTGTTTTGATGTATTTTCAAATTTTAAACTTTTATGAAACACATACTTTATTTTAAAAATAAGCAAAACTAATTTGAAATTTTAATGCACATGTAGTACATGATAATTGTCAACTGTTGTCTAGTTTTTCGGCTCTTGTAATTTCAAAGAATCTTCATATTTAATTACAGAATTTTCCTTTCAAAATTACGAGTGTCAATCATAGCAGTGATGCATATAATATATAATAGGTACATCTATCAAAAGATCAAATAAAGATTAAGATTTTTAAATATTTTATAATTTGATCTTTCTAAAGCTGACAAATGAACAACTCAGGGAAAATTTGGCAATTTGAATAATGATAAATATATACATAAATTTTTTTTCTTATCCTGTATATTTTTTTAATTTATGCGGCATATCTGAACTGGAAAAATTGAAATAAATTTCCAGGAAATCTAAAAAATTGAATTTTTATGCATTACCACCAGAAGATGAGACTTCTCGTTTTCTAAATTTATGCTCAACTGGAAACAAGGATTCTCATATTTCAAAACTAATGCACTTCACTGCATTATAAAATTTGCATATCATTATTTTGAATAATAATTTTTGTTATTAAAGAAATAGATATTATTTAGGAGCAATAGCTCAAATCTAAAGACTTGTGAGAGAAAGTTGAATATTTTATCAAACTTTGCCGCTCTGAGTATGGAAAAAGTGTTTCTTATATTTCAAAAATTTATTTTTAGAAATGGGTGCCCTTACTAAACGTGAATAGACAATCACATAAATGTTGTTATGTATATATATTGGAATTTTCGCCAAATTAGTTTTTTTAGCAAAAATTTTATTTATGCCAAAGTTAACAATTTGTATATAAATAAGCATACAAGGTATCACTAAAATTGAAACATGCTTTAATTTTTTACCAATTGAAATGTGTATGCAAAGTAAATTACAGAAGAGTTTAAATTATGATTGTATTTATCACTTTGTTCAGCCAATTATTTTCAAAAAGTTATACCATTTTTATAGGACTTCTGAGTCAAATAAGATATATTTAGAAAAAATTCTTCCATGCTCTCCAGAGAACAACAGTAATGATTCACTTATTTTATAACGAAAGTTCTTTAAACTATTATTCTTGAAATTTTATCAAATTTCAGTTTTCTAGTATTAAGAGTGTTTGTTTTTATAGGCATTGAAATTTTGTTAAGCAATGAAATTTTATAAATTCTAGTTTAACTCTGTGTGTTTTGGCCATAAAATAAATCCTTCTCAATTTTACTTGTCAGAACATGTGGAATACTTTTTTAAATAAAATTTGACCCTCAGGGACCAGATAAAAATTTAAGAGTAATTTTTTGAAAATCGATGGAAAAACCCTTTCATCTGCATAATGTTAAATTTTACCTTATTTTGAACAACTTTGCAATAAAATTTACATATTTTTTGCATAAAATTTGCAAATTCTTTCTGTAAAAATCGCAAAATATTTCTGTTAAATTAAGTTTTTTCTCGTAAGATTTACATATTTTTCTCATAAGATTTACATATTTTTCTCGTAAGATTTACATATTTTTCTTGTAAGGTTTAAATTTTTTTATCGTAAGATTTACACATTTTTCTTGTAAGATTTACACATTTTTCTTGTAAAATTTACACATTTTCTCGCAAGATTTACATTTTTTTCTCGCAAGATTTACATTTTTTCTTGCAAGATTTACATTTTTTTCTCACAAGATTTACATTTTTTTCTTGCAAGAATTACTAATTTTTCTCGTAAGATTTACATATGTTTCTCATAAAAATCACAATATATTTTTGTTAAAAAAACAGTTTATCCCTGTAAATATTACTGTATTTAACTGTAAAAAAAAATCAGAAAATTTGATAAAATTTACAGTTTTTCTTTGTAAAATTTACAAGTTTTCATTGTAAAAATTACAATATATTTCTGTTATAATAACAGTTCATCCCGGTAAATATAACAGTATTTAACTGTTTAAAAAATCAGAAAGTTTGATAAAATTTACAGTTTTTCTTCGTGAAATTTACAAGTATTCTTTGTAAAAATCACAAGAGTTTTCTGTTAAAATAATAGTTTATCGCTGTAAATGTAACGGTTTAAAAATGTTAAAAGAACAGATTGTTGTAAAAAAAATTGCGGTTATTCGCTGTAAATTAAACGGTTTTAAACTGGCGCAAAAGTTGCCAGTTTTTTACCGTAAATTTAACGTTTTTTTTTTTACAGTGTAGAAACATTGCGCAATTCGTAAATAATTTCCTCCGTTGTGCAACAAATGACAATTATCATGGCATCATAAATAAAGTTAAGTGCTCGTTAGAGTGACCTTGGAAACAGTGATTACGAGTGAACAATTACAGGTTTACAAAAACTTTCAAAATGACTCTTTTTTATTAATAATTGTCTCTATATTATGATTTATGTATGTATCGATTTAAATTCATTCTGTTCTCTGTTTTGTAGCTTGATGTGAGCACTATCCTTTTTGCTGTGTTTGTTTTTCTCGCGTGTGAAAATTAAAGTAGAAAATGAAGAAGTGTGTATACAATAATTTGTGTGTGTGTTTTACACTTACCATATAATAATATTATACGTCTTTATCAAGATGAATTAGTGCAGTGTATCGATCAAAATGTGAATATGCCCGGTTCCCTTCTCCTATGGTGGATTTAATTGTTGGATACTTCAATGAAGAAGAATTCATCGGGTGAGTACCATTTACTCTCCTATTTAATTCTGATTAATGATAAGAAATGAAGAAAAACTATTGTATTGAGGATATAGTGACAACTCACGCCATTATTAAGACAAACGTCTTTCAATGATTATGAGACTGATTTAAAAAGATATATCAATTTGATAACATAGTGATATACTAATTTCACACAAATAAAAAATATCGAATAAAAAAAAACAAATAAAAATATAAGATTAGAATGGCCACTTTAAAAGACAATTATTCAATTGAAAAATTGACAGCAACGAATTACAGTACATGGAAATTTAAAATTGAAATGCTCTTAACTAAAGAAGAGCTGTTCCATGTAATAACCGATAATCCACCGACCCCTTTGACCGATCAATGGTCCAAAAATGATAGGAAGGCCCGGGCATTGATAAATCTAACTATCGATGATTCACAGATAACCCACGTTAAGAACCTACAAACTGCTAGACAAACATGGGATGCATTAAAAGAAATCCATGAAAGATCAAACCTCACAAGCAAATTGTTTCTCCATAGAAAGTTATATAGTATAAAATTAGCAGAAAATGGAAATATGATAAATCATATTACAAAAATAATGGAGCTCGTTGATCATTTGGCAGCTATAGGCGAAATAATTGATAATCACCACATTTCCGCGCTCCTCCTGTGCTCTCTGCCCCAGTCTTATGATAATTTAATTACTGCTCTCGAAAGTAAAGAAGAAGCACAATTAACTCCGTCATATATTAAAAACAAGCTGATTGACGAGTTTAATCGTCGAAATGAAAACTATGAAAGTATTGATAATACAGCGAAAGCTTTTAAAGCTCAGAAAAAGTTTCCAGCTAAAAAAGAATCAAAATATTGTTCGATTTGTAAAATGAGAAGCCATAACACACAAGAATGTTGGCACAATAAAAACAAAACACACACAACACAACAAAATCAACACAACAAAAATTACAAAAAACACTATTCTACATCACTCGTTTTTCAAAGGGGTGAAAACAATTTTAAGAATGAACAAGCATCGGAATCGTATAACAGGTTTAATCGCTATGAAGGGAAAAACAATACATGGAGAAACAGCGAAAACAAAGATTATGCATTTATAACACAAGGGATAGAAAATAAAACATTCATTGTGGATAGCGGTAGCTCAAGTCACATTGCATCCTCTGAATCAATGTTTACAGAGATAAAATCGAGGGAAAAAACAAACGTGACTATCGCAAACGGAAAAAAATTTATCGCTTACGATTCAGGCGATGTAAATTTAAATACGCTGACATCGGATAATAAAATTCATAAAATAACACTTAAAGATGTACTTCTAGTACCTGAAATCGAAACGAATTTACTATCAGTCAGCAAAGCAACCCAAAACGGATGTGAGATTGTATTTAAAAATGACCGATGCTCTTTCAAACTTAACGGAGAAATCTGCTTAGAAGCACAAAAGGTAAATAACCTCTATGAAGTCCAGTTGGCTAACGAAAACCACGCGAACATTACACAAACGTGCAACAATAAAAATTGTCTAGAACTATGGCATAGAAGGTTAGGACACAGAAATCTAACATCGATTAAAGAAATTACACAAAAGGAATTAGTAAGAGGTATCCAGATAAACAATTGTAAACATAATATAGATTGCGAACCGTGTATTAAGGCGAAATTAACTGATGAACCCTATCCGAAAGTTGCTCAGTATAGAGCAAGTAAAAGGCTTCAACTTATTCACTCGGATGTTTGTGGATCTTTTCAGACACCCACGATTGGGGGGAAATCATATTTCTTGACTTTTATTGATGACTACTCGCGATTCACAATAATCTATCTATTGAAAAGAAAAAGTGAAGTCTATGAAAAACTCAAAGAGTTCATTGCGCTGATAAGCAACAAATTTGGTGAAAAACCGAAAGAAATCAGAACGGATAATGGGGGAGAATTTACATCAGATGAAATTGAGAATTATCTCAAATCAAATGGGATAAAACATCAACATACAGTCCCATATTGCGCAAGTCAAAATGGGGTGGCTGAACGGAAAAATAGGTCGTTAGTTGAGATGGCTAGGACAATGTTAAATGAATCAAATCTACCTTTAAAGTTCTGGGGGGAAGCAATCTGTACGGCAAACCACCTACAAGATAGACTGCCTACAAAAGCTAATGCAAAAACGCCATATGAATTATGGACAGAAAGACAGCCAAACTTAAGTTACGTTAAAGTATTTGGCTGCAAAGCCTTCGCTTATATTGACAAAGCCAGAAGACAAAAATTAGATAATAAAGCTGTTGAAGGTATTTTTGTGGGATACGACAATGAATCTAAGGGATACCGCATATATGTAGGAGGAAATGAAATAAAAATCGCGAGAACGGTAAAATTTCTTGAAAATAAATTCAAATACGTAAATGATAAGCCTGAAATTGAACAAAAACAAAATGAAGACGAAAAACGCAATTGTAAAAATCTCGTGGAGATAGAAATTTCGAACGGAAAAACAACACCATCTGCGTCTCAACAACAAATTGTGGAACTAAGGCGCTCAGATAGAATAAATAAAGGCGTACCTCCTGATAGGCTTATATATATTGTCAAAGACGACAAAATTAATGAACCAAAGGATTATAAGGAAGTTAAATTAATGGAAAACTCTCCGGTAAAACAGAATTGGATAGAAGCCATGGAGAGCGAAATGAATTCTTTAAGAAAAAATAAAACATGGTCAATTGTAGATCCTCCACCGAATAAGAGAATAATTGGTTGTAAATGGACTTATAAATTAAAGCGTGACAATACCGGAAAAATCCAAAAATATAAGGCACGTTTAGTAGCTAAAGGATATACGCAAAAGTTCGGAGAGGATTACGACGAAACCTACGCACCGGTCGTATCGTATACTACGATAAGAGCATTATTAATAGCGGCATTGCACCAAAACTTAAATGTTAAGCATATAGATATTAACACCGCGTTCTTACATGGGGAACTTGATGAGGAGATATACATGTCACAGCCGGAAGGATTCGTTGAACCAAACCAGGAAACCAAAGTTTGTAAATTAAATAAGGCAATCTACGGACTTAAGCAAGCCGCGAGAGCGTGGCATAATAAAATAACAGAAACACTAAAAAACATGAATTTCATTCAAAGTAAAATTGACACATGTCTTTTTACACAGAAAAGGAATAATGAAACAACCTATATAATAACATACGTCGATGACCTCTTAATTGCAGGGAAAGACGAAACCATTGAGGAAATAATCGCGAACTTAAATAAAGAGTATGAATTAAAGAATTTAGGGGACGTAAGCAATTATTTATCCATGAACATTCGAAAGGTAAACAAAAGCTACTTAATTAACCAAACTTCAAAAATTGAAGAGTTAATTAATAAATTCAATTTACAAGAAGCAAAACCATGTAGTACACCCATGGAAACAAATTACACTCACTTTAAAGATGATGACAATATTTTACCAAACAACACACAGTACAGACAAGCCATAGGTGCACTCTTATATCTTGCCACAGTGAGCAGACCTGACATTTGTGCAGCTGTCAACATCTTAAGCCGAAGGAACGAAAAGCCAAGAATGAAAGATTGGAACTGTGTAAAGCGGGTCATGAGGTATCTTAACACAACAAAAACCTTTAATCTAGTTATAGATGGAAATTCAAAACCAACGCTAGAAGTCTACGCGGACGCTGATTGGGGTGGAGACACAGAATCAAGAAAATCGACAAGTGGTAATGTATATTTGCTAGGTAAAAATCCCATACTTTGGTCAACTAAAAAACAATCCTGCATAGCTTTATCTTCTGCCGAAGCTGAGTACATCTCAGCAGCTAATGCAGCTAATCAAGTCAAATGGCTGGTGAATTTACTTGAAGAACTCAATATCTCACAAACATATCCTATAGAACTCTTCGAGGATAATCAGTCGGCTATCAAAATGATAGAGCTTGAAAAACATTCAAGTAAAACAAAGCACATAGAACTTAGATATCATCTCATAAAACAACTGAAACAAGATGGCATAATAAAACTCGTATATTGCCCAACCAAAATCATGATAGCTGACTTATTCACAAAACCCCTGCCAAAACCTCTTTTTGAAATTCACAGGAAGAACTTGCATCTGAGTGACAATACAACTTCAGAAATTAAGGAGGAGTTGATAGAAACATTGCGCAATTCGTAAATAATTTCCTCCGTTGTGCAACAAATGACAATTATCATGGCATCATAAATAAAGTTAAGTGCTCGTTAGAGTGACCTTGGAAACAGTGATTACGAGTGAACAATTACAGGTTTACAAAAACTGTCAAAACTTTCAAAATGACTCTTTTTTATTAATAATTGTCTCTATATTATGATTTATGTATGTATCGATTTAAATTCATTCTGTTCTCTGTTTTGTAGCTTGATGTGAGCACTATCCTTTTTGCTGTGTTTGTTTTTCTCGCGTGTGAAAATTAAAGTAGAAAATGAAGAAGTGTGTATACAATAATTTGTGTGTGTGTTTTACACTTACCATATAATAATATTATACGTCTTTATCAAGATGAATTAGTGCAGTGTATAGATCAAAATGTGAATATGCCCGGTTCCCTTCTCCTATGGTGGATTTAATTGTTGGATACTTCAATGAAGAAGAATTCATCGGGTGAGTACCATTTACTCTCCTATTTAATTCTGATTAATGATAAGAAATGAAGAAAAACTATTGTATTGAGGATATAGTGACAACTCACGCCATTATTAAGACAAACGTCTTTCAAAGAATATAAATTTATTTATTTTTATGCGCTCGTTTATTTTAATTATTTTACAACATATTCTGCTATTTTTGGATGCCAACGAACTTGAAATAAATAGCATTGTAACAGAATGTCCGTCTTTTTTTTTTCTTTATTTCTTCGGGTCAGTAAAACTAGAAATAACACCAAAATAATAAATAGCTCCTCCCCTTCTATTAACATGTAAATATATCTCAAAATAATATGAAAATGTAATTCTTTTTTACTGAATCCTCAGTATCCAAAATAACGATAAAATAGGAATTTTTGGATTTTTCCCGACTGCAGAACCTGAAATATATCCAGAATTGTAAAACTAATGCGAGTAATTTTAAATTTTCATTTTTTTCCTTTCGAATTCACTGTGCCTGAATTATTTTCAAAGTAATAAATTTGTCAACTTTATTTTTCATCCTTTCCTATGAAATTTTTCGGACCTGAAATTGTGGTGATAACAAAACTGTGGCAATTTCGCCTTTTCTTTTCCCAGTCAGTGGATCCCAAACAGTAAAACTTCCGTTTGTTTTCTTCTTTAGATTTCGATAGTTGGATTTTTTGGGTTTGCAGGAAGTAAAATTGTAAAATTAATAAATGGAAAATGTAATATTTTCCCTTTTTTCTTTCAAAACCCTTAGAATAGAATTAATACCGAAATAGTGTAATTTTTACTTTATTTTTTTTGAGTTACCTCATAATTTTAATCTACAAACAATACTGGTAGAATATTAGCCAGCCCAGAGTCGGAGTCGTAGCCGTTAAAATTTCCCGCGTCGCAATCGGAGTCGGCCATTTGTGTCACCGACTCCGCAGCCCTGGTTTCATCCCCCCGTCTTGCTTTAAAATGGCGGCCATTTTTTTTCTTTTTCTTTTTTTAAGTTTAGATTTAAAATTAGGTACAGAATAGTGAGAAAGAAATTGAGAAAGATTTTTCTTTCATGTGTTTGACTTTGATGCAAATATTTCAGAGCATTTTTTGTTTCGCTTATATCTTTAAAAAAAATGGCAGAGTTATAGCACTTTGAATTTCTAGTGTGACTGACATTTTGAAATGATCTTAGTTTGTCACCTGATAATACGCGTATTTATGAACCGACTTAGATGTATCTTAGTGTGTACATAGTATATAACAATGCCATGCCCGCACCGGGTTCGTTGGCTAGTTCCATCCTCCATCTTGTTTTAAAATGCAGAGCATTTTTTTTCGTACCTTAAAAAATGGCTGATGCTATAACTCAAGCTATGATTACTTTCACCCATCATGTTGTTTTAAAATAGCATTTCATAGTATCGCGGAATTTGACGACCTTATAAATGGGTACACGACATTTCGGTCCCGCCATTTCGGTCCCGCCGTTTCGGTCCCGCCGTTTCGGTCCCGAGACATTTCGGTCCCTGGCCATTTCGGTCCCGAGACATTTCGGTCCCGAGACATTTCGGTCCCTGGCCATTTCGGTCCCGAGACATTTCGGTCCCGAGACATTTCGGTCCCGAGACATTTCGGTCCCGAGACATTTCGGTCCCTGGCCATTTCGGTCCCGAGACATTTCGGTCCCTTGCCATTTCGGTCCCTGGCCATTTCGGTCCCGAGACATTTCGGTCCCTTGCCATTTCGGTCCCTTGCTTTTTCTTTACCGGCCACCTTATAACTTGGTTTCTGATTGATGAAGGCCTACTAAACGCTGTAAGCTCAACATTGTTCTGGCTTTTTTTAATATTTTTATTCTCCTGCCCCCCTTCCCTCAAATTTTATACAAAGCTGAATATAATAGTCCAATAAGTTTAATCTATTGTAACTCGTGATAATAAAATCACAGCAAGTTGAAAAATTGATTAAATAATGTTATATAATTTTACACTGTCTTTATTATTATTATTTAACATAATGAATATTTTAAGTTTTATCATATATTCTTTGTATTAGGTATTTTATCTATACAAAAAACTAAAATACATATTTTATTGATTGTTTTAGCACACTTTCTTAGAATCTTTAAATTAGTGATTTCCTAACTAGGCGTGCTACGAAAATTTTTTGTTTAAAAAATAAAAATGCTCCAACGACTTTTTTTATGTAATAATTATTAGTTGCATTTTTTTTTTTTTTTTTTTTTTTTTTTTTCACAATTTTCACTTCATGAAGACAATTTTTGTGAATTAATTTTATTGAAAGTGGGCTTATTTCTTTGTAATAAAATGATTATTTTTCAATTTTATATAATAATGTAATTATTATTTTAAATAATTTTATTTTCAAATTTTAACTGACAAAACTAAGCTTAATTAATAATTATTGAATTAATAGTTGAATTGAAGTAGTAGCTTGAATTAATAGTTTTAAATTTCAGTAACTTTAAATATAAAATAAATAAACAGGTAAACAATAAGTTTCAGTTTATAACTACTACAAAACATAATGATAAATTGAATATAAAACAGATTATTTATTGAGTTTATTTAAAGTAAAATTCGAAATGCGTATTAATAATTTTATCAATTTAATTAAATAATGATTCATTAAATTAAAAATACATATATTTAATAAAATATTAATTTGATTTTAATTTTAAAATCACTAACTGTTTTGAGATTTAATTTATTGCAGCATTTATAAATTATTCATCACCATAAGTTTTTATTCAAAAATAATTATTTATTTCAAAAAAGGAAATTATTATTATTATTGAAAAATCAGTAACGGAACGTAATAATTAATTAAACATAATAATGTAACACTGTAACAATGCGTAAAAATATTTCTTAACAGTGTTAGGTAACATTATTATCCAGATGCAGATTTAAATTTTCTAAAACAAAGTTATAGTTTACAGTTCGCAAAAAGCAATCATATATTAATTAATTATTTTTAAAGAGTAAGAAAAATATCATAAACTAACCAATAAATGAATAAATAACATATTTATTTTGAGAATCCTTATAATTTTTATACATCCTAATGAACTTGATAACATTATAGTAGCTGAAATTTAAAAAATATGTTTTTTTATTTTTGCTATAATAAGAGCTATAAACTAGATTTTAAACAAGTAATTGATAAATAAGTCACTTAAACAATTAATAGTTAAAATAATTTTGAATTCTTATTAATAAATATGTTTGATAAAAATAATTTAATTTTTAATTTTTTTTTTAATTTAACAGCATAATTATTAATGCTTTAAAATTTTCTAAGATTATGTTAATCATTTAATAAAATAATGTATAACATTAAGTAAGAAACAAATCAAAACCGTGTGCCGGGAATTTTTAAACACTTATAATTTTTTATGTTGGTGTTCCTATAAAATTTGAAATATATGCATATAAGTACCAGCTAAGTACTACTATTAACCTCTTTTAAGCAAAAATTCTGCATGTCAATCAATTGTCAACGCCCATCTGAACAAATAGTCATCTTTATACAAGATAGCTAGAAAAGCTAGGTAGTTAGCTTTATTCTACTTATCTTGATCTTTATACACTTGTCAGATGAAATCCTTCATTCTATAATACAATGTCCTTTTTACTCTGGAGTTCAAAAGCGGACGGACCTCCCAGATTTGACTTGTGTTTATTTCGCTCGTAGTTTTTGAATGTAATAATCATAAAAAGTGTTTAATGTATTAAAAAGGATTTGTAATTCCTGCATTGTTATATGTAAAAAGGTTGTTACACGTAAAAAGTTATTTCGTAGCAATAATTGTTATATGTAAAAAGATTAACGCAAACTTTTAAATAGTTTTTTTAATAGCGAAATAAAATAATTATTTAAAAAATAAAATGTTTTAATCAATCCCGATGCAGAACTTAAAAAATAATGTGGCTTTATCACAATTTTATGTTAAAAACCCCTTTAAAAAAATTGTAAAATGCCATAATCTAAAAATGATGTGCCGTTAAATAATAGGATGAAATAAAGATTTCTAAAACTATTTGCAGATTTTTTTTTCATTATTAAACACATATTGTACAAATTATATGCAACTGAAAATGTGTAGGCCATGGACATTTGCTTAAGCAAATTAAATTCGACTTATACGTGTTTTTAAATTACCAGATCTTCATGATTGAGGAACTTCTATATAAATCCACAGAACAATCCTCCCCTCACTCCTGAAAACAATTACTTCTGTCATATGAAATTTGCATGGCGTTTGGATCCGCTGCAATATGTTTGAGTTTGGATCCGAGTTATACGTGTAAGCGGTTTTTGGGTACTTGTTACTTCTAATTAATCGCATTACACTAAAACTTTATGTGGCTTTCAGTTAAAAAAACCAGTGTTGAATTCAGACACTTTTCTCCGGGAGGGACTTCTGTGGCTCAGGGGGGATTCAATAGAGTCCTGGGGGGATTACACTTTTTTACCACTGAAAACACAAAATCTCAAAACTTCCGGGGGGGGGCATTGATAGCTCTGGGGGGAATGACCCGCCCCTGAATTCAACACTCTAAAATGTTCCCTATAAAATTATGTCAGATATTTCCCGTGCACAAAATTTCAGCTTGCTGGAGAAGGGACCGAAATGTCTGAGGACCGAAAAGTCCAGGGACCGAAATGTCTCGGGACCGAAATGGCCATGGACCGAAATGTCTCGGGACCGAAACGTCTCGGGACCGAAATGTCTCGGGACCGAAACGTCTCGGGACCGAAATGGCCAGGGACCGAAATGTCTCGGGACCGAAACGTCTCGGGACCGAAATGTCTCGGGACCGAAACGGCGGGACCGAAACGGCGGGACCGAAATGGCGGGACCGAAACGTCCTGCTTCCTTATAAATTGCTTTAAATAAAACCAGCTTGAATAAAAGATGATTAATTTCTAAAAATTCCCATTAATATTCAGTATTGACAGAAACTAGTATATTGAACCTTATATAATCGGTTTCCACTAATTTAAGTTGTAATTATCAAGTTTATATAATATAACTTGATTTTAAATAAACAAATAAGAAATATGAAAGCTACTTCTTCCTCCCGGCACTGGCCGGAAGGACTTTAGTAAATTTATTCTATTCTGAGTTAAGTTTATTCTGAGTTCGTGCAATGATTTTTTTTAATTTTTATCGATTTTTTATGGAATTTTTAGAGGATTCCCCCCCCCCCCCATTTTTATTTTGTCAGGCCTGAGCAACTCAGAGCAAATTACCTAGTCTAATAACAAGGAAAGACGATGCGTGAGTATGTGTGTTTCTGTGTGTGTGGGGGGGGGCTATCAAAATGCGTTCTAAATCTATTGCTGCATGTACTACTACAGAATTTTGTAAGAAGATACCTCCATGTATGCAATTATGCACCTCGAAACCCAATTTTGAAAATTTTTATTGCATTTTTTAGATTTTAATTTCTTATGCATTTTTTAAATTTTAATTTTTTATGCAATTTTTAGTATTTTTGCCATTATTCTTTGAGATTTTTTACGGTAGCAAAAGCTACATTAGCAGTTTAATAGCGGATTCAGCCTTTAAATTCAAAATAGTAAATTTAGACTGTTTTTTTTTTTTTTTTTTTTTTTTTTTTTGAAAAAAAAATTATTTGAGATTTATACAGCGACTTTTTTTTTTAATTCTTCACAAAATTTTCATATTATTTAAATTTTTTTTTGCATTTTTTTTTTTTTTTTTTTTTTTTTTTTTTTTACATTTGAAAAAGAATCTGGCTTCAATCTTTTCCAATCCAATATAGTGAATTTATTCTATTCCCAGTAAAATTTATTTGGAATTCGTGCAATAATTTTTCAGTTTTTCGCAATTTTTTATAAAATGTTAGAGGATTCCCCCCCCCCCCTTTTTTTTTTTTTTTTTGTCAGGCCAGGGCAATTTAGAGCAAATTACCTAATAATAAGGAAAGACGATCTGTGAGTATGTGTGTTTGTGTGTGTATGTGCGTGGGGGGGGGGGATATCAAAATACCTTCTAAAGCGATTGCTGCATCCACAACTACAGACTTTTGTAAGAAGATACCTCATGTATGTAATTATGCACCTCAGAACCTAATTTTGAATTTTTTTTATTGCATTTTTTTTATTTTAATTTTTTATGCAACTTTTAGTATTTTTGCCATGTTTCTCAGAGATTTTTCCACAATAGCGCTCCATTAGCAGTTTATTAACGATTTCAACCTTTCAACTCAAAACAGTAAATCGTCTTCTTTAAAAGAAAATTTATTAGAGATTTACACAGCGATTTTTTATTTTAAATTTTTCGCTAAATTTTTATATTATTTTTAGTTTTTTTTTTTTTTTTTGCATTTTACTGTTTTTTTTTTCGCGATTTTCTGCAATTTTTTTTTTTTTTTTTTTTTTTTTTTTTTTTTTTTTTTTTTTTTTTACGGTAGAAAGTTAGGGGATGGGTTTTTCGACTATTAGAATTTTCAACTTTTACAATATGCAAAACATCAATTCTACCGCAGGATCTTATTTTCTAAAGAAAAAAAAATTGTAAAAGAAAAATATATAAGTTTTATATAACAAACAGGTGCGTGTCTTTTATTGAATACTGAAATTCAAAAGAATAATGCAATCAACATATGAAATAATGAAACATTTCTTAGAAAGTCAAACTGAGTTCTAACGAGAATGAATCCGCAATATTATCGTGTTATAACAGAGTTCTATTTCATTGAAGTTTAAAATAAATAAGTAAAAGTTCCGTTATATTATCAAAAGGCAAATTGATTACTGTGATTGATTCTATTTTCTATTTATATATTATTGTTGCCTCCTTAAAAATTATCATTTTTTTTTTTAATTCTAAATTTATAAACAGAATACATTTCTATAAAATTAATGTAAATTTGGTTAAAAAATTAAAAAGATCTTTTCTTTTCTTTTTTTTTTAATTTTATATCTGTAGCTCTTTATTCTTATTATTATAGTTAAATACTTTATTTAGTAAATGAACATACATCTCAATTGTTTATGTTAAAATATAAAAACCCACATTTATAGAAAAATAAGTTTTTCAATCTTGCATGTGCCAACTAGAAACAAGAAATGATTCTTTCTGACCACTGGGTAAAAGAAAATTCTATTTATAGTAATCAAGACGGGAGAAAAAAGGGGATAAGGGTGTAATAAGACCCCAGCGGTCGGGAGAGGTAGGGGATATGAAGTTTCTCCAAAATCGAAGTTCCATATCACCCCCACCGTTTTCACCCCTCTGACTTCCCCCTAAACTAGCGGAGGCGTACTTTTTATGCAGAACGCTGCTTTTTCACAACATTTTTTTGTATTTTAATGCAAATCACGCTTATTCCAATTTATTGTAAATTAAAAGACAGTTTTATTTAAGTAAGTTGAACTATTTTGAAGTTAAATGCTTTTTTGAAATTCTAAAGATATTTGTTTTACAGCCTCTGTAAAGCCTTTTATGGAAAAGTACCTCAGTTTTTAATGAGCCAGAATTTCATCTCCATTTGCTACTAAATGACAAATCACAGCAAAAAAGTACAAACAGACTTAACTCAGTAAAGGCTTAAAGTATTTTGTGCAGAAAAAAAATTAGAAAAATCTTTAAATGCAAATGAGAGAGAACAATAGGCGTTTTACATTGGATTAACATTGGCTACGAAAGTTCAGAAGCTCTGTGCAGCGGGGCCTTCACCTGTAAATGCTGTTTGGCAGCAAGGTAAGTTACAAAGCGGCAAAACAAATAAGGGAATATTAGCATTTCTTTTGGGAACCATAATGTTTTTGATTTATTACACCATTACTCAGAAATTTAATGAAAAAAAAAAAAAACTTTGAAAACCTGCACATTGGTACAGATTTCTTTTCTCTTTCTCTTCCATTTTCCTTAAAAGAAAATAAATAAATAAATCGGAAATTTAAATTATTGCATTTAATATTTCATTATTATTTTTATTTTATTTATTTTTTATATCATTTTTTTAGCCCCTTAACTACCCCGGGTGTACATATACGTCTTTCGAAATGCATTCATCTGTTTAAAAAATGGAGAATTTCGATGAAAAGAGGCAATTTTCACCACCTGGGCCATTATATAAAGCAGTATAATATGCACATTTCCTTACGGTTATTTCAGAAAAACTAATATACACTTTCTTTAATTATATAAACAAGCGATTTAAGTAAGGCACTGTAGTTCGCGCAAGATTTCGTCGACAGGTAAAGAGTAATAAAAGAATAAAAGTAACGAATTCTTTGGGTAAATTATGTACTTGACTATTTTAAAACATACTGATTTTATTTTATAGCATGATTATTTCAATTATATTTGGCAAAAAATTATTTTAAAAAAAGTCTTCAAATGTAATTTCGTATGATTAAAGAGACATTCCTATTCCAACTGATGTTATCAAGTACAACATAAAATAATACCATCTAAAACAGTTCATATAAATACTCTTAATTCCCAGATAACTGTTGTGAATACCGAATCTGATGTTGGTTTCGAGCTCATTACTTTTGCCTGTAAATTTTGTTTAGCAGTAAAGTAAATTACAGAAAAAAAAAAAAAAAAAAAAAAAAAAAAAAAAAAAAAAAAGAACGTATGAGATTTAAGTAAATTGCAATGTTTTTCAGATTTATCTCGAGGCTTCAATAGTTTAATTTAAAAAAAATCAAACTCGTACAAATCTACAAGTATTTTTTCCCTTTTTCCCTTCCTTCTTTTCATTTTATCTCTTGTTTTTTTCTGTTAATTAATAATATTATTATTAGTTAATAACTCTGATTCAATTTAATCTAATCTATATATTACTTAAACTTATTTAAATTTCAACTAATTTCAATTGGACAACTATAGTTATTTTATGGATTCTCAATCCTAACGCACATTATTTTAGAAAATTATTCAACCAAAATCTGTAAAAAAGAAATCTGTTGAATAGTGAAACAATTATTATAAATGTCCAATTTCAATTTGATTCCCTTGTGGTTTATCTTACTTGTAAAAGTTGTTTGGCAGCAAGGTCAGTTTCAAAACAGGGAAGCAAAATACGGCGATTTCCATTGCTGATGAATCAGCAATGTCCATTATGATTTGTAGCTCCGTTTTTCAATATGAAAAAAAAAAAAAAAAGCTTAATGTGGTTTGAATAGCAATTTTTTGAATTTATCTATTAGTATTTTTTATTCTATTTTTTTTCTTGAAACATGTGTTTTTTAAATATACTCTTTTTCACGTCTAAGTTCATTTGAAAAGTTTTTGATTTTTAACAAATAAAATTACTCAATCCAAAAACTATGAAAAATTCTGCTGAATAGTGAAACAACAATTATGAATACTAAATTTGAGTGTATGATTCTACCTTGATTTACCTTATCTGTAAATGTTGTTTTACACCAAAGTGAGTATCAAAACAGAGAAAAAAAACAGGTGATTTCCATTTAAACATTTTAACATTTTTAAAAAATACATTTATTAGCATTTTTTAATCTTTTTTTTTTAATCTTTTTTTTTTTAATATATATTTATAGACACATTCTTTTTCATGTGCAAATTCGTTTTAAAAGTTTATTTTTTAATTTAAAAGTTTACTCAATTTAAAAACTATGAAGAAAAATCTGTTGAAACAATTATTACGAATTCCTAATTTCAGTTTTATTCCTTGCTGATTTACCTTACCTGTAAATGTAGTTTGTCAGCAAGGTAAGTTATGAACCAAAGAAGCAAACTTGGTGATTTCTTTTTCTGATTAGCAATATCACTGAGATTTATTGCATCGGATTTTAATATGGAATTTTATAAATTTTATGGGATTTTATAAGGTTATCCGGTAGATAATTTTCTTAAATTTATTTATTAGTATTTTTGTTACTCGATTTTATTTTCTTTATTTTCTTTCTTTTATTTATTTATCTATTTTTATTTATTTATTTATTTATTTATTTATTTATTTTTATTATTATTTATTTATTTATTTCGCATAAAATATATATTTATAATTAGATTCATTTTCATGTGTAAATTCTTTGTAAAAGTTGTTATTTTTTAACTAAAAAAATACTCAATATAAAAATTATGAAAAAAAATCTGTTCAAATGGGAAGCAATTATTATGAATTCCGAATTTGAGTTCGATTCCCTGCTGATTTACCTTACCTGTAAATGTTGTTTGGCAGCAAGGTAAGTTACTTAACAGAGAAGCAAATCTGGCTGTTTCAACTACTGATCAGCAGTGTCACTATGATTTATTGCGCTGGCTAACAATATGGGAAGATAATTAAGATGATCCAATAAACAATTTTTTATTAGTATTTTTACTCTATATTTTGCATAAAATATAAATTTATAACTACATTCATTTTTAAGCGTAAATTCTTTTTAAAAGTTGTTATTTTTTTAATTAAAAATCACTCAATCCAAATAGTCTGAAAATAAAAATCTGCTAAATAGTGAAACAACTATTATGAATGTCGCTCTGCTGATTTACCTTACCTGGAAATTTTTTTTGCCATCAATGTAAGTTACAAAACAGTAAAGCAAATCTGTAGATTTCTATTACTGATGAGCAATGTCACTATGATATATTATTCTGGCTAACTATAAGGGGGGAGGTATGAGGTGGTCCGGTAGATAATTTTAAATTATTTACTAGTATTTTTAACTCTATTTTTCATATTAAATAGATTTATTTTCACGTAAACTCTTTTTTAAAAATTGTTCATTTTTAATTAAAAAATGGTTGAAATATTATTATATGTTCTTAAAAATAATAGCGCTTTTTATATAATATGTTAATTCTTTAAAATAATTATTGAAAATATTTATGGAATTTTTCATGGTATAAATATCCGGAATTGCATAAGTTTTTTTTCTTTTTTTAATATAGGAAAAAAGATTATTTTTCCTAAGAATTTGCAAAAATATTTTTTATTAAATATCTTTAATAATTTGTATAGAGTTAAATGTGTTATTTAATAATTAACTTTTACTATGAGAGTAACATTGACATAATAATTTTCGGATTCTTTTTTAGGGTTTTGTATGCTGTAAATATTAAAAATTGCATTATTTTTAATTTTTATTTACAATACAGAAAATATAAATTAATTTTCTTCCGTATTTTTGAAAATATTTTAAATTTGTTTAAGGATTTTTAAGGAATTAAAAGTTATTTTTTATTAATAATTTCTTTACTGTGAGAATAAGACTGATTAAACAATTTACAGATATTTTTGCAAATTCTTATATGCTGTAAATACTAGGAAGTGTATTCTTTATTTTTATTATATTTATTTATTTATTTATTTACACTTTTGAATATAGAAAAGAATGATTCATTTTCCTGTGGATTTGTGATATATTTCTATTTTTTATGGACTAGATAATTTTTAAGGGATGAAATTTTTTATTTTTTTAATATTTTATTTACTATGAGAATAACATTTTTAAAACGTTCCATCGAAACAAAGATACCTAAATACAATTTAATCAAAACAAAGCAAAATACTAATACGAATTTAGTATTGCTTTATGGGAAAGAATTATTCACTACACCGACTTAATCTTTAATTTTTAAAAATTTTCCTTTCAGTGAATTTTTAAAATATGCCTGTTTTGAGAGAACGGGAGAGAATAACGTTGTCAACTACATAATTGCACAACAAAGACTTGCAAAAATCGCCCCCTAAGAGTCTAAATATTTTCCGTCTGCATAACTTCTTTTATACGAGGGTGGTTCAATTATTGTTACTAATGAATATAAAATATTTGTACTGCAATGTTTGATGTTGAATATCTAAGCCTAAAGTCTTAGATGCTTATATGCTCAATTTCAGAACCGTAGCTTCTATATTAACATATTTTTGGAGGAAAGAGTAAAAGCTATGGTAAGGGAGAAAGGCAGGTTTTGAACTTATGGGGCTAAACATTTGTAACATGTGATGAGAAGTGGCTACTGTCTTTTGGACTCGGTATCAAAGTGATGTTGACACCTCTCATCCACTGTCAAAAATCTAGTCCCATAAGCTCCAAACCAGCCTTTTTCCGTTACCCCCCCCCCCCCCATTTAAAACCTTTTAAAAATGGGTCTTTGAAACTTCACTTTTCCCTCCAAAAAATTTTAATATAGCAGCTACGTTTCTGAAATTAAGCATATAAGCATCTAAAGAATTAGGCTTTGATATCCCACATCAAACAACGCAGTACAAATATTTTACGTGCTTTGAGACAATAATTATTGAACTATCCACGTACATGCAAGATTAACAAAATAATATAAATTGTAATGTTGGTGTTGATTTATCATGTTTTGTTTGTTTGTTTGTTTGTTTGTTTTTCTTTTTTCGAAAATATTTACTTGAGAATTGAAAACATACGAAAAACCTATATATCGGAATGAAAGAAGTCATTGATATAGTACTATAAAATCTATTAAAAAACGTTTCAATAACAGCGAAAGAAACTTTTTTGCTTAAGGCCCCACATTAGGCACAGAAAAATACCCGGATGATGATGTAAAATCTATAGGAGCGTTCTTTTCAAATATCTCGCTCAAATTTTAATATTTTTACATGATATTTTTGCAAAAGATAGCTGAAGACGATCCACAACCGGCCTAGTTTTTACTTTTTCGATTTTGCTTATATATTTTTTATAATACGATAATTTCAATTTCAGAACCGGATTAAACCGGTTTCAAAAGTTAAAGTAATTTTTTTTTTAATCTAAAACCAAAACTAAAAAAGTAAAAATTAGGCCGGTTGTGGATTGTCCTCAGCTATCTTGTGCAAAAACATCATGCAAAAATATTAAATATGGGCGAAATATTTGAAAAGAAGTCCCCGTAGACTTTACATTATTATCCGGGCCTTTTTCTGTGCCTAGTGTTGCACTTTAAATGCTTCTTTAAATGTTGAAAATATATTGATTTCTTAACTTTCTAAAAATAAAGAGCTATCTTTGAAATTGAGAATAACTTCGAGGAGATTATTGTATATTTTCTTTCGCAGTTATATTGCATTTTGCTAGATTAAGAGTTTTTGTCTTTTTATTATAGTGTAATAAAATAAATTCGAAATTATTAAAATGCTTTAAAATTATGTTTTGGCTCTTTAACCGCTTCCCTGATTTGCCCGTACGTAATACGGGCAATGCGCTATTGCCAATCATGCCCGTATCACGTACGGGCATCCATATTCCATTCATGATTTATTATTCTGGCGAGTAAATTTTTATCGTGAATATTGCATTACTTAATCCGAGCATTTTACTGATTCAATTAGGTAAAAAAAAATTTGTTTTGAAAAAACAATAACAAAGGATTAAAAATTCTGTAAAAGACATGAAAAAAATAGGCATTATTTGAAAGTTTTTTTCAAAAATATTGATCAGTTAAATGGGTAAATTACATATTTCAGAATTACTGGAGCGTTTTGTTTTTCAACTCTTTAACTCTTTAAAAATAAAACGTACACACAGCGAAATAAAAAATCACCTCATTTTAAAAAAAAGATTTTTTTTTCAATTTCTTTCTTGCTAAGACAGCTTAACTTTATATTCGTGTATGTTATTGCTTTGTACTTTCTAATAATGTAAAGTATCAGTAACTTCCAGAAAGCAAAGTAATGCTTTGACATTTGGAAAACGTCCAATATCCTGGTGCTTCTGAACGGTAAATTGTATGTATATCATAAATATGTATTGAAAAAGAAAGGGGGTATCAAATAATTCACTTGAAATCACAACAAAGTAAGAATGCCATGGTAATATTTGTTACTTACTCTAAAGACACGAATGCAGAATATTTTATTTATTTTATTTTATTTTATTTTATTTTATTTTTTCTACAATGCTTTTCTAAAAAATATTTAAACTGAATAATGTGTTTGTATTAGACGCAAGTTTTATAGGAATAGTTGAGGAAAATATTTACTTAATTTACTTATTTTTATTTTTATTTTTTGGTTTTAAGTACGAATGAATTTCAATATTGATAAGGTAAAATAATTTTATAAGCAAAAATTTTTCTTACGTAGTTTTATTTTAGTTATTTGTATATTTTTTGTTTTTATTTTCTTCTGTCTCAGTGTAAAGTATTGTAACTGAAATTTTTTCCCGACTTCCAATTTTCCACGAATTTAGAAGTTTTAGAGAGTCAGAGATCCCAAAAAACACGTTTTTACAAAATGGTGTGTCCGTGTATGTGTTTGTGTGTCTTCTTGTATCTATAAAAAGTGTATGAAATTACGAATAGAACCTACATATAATGAATACAAAATATATTTTTTACAAAGTAATGTGTATTACTTTTTAAATTACTACAAACTACTTGTGTATTACTGTTATAACTGGGTAGTATGTTTGTGTTAGCAGAAGATTTATAGCGAAAGTCGAGGAAAATATTTACTTGATTTATTCATTTATTTATTTTTATGTATTTATTTATTTATTTATTTTTCTAAGTATAAATGAATTTCATTCCTAATAAAGCTCGATAATTTTAAAAGCAATTTTTTTCTTGCTAGTTTTATTTTAGTTATTTGTATATTTTTAAATTTTTACTTTCTTCTGGATATAATAGGAAAAAGTATTATAATAGAATTTTTTTTTACTTCTGGTATTCGACGAATTTACATATGCTTTAGGGGTCAGAGATCACGAAATCGAGTTTTTACAAATTGCCTCTATGTCCATATGGATGTTTATCTGTACTCTTCGTGTTTTCGAAAAATGCCCATAACCATGTAGCCCCCTTAAAGATAACAGGTTACAATTGAATTTGGATATTTTGAGCGAGAAGGGAACGCTGTGATAGCGATTTGTAAGTTTATTCATTATTATATCATCAAAAAGTGTATTAAGTCATGTATAGAATTAAACCACTTTTCATATATATGTGTTTTTCGCAATGGTCAGCATATTCTAGTTGAAGGGTGTACTGAGATAGCAATTTTTGTACTATTTTCATCATTGTATCTTCGAAAAGTGTATTAGTTATTCATAAAATTGAACAAAATTTCGTAGGTATGTTTTTGACTGTGGACACCAGAATCCCATTTGAAAATGGGGATATTCATCCGGAATGTGGTAGCAATTTATGGACAATTTTCACAATTTTTTGCAGTTTAATGAAGGTCATGAATATTTTTTGACGAAATGTTATATTTAGATGTAATATCATGGACCGAGTTTGGATAAGTCAATGGAAAAAATTCAACCAAAGATAATGATGTGATAATGATTTTTGATCGATTTTCAAAAAACTCGCGGTAGCTGTTGAAATAAAAACACATTAAATCACCAAATCGTCCATGCTAGATAATTATCTTGTTTTGATAAGCAAAATTGATTTTTTTTTATCCGTTTATTCGACATTATTACAAAAACTTTTTCTATCCCTTCCTCTTCCCAAAGTTAAAAAATATTGAACAAAACTTCAAAAGTAATCAAAAAATAAATAAAAGACATGTTATCTACATACTTTTTGTCTTTAAAATACATAATTAAAAAATTAAGCCCTTTTGAAATATTAATATGCAAGTTATATACATATAAAGAAGAAAGCTTTGGGATTGTCCCATCCGATTAGTTTTCCTTAGGTTTCAAACAACTATTTTGTTTGTCTTGCCACTGCGTTCATAGTAGACATATGTCTTCTTTGCGCCTGACAAAGAATGACTCAGATCTTTCGAAAGGCTTTCAGTATATTTTATGGTTTTTGTAAGAAGTTTTTATCAGTTCGATATTATGATTAACTTTTTGTAGCTTCGCGTGAATCTTCTAATTTTTAAGAAAAAGAATTTTCAGTTAGCTGTACACAAATCCAGTTTTTACAGTAGTTTGTTTTATTTTAAGGATATGGATGATATTTTAGCAATAAACCTCCAAAGAAAATTTAAATTAACTTAGGGTTTACAAGCATTTTAAAGGAAATTCAGAAATTTTTTCAACCGCTCAAAGGATTAAAATTTATAATTAAAAATGTGTTCAAGCCTCTAATATATATAAACGATAGCGGTTGTTACAAGAAAGTGCCCAATTACAAAAGTGGCATATAATCTTAAGATCAAAATAACATGCTGAGGACATGCTGAGTCCATGAAATATTCTTAAGTCCGACATAAGAACATTAGAAAGTTTCTGACACTGAACTTTGCGTTTAAGCCTCCTCTTATTTGAGGATATAATACTCTAATAAATAAAAGTTAAATAAATTTTAAATAAATTTTCAATAATTAATTTATATATATATATATATTTTTTTAAAGTTTGATATCATATTTTATGCTGTCAGACATCAGTAATGGCACGGCTTAAATGAAAAGTTCAGTGTCAGTCACCGGTGACTGACATGGCACTCAACGTGTTAAGCTGAACCAAACTAATAGCCTGGCTGCTTACTTGATGAAAAAGTTTTTCATAAAGACTGAGAGAGATATACAATCGATAGATGTACGATGCGTAATGTTACACAATACATGATATAATGTCCGGAAAAAAATAATCTATTCTAAGTAAAAATCTGATGTTATTCTACTTTATGAACTCAATAGACAAAATATAATTCCTCAAAATTCCAATATATATATATACAATGGCAGTCAAATATTTCCGGCCAGCAAAGATTTTTCAGTTAATTTGTAAATATACCCATATGAAGAGGAATCTCAAAGCGATACTTATACATTATATTGACATATTAGTTAGGAACTTAATTATAGAAGAACGTGTGAATATCAATAAATTTTTTTGACAAAATTAAATATAAAAGAAAACGCATGTTCTCAAAAGTTTCCGGCCACATATCATTCTTTAGTTTTTTCTATCCATAAAGCTTTTTGGTTGTGTTTATGAATGAATCAACATGTATAGCATAGTTTGAATTCAAATTTGAAAAATTCAACAATTATTGTTCATAAATGAGTGATTAGTTTGTCGCAAAAAGGCCAATCTTTTCGAGATATTGCGGCTAAGTTATCGATCGGTAAAATCGCCTGTAAACAATATTTACAAAGTTATATAAAGATTGTTATGGCTTTCAGGACATTCAGAGGTCCGGGAGACCCCGGAAAATTACTATTCCTGAGGACAGAATTATCAGGAGAAAAACCATTGATAATCCGCATGAAAATTCCGTTGCAATATACTGCGATTTACGGAATGAAAATATTGCTGAAATAAGTTAGTCTACCGTGTTATGATGCTGACGTGATACAGAACTTTATGGAAGAGTCGGTGTTAAAAAAATTTCAGAGGTAAAAAAAATACCGACGTACCCTATTTTCATTTTCCAAGGAACACAAAGTCTGGTCAAGTGAAAACTGGAAAAAAGTTCTGTTTTTCCGTCAGTTGAATTCGAAACAGTTTTGGAAGTGATGGCAGACACAAGTCCAATGACCTAACAACAAAAGATATGATTCGACCTATGTTATTCCTACAATGAAGCATGTCATAGGACACGTTATGCCGTGGTGAGTATTTTCCTCAAATAGTGTCGCTCCGTTATTTGAAATCCACAGCCAGGTGAATTATACAATGTATAAGGATATCTTGCAAGACTATTTTCTGCCTTATTAGAGAAAAAAATTTGGTCACATCTATTTTTCTTAACATGATAACGACATAAATAATGTTTGCAAACCTCGATAAGTAATGGTTTTCCCACAAAAAATTTCGTTTTTGAAATGATCAGCCCAAGCGCCCAGCATGAATCCAATAGAAAATCTTTGAATAGAAGTTGACAAAAGTCTGCGGAACTATAAATATTCCAACTCAGCCGAAATTTGGCCAAAATTGCAAGAAATGGGGGAAAAACGTACCATAGACGATCTTTAACCGTTGATTGTATGAATGTCACGTTGCTGCGCCGCAGTACTTATTGCTAAAGCTAATAAAATAGTAATACGATGAAATACTAACCGTAAATGTTGTTGGTCACTGTAATTTTCTATTACAATACCACTTTTTTACAAACTTGTGAAGGTGGCCGGAAACTTTTGAGAACATGCGTTTTCCTTTATACTTAATTTTGTCAGTTAAATTTATTGATATTTACATGTTCTTCTATAAGTAAGTTCCTAACTATTATGTTAATAAAATGTATAAATATCACTTTGAGATTCCTCTTCATATGGGTATATTTACAAATTAACTGAAAAATTTTTGCTGGCCGGAAATATTTGACCGCCACTGTATATAAAATATTTGACTATAATATTCTTTAAGAGAAAGAATTTGTTTTTATTCCATCGTTGTGTTGAAAATAAAATTTAATGTCATATTATTTTTCTTATAAAATAAAACATTAAAAAATGGAATTCACTATGTAAAAAAACAATGCTTCAATTTTACTTGCGTATTTTTCGCATTTTTTTATTTCTAACAACCAATCAAAAATATTTAAACAATGTTTCGTTTATTGCAAATCTTCGGCCTATTAAGAAGTAATAAGTTAAAAGAATTTACCCGCACCACTAAAAATTTTCAATAAATATATGTGTAAAAATTAAACATAATTTCAGATTAACATCACAAACAAAAATTGTAACTTTAAAACTTCGCTTGTCTGAAGCTCTTTTTTACTCCCGTTTAATCTTCATTTTATCCATGTTGAATTTATTGTCTACGTACTACTGTCTACAGTTGTCCCGCATGCAGTAGCTTCTTTTGTCAATCAATCAAAGCCAATTGCAGACATTTTGTGATGTCAGAATGGAATTTCTTTCTCACGGTCGAAAAGTGGATGAAATGATGTCATTATCATGAATATACATTCGATAAAATAGACTATAAATAAATTTAAAAAAAAAAAAAAGTTGCTTAAGGGGAATACTTATGTAAATTAAATTCCTTTTTCTCTGCGACTTGCACCTCATTTAATATGTGATTATATTATCATTTGGTTATTATTGGCTCTTAACTCTAATTGTCAATTTTTATTTTTACTTATTATTATTTTGAGGAAACTAACAATGTTAAAAAAAATACATATTTCGCAATACATACGTAAGTCTTTTAGAGTATGTCCACTTATGTCTTTGATGTGATGCGACAATTTAAATAATTCAAATAGATTTTTTTTTATTTTTTTTTATTTTTACCTTAATTTAAAAGACTTACAGTTTCCAAGTGGTCACGAGTAAACTAGTCGAAGTGTCTGTTATTTCTAGCACTTCTTAAAATCTTATTGGTTTGACTTTATAGAAAAACTACACCAAACTTTGAAATTTTCAATGAGAATATTAATTTTGGCAGATTATTTTGTTATTTCGATAAATTTAACCTTCTTAACTACAAAACAAAATGTCCTTCCGTCAAAAATTTTAGAAATTGAAAATTTAAATTTTAGAATGCCTAATGTTATATTCATTTTTAATTGCTAGAAACCGGATTACAATGTTTGTAATTCTTTAATCATAGCTTAAAAACTTTCCAGTGGATTAAGCTGCAATCTTGGATTCGCATGATCTTGAAAACATCGTTTGAAAATAAAAAATCTCGTAAGTTACAGTTCATTTTTTTTAACTAAATTAATTTCGAAAAAATATACATTTTAAAATTAATTTGCGAAAGATACATGAATTGAAATTTGTGATTTTTTCAAAAGAAATCCATTTCTATAAAATTACAACTCATTCGCGAATAGTTTTTAAACTACGCTTAAAAAACTACTCGTAATGAAAACTGATTCGCAAGATTTATACTTTCATAATTCTTAAAGTATTTAACCGAATGACTTTCTGTTAAGATTCCAAATGTAAAATTTACAGTTGGTAAAATAAAACAAAAATGCAAACGAAATTAGGTATAACTATTAAAAATTTTAAAGTTTTGTACAATTTTTCTGCGAAGACGGCCCTCTAAATTCATTTTTTAACAAAAGAAAAGGCATGATTTCCAATCGAATTTCTTTTTTCGTTTTTTTTCTGACTGTAAGACTTGGAGTAATGACCATCGTACGGATTTTTATTCTATTTATTTATTTATTTATTTATTAATTTATCTATTTATTTATTTTTTTTTGGGGGGGGGGGCGAACAATGGTATTGTACGTACATCTAATTGATAAGTTCATATTTTTAAAACATTTGATAAATCCTTTTCTATTTCTTTAGTTAATCACATAGTCATTCATATTCAAATATGCTCATCATATGTTCTATAAACAGAAATATAATACGAATTCTTTATTAGATTTTTCCCCCTTAAAATTAGAAAGACCGATTTCTTAGACGCTGATAAGCAAATAAATTCCATATTGTCTTTCTTCAAAACCAAAGCTAACTTTATTCTAAATCAACGAAAGCAAAAATTTATTACTTTTCTCAATTCTTTTTATTTGAAAAACGAAGTTATACAATCGATTTGTGTTTTCTTTAAATCCTAATGTAAGTACAACTATGCTTTTATGGATTTTCTTTTCCACTTGGTAATCTATTTACACAAAGGGCCACTAAACGAAAAATCAATGAAAATGATCATTCAGAAATGTTCTAAAACTAATGTATTTAGCAGACGTAAGGCATTATACCGATACATTGTTTTGAAATAGTAAAACAAATTCTAAACTTGTTAGATGTGTAGTGTAGATCTGTATTTTAAAGTATTGCGACCAGGTTCCTTTCAAAAAAATGCATTCGCTAGAGTTGTAGGCTGTGATCAATAAAATAAATGCCTTTTGAGAACTTTGTTTATTTAAAGTAAAGTTATAAAAATTAAATCATTTCTTACTGAAATAATTAGGGATGGTGCCTGTAAGCATTTTTTAAGATACCTTCCTTACATGTCTGAGTCCGTGAAGGGAGAGAGAGGCAATTCAATTTTCTCATTCAGAATTCACACATTGGCATCTTAGAATTGGCGAAAGGAGCATATGAAAAGTGAATGATATCATAACCATGAAATTTTCTGTTACGCTTTAAACAATTAAGATGATTTTGAATTTAATGCAGGGCAACCAGAAATGGGCAGTCCTAAAAAAATACGCCAAAAAGAATTCGCGCCAACATCGTACGTTATATGTCTGTTTTGGGAGAATGTTATCAATAGACAGAATACAGAGCATGTACATGAAAAGTTTTTATGTAATAAAGAAGTTAGGCTCAACATTACGCAGAGAGAAAATGAAATTTTACTGACCGCAAACACATTCGATCTTTATTCTTTCTTTTATTATTTTAGCGAAGCCGAAAATTCATCTAAAGGAACTCTTTATCTGAGAATCGTTTTACTGATACAGCAGATGTTACATGTTTTCTTTCTTTACTTTTTAACGGAAAGTTATTGTGGGATTGAAATAAAACTTTAAGATAAAATAGTTATTTAATTAAAGATTAGCTTTAATTGTAATTTAGAAAAAATGTATAATTTAAGAAAACTATATGTGATTCTACATCACAAGATGTTCCAATCCTAAAGTTTTCTTCTATCTCACAATTCTTAATATTTCAAAAAATAGTTACACATGTTAATACTTTAATATTAAAAGTTCAATGCCAACTTTGATTTTCATCTAAAATTTCTGCTTCAGTTAGTTAGTTGGAATAAAAATGAGTTAATGTAGATCATGAAATTTATTAAAACCAATATTTTTCTCTTATTCTTTTGTCATGAGCTGTTTGCGAATAGCCTGCTTAGCAAGACATGAGTTCGCTACACAAAATGCTAATGGACAATCGAACAAAGAAGAATTGAAAAATCACACAAAAATCGCTATTACAGCGCCCTATTCTTGCAGAATATTTACAAATTCAGAGAATATTTGCTGGCTATAACTAAAAACATACACAAAAAATTTGGTTCAGTTCTATGCATAATTTCGTACACTTTAACATAGTACAGTAAAGCAAGGCCCAAAAATAGCTATTACAGAAATTTCCTCCGGCATTTTTTTTTATTATTATTATTCAGGAAGGACCTACTTGGCATAGAAAAAAAATCCGTTCATAACTTCCTGCATTTTCCGATTAAAGTTCGTTCGGCATTTTAGACGACCGCTGGCAAACTTACAGTAAGAGTGTCAAGCATGGCGAACATGTCTTATTTACCATCATGATAGGTATGTGATTTGTTCAACTAGCCGAAAATCTATAACTAAAAACCCTTTTTTTATTATTTAAAAAAACATTAAAAAACCACTGTAGTTGAAGCAGAAGAAAATGAAAAAACCTTGTATTACTGGTACTACTATCAGTCTGAAGAAAGATACCATGGTTTTAAAATTTTTATCGTCCATCAGTGTTTTACGAAATTACTTTTTAAAATCCGTTGTGTAAACGAAATTTCGAAAATTAGAGAAATTAATGAATCTAACATTGTGTCACAAGAGCTAACTAAAGAGTGATCTATGAATTTGCGGGCACATAAATGCCCTGTCATATGACAGAAGAAGAAAAACACAAGGGAAATTAAACATCGAAAATTAGATAAACTAGAGAATCTAACATTCTTTTAGAAGTGTTGCTAGTTGACTGAATTAAAAAAAAAACTTTTGGAAAACCATGGTAAATTGACTAGTTCTATGACTTATGAGATAAAACTTTTATATCACAAATCAACCATAGAAAATTAGAGAAACCAGTGAATCTATCTAACTTTGTTTAACAAGAGTTTTAGTTTGTTGAAGATTTAAAAAAAATGAAGGTCTGTGCAAAGTTTGTACCCCTTCCCCCAATTCCTTAAATGATGACCAAAATATTGTAAGAGTTTCTGGCTTTAAAAGTTGTCGTCGTGCTCAATATCCTCCTTATTCCCCAGATTTATCGCTCCATGACCACTTCCTATTCCCAAGTTCAAATTTCGCCTAAAGGGGATCACCTTTAACGGCATTTCGGACATTCAAACTATTGCGACCGACTATTTGATGCACATTGCAAAGGCTAACTTCCAGAACTGATTTGATGACCATTATAACTCTTGTAAAGGGTATGTTGAGTCCAGCGGTGATAATTTTGAATAAACATAGGTCAAATTTTACAATTTATGTCATTTTTTTTCTTTTATTTATCGATCCAGAGAATTTTGGGACCTACTGTGTAAAACTTGGAACGTAAAAATTTATGAATAGATAAATTCCCCAACTTTATGGCACAGAAGAAAATATTCTTGTTTAGAAGCGCGATTAGTAGAAGTAACATACATCAATTAGCAAACAAATACTTATCTAGATAAGCAATTGTCAATCTTTATGTTTAAGGAAAGACTCTTGCATAGGAACGCAATTTTTACAAATAACATAAATTGGGTAGCAAAAAATATATATTTGGTTATGTAAGCAAGATATCCAGAGTAAATTTTTTATGTGACTATTAATAAAAGTAATGTTATACACAGAAGTGACAAAATTCATAGGATAGCAACATGCAAATATATAGATTGCAGTAGTGTTGCTTACAAATTGTATAAATGGTCAGTTTCTGGGCAGAACTTTCATTTGTGTTCAAATGCTTCGTGTGAGAAGATTGATTATGTGATTAAAGCCACACGACGAGAATTGGCGGATTTCAAACACGTATGCTAGTTTTAGCTAGTCGCTTGGGACATTCCATTTCGAAAATTGTTACGAAATTCAACATTCGACAGCCACAGTGTCAAGAGCGTGCCAAGAATCCCTAAATTCAGGCATAACCTCCCATTATGGACAACTCAGAAGTCGATTGCCGGTACCTAATGACCGCGACCAGCGACGTCTGCTTAGACTTATCAGTATGAACAGACAAGTAACATTGCGTGAAATAACCGCAGGAATGTATGTGGGACGTCCGAAGGGCGTGTCCGTTAGGACAGTACGGCAAAAGTTGACTTTAATGGTCTATAGCAGCAGAAAACCGACTTGGGTGCCATTACTAACAGCACAATATCGCCAACAGCAGCGCTCCTGAGCTTGTGACCATATCAGTTGCACCTTAGAAGACTAGAAAATAGTCGCTTGGTCAGATGAATCACGATCTTAATTGGTAAGAGCTGATGGAAGGGTACGAGTGTGGCGCAGACCTCATGAAGTCAAAGACCCAAATTGTCAACAAGGCATTGTAAATCTGGTGGTGGCTCCATAATAGTGTAAGCTGTGTTTGCAGGGAATGGACTGGGTTCGCCTGTTAAACTTTACCGATCGTTAACTGGAAATGATTACGTTCAGGTACTGGGAGACCACTCGCAACCATTCGTGGACCTCATGTATCCAACAACAATGAAATACTACAGGCTGTTAATGAGCCATGTCACCGGGCCATAACTGTTCGTGATTGGTTTGAAGAATATTCTAGACAATTCCAGCGGATGATTTGATCACTGCTATCGCCCAACATGAATCCAGTCAACCATTTGTGGGACACAATTAAAAGATCAATTCGTGCACAAAATCCTCCAAAGGCAATATTTTCGGAATTATCGGCGTCTACAGTAGCTGCGTGGCTCAATATTTCTTCAGAGAAGTTCCAACGACTCGTGGAGTCAATGCCACTTCGTGTTGCTGCACTTCGCCCGGCAAACGAAGGACCGGCACGCTATTAGCAGGGTATCCCATGACTTTTTTCCCCTCAGTGTACATTATCTGATGAAAAGTATCAGAATACTTTCGATTTTAGATATTTCGCCGTAAATCTAAAAAAAATATTTGACAAATTATTGTTGAATTCCGAGAATTAAAAAAAAATACGTTCAAACCTCATTTTTTTTTAGTTTTATTTAATTCACGAATACAGTTTGGGAACCAACAGTAAGCTGAATAGAACAAATAACATCCACTATCATCCTGCACCATTAAAACTCAAACTTATTTGTGACTGTAACAAATAATAATAAATCCTGCATAAAGTTTGCATATAGTTGTGTAAAAATAGCACGTATAATCATGAAAATACAAAAGTTTCTTTTAAAAATTCAAAACAATTCCGCATGGTTTTATGTTTAAAAGGGAAGGCTTTTCAATCAAATTTTACTCTATTTTTAAGAAATTTGATAAAATATAGTTGAAATATCAAACTCCAATTATAAATTGAATATGTAGAATGTTTGATTAAAGTTTAATTTCTTTTTTTATCAAACCGGCTCTCCGACCCATTAATTTTTTTTTCATTCTGCCTACAAGGATCCTTTCAAAGCTATCATTTTGCTGTCCCGACTTGTACATAGATCGCTAAGCAGGTCCTGATTATCACACGAGATCCTGGGGCTTGTGCTCTAGGCATAAATATTCTGAGAGGAACAAAATTTTACACAATTTCATCCAAATTTATATAAAAATATCTTATTTGTGGAAAAAAATGTGATATTTGAGATTTTAATACGATGAAATAAAAAAATATATACATCATTATGTAATTAAAAGGCACATTTCATTAAATAATAAAAAAAATATTTTATTTTTATTCCTGAAACCCCTTTTTTCAATTTTCTAAAAATTTTAATTTTTTGAGTTGTGGATGTGTAATATGTAAAATAACAAACAACACAGAAAAAGAAACTGTTATCAGTAAATTATCTAATCTAAGGGGGCACAAAAAATTAAAAGTGCTCGGGCACAAAAACTTGCTAGTGAGGCCCTGTCTCTAAGTAAGGCCTGCGGACCCAACAACTAAAACAGTTCTGTCTGCAGTATTACGAGTTGTATTCGCATTCGATTGCAAGATGATATCAGGAAAGTGGATACGATTTTGAAGATAAATAAGCATCATATATTACAACAAATATTTAATATTTAAATAATATAGTATATCGAATGCAACATTAAAATAGATCTTTCATAAGAATATAACACTGTAATAATAAATCCATGTAGTATATCAGTTTCATTATTTATATTCGTTTACTTTTAAGTCCAGTCCCCTGTAGTTCGAGTTCTAAAAAAGATCTCAGAAAAAAAATTGAAGAGAAAAACAATCTGGGAAATGTTTAAGAACCTGTCACACAGATAGAAACAAAAATCATATCTACCAGCTGTGCCCTTTGACTGAAACTGTATTTGCTTTCTTCGTCTGATAAACATACATCGCAAACATTTATCTTTCAAGATTTCAGTCAGAGATTTGTATATTTTTATTCAGATGAATGATATATCGCTCCTTGAATCCGCGGAAAAATTTTATTTCATACAAAATTTTTTGCAAGAAACTAAATTTTAGACGTTAGACTGATGTCTTCTTTGAAGTTTTAGATGCGTTATTTAAGGCTACTTTCTTAAAAATCAGTCTTTTAAAAAAAACTATTAAATTTTTTAATTATATGTTGTTTAGTGAAAAACGGATTAGCTGGTTTAAAATGTGAGATTTTCATTTCAATGGGAAATCTGTTATATACTAAGTTAGATTTTGTGTATGTGTCTCTTTGTGTGTAGGTATGTCTGTCACACGGATCTTTACACAATTAATTTCTCACGTATGTTTCCCTGTGACTATGTAAGTTCCTATCAGTGATGTATAACTTCAATACATATCCATTTTCTTTCAAATTTATTCTTTGTAAAAAGTCCCATATGAATCTTATCATCACGATTTAATAATGTGTTTCCTGTAAAACTGTTTTTTTTTTTTTTTTCATTAGTCTGGTAACATAAATCTTTAGCTAAAGTCTATTAAACGCTTGTATATTTTCCCTCAATCATTGTGTTTAATTCCAGACTTGCACTTGTAATTATTTTCAATGAGTTCAATTACTTCTCACGTGTTTTATTCCACAAAAATTATAACTTTTCAAAACAATCTCATACCATGGCCTTATATGTTTTGAATTTGTTTTAAGTGAATCATTTTCAGACTCCTAATTGACCATATTCTTTAGCACGTTTCATATTTCAGCATATGTTTCACTCATTTTCATGGAACAATTTATAAATAACGCACATCTTTGTGCTTTCACTTAAACTTTTTAGTTCGTCTTTTGATGCCATAATTTTCCAGTATTACATACACACATGAAAGATAAAACACATGATTAATTTTATACAGGATACCAGAGATCAATGTCTATCATTGTATATATTTTTTTTTATTTTGGTTGCAGTTTCACTCTAAGAAAATTTTATTTGTTTAACGCGCAGGTTTATGCTATAATAAAGGTTATAGCGTGAAGTACATTTATGTTGCGCACTTTTAATTTACAAACTATTCCTTGAAAAAAGTCTTATATAGCATGGAAGAATATACATCGACGAACATAATAATACATACATATACTCATTCACAACAACACATTCAAATGCCACTATTTTTATAGAAAAATCTCGCCATGGTTTTCTTGGAGGGGGGGGGGGGAATCAGAAGTGTGGAGCCTGGAGAATTTTTAATCGCCATTAAAAGTAAAAAAAAAAAAAAAAAAAAAAAAAAAAAAATGTATACATGTGTTTTTGAATTTAAAAGTTATGTGCTCAGAACTATTGTAAGATTGGAAAGTATTTAGAAATTAGCACATTTTTTATATTCTTGAAGTATCTTGTTTTAAACGTGTATGACGCTAGTCATTTTGACAATAGTTCCAACAAGTCTCATTATTTTCAGAAATGAATAATATGGAAAACACGAGTAAAAACTTTTATCACAAAATTCGCCCTCAACTTGCATATTCTAAACGATAACAGCTAAATGTGGACATAATATCAATTATTTATCATCTAACAGTGAAACAAAAGAAATCGATATTTTCGTTTTGCTTTCTAAAATATTACAGAACATGTTAAGTATATATATATATATATATTTAATTTTAGAAGCTTAATTTCAAGTAATTTTGATACATTATTATCTTATGCAATGCACTAATTTGTTTTTGATTGTTGCCACGGTATAATCACGTATAATACTTTTTGAAAAAAAAAAAAAAAAGAATAAAAACAAGTCGTGAATTTTAAGCCAAACATGTCAAATGAGGTGCGTTCGTAACTATAACTAGTTTTGTAAATATTCAGATCTTGATGTGATAGTTATTGCAGTGTATACAAAAATTCATGAATATAAAATTTATTACGATTCTATGTATCAAATTTAATAATACGGAAATAATAGGGCCCTCACTTAAATAGGATGCAATCACCAGTTCAATTTCCGAAAAATCGTCCGTTTTCTTTTTTTTCTTCTTTTTCTTTTTCTTTGTCTTTTTTTTTTTTTTTTTTTTTTTTTCACAGTGTAGTTTTTGCGCAGTTAATGCGAACAGACAAACAGACAGATGGATAGATGGATAGACCAGACCACAACTATAATTCGCTGAGGAAAGAAAAAAATGGACGATTTTACGTAGATTATATTGATAAAATCGAGATGACAGTACAATTTACTGATTTTTAACGAAAAAATTCCCGTAAATTCCAGAAAAAAAAAAAAAAACGGAAAACTATCTGGAATGTACCGAAATTATTTTCGTTAAAAAACAGTGAATTGTACTGGCATCCAGATTACCAGTACAATTTCCGTAAAATCGTCCTATTTTTTTTTTTTTTTTTTTTTTTTTTTTTTTATTGATGTTACTTATTTATATGATTACGAATGCACTAATAAATGTCACGCGTCTGTGAAAAAGCTCGCCAGCAAAATCTAGATAAGCAACATAACTACTACAACAAATGAAATGAAATTTGAGATCGTTCTTTTCATTATATTCTTTCATAATTCAAGTCATGAGAAATATAGAGTATCTTTTTTACTGCAGAAGGTCGCGTATATTATAAATGTTTGTTATTTCAATTGGGATAGATGTTAAATCATGTTCTTGTTTAGCTGATGTAATCTTTTATCTCAAGAAAACAATTTATTAATTTCCTTTTCGGGTCCGAATTTTTTTTTCATTTTGAGGACAAAATGACTTTTGCTTTAATAATGCTGAGGGTTTATTCGAAAAAAATCTACGAAAAATTACGTAGTTCATAAGATTGGTAAAACGAACAAGTTTACTTTGTAAAAAAATAGTCCTTATAAACAAAGTTCGCGAATAACCAAGTTCAGACCTTGCGAATGTTGAAATGTTCCGCATTTTTTACTTCGCGAGTGTTGAAATGTTCCGCATTTTTCACTTTACGAATGTTGAAATGTTTCGCATTTTTTACTTCGCGAACAACCAAAACTCGCGAATGTTGAAATGTTCCGCATTTTTTACTTCGCGAATAACCAAAACTCGCGAATGTTGAAATGTTCCGCATTTTTTACTTCGCGAATAACCAAAACTCGCGAATGTTGAAATGTTCCGCATTTTTTACTTCGCGAATAACCAAAACTCGCGAATGTTGAAATGTTCCGCATTTTTTACTTCGCGAATAACCAAAACTCGCGAATGTTTGTATGAAACTGAAATGAACTGTATATATAGAGATACCCTGACTTTTCTCCCCGTTTTCATAACCCATTTAATCATTTTTCTCGTCATGAGTAATATATGGTATGAGAATACTGTTATTAATATATATTTTTTTTATTCCATTCCATTTCGTTGATTTTCCTCACCTCCTGTCCACAAATCCCTTTGAGGGATTTACCTCCCACCCTCACTGTCGATTAGAAAGAATTACTTATCGGAATCGCTGTGATAAAGGAAAAATATTATTACAAATGGGGTGGACCTTTCATACTGCCTGTTTTTACTTAGGAATTGCAACAAGAGAAAAATATTCAATCTATAAATCTTACCGAATGCAGTTTTTATTCCATTATAGTTAGCTTTAGATGGAATGAATGATAAATTTCAAAAGCCGCACTTTCTAGAATGCTCAACATCCTAATAAAAATATGTAACTAATTTTTTTCGATTTTAGAGTCTAACAAGGAAGCTATCCGTATGGGCATAATTCCGAAAAATCTGAAAAAAAAATACAGAATGTTCTTTTCATGAGGATATATACGTTTATAAAATATTTTTTAGAAACCTCAACAAAGCGTCCGTAAAAAAAAAAAAAAAAAAAAAAAAAAAAGGATGAATTTTTTTGTTTGGCAATTTATCGCCGATTGGCGATGTAATACAATTTCGAACAACACTTTTTTCTATGTCGAATACACTTTAAGGAAAAAATGTTTCATTTTGAACTTGTTTAAATAAATTTAATATAAATAACTTTAGTTTTGCCAATTTTAGTTTGTTTTAACTATAACTGTAATATTTTAAAATTGTAAAACTTATACATAACTTTTTGTGCTACTTTAATAAATTTAAATTTGCGTTTATTGGAAAACTGTGTTTTTCATTGTGTTCGTTTACAAGAAACATAATTTCTTTAAAAGTTTTAAGATATTCAAATAAAATTTTGTCACAAGAAATATTTTTTTCATTATTTTTGAAATAAAATTTTGTTATCTATTATGTTATGAAGCAACATATAGCTTGTGAATTGTATATATTAATTTAAGGGGGTCCGGGACACATAAATCTTCGAATTTTCTAAAAACAATGTATGCTTTAAAATTTTCTCTCTTTTTTAAAAATACTTAAACAGACGTTTAAATTATGTTTCTATTTTAAATAGAAGAATAAACATAATTTTTTTTCGTTTTGGTTTGTTTTCAAAATCTAACTTTCAAGAAATGATTGTCATGGAAATGGCGTCTTGTAAAAATGCGTTTTTCTTTATAATGCTTTTTTTTTCTTTTTTTTTTTAACAATTTCTCAGATTTAAAATGTTATAACTAAAGAGTCGTTAAAGATAATATGGAATTTCTCTCATGAAGCTCCAAACATGGAACATGTCTTTTTTTTATTGTTTTACTTTAATTTGGATTTAGCGAATTTGGAAAAAATATTTACTTTTGGAAATATGATTTTTTTAATTAGAAGTTACATCATTTTTTTCAAATTTTAAATTTCAATATTTTAACGTTTTTTTTAAAAAAAAAAAGGAATACATTTAAAAATTTCTGAATCAAATTTAAAATTTAGATATTTCTTTTATTTAAATGTAAAAAAAAAAAAAAAGAAAGAAAGAAAGAAAGAAAGAAAGAAAAAAGAAATTATACAAACAATATTTTGCGTTATAATAGTTTTAAATAACCCCACTTCATTAATTTTTAATTTTTAATTAAAAAAAATATTAGAAGTTTTATCATGCGATTTTGTTTACAAATGACAAAAATCACAAAAAAATCAAAATTGAAATTCAATAAATGAAAATTATTTTAAAATGTGTCCCGGACTCGCTTAAGAATTATTTTTATTGAAAAATAAACATATTTTCTTTAAATTATATTTTGTGTACAAAATTTGGTATATATTAGTAAATTTAACCCTTTGCGGCACAGGACAAATTCATTTCTTAAGTGTTGAAATTAATGACTGACACCGGAATTTAAAAACAACTTTATTTGTAAATAAGAAAGCGCTATATTTCAGACATTCAATAAACCGTAATTTTTATAAACAAAATTTCGGTGCCAATGTGGGGTTTGGGAATTAAAATTAAATCGTATATCTATGAAACCACTGCCCCGCAAAAGGTTAAGAAGTATTGCAGATCTTTTGATTCGTAACACAGGTAAGTGGTTTTCATTTATTATGTTTAAAAAAAGTTAATTGTATTGAATAGATTTCGTTGTATAATGTTTGGCATAAACGCGATTCTTTACTAAAATTTGACTAAATATTGCCTAAATTTGAAAAATTAATTAAAAATTCATATGAATTCATACTTTTATTCCCTGCTTTAACTAAAAACACATGTGTTAGATGAAAATTGCATATTTTTAAACAAAGTACTTCAAAGGTAGGCAGATACCTTAAATAAAAATCCCTGTCTACTCTACCTACAGACGCAGGTAGATTTCGAAGTTAAGTTCTCATTTCATCAACGAAAAATATAATATGAAATGAAGAGATAAGTGCTAAGTGATAAACCCTTGAAGAGTTAAACCCAGTTCAACAATTTTATTTGACCGATTTTAAAGAGCTTTTATTTATTTTATTTATTTTTATTTATTTTTATTTTATATATATATATATATATATTTGTGTGTGTATGTCAGAACTGGTTTTATCAGAATTACCTTAGGGGAAATTCGGTTCAAAATGCCCACTTTGGCAGCGTTTTTTGAAATATATTCTGTATATATAATAAATACAGAATAAAATAATATTTTGTAAATATAATATGAACTTTAAACTGAATCGATATCTATTTTACTTTAGAAGGTACGGGGGGTTCTCAGTTTTCACAAAACCCCTCCCTATTTTCACCTCTGGTTCGATTTTACCCATTAACGAACTTGACCGAGACTTTATGCTCCTTGATTTTATGTATCAGTTTGGAAGAGATGCGAGGAGAATTATAGCAGTTATCGTGTCCAAAGTAGTAAAAAGTGATATAGATAGATAGATAAAGTTTTTTACTGATGATAGCTTTGGGATCTAAGGTCATCGGCGTAGATCTTGGGGAAAAAAATCTAAATTTTAACAAGGAGAGACCGCAATAGGTTGTATTTCATACGAAATCTACCTAATAAGATAATCATTATACTATTAATCCACTTTTGTTTGTCATTTTTGTTAAATCTACAGCAACTAAAAATCGTATCATTAACAGGTCATTTAAATGTCGCATCTTTTCAAAAGCTAAGAATTTGTCTACAGCTGCTTTGAAAATACAACTTTGTTTGAGGCAATCGTCCGCATAGTGTGCCTTATGATTTGATATTTCCCGTGCAACCGGAAACGGAAGGAAATTGATCATTTTATTGCAGCCTTGGACTACTCAGACGGACAGAAAAAAAAAAGATCACAAATAAATGAAACAAACAATAAGCCCCCGAAAATTTCTCATAACTTTGACGACATACGAAACTCGGCATCTAACAAATGCAACAACAAAAACGAAACTAGAAGTAAAAAAAAAGAAGTCACGTCTTTTCTCTCGCGCAATATTGAGAAATAACAAAGTAATAGAAAATGTCTCGAAAAACAAGCAGCCAAGTGAAAGTGAACACGTGATACTCTAAGCTGCTTGTTCCGAATATTTTTTTTTTTTCTTTTTTTTTCCTTTCTCTCATCCGATAAACACGAATACTTTTCGTAATGGGCTTTCTTTTCTCCTTTTTTTCTCATCTCCTGGGAAGAAAAAAAATCTCGTTTTCTCTTTTTTGTTGTTGTTTTTACTTTAGTGAACTGATGTAAAAGAATAAAACACATTACAATGTGAGAAGAAAGTTTTAACCAAGTAAAATGCTTTTTAAATATTCGAAGATGCTGATTTCCCCCCCCCCCTTTTGTAATAATGAAGATCATAATCAGGGATGCCATATCAAAAGAGGTAAATGTTTCTTTATAAAAAACAAAAATTACCTTTTTTTTTTAAGCACGTGTGAGAAACAGTTACAAATCCATTTTTATTCACATATATTTTAAAAATCAGGCCAAAGTACTCATTAAGTCAATAATAAAACTTTGTATTAATCACCACTTTTTTTAATCTTTTTTTTTTTTTTTTTTTTTTTTTTTTTTTTTTTGTAAGAAAAAAGAAAAAAAAACGAATATATTATGATTGATACATTTCGGAATACCAGATTCATTGAGGGGGGAGAACCCCTTCCCAAGCTTCAATCAAATTGTCCCCTGATCATAAATTGCCGCCCACTGTTCATCAGTGTCTCTATTTCATTTTTGAATCCTGTCAGATGATAAAAATAAAGAAAGGGGAAATAAAACAATTATTTGTTATTAGCGTGTTTTGCACAATTTATTTTTATTTTTTCATTTTATCTCATATCTATTCTATAAGTAAAATAGAAAAAGAAATTTCGATGCGTTTCTTTATAACTTGAGCTCTGCTAAATGGATTTTGATTGAACTTGCACTGTTTGTTAATTAATTTTTTTGGTAGTTTTTAATGTATCACATTACTTAGTTATAAAACTATGTACGGTTAGATGGACTCTATTACGAAAGTTCAGCCTTCTTAAAAACTTTTACTGTACGAATTTTCATGAGACTTGGATTTGACAGGTAAATTATTATTATTTTTTTATTTTTATTTTTTTTTTTTTTAAGGGATGGTTTTAGTACATTGCTTAGTTGTAGTCGAAAGTTTTATAATAAGATGGATAGCATTAAGACTTTTTAGAAAATTCTACCTGGCGGATTTTTATGAAACTTTAATTACTAGTTAGGTAATTTTTCAGTCTTTTGTATATTCTATATAGTTTGTATTGTTTGAGACTATTCCATATAATTCTATCGTTCCTTATCAAACCCTATTGTAAATGATCAACTCAAAAAATTGGCGCTTAACAACTCAAATTTTGTTGGCTCATTAGAAAAAAATGGCGTCTGTATATAAATATATATATATATGTGTGTGTGAGTGTGTTACGGTTAATTTTATAAATTCGGTAATTATTAATAATAACCACCTCTTTTGGTAAGTTTGATAAATGTTGCATATTAATCAAATGTACAGGTTGTTATTTATAATTATAGATGAAGTTCAGTTAATACGATTAATTAAGCTTAGTAACAAATGTATACTTTACAAAAATATCTACTATTAAAACTGTTTGAATCTAATAATAAAAATAATTGTTAAGAAACAATAACACTCAATCAAAAGAAGAGTTCTATTAATAAGGCGCAGAAAAATTAAAAAGTTTAAAATAATTATTTTTATAATTACTGAATAAATTAGATGAAAATTTTAAATACAGAAATATACAAAAAATAAATTATGCAGCTTTGAAATGCATATTTTTTGCAATGAATAATTAGAAAAAACGTATACGAAATCAAAAACTCAAGATAAACGAGTTGAAATTTATTATATTTACCAACCTTGATTGGTAATAATTAATAATAACCTTTTAATTTGATAAATTTTCATAAATTTATCTTGTTAACCGGCTTATTTGGATATCATTTATTTATTATTAATAATTTAGTTATTATTAATAATTTAGTTATTAATAATAAATATTATTAATATTAAATTATTAATAATAACCGATTAATCAAATTGATCATAGAATATATGTTATAAGATGATTTATTCTCATTTTTAAGCCTTTTCAGATGTTAAAAATAAAATTAAAAATAAAAATATAAGGCTTTTTAATTTGTTTATTTATTTATTTTTTTATCTGAAATATATTTTCATTGTTTGGGTTTAATTTAAATAAATCTTATTGGTAAATTGTTATTTTATAAACTAGCCTTTTTTCATCGATATTTTTATTTATTTTATTTTTTATCCTTTTTAGTTTTTGAAAAACAAAATACTGGTTTAGGAATTTACTTTTAACTATTAAGTACTTATCAGTTTATTACTATTCTTGTATCTGTAATATAAAACGTTTCGGTTAATGTACAATTTATTTTAAGAGTTCGTTAGTAAAATTATATTTCCTAATTATATTTCCTTAATTATATTTTAATTAATTATATTAATTATATTTCGTTATATTTCCTAATTATCTTACTATGTTCCTCTTTTTTTTTTCACTTTTTGTGATTAAAGCAGAAAAAGAAATAATAATAATAATTACTGATACATTTAATAATTACTAATTTTCCTCTGAAATAAATCTATACAAATTGCATAAATATGTAAATTCTATCACATACCTCCTACATATTACGAAATCCATAACCTAAGTTTTTCGACAACAGTCAAAGAGTGTGAAAAACGTTAAACTAAAACTATTACAGGAGAATTTTTGAGATATAAAAGATATTAACAAAAATAAATTTGTAACTTATGAAATTTTTTTAATTAGAAAACAATTAACGAGGGAGTGCCTAAAACAATTAAAAATATTAGTTATAATTACATGATGTGCGATATTTTTAGTTTATTTTTGCATTTTTCTTAAGAATCAAATTGACTGTCTTCATAAGATGATAACTATAAAAGTATTTTTTTTTTCTTTAGTTTAATACAGTTTTCAAACCATTTCTTAAAAATAACCAACTTTTTAGTACAAGTGAGCACATGATACTCCAAGCTGCTTTTTCTTAACTTTTTTCGCCTGTAAACACTTGATGTATTATCTTTATTTATTTTCTCTCATTTCTTGGGAATTTTTTTTCTTTTTCTTTTCATTTGAAATTTTATTTTATGTTGCTCTAGTAAACTGTGGAAAAGAATGAAACGCACTGCAGTGTGAAAAAAAAGTTTAAAATGTAAAATATTATGATTAAAATTTTAATAAAAGATTTAAAATTCTTTTCATTCATTTTCCATTTGTTTCTTTATTTTTATTTTATTTATTTATTTATTTATTTATTTATTTATTTTACATTTAAAATAATTAAACCAAAATTACAAATGATTATCAATTAGAAATAGTTAGAAAATTGTTCTTCTCGTTTTTGAAGCTTAGGTTTTATTGTTTTAATTAACAGCAGCGTTAAAAGGAAACATATTACAGAAAGCTAATTTTCCTGGGAAAAAAAATGAAGCCCTATTACTTCCGTTTATTACTTACTTGTTTATTTTAAATAATATACATATAAATATACATTTTTATAAGAAAGTTAAAAATATTTATAATTTTAAAAAATGGATCATATTGTGACTCGGACAACAATAAATAGTAAAATAAAATATGTTTAAACTAGTGTATGCATTTCAATTTTCATAATGTTAAAAATAACCTGTGAAAATAGCAAAATCTGAATTTACAAAATAAAAATAATTTTGATTCAGAAAAAAAAAAAAAAAAAAAAAAAAAAAAAAAAATCTCAGTAGAAAAACTAGATCCCATTACTTACAAAATTATTAGTTTTTCTTTAATTAAAAAGCGTTTATTATTGTCTCTGGCTCTGAAATCTTTCGTTTTTCTGAATAAAAGCATTAGCCTAATTGCTTAGAATATTAACTGTGTTATCCCGTAGAAGCGAACAGGGCTAAAGAAGCAACACTAAAACGGCGTAAAAGCAATTGCTTTCATAAATCTTATACATGCATCAATTACTAAATTATGCCACAGGCCATTAATTCCCATAAAACAAATTAGGTATTATAAGGACAGCTCAAAATGACAGAATCAAAACCTCACATTTCATAAGCCTTACATTTACTATATAAATAACAATTCCCAGACTCGGAGTAGACGGACGGACACTATGCTTTACATGATCCCGAGATGCAGTCTTCTATCAATTACCATCGGTTTTCATTGTTGTACTATCCTCCACCTCCTTTCAGGCAGACAATAACAATGACAGATGGCGTAGTTTTTCACTACTCCCCCATCCCTGTTCGTTGGACTATGGTAAAACAGCTGTTTTAGACTGTTCCGGGACTGCCATAGTACTGGATGTGACGTCATACTATCATGAGATACCAAGATACTATAAAAGAACTAATTTTTATTTCTCAGTATCAATAAATTGATAAAATAAAATGAAAAATAAATAAATAAGTAATAAGAACAATATCAAATTATATATACGTCATCTGATCATGGGATACCAAGATACTATAAAATAACTAATTTTTTATTTCTCAGTATGTGTAAACTGATTAAACAAATGGAAAAATAAATAAATAAATAATTCGAATAAAATCAAGCTATATATCGCCATTACAATTCTACACTCACAAATATCAAAATATTTCTTTGCTTTAATTTTGATGTTGTTGTTGTTTTCTTTTTTCTAGGAATAAAAATTTTTAATATAAAATCATTTCCATTCTTTGCTCAGGTTGTCTGTATCTGATTGATCATCTAGGTACAATGCACAAATGACAAGGACCCTAGTTAAATGAGTCGCCGAAAAAAAAAAATATTTACACTTTTTATATTTAATTTTTTTATGTATATTTAAATAAAATTATTAATGCTATCATCCCTTTACAATCACTACAAAATGAGTAACAAAATCTTACTTCTTGAACATCTTCAAATGCAAAGAAAAAGCTACAGTTTTAATTTTAAAATTATACTTTTTGTAGCCAAAAATGCTTGAAAAATATTTTAAATAAAAATAGCTCGTCATTCACAACAATTTTTAGGCCTAACCATGAGCTGAATGTTGTTTACCTCCCCCCCCCCCCCGCCCCGTTTTTTTTATGGAATACAATAAAAACCTTTATATTACATTATTTTCCATTCTTTACTAAAGTAATCAGGATCGTATTAAAGCCTATTTTAAGCAAGGATCTACGGACCCAGTATTTTTTGGACCATGATTTTTATTTAACTATTTACAATTTTTATGGGCAAAAAAATTTTAAGAATATTTCAATTGAAATTATTAGTTCTGTGCCATTCTTTTATAATTACACACACTCACACAAATCTTTTTTCAATGAATTTCTTCCTATGCAAGAGTAAAGCTAATTTTATTTTTAAAAAATGAACTTTTTATCGTAAAACTTATTTGAAAAATATTCCAAATAAAATTATTAGTCTGGCGTTATCCAACGATAGTTAGTTCCAATCATGGCCTAAAGATTGGTTCCCCACAATATTTCATCATCCCTTCTTTTATGCGAGACAACAAAAACTGTTAATATTTCCCTTTCTTTTCCAAGATTCACAGGAGCTGATTAAAATACATGCACAATAGATAAGGGCCTACGGCTCCAGTAATTTGGGGGAATAGGAAGAAAAGTTAGAGTTTGAATTTAAAAATTTACACTTTTTACAATCAAAACTTTTTAAGAATATTTTAAATGAAATTATTAATTTAGCCATCACTTTATAATCACACGAAATGAACATAAAAATCTTTAAACCTCTTCTTTTACGATATATATATACGAGATTTAAACAATCAACAAAATCTTATTAGTGAGATTTTGTATGATGATGTTTGATAAAATGGCGACGATAAGTGCCACTTTTCAAATTTTTTATTTTTTTTTAATCCTTTATTTTTGTTTTAGCTTTTGGTTGAAATATTATTATTTATTAATAAGTCATAAGTCATAAAAGATATCATGCGTGCACGAAGCACGTAATGCTAAAAGTATAAAAATGGAAGTAATTACAACTTGCTCTCTGTACTATGTGCACTCAGGGTCGACGGGAGGAAATCATAAAAATTGTTTCATCTACACTGAAATGTCATTGCTTTCTTCATAGCTTCCTTTTTCTGTTTAGTTTTTGGTCGAAACAGTATTATCTCATCAGTTATTATAAATATATTATATTCAAAGAAATACGTATTATTGAAAATTATTTGGTGAAACAGACAATCTTAGCATTATTTTCTTATAATGCTTATCATACTGATTAAGATGATGATGATAACAATTATTAGAAATTGAATTTTCTAAATTAGAATGTCTTTTCCCTATATTTTTAGTTATTTTTCCATTTAACTCTAATTAAAATCGATTTTTATTATAATAAATCCAATTCATGCCATGTATGTAAGAAACGCATATTTCTGATAATATTATGACTATGATTAAATAATCAACGGTAGCGGTAGGTTCGATTACGGATGATCTCATCAAAAAAAACTTAAAAGTTAATTCCAATAAGTTTAAGGCGTCAGCAGGCATTTTATATTTTGTCCAACACGTTGCAGCTTCGAACTCATTATAGCTCTTTATGAATAGAAAATAAAATAATAATAGGTAATATAATATAAAACAATTGATAATATAAAAAAAATTCAGATTTCGAATAAGAAATTAAAATATAATGCACTTAACAAGAAAACTTTATAAAACACTATTATAAATGGTTTTCTTTTCTTTTTTGACATACATAATAAAACTGATGTCTACAAATAAAAAGCAAAAAGAATTTGCTTTTCCCATTCATAAATAAATATATGTATATGGGATTCAGTATCGGTGCCAAGAAAATTATAGTTTTATGCAGCAAAAATTTAAATAAAAAATAGTTTTCTTTAAATGAAAAAATTAAAGTACTTAAATATAAGCTGGTCTGATTTTTCATTATTTAATCCTTATTTATTTTTCATCATTTACACGAAGTTAATTTTACAAAGTTAATTTTTTCTTATATTTAAAATTTTTTATAGGGGGGGGGGACACAAAACATGTTATATACTGTAACAAGCTTATAATTTTAACATGTAGGTACAAAACATGCATTGCTAAACGTATTTAAATAAATCAGATTTGTTTCATAGTTGTTTTTGTATCTTGTTGTTTTAGTAGAGATAATTAAAAAAAAAATCAGGATTATGCGACACAAAACACAGCTATAATACAAATATTAATGCAATAAAATGCTAAGTATTTTTTTATTCCTAATTATAAAATGAAGAATAAAAACCAACTGAAAGTAATGTGCTATACAAAATATATTATGAACACACAATTTAAACGTGTATTTAAAATTGCTGCTATTATTATTTTATGACAATTTTTAAAACCATAGCTACTATCATCCCGTTTATTTTCAAATCAAAATTTCACTTAAGGTATTTGCACGCCTTCAAAAGTGATTTTTTGAGATTTTTGGTATTTTCTTTTGTTATCCATTTTTTATAATGACATTTATTTTAAAAGTTTGAAAAAATACATAAAAAATTTAGCAATTACCCAAAAATAATTTTTAAAAAAGAAAACAAGTCAAAATTATGCCAAAACTTGACATTTCCGCAAAACGTGATAACTCAAAATAAAACAATGTATTGACATTTTGTAAATTGCATAATAAATAAAATAAAGACTAAGACTACACTTTTTATAATCACATCTCTATCTCATATTATATGGCAGTTAAAATATTAATGTAAAAAAAAATTCGCAAAATTGGTCTCAAGTTTGTCATTACACCAGTGTAAATCTAAAACTACTTAATATATGATCATAAGCGTAGTCTATTCTCTCAAAAGACATTTATAAAATGGGTACATAAAATTTGGTGACAATTGATGCATAATTTTTTGTTTTTGAATGTTTTGAGTACAGTAAAAATCTGAAAAACTTCATTTTGAAAAAAAGCTAAAAGTAACTTTTAAACACAATACAAAAGCTGCAATAGCTGTAATTTTAAATGACTGTAATTTTGGTTGTAATTAGGACACAGACACAATTTAAGCAGAACTCGACAGAAAAAAAAGTCGATTTTAATATTATTGCATAAACGAAAAATCGATATTTTTATCGAAAATTCGTTTTAAAGGTGTTCAGATACCTTAATAAACAAGTCAAATATTGCACGTCAACCGTAGCAAATGAGTACAATAACGAAGTTTCAGATTTTGGTGTAATAATATACAGTACTTCAGATACAGTGTTGTATCCGAAATCTTTGGTGTGTCCTTATATATACTATCTGCTTTCTATTGTACAGGAAGTAACTTGAAGTAAACCACAGTAATGTATACCAATTTTGTAAAATGTGAAATAGTTTAATATAATTAAAACGCGTCCCAAACAATATGTCTTTTATAGATGCAAGCGCTGCACAACAAATGACCAATCGCTAACACGAAATTTTAATAAAATTCCTCATCTATCTTCCTTATCTTTTCTCGTCAATTTCTTTTTTTTTTTTTTTAGATTTAATAAAGTGAAAAATATCATTAAAATTTAATGGTAAAAATCATCCAATTTTGGCGCGGCGATTAGATCCCTGGTCTCTTTATACCATTATGTAATGGAATACTTTGTGTGGTTTTGCAAATTAATAACAAATATTCTTTACACCACAGATTATACAGAATGTATATTTTAGTATATACGTCATAGATGCATATTGATTGTATTATGTTCGAAAGGGTGTAACATCATTAAAATGCACTTGAAGCTATTTTTTTCCATTGGCCGTAATGTAACGGAATATTTTTGGTTGTCTCTGTAATTAAACTGTAATATTTCATGCCATTTTCATAAAATTTGAAATGACGCGAAAAAATTATGCAAAAATTATATTTTTTTTAATTTCAAGTGACGCGGTTAGGTAGCTTTTGCGTTGTTATATGCGAACGGAAAGACAGACGGACGGACGGTCTAAACGACGACTATGGGTGTTAGGCATTTATATAATTACGAACGCACTTAATAAAACGAAATAAGTAATGCAAACAAGATGTATTTAAAAAAAAATACTCGGTTTATTTATCTTAAAAAAGAAAAAGTGAAAGAGAGACTTGGTTGGAAGCTATGCAAAATCTTTAATTTAAGGTATTGATTTTTTCATGTCGACATAATGGATTCTTGCGTATTAATGAACCATAATTTTTTTTTCCCGTGTAGAAAATATAAAACCATTTATAAATCTATTCATAAGAATATTTATTGGATTTGGGAAAATTTTCAAAATATATCAAAGAGATTTTTTTTTTTTTTTAATTACGAACTTGTTTCATCAAATTATACGTTTTCCCTTTCCAGAGCAAAAAAATATGTTAACTAAAAGTTTTAATTTCTCAAAGATATTTTTTCTTTCTTTTTATAAATTCTCTCCCATCTAGCAGAGAGGAAGAAAAAAATCCTGGAGAAATTTCATCGTAGCGTAGTTTCCTGTCAGTTTCAAAAGTAATAAAAAAGACGGAAGATAAATTTGATTAAGGTACAAAGAAATTAAGGGGAAAAAAACTGCTGAAAGTTTCAGGTGGTATCGGTGTCTGTTATCTGAACTGTCTAGGGAAAATTTACCTGTTTTAAAATATTTTAGGTAATATGATTAATTTCTTTTAGTTGTCTATCAATATTTAAGTTAATGTTTTTTAGTATTTAGTTTTAGATAAAAACATTGTATCATTTACAAGTCAAAATATTATGCGAAAATATCTACTCTGAAACAATATATTAGATTTTATTTATGCTGTTAGTAAGATTTTTTTTTTTTTTATCATAAATGGGATTAGGAGTTTTAATTAGAATTCGTGATATTTTCATCTGTGCTTGCACATTGTTAAAAATTTCTGTAAAAACACAGGAAAAAAAAAGAGACTCTCTGTAAATTTACGCTAGTTCTCCGTTAATTGATAATAATAATAACTATTATTAATAATGAGCCAATAATTTATGTTTAATTAGTAAAATTAAAACAAAAGAAATTTCACGAAAATGTGAAGAATTTATATTTATAGGGGGTTCAAGACCTTAAAAAACTTCAAATTTTCAAAAAAAAAAAAAACTATAACATTCAGATTCTTGTTTGTTTGTTTGTTTGTTTTTTGCTGGTTAAAATGACGTTTAAACCATGTATCTATCTTAAGTGGAGCAGGAAATATAAATTTTTTCATTTTGTTTTGTTTTCAAAATCTAGCTTTCAAACAATGGCTGTCATGGTAACATCTTCTTGTGAAAATGCGTTTTTCTTCATGATGGTTTTTTTCACCATTTCTTGCAAAAGTGTTATAAATCAAGTATAGTAATAGATAAATGATTAAAACTTCGAACATGCCTTTTTTGATTGTTTTACTTTGATTTTGATTCAGCAAATTTGAAAAAAATATATAATGCTTTTTTTTTTTTTTTAAGAATTGCAATTTTATTTACTAATATTTTTAAAAACGCTGAATTAAAATTAAAACTTATATATTTTTGTTAATTTAAATAAAAAATGAAATTCTAGAAATAATATTTCGAGTTAATAACGATTTTAAATTACACCACTTTTTCGCAAATTTTTAATTTGAAATTTGAAAAAAAAAAATTCTGAGGAATTTTATCATGCTATCTTTTTTTTTTTTTTTTTTTTTTTTTTTTTTTTTTTTTTTTTTTTAAATCATATGGTTAACCATCACAAAAAATTTGAGAATTGTAACTCAATAAATAAAAAAAAATATTTTAAAATGTGCCCCGGAACCCCTTAAATATTATATATGTCATTCATTATTTCTTAAAAATAAATATAAAATGGTAGCATTAAAATTTAAACATTATTTGATTAAACATATTACAATGTAAAATAAAACATACAAAGTACAAATAAAAATAAAAATACATTAAATCCTTCAGAAAGTAAGAAAGCACATTTAAACATCAAAATTTTTGCAACGCTTTTACGATTCTTTCTCTCAAACATGGATTTTACATTCTATGGAAAGAGAAAGAAATTGAAAAGAAATACTAGCAATAAAAAGTGAGACTAATTTTTGCCAGACGCCTTAAGCTCATTATTTATTAATGAGATTCAAATCATTTTATTCCATAAAAAGCCTGAATTTTCCGATAGTTTTTCTTTAGCTTAACAAATAAAAGAAGCCTCAGACATAAAATTTATTTAAAAGTGCAGCTTATTTAAATTTTATTCAAAGTTTTGATAATTCAGAAAAAACTTTTTGAACTTGATCAGAACAAAGGTAAATATAAGTTTATCATAAAGCTTGAGAAAAATATAATCATTTCATGAAGAATATTTCTTTTTCTGTCTGTTTGTTTCTTACTTTTAATTTAAAAATATGTTTTAACATTTTTGTTAGATAAAGGTATTTTAATTCATTTTCAGTTTATTTCGAAATCTGCAGCTTACTTTCTACAATAAAACAAAACGTTCCGTGAAACCTGTAGATTAATGAATTAACGGTTTAAATGACGAAATATGTCATTTTTAGCACTTTCCAACAAAGTTGAAAAGTGCTTATGCATTCAGTTTGTCTGTCCGTCTGTCCGCGCTCTAACTCCCGTAAATATACTCGGATTGTTATGAAATTTTTATACGTTATTCAGGTTTACCCTAGCACGAACCCTATTGAAAATGAAGTATCTACCATGATTAGTTTATCTACAGAGAGAATCAAAATTTTCCCATTACATTACGGCCTATGAGGAAAAATCGTTAATATACTCGGATTGCCATGAAATTTTAGGACGTTATTGAGGTTTACCCTAGCACGAACCCTATTGAAAATGAAGTTTCTACCATGATACGTTTATCTACAGGGAGAATCAAAAGTTTCCCATTACATTACGGCCTATGGGGAAAATCGTTTCAAAGGAATTTTAAAGATGTTACACCCTATCAAACATATTAAAATTTATATACTTTTACGAGGTGCATTAAAATATGTTCTATAAAATATAAGGTGAGAATGTAGCTATTATTCATTTACAGAACCACACAAAAGAATTCCATTAGATAATGGTAAAAGGGGGAAATGTGTATGACATATTTTAAATATATTAACTGTTTCATGTATAATAAAATTGATGTATGTCAATGCGGCTTAGTATAAATTGTACGATACTGTCTTCCCTAATATAAAGTACATAGTATTTACAGGGACACACAAAAGATTTCAAATGGTACATTCTTTCCAAAGTACGGTATATGTATCCGATGTTAGCTAATGAAATACATTTTAACTATGATATGGGAGTATAAGTTTCACTAAACTTATGCATATTGTATGGTGTGTATAAATGCTATAATTAATATACAGAGCTACTCAAAAGAAATCGCCAACGTTACTGAATATGAGCATAAATTACTAAAAGGTGATTCTTTAATAAATTATGCATTTTTACGCTGAGCTGCATTAAATTTACGAAGAAATGTTTGCAGGTTTAGATAAAATGATATACAGGGCTACGCAAAGAATTGGGTACATGGAGCCTATGAATGATAATTTATGAGAAAGTGATTTCAGTTGTTTTAAGAGTGTTTTAGTCTAAAATAAATTTTATCTTAACACTGATGTGTAATAAAGGTACCAGGCAAACTACAAGGCTGAACAAAGTATTCAAGTATGTTTCCATATAAGTATAAATTGCTGAAAGAGAAATTTCAAGCTACTAGGCATTTTTTGCTAAACTAAAATTTTCCATTATATAGTGTGTATATTAGCTGACAGGTAAAATACAGGGCTATTCAAAAGTACTGGAATACATATTTGGCTTTATACCCTTATTTACCTAAATAACGATGTTTTGTTAAATATTTCATGAAGCGTTGGAAAGTGCTTCATAATCTATGCTTAACGCATGATTTTTCTTACTTGTTATTAATTTTCTTTGACACACAGAAGAAATCGTTACAGTATTGTCTTTGCATAATAATTGCTGGAGGGGATGTTTTAAAAATTCGGTATGCGCTTTTAAATTTAATTCGTTTTTTTCATATTAATCTTTATATACTATAAATTCTATACCTCATATATAGGCTGCACAAAAATATTTGCATACCATTCTCTTTATTAAAAGAAGTTCTTGAAGGGGAATTTTCAACTGAAATATAGGGGGAACTGGGGCACATTGATACACCCCCTCTGCTGCTCACAGGATCATTATTACAGGAAATTTCACAACATCTCCAAAAGGTGATGCTAGTTCACTCAACTACATACAGAAGGTCTTGGGATAATTCAGAGTTTGATGAAATGGGACGCGTGATTTATTTTTTTTGTAGATCAAAAGTAAATTTGAGTTGTACAATTGGAATGGTATTATACAACTGCTCCAGTATTTTTAACTGAAAAGAATACTCTCCCTGGCAAGTAAAGCTACTCTTTATCAGTTCCTCATTCTTTATTGTTAGATAAATTATGAAGTGGTGGATTTGAGACTCATTTCATTCAAAATGGCTGTATGGGGTACATTGATACAGTCTATGTCGGGGCACATTGATACAACCTAAATCCTTTTCTAGTTCATTTTTTCATTACTTTTTGTTATTTTTTTTTTACCATACACTCCTAATCCAACTATTTTTCGTCAAAAATTTCTAATATCAGTTTTTATTGAAGTGAAATAGCTTTATTTTTTTTTTATTTTATTTTATTTTATTTTTTTTTTTTTTAATATTAGAACATTTTATAGTATTTTTGCAAACAGAAGACCTACGAATTTACCCAACATCTAGTGCTAGTTGAACTAACAAAAGAAAAGGACAGCAGCCTGACAAATCTCGAATTTATATCGATTTTCCAGAGAAAAAAGTATTTTCGAGATGAGAAATGTTAAGTGAGAGAAACACGCTGCAGAACAGCAAATGATAATTATAATATAAACAAAATTTTTTGTATAACTATCTTTTATTTTTTGTTTATAAAGCGATTTATAGAAAAAAAAACTGTTAATTTTTTCATTGAGCCTTTGACTTATGGAATAATACTTTATTATTGTTGTTAATTTGTAATTAGATAGACAAGTGAAATTCATTATCCCTGCCATAAATTATTAATCATGAACAAAATTTATAAAATAAACCTATTCATACTGACTTAAAAAATCCCTGTCGGCTGGGCCTATAGGCGGAGGTAGATTTCGAAGAGTGCTCATTAAAAAAAAAAATAATAATAAAGTAAATAAATAAAAATATATGATTAGAGATAAACCTAGTTTAATAACTTCATTTGGCCGTTTATGAAAAATTTTTAATTTCATTTTTCTGCAAAAACTGGTTCTATCAGAATCATCTTAAGAAAAATTCAGCTCAAATGCCCATTTTGACAACATATTTTGAAATAGATTCTGAGTTTATTAAAAAAATCGACCAAAACAGTACATTATACAGCTCCTAAATAACAAAAAACTGTCAGTTTAATGCATTTGAGAAAAAAATTGAATTTAAAAATGAGTCATAAAATAACCGATTTGTTGTTTGAATACATCCTTAATTCTTTAATCATGATTGCTTCGGAAAATTTTGTGCGAAATACTCACTTTGACAACATTTAAAAAAATATATTCTATCTTTATCAAAAAACTGACCAATGCGTCACAGTATATAGTTCCTAAATAAGAGGATCTGTAAATTGGATGCGTTTGAGAGCGAAAATGGATTTTAAAACGAGTCATAAAAAACGCAATTTGCTATGTGAAAACTTCCTTAAATTTTCAAATCACAGACTTCGGAAAATTCTGTTCAAAATACCCTTTTTGGTAGCCTTTTTTGAAATATATTCCGTCTTTATCAAAAAACTGACCAATGCATCACATTATATAGTTCCTAAATAAGAGGATCTGTAAATTGGATGCGTTTGAGAACAAAAATGGATTTAAAAACGAGTCAGAAAAAAACGCAATTTCTTATTTGAATACTTCCTTCAATTTCAGCCCCGATGACTTTCGGAAATTCTGTTCAAAATACCCTTTTTGGTAGCCTTTTTTGAAATATATTCTGTCTTTATCAGAAAATGGACCAATGCGTCACTTTATACAGTTTCTAAATAAGAGGATCTACCATTTGGATGCGTTTAAAATCAAAAATGAATTTAAAAATGAGTCAGAATATAAGCAGTTTGGATTTGAGGTTTTTTCTCCAACTCCTATTTTTGTTTAATTTCTTTTTGCTATACGAATTGGTCCTATGAAAAACTTGTCAATATAAAAAGTGTAGGTATTGATGAGGAGATGTAAAATAAATTTAATTGGATTTGATATCTTAAAAATTGACGGAGTTATGGATTTTTCTCTTTTTTCAGCGCCCTTTTTCTTTTCGTTTTTAATTTTTTTCATCGGTAAAAGTTGGTCTTATCAAAAACTTGTAAATACAAAAGTTTTAGATAATTTTAAGAACATTTACAAAAAATTTAGTTGGACTTGATATCTTGAAAATTGACGAAGTTATGAATTTTTTTCTTTCAAAATCCCTGTTTTTTTCGCCCCTTGAGCCCACTTCTAAATTTATCAAAAATCTGTCATGCATAATACTTTTGGCCCATTTTTAAGAAGTAATATAAACTTTAAACCGATTCGATATCTACTTTAATTAAGAAGTTATGGCGTTTTTTCGGTTTTCACAAAAACGCCCCCTATTCCGACCCCCTTGGTCCGATTTTGCCCATTAACGAACTTAGCCAAGATTGTATCCCCTTTGATTTTATGTGCAATTTGGTGGAGATTGGTGAAGAATTATAGAAGTTATCGTGTCCATAAAAAAGTGATATATATATATATATATATATATATATAGATATATAAACTGGTGCGATTGCAATAGGTAGTATTTCTTACGAAATCTACCTAAAAACCAAGAGCTCAAAATCTTTAATTTAAACAATTCTTTACCATTTTCAAAATAAAGTAAATTAAACACTGAAATATTTTAACTAAGAAAAGATTAAATCTCAAGAAGAAAGGGAATTTACAAATATGCACAATACCAAACAAAAAAAATCTATACAATTTAATAATTTAAAAAGTACATAATGTGCTTAAATTCATATTGAAATTGCTTAAAATGTTTGCATTCATAAATAAAAAAATTACTTCATAATAATTACTGTATATTTTAAGCATTTGACTTAGAATAATATTTTTGTATTGTTGTTGATAATTTGTAATTAGTAAGGCAGGTGAAATTTTATTATTTCTGTCATGAGTCACTAAACATGAACAAAATTTAAAAAATAAGCCTACTGATACTGACCTAAAACAGTATGAAAGCACGCAATATACTCATTTCCTTATATTTTCTATGAATAAAGATTAAAGAGCGTTGACATTGAACTAGTTTGCGTGAGCTTATTAATAAAAAGGAAATGTTAAGTATTTCTAGTCTTATAACACACTCAACTAAAAAGTTAGAAATGCCCTTAAATACCTTATTAACTGAAAACATGCTACTTGAAAATTTGTGCTTTTAAGGAATCTGTATTTTCAAAGAACTCGAAAAGCTTTACTTATAATAATTTTAATGAGCCTCTCTAGTACCAGCGAAAAAGTAATGTGGTAAAATTATTTTTCCTTTTCATTTTTAATTTAATCTCAGCGTTAATAATGAAAGGGTTCTACTTGAAAAACAACTTCATGCCCCCTTTTTTTTTAATTTTGTTCACATGTTCTAAGCAAATGCAAAATTTTAAGCAGAATTTAATTCTCTGATTGGATATTTACCATTAGACACCTGCATGCATTTTTTTTTAGATTTTAGGGAATTATAGTATATAATCATAATGATTAAGAAAATATTGCAATATTGAGGACGATGAAAGTAAAATAAGTGAACCATGCTTTGTATGTAATTTAAAAATTAAAATAGGTGCAGATATATTGTGTATTAATCTTAAAATGTTAATGCAATAAATTTAACATTGTTGCGTAATTAAAACTGCATTTAATGATGCTAAAAATGAAAATACAACTCAAAATTTAAATTTACATGTTTTATTTTGAAATTAAATTTATATTGATTTAATTTTAAAGATTTTATTTAGTGAAATAGCTTTTTAACGTAAACATAGTTAATTAAAATATATTACTAGATTTTTCTTTTATTTATTTATTTATTTATTTATTGTAATTTGGCTCTGAGTTTTTCATATGTTTACTTTTATATTCAATATTCATTATTCAATTCAAATAATAAGAATCTTATATAAAATATAGCTTTAATTTAAGGAAATTTAAATAAGACATTCTTTCATTCTTCTATTTTATTTTTTTGTATAATATAGTTTATTAATTTCAAAGAACTGATTTAAATAATTAATCAGATAACAATTTGACATAATATACGCACTGGCTATTTTTAAAATAAAATAAAGAAAATTTTAGAACAGGTGATCTTCATTTCAACGTACCGGATATTTTATTTATGTGTGTGTAACCTTCATATACAATAATACCAATATCATTCTTATTTTGATACTGCAAATAAAATCAATAAACAACTTTTTATTGTTTTCAGATTTATATCGTTTGTCCTGTTTCAAAAATTGTATTCAGAATTGCTTTAATTACTAAATAACAACATTTATTCTAAAGTATGATTGCAAGACACAATTACATTAAATGCTGTAACCCCTTGAGGGGCGCTGGTATGCCTACGAAACCACTTAATTTTATCATACGAATTGAGTATTTTCAACTAAGCAAAAAATTGCCCAGGCCGGGAATCGAACCCAGATACTTGGCTTACAAGGCCAATGCTTTACCTGTTAAGCTAACTGGGCAATTTTTCGCTCAATTGGAAATATTAAATTCGTATGATAAATTTACCAATCTGTTTGTGTTAAAATAATAATACACTTAATTTTAATTCTCAAAGATCACACGCATCAAAATTTTGGAATAAAAAATTTCCAATATTATTTACGTAAAATGCAGCTTTTTAACTAAAAACAGTTTTTTGAATTCCGGGGTCATTTATTAATTTCAACATTTTAGCAACGGAATTACTCTGCTCCGCAAAGGGTTAAAAGTCTTTAGAAAACATAACTGATTCATTCACACATCTAGGGAAAAGTTGGGTGTATGGATTAAAAAGGTTGGGATAAAAAGTGCCACAATAGATAATAAAAAAGGTTAATAATTTATTGTGTCTTTTGGAAATGTTTTTCAAAATATAGATATCTCCTATACTAAAGCAAAAAGAAAAATGATTTTTTTTTTTTTTTTTTTTTCAAGAAATCCATTTAGAAATACCCAGGTTACAAATGATATTCAATCTGATATACAGAAAATCTTATTTCATTTTAAAATGTAGTAGTTTTTATTATCTATTTATTTTAGATTGTATTGATAGATAGTGGTGTAAAAAGTATTTGTGGAACTTTAGCCGCATGTCAGTGGTCGATTCCGAAAGTTTTTTTGTATTTTAACAACTATATTTTATTTTAATTGTTTAACTGTTTAAGCACGTAATCCAATTAAATGTCTGTTAATGTCGTGTTTTATTTATTTATTTGGGAATGTTCAATTTCGTTTGGCAGTTTAGTTGTGTAATGTTATATGGAAACAAATAAATGCTGAAATAGTTACATTGTAGTAAGTGTAAAAGTGTTAACGTAATTTGGTTTTATGAAGATTTAACAAAAATTCCAGTTTGAAAATTATTTTTTAAAACCATTAAAAACGGTAAACTAAGAAATGGATTTTAAACAATATTAATTGTGGGATATTAAAAAAATTACAAAATTGCAGTAAAAGCGAAATTTAATGTTTATGTTGTTGTCACAGTCAATATGACATCAGCGTAACTCAAATACATGCTTTGTTTTATAATATAGCTACATCAGGACATAAGACAATATTTGTTTTTTAAATATTTTGTAAGCTTATAGAACATCGCATGGGATAAAAACAATTCTATTGTAATAATATGCCAAGATATAACGGAGAGATGAGTTTGAAATTTTCTATCTTTGTGAAATTTAATCTACGGATATTTTTTTTTTTTTTTTTACACACAAAACAGAATATATTAGAATATGCTGTTAAAAATTTGCAGCAAACTGTCCAATTATTCAAATGTTTTCTATAAAAAAACGGTTACATAACCGTGATTTAACTGTATTTGGACCATAATATAGACGATGATATGGCCATAATAGAGTTAAATTACGGCGATGTAACAGTTTATCTGTATATATATATAAACGGTCAAATGACTAGACTGTTTTCTGCAAACTTTTAACAGTTACTAACCCTAAAATTATTTCCATGTTTCTTACATTTCTCCAGTATTTAATATCACATGTTACTTGAAATTAAAATTATTAAATTATAACGATAATGTGCGAAAGTATACTAATTATATATTTTTCTTATAAAATAGTATTTTTAAAGTACCTAAGAAAGTGTGCAAAAAATCATTTACAGTTTTTTTCATTTTGCAAGCACGATTTCTTGTTCGCTAATCTATATCCTTCTTGTATAAAAGAACTTACACATTTTCTGATAGCATGTATGTCATTTCTCTAATCTAGTTTTACGTAGAAACTCATTAATAGAGGACGCATTTAAAAATTTCAGCTGAGTAAATAAAAATGTATATGTCATCTCATGGAAGATGCCTGATGTGAGTTATCAATTCCCCAGTGCAAATATCGTATAGTAATATAGCAAATATAGTATTTAATTTTCAGATGTTACTTGAAATTAAAATGATTAAAATATACCGAAAATGTGCGAAAGTAACTAATTATATATTTTTCTTAGAAAATATTTTTAAAGTGCCTAAGAAAGTGCACAAAAAATCATTCATAATATCAATTACCCCAGAGCAAATATCATATAGTAACATAGAAAATATGGTATTTAATATCAATAAGTTATTTGAAATTAAAATGAATAAGATATAATAAAACTGTGAGAAAGTAACTAACTATATAATTTTCTTAGAAAATATTTTTAAAGTACTTAGGAAAGTTTGCAGAGAATGCTTTGCAATATTTTTTATTTTACAAGCACAAAACCTTGTTTGTTAAGCTATTTTCTTCTGGCATAAAAGAACGTACACATTTTCCAGGTAACATGTATGTCATTCCTCTAATCTAGTTTTTTCCTAAAAACTCATTAATAGAGGAAGCATTTAAAGATTTCAGCGGTGTAAATAAAAATGTAAATGTCATCTAGTGAAAGATGAGCCAATATAGTATAGTAATATAGCAAATATAGCATTTAATATTCAGATGTTACTTGAAATTAAAATAATTAAAATATAACAATAATGCGCGAAAATATGCTAATTATGTATTTTTCTTAGCAAATAATATTTTTAAAGTACCTAAGAAAGTGTACAAAAAATAATTTGTAAATTTTTCATTTTATAAACACGATTACTTGTTTGTTAAGCTATATCCTTCTAGCATGAAACAACTTACACATTTTCCGATAACATGTATGTCATTTCTCTAATCTAGTTTTTCCTAGAAACTCATTAATAGAGGACGCATTTAAAGATTTCAGCTGTGCAGATAAAAATGTAAATGTCATCTCGTGAAAGATGCATGGTGTGAGTTATCAATTCACCAGAGCACATATCGTATAGTAAAATAGCAAATATATCATTTAATATTCAGATGTTACTTGAAATTAAAATGATTGAAATATAACAAAAATGCGCAAAAGTAACTAATAATATATTTTTCCTACAAAATATTTTTAAAGTACCTAAGAAAATGTATAAAACTCATTTAGAAATTTTTCATTTTACAAGCACGATTCCTTATTTGTTAAGCTATATCCTTCTAGCATAAAATAACTTACACATTTTCCGATAACATGTATGTCATTTCTCTAATCTAGTTTTTCCTAGAAACTCATTAATAGAGGATGCATTTAAAGATTTCAGCTGTGCAGATAAAAATGTAAATGTCATCTCGTGAAAGATGCATGGTGACAGTTATCAATTCCCCAGAGCAAATATCGCGCTCATCTGGTGATATATGCATGACAGAGCACGAAAGTGCGTTGGTTATAGATGTCCATATCAATGACCCCTAAATGGGTAGTCGTGAAAAAAAAATTAGCAATAAATAAATGAGTGGACGCCAAGTGCCAGACTGCCGGGTGTGTCTACACGCAAATGTCTACGCATCACTGAAAACTTTTACTTTCAATTTAGTGGTAATGTAAAACTTTAAACACAAAGCACAGAGCTATAATGGAATGCATAACGCTACATTAAAAAAAATGAATGCGTAAATTTACACTTCAAAACAGGAATACTGACTATACAAAACCAATTTGTCTCTATGTGTAAAAATACAGGTAAATAGCCAAATACATGTCCTGTTATGTCAATTTCAAAGTACACATTTTCCTTTATGGCTCATTAAGTGGCTTAAGGCTGTTGATCACTCATTTTCCGAATACTCCTCCATAATGTTAAGCCTATGAGCGTTTGATGCATTTTTAGGTACTACTCTGTTATCCCGTCGACCGATTTCGCCAAATTATACAAATCGCCAAACTAATAGCCAAATTATACATATTGACGTAATTTTTATTTTAAAAAATTAAAAAAATAAAAATAAAATAATTAGTAGAATATTAATAAAAATAGAAATAAAAAGTCGAAATAAAAATCACTTAATGACGTTTTAAACACGTGTATCGTATTTAATGTCATTGAATTGACATTAAATACGATTGATATTTCTAAAATCTTTGCTTAATTTAATGTTTTTTGTTTTAAAAAATGACAAAGTGGGAGCAAAATTTTAACACTTCATAAAAATTTGAAAGATAATACGTAAGTGCTCATGCATCACTGAAATGCTTACTTTCAATTCAGTGGTAATGTAAAACAACACCTAGCTCAGAATTACAGTGAAGTGAAAAACGCTAATAGCAAATTTAGGAAAAAAAATTATTGTAAATTAAATCCTTTTAATAAAAATATTATATGAAAAAAAAATTACGAAATTCTATGCATCGCTGAAACTTTTACTTTCTGTTTTATAATGTAAAATTTTAGACACCTGGCACAGAAATATTGTGAAAAAAAATGCTAATAGCAAATTAATAGTAACAACAAATCAAAAAAAAAAAAAATATTGCAAAATTAAATTATTTGAAAAAAGTTAATGTTTAAAAGATTATACGCAATTGTCCATGCATCATTGAAACTTTTATTTTAAATTTAGCGGCAATGTAGAACTTTAAACACCTTGTGTACTTCTAAAAAAGCTTATAGAACGGTAACAAAAAAAAAAGCAAGATTAATATAAAATTAAATTATTTGAATAAAGAAAATATTAGAAACGCAAATGCACATGCATAACTAAAAGTTATATTTTCAATTTAGGGGTAACTTTTAAAAGTTTCATGTGTTATGATTAAAGGACAAATTAATATATTTTATTTGAACTATTATATATCCAGTAAAACAGATATGTTATAAGAATAATTATACTATTTTTGAATCTATATAAGGAAGAATCCTTTTTTAAAGTTATAATGTTTCATACGATGTATATATTTTACAAAAAAGTCCTAGAATTATTGATTTAAATAATTCTTACAATTGAAAATATAAATAAATTACTATACAGCATCTGAAATTTTATTTTATGTTCATGCACTACATTTAAAAAATATAAAGTTTTAAGGACTTAAAAAAGGCATATATAAATGACCCTTTTTTAAAGTGTTACAATACCTAGGATAATTGGTAAATATATGAATATATAACTAATGTAAAATAAAATTATTGGAATATATATATATCATTTGAAAGACTTTTTATTACAATCCTATGAGCGTCTAATAACGAACATAAAAGTGGAATTTAAAAAACTAATATAAGTGTCTATTCATCCCTGAAAACTTTTTTTCAATTTAGTGTAAATGTAAACCTTTTATTTCTTTGTTTCTTAGCACCGAACTTCAGTAGAATGAACATATCTAATGGTAAACAAACAAAAGCAATTAATGAAAATTTTAATTATTTGAATAAAAATGTCATTTGAAAGATAATAAGTAAGTATTCACACATCAGGGAAAACTTTTAATTTAGTGGTAGTATAAATCTCTAAAGTACTAGGTAATACTCTTAAAAATGGATGCCTAAAAAGAAACAAAATGTACACATTTCGAGCACTTTCTCGACTTATAATAGTTACGAGTAGGGTCAGGTGGGAAAATTATGGCCAGGGGGTAACTATGACCACATCCATATTGAGAGAAAACTGTGTACGGTAAAATGTTGTTTCATGCTTATATGTTGACCTCATAATGTATTTTTCATTTAAAAAAAAAAAAAAAAATATTAAAATGAAAATGCACTGCCTTATCTAGAACATATTTAAATGAAGGGGGGGAAATGCTGTTTAATGATAGCAAACTATGTTTCATATCAAATTGTTGTCGTAAGTCTATTATAAGAGAGCCCATTGAAATTTACACGCGTAAAAATTTTGTTTGCAATGATACCCTTTCTTTGATTATTCCTAAGTTATGGTTAAAATTAATGAATAAATTCCTCGTGAAAGCTTGAATGGGATTAACCAAGTTGAAATTTTTTTTTTAGATCATGGCATATTTTAATTTAATTTTTTACAATAAAAAGCGTGTTTTTTTTTTTTTTTTTTTTTTTTTTTTTTTTTTTTGTGGTTGTTTATATTTTATTGTCGCGTGTCATTTGTATTTACCGTGAAACGATTTGAATTTCATTTTTATTTTTATTGTGATTATGGATCTTATTAGACAGATCCGAAACATGTCAATGTTATTTCTTTTTAATTTTTGTAACACTTCTCTCAAGTAATATAAAAGGTGAAGTTCTTAAAATCATTGATTTAAAAAATTTAATGGATTTAATAAACTGTTTATAATGTATTTTTCATTTTAGATAGTCTTTATCACTAGTCGGAATCATTTTTTGATATCCAAATAGCAATTTAAAACAAAGTCTACAAAATTTTTTCATAAATGGATTTGGCAGTTTGGAGTTCTCCCAATAGTTGGAGTTGGTCACAATTACCCCAAACAAATGTGTACACAGAAAAAATATAGTGGTCATAACTTCCCCATTAGTCGTCTTAATTAAACCCCAAACTTTTGTGATTGAGAGATTTCGATGGGGTACTTTTAAACACATCTTTTAACTTTAAAAAAAAAAGTTTAGAGAATTTAAACTTTAAAGAGGTGTTCTTAAGGCGCAACACTAGTCACAGAAAAAGACCAGGATGATAATGTAAAGCCTATGGAAGCGTTCTTTTCAAATATCTCGCTCAAATTTTAATATTTTTACACTTTTTTTTTTTTTTTTTTTTTTTTGGCATAGAATAGCTGAGGACGATCTACAACCGGCCTAGTTTTTAATTTTTCGATTTTGCTTATATATTTTTCATATTATGTTAGTTTCAATTTCAGAACCGGTTTAAACCAATTTTGAAATTTAAAGTAATTTTTTTTTTTTAAATCTGAAACCAAAATTGAAAAAGCAAAAACTAAGCCGGTTGTAAATCGTCCTCAGCTATCCAATAAAAAAAAAAAATCATGCAAAAATATTAAAATTTGAGCGAGATATTTGAAAAGAACGCTCCCATATACTTTACATTATCATCCGGGTTTTTTCTGTGACTAGAGTTGCACCTAAATGGGTCTAAGTTACTTTCTATGTACTAAAAACATCACTTTTCCAAACAGGAAAATGTAAAAAAAAAAAATGACAATGTTGAAAATGTACAAAATGGTCGTAATTACCCCCTCCTTACTCTATTTAACACTAGTACGCCTATTAGTAGCCATTTTAACCCTTACCAATGTAAACATGTCGATTTTAATCAGAAATTTATTCAGTAACAAAGTGAAATGTAAACTGTATAAAAAAAATTAAATAAGTATGTTAAAATAGCTGTAAATAAAAACACTGGTATTAAATATATTTACTAAATTACAATAAAATTTCGTGCCGTTCTAGAATTAAATCTAATTTTATTTATTTACCACAAATTTTTAAACACCTGTCGTGATATAAGTAATCAAAATAGCTAACAACAATTAAAGTGTAATTTTTACATTTTTCACAAATTTCAATTAGTATAAAAAATTATTTGAAAAGCAATTTTAATTTATTTTATTTCTTTTTTAAGTCATTCTTTTTTTTTCCTTTTTTAGCAATTTATCTTTTCCCTTTTTTTTTACCCATTTATAGTCTATGAACTCAAATAAAATGATACAGTTTAAAGCAAATAAAATTATCAAATATATATATATATGAGCTGAAAGATTATTTTCTTGAATTTAATTTTACAGTGCCATAAATTCTATTTTTATTTAATTTTATATTTTGTATAAGCTTTAAATACGTAGCCATAAACATAAAAGAGAAAAAAAGAAAAATCAATATAAATTACAGTGTTATACCATTCATTTGGTTTATTTTTTATTCATGTTTACTTTTTTAGTCTATTAACTCTGCATCGTTAAATTGAAAAATGTGCTTTCATACAAAAAATATTTATTATTCGCGATAAATCATAATTGGATGTTTCGCTTTTTTGGCAATATTTTATTTATTGTTGTGATCAAATGAAGTCATTATTCGAAAAAAATCAATTCTAAGAACGAACTACTGGATAAATATACATGCCATGATTATCTGTGTTTTTCAATTGCTATGCAAGCATATTTGTGAAGCAAAAACCGGCTAATTAGTCTGTATACTTGATTTTCTCTCTATACATATATAAGTAGTTTAACTTTTATCTAATTTAAAAAGTCTTTTTTTTAGGGGGGGGGGTTAATTGGTAGCAATTAAAATCACTTGTTCTACGTATACATAATCAGTTATTTATCTGCTTCATAAACACAAACTTGTTAAACATGTATACAAAAAATTTCATTTAAAAAAAATAATAATAATAAACATTTAATGCTCAGATTTTATATTATCGTATTTACTATTTTTTCAGAAAATAAAAAAGAATACAAAATATAAAAAAGCTTTAAAATTATTTAAAATTTAAAATAAATATAATATAATAAAGTTTGTGCCATTTGAGCCGATTCAGCTCAAAAATCAATGAATAATGTTGAAAATTTTCGAAGAATAAAATAAGAATTTTACAGTACAGACAGTTTCAGGCAAATTTCTCTACGGTCGAATGAATTTTCCACAGCAATTTCGCTAAAACTCAGATTTTGGACCAAAAATGAAAACGAAACTGAATTTTAGGTCGATCTCTACCTAGTAAAAACATTTCTTTATCAATTGAGTATATTGAATTTCAATCTCTAATAATAAAATTTCTCTTTTCTTCAGAAAATGAAAATAATACAAAATATAAAACAAGCTTAAAATTTATTTATCATGCTGTGTAAATCTGAAAAGGATATGTTAGAAGAAGAGAATTTAAAAAAAATCAAAAGAAGAAAATTGTCATCTGATTTATATCTGATTTTAGACCTCTATTGTATTTTGATATGGCTTTCATTATTGTTAGATATTTTAAGTATATTTTCTTTTTAAATTATATGAAAATAACCTAGACTACGGGTGACCTTGACATTGAATTTAAGTCTGGAAGCCGGCTGTCTTTGATTAGCAGACAGCCTTTTGTATATGCATGACCGAATGTGAATCTAAAGCTTAAGGGATATCAGTGTGTATCACACAAATACGTATAGGCATCAAAAAATGGCAAGAGCATGCGAATCATTTGCCCCTCTCTGGAATTTGAAATCTAATTAACTATTCAGTTTCTGATTATTTAAAAATTAATGGTAAAATATATTCCATCAGAGTGGTTTAAAATAATTAAACGTTGAAAAAAAAGGGTATTAAGAATTTGTATTTATTGTCACTATGTTTCCTGAACACACCAACTTCCCCATTCCCCCCCCCCCCCCCGTGTTAAAAATGTTTTAGTTTAGATTTTTTTCTTTCTTTTTTTAATGTTACAGAAATCGTTCTATGACATTAATAAATCCGATATATATCTTTTTAACATAATATTTATTTATTTATTAAGTTAAAAAAATTAATTAATGTAAAATTTAAGAACATTCGCAAAATGGTTACTTTCCTATACATTCCTTAATTAATAGTTTTCTGACAGATTACGCTTTTAAACTCTTTCATGAAAGTTCAAAGAATGAAATTCGTGTAAAATTTGTAGTAAAAAAAATTACACTAAACGTGTCATATAGTTGTTCAATTTTAATATTGTAAAAGATTAACGCCTTAGGCACGCTTTACAATGCCTATATGCTAAACGCCTTATATATATTAAATTTTAGTTGTATAAAAGACTACATTAAAGTCTGATATGATTTTTATTTTAAAGACTTCTCTATCATATTAATTAACATGTATAAATGTGAAATTATATCAAACATTTGCCATTTTGTTTTTCTTCAATTTTTTGCAGCACTCTTTAAAGTCATAGAATTTGTTTTAATCATGTTTCATAATATGAGATTTTCTAACTAATTATCAAAATTCAAATCAAGTTCATTTTTGAAAAATGGAATATCCAAGCGTTTTTGAATAGATTTGAATAATACAAATTTTAAAATATCAACAAAACAAATGCTAGGACCTTCAAAATTATAATTTAAATATATTTCATTCTCTCTGCAATTTCATATTTAGAAAAAACAAAGAGTAATTAGAAAATCTATCAATTAAAGAAACATTTTAAGCTGATTATGAATCCATTATCTGGTTCATTTTCAAGTGCACTTATTTTTTATATCTTAAAACAGCTTTCAGCAGTTGTTGCTTGTAACTGTTGTCAAAAATTTTTTTTTCCTTATTACGTGCAGCACACAGAATTAAATTAATAAAAAAAAGTTACAGTAAGTCAAATGCTTTTGTTTTTAATAACTAAATATAGGGAACATAATTTATGGATGAATATTTTTCTTCTTTATATGTTTTTTACTTGGATAGATCAACTGCTACATTTTTAATATTTTCAATTATCGTCGAAAATTTCCGGTATTATTTTTTTTTACGTAAGTATTTTATACTCATGCTTGAGATAAAAATACCAAAAAAGTTTTCGAGAATATTTTTTGTCTTATTTATCAGTGGATATTTGTGATTACGCTAGGTGAACAGGGCCTCAGCCACGGGGAGGGGGCTAGGGGGATAAGTCTCCCAAGTCTCCCTAAAACATTTTGAGTCTTCATTGGAAAAGATTCCAAAGTCGCTAAAAGAATTTCTGTTCCGAAAATTCAAATGAAATTCTGTTCAAAAATCTAATTTAGTTTTAAGGCCCTTCCCCAGTTTTGCAGAGTTACTAAATTGTAACTAAAATAAGTGTTTCAGCGCTTGCTCATTCTCTTTACACATATGAAGCTAACATGATGTTTAATATTGCATTAGTTATATACTCGAATTTTTCATCATCACACTCTTTTCTTAGCATAAAATGAAGTTATTGCAAAAATTTAATTAGAAACATACTACGTAAATGTGAATATGCACTAATTTATCTTTCTGAGTCTGAAATAATGAAAAAAAGTATGAACACTCCTGATTGTTTATTTCTAGCTACAGTCCTGAAGGTAAATGTTTTTATTTAATTATAAGATAGATGAGCCAAAGGTGGGCTGTATTCATACAGTAGCCCAACTTCCAAATGTAGAAATTATTCACTTTTAATCACAAAATAGAGCTAGTGCATTATAAGTTATGTGGAATTTGAATTAGTGAAGAATTTGAAAAGATTACCTTGATCGGCTGCAATTGTGTGCAGTGATTTTATTTTTGAAGGGAGTCGTTCTCATTTCCAGGCAGGATGATATTTTAATTTATATATGTTTAAATTCTTAGAACTACGAGTTGGTATCTGTATATGTTTTTCCTGTACGTTTATCGAAAATTTATTTATTTCTCTTTAATTAAAATTGTTTCACATTAATAATTTTAGCTTGTGCAAATTAATTTTCCCAAGCATTATTTTTTAGTAATTATTATTAAGTATTTATTTTTTGTGCATATTCATATTCCCAAGTTTTCGTAACACTTAGGATTCAAATATGGAAATTGATGTAATAAGAGTAATTCTCAAAACTTGTTCCTAAATATCTCAAAAAATTTATTACCATTAATCACCATTTATTACCGAACTTTTGAAATAAGTTTCATACAATCGCGAATACCATAATCCCCTAAAAGAAATCAATAATTCCAATATGAAAAGCCCTAAACTATTATGTACAAAAACTGGTTTCAAAGTCTTTTCTTGTCAGAAGATAAGAAGGTTAAAAAAAAAAAAAAGAATCATCCGTATATAATATTGTGCATGTAGGGTTAACAGAACGACTAAAATGTTCAAATATATAAGTTAAATCATCAAAAAAATTCAAGCAATGATCTCAGAAGATCAAGAAATAAAATATAGTTAAAAAAAAAAAAGGTTGATGAAATTAATTGATTTTATGATTAATACAATTTTAGAAAAATGCAACACACCTTAAATAGAATTATTCGTGACCATAAGCGAATAATGTTAAATAAACTATCATAATGTAAATATAAAGTATAAAAAAAAGTTTTTTTTTTCGTTTAAATCATGTGGTTTTAACATGATTAAAATTAATTATTAATCTTAAAACTATATAGGTAGGAGATCAAATATTGTGAAATCAACTATTGAAGCGTTTAGCCTTAAATCTAGGTAGGTGTCATTACTAGCTATTGCATCATTAATGTACCCGTTATTTATAGTAAAGTGCTACATTTTTAAAGCCTGACATATATCTGGAATTGTAGAAAAATGTATCAGTGAAAATCGCTTTTTCATCTGGATAAAATTCAATAAAGTATTCGATAGAACGGACTCTTTATAAAAAAATATTTTTAATAGTTTTTTTTTTTTTTTTTTTTTTTCCCAGAAAAAAAAAAAAAAAAAAAAAAAAAAAAAATTGTATGAAGTCTTGTTTTGTAGAAAGGAACGTGCACATGAATTAAGATTTCGATCAAGCTCATTGTTTTTTTTTTTTTTTAATCCATCATGCTGCTTTAAAATGGATATCGTGGAATTTCGCGACCATATAAATCGCTTAAAATAAAACCAGGTTGAATAAAAGATGACTAATTTCTAAAATTAATATTCAGTATTGACAAAAACTAGTATTCAATCTTACATCATCGTGTTCCACAATTTTGAGCTTCGTATATTTGATTTATATAACTGAATTTAAAATAAATAAATAAGTATATAATGCCGGAAGGACTTTTTTTAATTCATTTATTTGTAGATTATTAAATCATATAGACGATTATTATTTTTATTTTTCCCTTTTCATTTTGCTATCCAATTTGGTAGTTTTGATGTGTCTTGTTTTTGATGTTTTTTCTTCATTTGGTTTTGGTTTTGTGTGTGTTGGTAGTCCCAACTTCGTATTGTTTTGCTTTTTCGTGGCAAATACGAAGATGAAACCACACACTTCGTTTATAGTTCCAAAGTATTTGAGACCTGAAGATTCTGTTTTGGTTCTACACATTCCATTTGTATTCATATTAATTTTTATTTTTTCCTTCCAGGTTCAATGTGCCATAAGTTATTAAATTCAATGGTTCATATATTCTAATATGATATTTATATAAATTTTAATGGTTCATATATTGTAATATAATTTCTTCATGGTTATATATATATATATATATATATATATGTATATATATATGCTGAGATTAGAAATAATTTAAGCTAGCATTATTATTATTATTTGGATTAAGCATATTTTCCTTTTAAAATAGAAGAAACATTTTTTCTACTTGAGTTCATTAAAAAGTAAAAAGAATTGGGTTTTTAAGTTGGCTAATATCTCTCTGTTCATACTCTATTTCCTAAAATAAACTAGAATGTATTATTTGATATCTAATTTACTATTTTTTTTTTAAATCATCTCACCTAAGTAGAAATAGAAACATTTAATTTTGTTTTATTATTTATAATTCGATAATTAAATAAAAATTGCTTTATTTACTCATAACACAGACAGACCTTGCTTACTATTTTGGCTTTTTTAAATGTATAAAAATATTGTGCAATGAAGAAATAAGAACAAGATATTTAGTCATTTACAAAATTACTTTAGAATATCTAATAAGACAATTCTCCATACACAATTTGTCTACTCCAGGTCGTATAAAAATTAGCATAGGATAAAAGTAATTGCAATTTTTTTTTCGTATATTCTATTTTTAAAGTTCTTATTATTATAAATTTGCATTTTTAATAAATTTGCACGATTTTTTTAATAAGTTACAAATTAAATATTTTTCTTGACCTCCATAATCATAAAATTATTATTTTGTAATTTTGTACACTAAAATTTTATTATTAAAATTTAAAGCAAATTGTATTTTTGATTTAATACTTAATTAAATAAAAATATATAGCATATTATCATATGGAACATAAGTACGATTATTTACATTTTTTTATTTGTTAAAAATTTTAAAAATAAATTTTTTAAATATTCATGAACAGTTTTTTAATTTAATTTACATTTGTATATTTAAAAAAAATCTTTAAAAAAATCCTTATAATTTTTTATGCCAAATATTGTACAAGGCCTAATACTTCTTCATATTTAAAGATAGAAAACCAACGATGCACAAATAATGTCTGAAAAGGTAGCACCTTGCTACCTTTTCAGACATTATTTGTGCATTTATAATCGTTGGTCTTCTATCTTTAAACATTTTGCACAAAGGCTTTATTTGCTATATTAATACTTCTTCATAAGTCACATATAAAATTCATATTTATGTTAGTATTTTCGAAATTTTTAAAATTAAGTAATTTATTTTAAATGGACATATTTGAAATCCCATTTAATTTTAAATTCTATTTTTTAAAGCACTGTTTTCATTTTATTATTATTATTATTATTATTATTATTATTCTGTTTTTATCGAAATCGTTGAAAATATAAATTTATTTAAGTCTCTGGAATTTAAAATGACCAAAATTAAATATATAGAGATTAAATTTACCACCATATGCAATTTATTTAAAAGGTAGAATTTTATTTTTCCGCTAATAAAATCTTTATTATACTTTCCTTCAAAAATAACGTAAATATTAAACAGATTGTACTATTAATAATAATTTATTATATCAATTAATGTTATGTTTATTGTATCAATTAATGTATATTTGATTATTTAATAAAAATCTGTTTAAAATATTTTAAACATTAAGTTTACACACAGAAATAAAAAAATCATTTCTAATTTTTTTTTTTTTTTTTTTTTTTTTTTTTTTTTTTTTTTTTTTAAATGCAAGTGATATTTTTTTTATTTTAGGTTTTGCTAAAAGGAAAATACATTTTTCTTTCAGTAAAATATAAAATAATAAAATATATCATTTGCATGAATGCATTATAACATTTGGATCATTTTCCTTTCATTAAAATATAAAATAATAATAAAAATATCACTTGGATGAATACATTAATCATTTGGGTGTGTTTATTTTATTTCTGTGTAAATTTAATAATTAAAATTTTTTAACAGAATTTTAAAAAAATACTCAAATATACACCAAATAAAATATTAATATATAGGTTTCAAATAGACATTGTTTTTTCTTTCCCCCAGTTAGTTTTACAAATTGTTTTATCCGTTTAACCTAGTCATTGATAAATAATTAAATAAAAGTGTAAGATAAATTACATGGAATAATTCAGACTTTCATCATTTGAGAATACTAAAAAAAAGTATTAAATTACTTTAATAATATTGGATATTTCATATGAATATCATAAATATTGAAACAAAAAAACTATCATAAAATATGTCAGGACAAAACAGTTAAAAGAAGAAAAAATAAGTTAAAATACATAAAATATCAAGGTTTCAGTAGATTTGATTCGATCGTGAAAAAATATGCCTCATTGAGATTAAAGTATTTTTACCTTTTCTTTAGTGACTTTCTTTTTTTTTTTTTTTTCTTTATCTTTTTAATTTACTACTTTGTATAATTAATTTAAGGCTGGTGGTCCCTCATTTTCCAAATTTGCCTCCGTAATGTTAACTATAAGGACTTTTAATGCTTTTGAATATTCAAAATATTTCCTGGGGAAATTAACATTTTAAACTTCTTTTTTCAATGTTCTCTTCTTTAACCATGTTTACTTTTTTTCTTAGTTTTCAAAAAATTTTATATGAATTGTTAAAATTTTACTCCCACTTTGTCACTTTTTAAAACATAAAATATTAAACTACGCAAAGATTTTAGAAATATTTTGAGAACTAAGAATAAAAAGTACATTCTTTAAGAAGGAAACACTAAAAAAAGAAGTTAAAAATACTAAATTCCTAAGGATATATTTTGAATATAAAAATGCATCAAACGCCCATAGAGTTAATATTACGAGGGGTGGGGGAGGTAAGTTGGGAAAATAAATGACCAGCAGCCTTAAGGCAAAAAAAGGTCTTCATTTTTTTTTTATCTTATTTTAATTTTAAGTTTAAGTTTAATTTAATTTAATCTTATTTTTATTTATTTTATTTTCATTTATTTATTTATTTGTTTATTTATTTGCTCTTTAAATATTATTCAAGATCATTCTATATGAATTATGGCATATATTTAACACACAAAAAAATAAGGAATTTTACTGAATATTTAAAGTGTTATGAAGGACTTTTGAAAAAAATCACCATGCACATTTTATATTAATTAAAATTTTTATGTCAGTTTGGTTTATATATATAAATAAAACTGCGCCTCGAATTATATATGTTTGTTTATAAAAGTAAAAAAATAAAACATTTTCTAAATTTTATGAAAATTTCAGTATTTTTTTATCTCATTTCTGCATTTAACTACCTTTAACTTTTGCAAAAAGGTTTAGGCTAAAAAAAACTATGCACAGTTTTATTTGTATTGTGTAAACCAAACTGACATAAACTATATTGGGCATTTTATTTGCTATAGATCCACATAGGGCATTTTGAAAAGTTCTTCATAATACTTAAAATATACAGGAAAACTCTTTATTTACCCCCCCCCTCCCCAGAAAAAAATGTGTAATAAATATATGCTATAATTTATTTAGTGCGCCCTTGAATAGTACATAAAATTGTTTAAAAATAATAATAATAATAATAATAAAGAATTCGGAGGTAACTTCTCCCCTTGAGGATTTTCTGTATTCTTACAACGATTTAATTACAAAAGATGCATTTACACAGACCATTAAGTACCTAATTAAGCCTCAATTTTATAAAAAGTTCACTTACACGCTTACAAATGTGAAAGAAAAGACAGTTAGCGAACAAATGTGGAAATATTTTTAAAAATCTAATGCCCCGTGGAAATTTTCAAACTTATTATAAACTATGAAAAATATATTGTAATAAAATAATATAAAAAGTCTATATTAGTAAAGAATACATTTCAAAATATATTATTCAATATGATAACATATAAAAAAAAGTAAAAAAAGAAAATTTTAATTAATTTCTAGGTATTACACACAGAAATGATTTAACATTTATTGCTTAAATTGTTGAACATTTATGATAAAGAATCTTTTCAACTAAAACACTCATAAATGTTAAATATTTGAAAACTTAAAGAGGGAAATACAGATTCCTTTTTTTTTTTTTAGTTATAAAATGCATTTTTTTAACTTTTTAGAAAGTGTTGATAAAATAATTCTGCCTTATGCATATTATTTTCATCTATATGCTGATAAGCTAAAACTTAAATTATCATAATCAGGTAAGCACACAAATGATTTAAAATTACTGATTTTTCTTATTATTATAACTAATAAAAAAATATAGTATATTTTTACATACAAAAGGTAATGGCTAACTTTGTTCATTTAATTTTGATAACTATAAATGTGAAACAATGTAACATCCAGCTTCGAATTTATTAATTTGAAGATTTCTAAGATATAAAAAAGTTATTGAAGACAAAGCATTTCTTAGAATACATGTTTTGCTTTGTGTGTGACATTTATTAATTATGATAGCAAAAATCAGAAAGCGTATCCTATAATGAGAACACGGGAATTGCGTACACTTTAAATTGATAATTTAAAATCAAAGAAACATTTTTCAGTACAAAGTCGTCATCTGCCTCATGACTTTAAAAGTGTAAATTAGACTTTCTAAATAATTATAAAATATATTAATGATTTCTTAATTTTTTATTTCATAAATATTAAATAGCAAAAAAATTATTTAAATGTATAGACTAAAATTTTCCCTTAAGTTATAAATGTTAGATTTTAGTATTAAACTTATATAAAAAAATAAATAGATATCAAAATATTTTATTTCAATTTTTCTATTATAAAAGCCTCCTTAGACATTAAAATATATTTTTAATTTATTTTGTAATTCACTTATAAAATATAAAATTGCATTTAATTTACATAATTAAATTCGCAAAATCACACCTATAAAAGAAAATGATGATATAGAAGAGAAAAGTGTGGTTAAAAAAAGCTTAAGTTGTTAATGGAATAATATAACAATTTAATTATTATAATGATATGATTATAATAATTACCAAAATAATACGCTATTTGAAACTAAAAAATGCTTACATTAAAGTGAAAAATGTTTTATTTTCCATTATAAATATTGTTCTTTCAAATTAGATCATTTAGTAAAACTGAATTAATATGAAAATATTACTCATATTTTTCTAATAGAAAATTTTTTTTACACATCACAACTCAATTTAAAGATATAATACTGCATTTAATAAGCATAACTGAAATTTTCTAAGGGAAAGCTGCACCTATAGGTGAACAAAGCTGTGTATATGAAACATACTTTAGATTAAAAAAAAGCGTCTTTTAATTTAATATTAAAACAAATTTTTTATCCCTTTTAATAATATAATATTTAAAAACAATAAATTTGAATCTATATGAAGTAATACCAAAATTTTACTCATATTTTTCTTATTATATATATATATATATATATATATATATATATATATATATATATATATATATATATATATATATATATATATATATATATATATATATATATATTACACACTACAATTCATTTTAAAGATATAACGCTGCTTTTAACTAACGTAACTGAATTTCGCAACGGAAAAGTCACACCTAGGTGAACAAATTTATGTTTATCAAACAGATTTTAGGTTTAAAAATACGTCTTTTTATTTAATAACAAATTTGTCGCGTCTTTCAATGATATAATATTCATAAAAAAAATTAATTCAGATCTTTTTCATGACATTTACTTAATTGTAATAATTTCCAGCATAATGTGTTACATAAATAAAACATACCTACATTAGAGTTAGAAAAGTTTGAATGCTTTAAAAAAATTTTCATTAAAAATACCATTATCAATCAAAACATATATACGAAACGAACACAAGAAGACTGATTTTATATCCATTCTCCATCTGTAAAAATGGCTCTACCTACATAATGATGATCGGAGGATTGAGAACGCAGAAAAAAGGAAAAAAGGAGACAGTCTTGGTAGATTCGATCACTGTATACTAGTATTATTACCCGATCGGCAAAAAGTTTAGCTCAAAAACCTACAGAACACAGCTTTATTTAAAAGGAAAAGCCACGCCTATAGAAAAGAACGCTATGTATATGAAACAGATTTTACGTTAAAAAATGCGGTTTTTTATTTGATATTATAAAAAAAAAAAAAAAAAAAAAAATCTTTTAATAATATAGCATTTAAAAACAACTAATTTAAGAATATTTCATGGCATATCCCTAATTATAATAATTCCCAACGTAATGTTTCTATATAAATGAAACGTGCCTACATTAAAATTAGAAAAGTTCGAATATTTTAAATATTTTAGATCTTGTCGTAGGGAAAATACCATTATCAGTTATAATATATTAAAGAAATGAACACGAGAACACTGTTATTAGATTTATTCTCCATCTGTAAAAAAAATGTTTTCACTTACATTATAAACATTTTGCTTTAAAATTAAATCTTTTAGTAGAAATGAATTATAATCAAAATTTTACTCATTATTTTTCTAATAGAAAATCACATTTACACATTACAATTCATTTTAAAGATATAACTCTGCATTTAATCAACATAACTGAAATTCTCAAAGAAAAGCCACACCTATATGAGAAAAAAGCTATGTATATGAAACAGATTTTAGGTTAAAAAATATGTCTTTTTATTCAATATTATAAAAAAAATTTCATGTTTTTCAATAATATAATATTTAAAAACTACTAATTCTACTATTTCATGACATCTCCCTGATTATAATAATTTTCGACATAATGTGCTACATAAATGAAACATACCTACATTAAAGTTAGAAAAGTTCCAATACTTTTAAGATTTTAGATTTTTTATATGGGGAAAACATCATTATCGGTAAGAATATATTAATGAAATGAACACGAGAACACTGTTAATACATTTATTTTCCATCTCTAAAAATGGCTCTACCTGCATAATGATGAGCGGAGGATGTAGAGCTCAGAAGAAAGGAAAAAAAGAGACAATCGTGGCAGATTGGATCACTGTATACTAGTATTATTATCCGATCGGCAGAAAGTTTATCTCAAAAATCTACAGGCATAGTTTTATTTAAAAGGAAAAGCCACACCTATTGGAAAACAAAGCTATGTATGTGATGCAGATTTTAGGTTAAAAAATACGACTTTTTATTTAATATTATAAAAAAAAATTTCTTTCATTCAATAATGTAACTGTTAAAAACAACTAATTTATATCTATTTCATGATATCTCCTAATTATAATAATTTCAAACATAATGTGCTATATAAATGAAACATATCTACATTAAAGTTAGTATACTTTAAAGATTTTAGAGTTCATGCCATTATCAGTTAGAATATATTAATGAAATGAGCACACGAATACTATTAATACATCTATTCTTTATCTGTGAAAAAATATTTTCACTTACGTTATAAACATTGTGCTTTAAAATTAAACCCTTTAGTAAAAATCATTTAATATCAAAATTTTACTCATATTTTCTAATAGAAAATCATATTTACACATTACAATTCATTTTGAATGTGTAACACTGCATTTAATTAACATAATTGAAATTCTGAAAGGAAAAGCCACACCTATAGGAGAACAAAGCTATGTGTATGAACTAGGTTTTGGGTTAAAAAATACTTCTTTTTATTTAATATTATAACAAACCTTTCATATCCTTCACTAATATAATATTTAAAAACTACTAATTCAAATTGATTTCATGACATCTCCTTAATTATAATAATTTTCAACATAATGTGCTATATAACCGAAACATACTTACATTAAAGCTAGAAAAGTTTGAACACTTTAAAGATTTTAGATCTACCATTATCAGTTAGAATATGTTAACGAAATGAACACAAGAACACTGTTATTAGATTTATTCTCCATTTGTAAAAATGGCTCTACCTGCATAATGATGAGCGGAGGATGGAGAACTCAGAAGAAAAGGAAAAAAGAAACAGTCATGGCCGACTGGATCACTGTATATACTAGTATCCGATCGTCAGAAAGTTTATCTAAAAAATCTACAGACATAGCTTTATTTAACAGAAAAAGCCACACCTACAGGAAAACAAAGCTATGTGTATGAAACAGATTTTTGGTTGAAAAATAGTCCTTTTATTTAATATTACAACAACTTTTTCTTATCTTTAATACAATATTGAAAAACAAAACTAACTTAAATTTATTTCATGACATCTGCCTAATTTTAGTAATTTCCATCATACTGTGCTACATAAAGGAAACATACCTACATTAAAGTTAGAAAAGTTTCAATACTTTTAAGATTTTAGATTTTTTAGATGGGGAAAACATCATTATCGGCATGAATATATTAATGAAATGAACACGAGAACACTGTTAATACATTTATTCTCCATCTCTAAAAATGGCTCTACCTGCATAATGATGAGCGGAGGATGGAGAACTCAGAAGAAAAGGGGGGGGGGGAAAGAAACAATCGTGACAGATTGGATCACTGTATACTAGTATTATTATCCGATCGGCAGAAAGTTTATCACAAAAAATCTACGGACATGGCTTTATTTAAAAAGGATAACTGCTTACCTTCAACTCCATTTCCACACGCCACTGCACTTCCATTGGCCGCTACTGCTCCATCTTGAGCTTCCCCTTCAACCACTTTGTTCGCCTCTCCCTCTTCGGGGGCCCCGTATGCCCCCGTAGCAGCACCTCCGGCCTTGGAATTAGCACATCCCATTTTTACAAATGAATATAAGGTACCAGAAAAAAGATGAATTTCAAAGAAAGTAGCCTGTAAATTCCTTTTTTTAACTGAAAAACTGGCAAATTCTCCAATCCGTGAGAACAAGAGAGAGAGGGCTTTGGGCGGATGCTTCTTCTGTGCGGATGCAAGACTGCTGGATTTAGAGAGAAAGACTGGGAGGCTGAGAGATCAATCAATGAAGCCGGCCTGGAGCAGCGCCATCTATCGGTGGACTAAAAATCTATGAGCATGAGTCACTAAATATTATTTGTAAGGGAATATACTATGAGTAATATTGAGTGCCTATATATGCATGTAGACAGGAAGAATAATGTCGTAAAGAACTTAGAAAGAGGCAGGAAATGTTTTATAATGTCATTCACAGGCTGTGAATACGTGCCTTTAATTGGTTTAACACGTTTTATCTGAGTTGCATAAAAGCCAATTTTTCCTGAATATTGGAAAATTGGATAATCTCACTTTCTCTTGAAGAGTAATTTATATCCAGGTATTTTGCAATAAAAATATTGGTTTTAATATTTAAAAGTATATCAGTGATATGAAACCGAAAACAAATTTTATCATACACATAGTTTTTATAGAAGTTATATAGAAGTTTTCAAAATAAACACTTTTTTCTAATCGTACACCTTAACATTTTAAAAGGCACAAAACTTGATTGATATTCAATTATTTTGTGAAAAAGATGCATAAAATAGTAATAATATGAGCATGAGTCGCTAAATAATATTTGCAAAGGAATATACTATGAGTAATATTGAATGCCTATATATGCATGTAAACAGGAAGAATAATGTCGTAAAGAATTTAGAAAGAGGCAGGAAATGTTTTATAATGTCATTCACAGGCTCGGATTGCATGCCTTTAATTGGTTTAACACTTTTTATTTAAATTGCATAAAAGCCAATTTTCCATGACCCACTTTCACTTTCTCTCGAAACGTAATTTATATCCAGGTATTTTGCAATAAAAATATTAATTTTAATATTTAAAAGTATCTTCAGTGATATGAAACCGAAAAAAATTTTTACCATCTACATAAATTAAGTTTAAAAAAATTTTTTTTTTTTTTAATTGCACAACTTAATATTTTAAAAGAAACGAAACTTAATTGATATTCATTTATTTTGTGAAAAAGAAACATAAAGTTAAAAAAAAAAATTAATGCTGTAAAATAAAAAATAAATTATAATGCATGAATCCTATGAAAAATAAGGGGAAAAAACTTTTTAATAACATCATAAAAACGTCGTAAATTATTAAAATTTGTTTTTTCTCCTTGTTGCATCGCATCAATTTGTCCATTATTTTAATGTAAAGTTTTGAAAAAAAGGAAATATTCGAATGTTAAAGTTCAATTTTTATATTTTTATTTTTATCTTCTGGTTTACAAGAGGAAAGTATTGGACTTGTGAAAATTTTGGACTTTTGCTTTTCCACGGATGTATATATTTTAAAAGTTCCCGAACATGATTTGACTATTTTCAGAAAATGTCTGCTTGTGTGCATATGGCTATGTCTGCCTGTGTGTCTATGGCTATGTCTGTCTGCATATGAAACAAAATTTTAGACACTCTATCTCAAGAAACAATGCACGAAATTTAATAAAAATTAAGATTAAGTTTATCCATGATATAAATTGGAGATTGTTAATTTTTGGTGCAAATCGCACAACAGCTGGCACGGCTATATTTCATTATTCATGATTTCCGCAATAGCTATATCGCAAGAACTAGTGCATAGATTTTCACCAAACTTCAAATTCAGTTAGTCTCAGATATAGAGGCATCATATACCATATTTATTATTTAACTTGAACTTAGGACCTTCTGCTTCTAATCAATAAAGAGCAAAAAAAAAAAGAATAATATAATCTGTCCTACCTTGGTTGATACATAAGAGATACGAAAGCAGGTATCCTTAGGTACTTTTCATGCGATTTGTGCATCCATTATGTTTATCCGTAGTTGGAAAAACGCACAAAACAAAAAAATAAATCCAAATGCACTGATGAAAACTAATGAAAAGTTCATATCTTTGAAAAACTAACATTAATAAAAAAATTAAACAAGTATTAGTGAAAAGATTAACATTTAAAATAGCAGAAAAAATATTTAGCTTTTAAGCTTAGAGACAAAACTATTGACAAAAAAATATACTTGCACTGCACATTCACAACTACATCGATTGCATCATTAAGATGAAATACATAATTACTGGGAAAAACAGTTATTATTATAAAAAAAAAGATTACATATTGAAAATGAAAGTATCTTGATTAAATAAAATAAGATTTATGATTATAGTTTCAGAAAATCATTATATGTCTATCAATATTTAGTACTGATTACTGTTTAGTATAAATCTCCCAACAGGGCTGTTATTTTTCATTTTACACGATTCCTACAACAGATCTTTCTTAAGAGCTAATGCTATTATTTTCATTAAACTTCAGATTCAGTCTCCGGTATAAATTGTCATTGATTAGTTTTTCGTGTAAACTGCCCAAAAGATGGCGCTGTTATGCAAAAATTTTCACAATTTCCTCAATATCTCAATAGCTCAATCTCAAAAACTAATGCAGGGATTTTTATCAGACTCAGTAAGGTGTCGACATAACTTGTTGGGAATAAGGATTTTGGTGTAAATCGCTCAAAAGAAGGCGGTATTATGCTGCATTTTTCAGAATATACACGATTTTAGAGATACATAAAAATTTCATATCATTAGAGTTCTCCTGATGGGTCAATGAATTTTGGCACGTTGATGGTAGTGAATTTTGAAGTATTAATATGTATGAGATAGAAGAAAGTTTTGGGATTGGCACATCCGACCAGTTTATTGTTGTTGTTGTTTCTTTCTTTTGTGAGGACACTTAAGATGTTAAATGTTTCTAACTTTAAATTTTTACGTTTAAAAATTAAAACAGACTTAAACAATTTCGAAAATAATTTATACTTTCATTACACAGTGTAAACTCTTAAAAGGAGCTTTTACTTTTATAAACAAACCGTGATGCCCGTACATTTGTAAAACTCTTTCACCTTTTTCCAGAATTCATTCTTTATACACTCAGGTAACATTTTTTATGAAATGCATTAAAACTAGACATACCTGAATTTTCTTTTTATAATTTTTTATTTGACTTATTTCTTTCTTTAATTATTAAAGCAAACTCAGAATCCTTAAAATTGGAAATTTAAAATGAAATAGCCTTTAAACTTTCAAGTAGAAAAAAATATACATATCTAATTAGATATAAGCATTAGGGAAAAAAATCTCTCAGGAGTTGCAAAATAAAGTTTGAAAAGATGAATTTCGTTTTAGAAAACTGACAGAAATCAATGATGCAAAATCTACTTAATAAACGTCTTAAAACACCATAGAAGTTAAAAGAGAGTCAGAGATTCGAAAACAAGACGCACGCTAATAAGCTACTTTTACGAAAAGTAACTTTTCACTTCTAGATGCTAAACTTGAAAAAAAATATTTTCTCCTTTAATCTTAGAAGGAGATAAGAAAAAAAATTTAATTTAACAAATTACAACGACCATTTGGAAAATGATATTTTCAAGGACTATAATTTTAAACTTATAAATTCCATATTTAAAAAAATAATAATAATAAACATCTTTTTTATGTTGATAGAAACGTGGCTTACCTAATAACAAAGTCCTGTATTACGTATGCCATGGATTAAACATTAATATTCCTGGACCAATCATAAACAAATTTTAAATGAAATTTCAGTTTTACAATTTTCAGTATTGCAAATTTTTTAACTTCTCAACGTCGCGCATTTTCAGATTTTTACACCGCCGTATAACGAAACAAAATGTACTTTTAAATACAATTTGTTTGAAAACTGTATCTGAATTTATTTTTGAGTTATTAATTTTTTTTGTAGTTTTTAATACTTTTTCGTCAGCGTGGCTACAAAAGTATTCTATTTCTATTAAAACTAAATAGAAAATAATAGGTTACTGTTTTTTTTTTTTTTTTTTTTTTTTTTGACACAAAAATAATAACAGAGTTACATATTACCTATGCCATGGATTAAACATGGACCAATCAGAAAACGAATAAAATGGTAACATCGCAAATATTCTGATATTTCTGAGATATCTGTAAACCGAGAGCAACAAGTATTTTCGAAATAATTAATTTAAAAAAAAATCGGAAATTGTACATCAAACGTGGCAAATGAAATCCCTTCGTGCTATAACTTGTTTTATAAATATTCATTTACTGATGCAAATGCTGTTGCATAATAATGCAAAAATACATGAATACAAATTGATTACGATTGTATATATTAAATTCAATAATATGAAACAAAATGACTCCATCTTAAACAGGACATAATTACCATGGCTATTATAGAATCATTAAAAGTCTTGGGATATCATTGAATTAATTGTCTATGATAGGATTTGACTGAATGAAGAAAACTTTTATTAATATCTTTTTGAATTTTGATTCAATTTTCATAAAATTTAATAACAAAACTTTTGGTAATAATTAAATTTTATACCGTTCGGTTGGATAGCTTTTTCGCTGTTATATGCGTGCAAGTGGACAGACAGACGCACGGACCAAACGACCACTATACATATTACACTTTTATATAATTACGAACGTACCTAAAAAGAAGTACAGTCGGCTCTCGTTAATTCGAACTCGTCGGGACCACAAGAAATGTTCGAATTATAGAAAGTATGAAAGAAAACATGCTTAATATGTTATTATTACAAAGGAATTAGTATTAACTATAACAAAGGAATTATTTCGTCTGTTATCATTAGACTATGACTTAATATTAAATTAGAATGTACAAATGCATAAACTAATTAAAAGATTAGAAACAAACACGATGGAAGAAAGATTTAAAGCGTCACTGATGGACAGACGGGGAACTAAGAAAGTGATACCAAATGCATTGGATTATATGTATACTTGTTCAGAACAATTCTCACAAAAATCAAAGAAAGAAAGTTATTCAAAGGATCTGAAATCCGTGAGAAAGAAGCGAAAAATGAAAAATCGAAATTCTCGTTAGTTCGAATTAAACGAAGTCAAGAGAAAATGAGTTCGAATTAATGAAAATTTTTAACGTTGTTCTGCCATTGAAAATTTCGGACCTTCATGTTTAGTTCGAATTAAGTAAAGAGTCGAATTAACCGATTTCGAATTAACGAGAGTCGACTGTACTACTAATCTTATTATGTAAAAATCGGGGATAAGAAAAATGATTACTCCATACTAACTCTGTCAAAAATCATCGTAATGTGAGTGGTATCAATCGATTAATAATTGTATCTACTAAACAAGTTGGAAATTGCACGTCATGCGTAGAAAATGAGGTGCATTCATACTATAAGGAAATTTTAAAATTATCCAGATCTTCGTGTAATAGTATACAGCACTTTGAATACATAGAGTATCCGAAATCTTTTGTGTATCCCTGTAAATACGATCAGCCATCTATTATACAGGAAGTAACTTGTAGTAAACCTCAGCAACGTATATCAATTTCATAAAATGTGAAATAGTTAAATATTATTAAAACGCGCCTCCAAACAATGTTTCCCCGTATACCATTATGTCATGGAGTACTTGTATGCAGTCCTGTAAATTAATAACAAATATTATTTGCACCACATATTGTATGGAATGTATATTTTTGTATATACTTCATAGATGCATACCAATTTTATTATATTTGAAAGAGTGTAACACCATTAAAATGCACTTGAAATGTGCCCCCGTATACCATTTTGTCATGGATTACTTTTATGCAGTCCTGTAAATTAATAACAAATATTATTTGCACCACATATTGTATAGAATGTGTCGGACGTTCCTCTCAGCCCGCACAACTTTGAAGAAAGTCCGTGGTAGTTATAGCTGCCACCACCGATATTACTAGGTGATATCGGTCACCCACTGTGAGGATTGTGTAAATGAACACTGACGCTGTCAATTAACTGAATTAACAGTTTATTTAGAATATATGTACACACTAAATACGCTATTTACAATTATATACAATTGCAACTCGGATAAAGGTGATCCGGTTCAACATTAAATTAAATACAGTAAAGGTTGGCTGTGTACTATTCAAATTACACCTTCCACCTCACACTCAATGCACGTTAGATTCACTTTATCGGAGATCAACTTCGAATCTCCCAACACAAGGATACTCGGCCTACACTTCTAGGCCCAGAGCACTAAACACCAGGACGTCTGTGTCCCTTGCTCTCCAGATACGCACCGCTTACGCTCTACAACACAGAGCATCCTCTAGGTACGAAACCCAGTACCCACTCAACTAATCTGAGATAAGACTTGCTCTTCTCAAATCACTGTGTTTCCCCAGTGTAAACCCTTTTGGAGCTTATCCATTGGACACATTCCACATTCCTTTCTTGACTAGTGACATGTTGCTTGTCTGCTCATCATCCACATACATCACTGACGGATGAACACGCCTCTCAGCAATCTCCTCTTTCTCACTCACCACCTGTAGAGGATTACCTGTCAATTCTCCCTTCAACAAAGAAAGAATGTCACTTTGAAAATTCTAGTACACAGCCAGTACAATACAAAATATTAAGATAGAGAAATAGCGGAAATTCCATTCTTTAGCAGAGGTGGTCTCAGAACCTGACAGAATGTATATTTTAGTATATACTTCATAGATGCATATCAATTTTATTATATTCAAAAGAGTGTAACACCATTAAAATGCACTTGAAATGACTCGACAAAATTATGCAACAATTATATATTTTAAATTTTAAATGTTTTGTTGGGTAGATTTTGCTCTGTTAAATACGGACGGACAGACGAACGGGCTGAACGACGACTATAAGTGCTACATATTTAGATAATTACGAATACACCTAATAAAGTTATACTTAACTTTTTCTTAAGGTGTCGCTTAGATATAGATATTGTAACCAAACTTTAAAATTTTATTACTAACACCTACTTTTGTCATCACATTTGGATTCTTCAGTAAATTTTATACACCGTCATACACCTGAAATGAGACCATTCCCTTCTAGATACATTAATAAATTTCATATCAAATCAAAAGAACACAAAGGTACATAATTCTTTGGATACATTAATATGTTTGATACTTTTGTATATTTTGGATCAATGTTTCGTGTAGTTTTTGAATTATACATCTTTAAAATTTAAAACTTCTAACATTAAATTCATTTTTTGCTGATGCAATGATTTTTATCCATTGTTTTGCAATAAAATATCATAATATCGAAAAATTAATAAAAATATGGGTACGATAGCAGCTTTCAGTTTAGCTAAATACCTGAATGTTGCCATGACAAAATTCAACTATTTAGCTGAATTGAATGCTGTATAGTAAATAGGAAAATAGGCACTCAATCTATGTTTATTTTTTTTTAATGAAAGTCAATTAAGCGTTTTTTTTTTTTTTTTTTTTTTTTTTTTTTTTTTTTTTTAACAAATATAATTTATACAGTGAAGGTCATCAACAAAGTAACCATTTACTTGCCATTTATATTCAGTTAAATTCAACATGAAAAAGGTAAATGAAAACTAATTCCATGAAATTTAGAGAGAAATTAAACGCGGAAGTTTTTTGCACTGTCTTAAACCTTTAACACTCACTTTATTACTTTCTTCTATCTTTACAACAAGAAAGTACTGGATTCGTGGAAATTTTCAAATTCTGGTTATCGACAGATTTACACATTTTAGAAAGCAGAGAACCCCAATAAAGTGTGTTTTTACAAAATGTCTGTCTGTGAGCCTGTCTGTCACTCTGTATATGACAAAAATTTTGGGGAAGGATCTCAAGAACTAATGCGCGGAATTTCACAAAACTTAGATTTAGTTAGACCTTAATATAAACTGGAGCAGATTAGCTTTTGGTATGCATTTCCTAACAGATGGCGCTGCTATGGTACTTTTTTCACGATTTCAGCAATAGCTTTATTTCAAAAACTAATAGGGGAATTTTCATAAAACTTCAAATTTCTTTAGTTCTTGATATGATATGGTGCCTATTACCTTTTGGTATAAATCGACTATAAGGTGGCGCTGCTATTCATGATTATTGCAATCACTCTGTCTGAGAAACTCATGCAGGAATTATCATCAAAATTCAGATTCAGTTAATCCCTGATATAAATTAGTATTCTTTAGTTCTTCGAGTAAATCATTCAGAAGGTGGTACTTCTATCAAGATTTACTTACAATTTTTGCAATGATTCTAACTCAAAAACTAACGCAAAGATTTTTTTCAAACTTCAGATTCAGTTAGAACTTGACATAAATTGTTGATGGCTAAATTTTGATGTAAATCAACCAACTGGTGAGGCTGCTGTGCTTCACATATTCTGGAAGTATAAGATGTATGAGGTAGAACAAAGTTTTAAGGGGGTATTTCGATTCAAACTGCTTATTTTCCGATTTATTTTTAAATTCATTTTTGCTCTCATATGCATCAAACTGGCAAATTGTCTAATTCAGAAACTACTCAAGGTGCCGTAATTGTCGATTCTTTGATAAATGCAGAAAATATTGCAAAAACAAGCAATCAAAAACGGCATTTTGAACCGATTTTTCCTAAGCGGGAGATCTCTGGACGAAAAAATGGGTTATACTGAGAAGCAGGCCCGGACTGACCAGGTCGGCTGGTCGGCGATCGCCGAGGGCCGCCGGCCCAAAGGGGCCCCAGAAGTTCATCTCAAAATTGGAATATACGATTTTATAATTAGTACTTACATAAGAAAAAAATTGAGTATTTACCAGTATTTATATGCGTTTACAATAAATTTTAAGCAATTGACATTTTTTTCGTGATAACTTATATAGTTTCGTCATGTCATGCATTGGACTGCTGGCTAATACATTGCCCTTTGTGCACTGTGCAGTGGTCATAGAGTCAGATTCAGAGTGCATCGTGACACTTACTTGCCAATCTCTTAGAGTATGGTTGTACCTAGTGCAATATCACAGTTGTGTCAACATGAAGCATGTGTACCAAAACAACAATATGAAGAGAAAAGAAAAAATGAGAAATTTTTAAACGTTAAAAAATCTTTAAAAAGTTTTAACACTTTGTTAAGTCGTTCCACTTCTCAGTCGCACTGGAGGATATGTTGATCAATGTTTAATTGATGTAGTATTGTTTATTGGAAAACAAGACTTTACGTACAGAGGGGATAGAGCAAAAGGAGATTATACGTTTGACTCTGTAGATAACTATAATATTTTTCTCGAGCTGGTCATGTTGGATATAAATTATGATGTGTTTTTAGAAAATCATGTTAAAAAGTATATTAAAGACAACCAAAAAAAGCAGAATGAAAATAGTTAACAAAAAAAAAAAAAAAAAAAGTCATAGGAAATTTAATTAAAAGACCAACTGGACAAGGCTCTTTGTTGAAATTTTTGTTGAAAATCTTTATCAACAAGTCTGTGTGGGCCGGAATTTCCATGTCCGGGGTATCGTTTTGACTCGTTTATACTTTCAGAGTATCAAGGGCGGATCTGGAGAGTCCTCAAGGGGGGGAGGGGACGATTTTAGAAATTTGGAAACTCCAGTCTGATGCACGAGTCGGAGCTCCTTTTACTTACCCATCTTACGTAGTATAGCGTAAGTCTTGCAATCGTTTTGAAAATCGAAAATTTTTTTTTGACGGATTTACACGTTTTAGATTGTGGAGATTCCGAAAAACATATTTTTAGAAAAAAATTTTTGCCGTCCGTCTGTCTGTCTGTCTGTAAACGCTCTATCTCCCGAACAAATTGAGATAGAGACTTGAAATTTTGTATGTAGTTAGTATGTAAGAATGGGACGAACCCTATTTAATATCAGCAACCTCGATTATCCGGAACTATTTTTTTCGGACTCTCGAAAAATTCGTTCTGATGAAAGGTATATAAAAATTTTCGAATTTTTTTGTTCTAAGGAATGAACATAAAAGGCAATAAAATAACACACATTTTGCATATAGAACGAAGTCGATAGGATTATTAGTTGCCGAGATATTTGTAATCCTGTTTTCCACATTCTTCGATTTTTCATGATCCTGTATTTCATTCAAATTTCAATTCAGAAGTATATTTTAATTGGAAATGAGACGCTTAATCCGGCGCAGTTAATTGTTAGTTAATAGAATTATTATTTTTGGAGTTATAAGGATGTTTCTTTTACGCAGTTTGGTACTACTTGAGTAGTTTGGCGTTTTATATAATTTGTCGAAACTGGTACATCAGCAGTTCTTTATTATAGCATTACTATGTATATCAACAATATTTAAATTTTGTTTATGAATTGCAATGCATTGTATAAATAGTTCCACATGTTTTATTTTCATATACATATCCATGATGGGTAAGTATTACGGTGGCCCCCAACGACTAGTTTTAATGCGGGTCGTATTTCGTCTACTTTTTTGCTGTGGATCGTGTTTGGGTCCGGTTGACTTCTACTTTTTGCTGCGGTTCGAATTAATTTCTGATTTTTTGCTTTTGGGTCGGGTTTGGGTCCGATCGACTATTACATTTTGTTGTTGGTCGGGTTGACTTTTACTTTTTAGCTGTGCTTAGCGCATTTGGGGCAGTTTAGGATTTGTTTTTTTTTTTTTTTTTTTTTTTTTTTTTTTTTTTGCGAGAAGGGTTCAGGTTGATCAGAATTGATCGGGGTGAGTCCTTGAGCCAGGGTGAGCCAGATGAAGCATGTGACGTCACGTGCAAGGGGTCTATAAAAGTGTAACATTTATGCAGTTTCATCCGAAAAAAATATTTGGTTAAAACTGGCAGCTTCGCATATGAAAAGCGAAATAGTCATGCCGGTAAACAGTTAATGACAGCCAAATGCTTTGCGCTTAATAATAATCTGTACAGTATTTGGCGACTTACCACCAGCGTCTGCTAACGTTAAAGTACGAAATTGGACGCATGGGTGAAGCGGGTAGCCCGAAACTGTTGACGACAGTCCCATGAGTTATAGTCAAGAGCCGACCGTACAAAACCCTATGTCATTGAACACAAGAAAAAATCCTTTATTTAATGGAAGAGTAGTAATAGAGAAATCTATGATCTTATCTGCCGGAAGGGAAGTGGTGCACAAGCCAAAAATGAATACCACTAGTCGTTGACTCGAAGGATTAGCATTGTGTTTTCCTGCACTTAGTTTTCCAGGTTTTCATACTTCTGATTGTACGGCAAGATTGTACAATGCTAAACAGGGCTGCGGAGTCGGTGGGAAAAATGGCCGACTCCAACTCCGACTCCGACTCCAGATTTTTTAACGCCTTCGACTCCGACTCCAACTCCGACTCCGGAAATTTTAACGACTCCGACTCCGACTCCTGGCTTCCTGGCTAGCAAATATACTAATGTTGATGCTCGTTAAAGTTATAAGGGAACGAAAGAAAAATGAGGCAAAAAGTCATTATTTCGGTATTTAGTTCTTAGAGCTTTGGAAAAAAAATATTTTCCGTTTTACAAATTCTTTAATTTTACATACCACAAACCTGAAAAATTAAATTACCGAAATCTAAAAGAGATAACAAAACGGATATTTTATTATTTCGGATCCGTAGCCTCGAAAAGGGGAAATCTGTACAATTTCTATGTTAACTAGTGCTCTCCAGAGCAGAAAAATTTCAATGGAAAGGAAAAAAAATAGTCAGATGTGTTAATCTTAGAACTTTCTTCTATATCACACATGTTAATACTTCCTGAAAAATGCAGCATAGCAGCGCCACCTCTTATGTGATTTACACCAAAATCTAGTCAACATGTTATATCAACTTCTAACTGAATTTGAAGTCTGGTGAAAATCAGTTCATTAATTTCTGAGATAGGGCTATTGCTGAAATTTTAAAATTCTACATAACAGCGCTACATGTTGAGTGATGTACATCAAAAACGAATCAGGATCAATTTCTATCAGATACTAACTGAATCTAAAGTTTAATGAACATCCATGCATTAGTGATTAAGCCAGAGCTATTTCAAAATCGTAAAAAAGTCAGCATATCAGCGCTACCTGTAGGGCGATTTACACCAAACACTAAACTATATTAATCTAGATTACAAACTAATTAAATATAAAGTTTGATGAAAATTCGAGCATTTGTTTTTGAGATAGCGCTGTTGCAATATCATGAACAATGCAGTATAGCAGCGCCACCTATTGAGCGATTTGCACCAAAAAATTTGCAGCACCTAATTATATCAAGGACTAACTGAATCTAAAGTTTTATAAAAATCCGTGCATTAACTTTAAAGATATAGCTACTGTGGAAATTGTGAATAATACAGCATAGCAACGCCACTAGTCGAATGATATACACCAAAAATTAATCAGATCCAGTTTCTATTAAGATCTAACAAAATCTAAAGTTTTGTGAAATTTCATCCATTAGTTCTTGAGATAGAGCGCTCCGAAATTTTTGCCGCATGCAGACTCACGAAGTGACAGACACTGACAGACATTTTCAAAAAACTATCAAATCGTGTTCAGTTCAGGATCTTCTATAACGTATAAATCCATCGAATGCCGGAAATCGAAATTTTTCAAGAATCCAATACTTTATTCTTGTAAAGATAGAAGAAAATAAAATTGAAGATGAAAATTTTAGTAGTTCGCAAATAATCTGTGATCTACTAGAACTTTTAATTAAAAACAGCTTTCATCTCCTGTGTACACTGGACAGTTTATTGGGATTCTTTAACTTGGGTAGTCCGATATAATCCAAAAATAAAAATAAGAATTCCTTCTATGGATTTAAAATTACATTTTATCGGTTTAATTTCACTTCAAACTGTCTAAAAAAAAAGCCGAAGTCGGAGTCGGAGTCGGGTGGTTTTTTACGACTCCGACTCCGACTCCTTTTTCTCAAAAATGGGCCCGACTCCGACTCCACGACTCCGACTCCGACTCCGCAGCCCTGATGCTAAACGAGTCAACCACTAGTGGTATAATTTTTTTTTCTTATGCACCACTTCGCTTCCGGCAGACATGGATCATTAGATTCCTCTATTACTACTCTTCCATAAAATAAAGGATTTTTTCATGTGCTCGATGACATAGGGTTTTGTGCGGTCGGCTAATGGACTATTAGGTTTTATTATACATATAATGATTCTATTCGCGCAAAACTCCACGGTAAGGGGCCCCTTTTCAGTCTCTTGCCGAGGGCCCCCAAAGGAGCCAGTCCGGGCCTGCTGAGAAGATAATTGTTTATAAATCAAATTCTAATGAAATGAGCGTAAAATGACATCACACGGCACCTTGTACGTCTCTTCAAAAATCCCCTCAGCAATTTTCATGTTTCTACTTTTAAAAATGTGTCTGAAATTGTATCGGAAAATTTCGAGCTGTTGAAGGTGGAAAAGCGTTTTTTTCGAATACACCTTTAAGAATGGTATTTTCCACTAGTTTTAAAGTTTGTATTTAAGTATTTTTTTTTCTATACTCTTTTTCGAACATCTAAGAAATTGAAACTTTTATTATTTGATCTTATAATACAAAAAAAAAGACAATTGTTAAATACACAATAAAAATAAACCAATGCAAGGCATTTAAAAAATCTTTTTTCATCAGTAACAAAAAGGTCATCCATACGAACTGAACTAGTAGGAGATAATCCGGTAGCCGGGGACATGTGAAGTATAGGTGCAGATTCCAAAAATTTTTAAGGAGCCAATGTCTCCTAAACCCAAATATTTCAGCCGCCACCAGGGATTAATTTCTAGGAAAAATAACAAACAACATAAAACAAAGAAGAAACAACATGAATTTCAACACGTCCACACATCGAGCTCGGGCCTATTTTCGTTCAAGACTCTCGGGCAGGGCCTGGTCTCTACTCTTCTCGGGCTGGGTCGGAGTTAGAACAAACTTTTTTCTGAAGGATCGGACCGGATCGGGCCTAATTTTTTTCTGTACAGACGTGGGACTTTATTCATTCGTAGTCTTCACGGTCCAAAATTTTCATTTCTAATTTTGACACAGCCCGTATGAAAATCATTCTCTCCGCATGCTTGATCCTTTTAAAGATCAGTAAAATAAGTCCTGGTCCAAAATATTTTTGCAAAAAATGCATACATTTTTAAATCGCCATTATTCTACAATTAAAAATTGTTTTTTTTCTTTTTAAATAATTATAGATTTCTACGCTTACTAAAATATAGCTAAGTTAAAATATTGTAATACAGTAAGCTAAGTATATGGATAAGCTAAGTGTATAGCTAAGTTAAAATATCGTATATACAGTAAATATATATTAATTAAAAATTTACTGTAAAAAGAGTGAAAGGAGTCTGCCTGTGAATCTTGTTTTAAACAAAAGATGTGTTTATCATGCAAAATTAATAACTAATACCCAAGAAAAGATATGTAATACATTAACATTTGCTAGGAAAGAAACTTGTCCATAACACATTTTTTATATTTTCTTTTTTATGTAATTCCGTCTTACAGGATTTTACTGTTTACCATTTTTCAGATTTTTACCACTTCAATACATGGAACATGTATTAAAAATATTAATAGTAAGCAAAAAATTTGCATACAAAAAATAGAAATTCATTAAAAAATATATCACAGTCTGCAGCACTTTTATAAAAATAAAAATAATAAATATGAAAATAAAAAGTTAAGATAAATTTTTTTGGTCAGAATTCCTCGTACAAAGAAACTTTTTAACCAAATGGATGTAAAAATTAGTGTTTTGTAGAAGTCCATTCGGACTGGGCCGGGCTAAGGCCGAGATTTTAATATTTTTCCGAGTCGAGTCGATCCGAGCTTCTAACTTTTTTATCAGACCGAATCGGGCCAGTATTTTTTTGTACGGGTCGTGCCGGGCTCGGGCCGAAATTTAAATTTTTCTGCGGACCGGGCTGGGTCGAATTTTTATTTCTATGAGTCGGACCGATCTCGAACCTGAAAATATTGGCCCGTGTAGACCTCTAATGTGATGACCGATACTACTTGTTTGTAAATTTTGTCATTTTTTTCTAAAACTATCATGAGACACCACTTCTTTTTCTTTTCCTTGTTTTTGTACAATTGTTCAACTGCTTTGATACATTTGAATTTATTCAACTGAGATTTTTTTTAAGTAAGATTATTTGTATGTTGCTGATTTTGAAATTTTTGAATATTTAAAAGATAATATCTGCTAATATCAACACCTCGATACATTTCTATAATAACCTGCAAACAGTCCAATCATGGTTGGTTTAATACCAATGGTTGGACGGTTCGCAGGATAACTACTTACAAGGAAGGTCTCCATACGGGCATACTCAGAAAAATCTGAAAAAATTACAGAATGTTCTTCTCATATAGTTATATATGTTTATAAAAAGAATTTCGGCGGAACCTCCTTATAACGTCCGTAAAAAAATAATAAAAATTTCGTTTATTTGGCGATTTATCTCCGGTTGGCGAAAAAACGAAATTTTGAAAAATACGCTTTTACGCTTCGAATACTTTTTAAAGAAAAACTTTCTATGTTCAATTTATTTAAATAAGTTTAGTTTAAATAATTTTAGTTTTGCATTTTTACTTTACTTTAAATGTAATTTTGTCATATACGTTTATATGTACATATAACAAAATGAAATTAAGATATTTTATCATTTAAAACACAATTTAAATTGATTAAAATTGTTCCAAATTGAAAAATACACTGTTAAAAATCTGCTGCATTTTGTTGCAACGCACTCCGTTGCTTGTATAGAAAACGGTTACTTAGCCGTGAAATGGAGCTTTCTCATTGGTTAGAATAGAGATATTATATACAAGCGGTGGAGTGCGTTGCAACAAAAAGCAGCAGATTTTTAACAGTGTGTGACATGATCAATTCACCGTGCTATGGAGCATTCTCATTGGTCAGAAGAGAGATATTCTATAAAAGTAGTGGAGTGACGTTGCAGTAAATGCTGCAGATTTTTAACAGTGAAGTCAAATAAAATCAATTTTCAGATTCGTTAAAATCGTCTGCTTTTGGCGAGGAAATGCATTGCTCGCCAAATCCCGCGTCGCTTTCAGCTTTTCACGCCAATTATTCCAAACTATTTTATTTTTTTACATATCTAATAATGTATTTCCGCCGCTAATTTTCACTGGTCCTTTATTACCTACATGAGTAGTTTGATTCATATTTTTTTCAAAAAAATCTGAGTATGCCCCCAATGGAGATCTTCCTTGTTAGTAGGGACATGGACGGTGTCGAAAATATAGAGGGTGTTATATTTCATTTGAACTCAATAATTATTTATTCCAGTTTTTCACGTTCGTTGTGTTTGTAATTTTCTATTTACATTTTGAAGATGACTCTATGAAAATGAATTGAAAGATGTCAATTTTTCAATATATTTTAAATGTTTTATTATTAAAGTGACGTCTTATGAGCAAAATAATTATTTGTAATATAATTTCTTACCAGCGCCGAAACTAGCCTTTTTTGCGCCCGGAGCAAACATGAATTTTGGCGCCCCCCCCCCCCACCCTTCACATCTATGCATTCTTCATAACAAACACACCAAAGAAAATCTTAATTTGGCGCACCCTTCACATTCTGTTGGCGCCCGGGGCACGTGCCCCCTCTGCCCCTCTCTAGTTTCGGCCCTGTTTCTTACTTATAACTTATTATTCTTATACATTATTATACAGGGTGTCCCTAAACAAATGGTATATACGCTAGGGGGTGATAGAACACATCAAGATGAGCAATAGTAAATAGAAAACCAAGGGTCCCAAACGTTTTCCAAAGGAGATAGACGCCATTAAAGTTTGGGGTCCAAAATTTCAAATACACATAAAAAACGGAAAAATTGGTCGATTGATTTGCGGTTTTAACTAAAATTATTCTTTATGCTGGTATTTTCTTGAAAATAAATTATAAAGATAAATTCCGAAAAATGCCGATAGAGGGCGCTTTAGACTTTGAAATAATGAAAAACTATTTTTTGCCGTGATTTTTTGCATCTCATTAAATGGTTTCGTTTGCTTAGACTTAAACTTAAATTTTGAGCTCAAAATCTGAATAGTTGGAAGCAGTTAAGTAGCACAAACTTAACTGTGTTCAGAGGGTTTAAATTTCAAATGATTATAAAAAACGGAAAAATTGGTCGATTGATTTGCGGTTTTCACTAAAACTATTCTTTATGTCGGTATTTTATTGAAAATGAATTATAAAGATAAATTTCAAAAAATGCCGATAGAGGGCGCTTTAAACTTTGGAGTGACGAAAAACTAATTTTTACGTTATTTTTTGCATCTGATTAAATGTTTTCGTAAACTTAGACTTAAACTTGAATTTTGAGCTCAAAATCTGAATAGTTGGGAGTGGTTAAGTAGCACAAACTGAACTGTGTTCAGAGGGTTCAAATTTCAAATGATAATAAAAAATGAAAAAAATGGTCGATTCGTTTGCGGTTTAAAATAAAACTATTCTTTAAGTCAGTATCTTCTTGAAAATGAACTTTAAAGATAAATTTCGAAAAATTCCGTTAGAGGGCGCCTTAAACTTCAGAGTAACCAACAACAAATTTTAACCTTTATTTTTTCTATCTAATTAAATGCTTTCCAAAACTTGTTAAATGTTTTCGAAATCTTAGAAATCTTAGATTAATTTATAATCTTTAGAACTCAAATTCTGAATCGTTGGAAGACGCGCAAACTGAAGTGTGTTCAGGAGTTGAAATTTGTCCCCCCCCCCCCCCCCGTTTGAACAAAGTTCACTTTTGCGCTACTTAAACACTCGCAACGACTAAGAATTTGACCCCAAAATTTAAATCTAAGCATTTGAAAGCATTTAATGAGATTTAAAAATATAACGGTTAAAAATAGTTGTACGCTACTCCAATGTCTAACGCGCCCTCTATCGGTATTTTGTGAAATTTATCTTTAAAATTTATTTTCAAGAAAACACTGATTTAAAGAGTAGTTTTAGCAAAACCCGCAAACGAATCGACTGATTTTACCGTTTTTTTATAGTTTTCCGTTTCGTTTAAAATTTAAACCCTCTGAACACAGTTCAGTTTGTGTTACTTAACGACTCCCAACTATTCAGATTTTGAGCTTAAAATTTAAGTTTAAATCTAAGCCTACGAAACCATTTAATGAGATGCAAAAAATAACGGCAAAAAGTATTAGGGTGGATTATTTCGTTAATCCAAAGTCTACGGCATTTTTTAAAATTTATCTTTATAATTCATTTTCAATAAAGAATCGATTTAATGAATAGTTTTAGTGAAAACCGCAAATCAATCGACCAATTTTTCCGTTTTTTATAATCATTTGAAATTTAAACCCTCTGAACACAGTTAAGTTTGTGCTACTTAACCGCTTCCAACTATTCAGATTTTGAGCTCAAAATTTAAGTTCAAGCCTAAGCTTACGAAGCCATTTAATCAGATGCAACAAATCACGGCAAAAAATAGTTTTTCTTTACTTCGAAGTCTAAAGCGCCCTCTATCGGCATTTTTTGAAATTTATCTTTATAATTTATTTTCAAGAGAATACTAACATAAAGAATAATTTTAGTTAAAACCGCAAATCAATCGACCAATTTTTCCGTTTTTTAAGAGTATTTGAAATTTTGGACCCCAAACTTTAATGGCGGCTATCTCCTTTGGAAAACGTTTGGGACCCTTGGTTTCCTATTTACTATTACTCGTCTTGATGAGTTCTATCACCCCCTAGCGTATATACCATTTGTTTAGGGACACCCTGTATATTATATATTATTATATACTTATATTATACTTATTATTCTTACTTTTATAATTTCTTACTCGCTCTAGAATACATATTATTATTATTTTTGTTATGATTTACTTAAATTGAATCAGACATATGATCAGAAATTTGAAAATCAAGTAATGAAATTCGAGAGCTATATTTTTGGGACACTGTTTTTTTTTTTCTTTTTTAATATTTTATATTCATGCAAGTTTTGAATGTTTTAATTTAATTTTCTTTTATGTATTTGGGTTAATTTTTTTTATACAGTTTAGAGTTATATAAACACACAAAATATCTTTTCTATTAGATCATTCTGACTAAATGAGATGCGATTACCCATAGTTTTGTAGCATTTAGGGTAATATCTGACACTCTTTTAAATAAATATACATTTTATTATGCAGAAAATTATTGAATGCCGTGCCTTTAATTCAAAACAAACTTCCTTTGCAGAAATGGAATAAATAATTGTAATGTAACCCTGCAATCTACGATTGTAGCATTTAGGTGAGTTTTGTCGCACTCATGGCACTATAAACCTAAATGAGACGTCTGCAGCCTTAACCCCTTCATGGGTGCCGTTGGCCGTCTACAAACGGCTGATATTGCTGTTACAATTGCGAACTGCCACCAATAAATTTTAAGTACAATTTCGATCACATAATTTACTTGAAAAAGAGCTCTTGATTATTTACATTTATGATTAAAACATTTGATCGTAAATTCCTTGTCCCAGAAAGGGTTAAACGTGACAATCTGTTTGAATCATGGCAATTTATCAGAAAAAAAATATCATTTAACCTTTTACTCTTGTAACAGAAACTGTTCAATAGCTATTATAAACGGTCTCTGTGGCCGCTTGAAAAAAAAAATAAAAAGCTTCGTTAAATCATAGGATACTGTTTCTGTACTAAACTTTAAGTACCGGATTATTATAATTTAAAATCACTTATCCTGAAGTTTTTAGCATGAGTAAGGGCTTCAAATGAAGCAAAATTTCAAAAATATTTATAGATAAATTCAAAATTTCAAGCTAGCCCGTGACAATTATAAATGTATATGGTCTTTGAGACCGCTAACAGTAGTTAATGGTTAAATACCTGTCAAAGAAATTTAGAATTCCATAAGTTCAACTGTGTATTTTTTTTACTGGCAATGAAATGATAATGAAATTTAACGCATGAATCTTATAGGAAATTTAATAAGGAATTAAAATGGGATATAAAATTTTTTCTGGTCTAGTTTAGGAGACTAGTGGTCCAACTGATGTGATTTGTCGCTGAATTTGAAACACTTTTGGCAAATTTATCAAATTAAAATTAAATTTAAAATTTTCAATTCCAAAAATGAAGTGAGACAAAGATTAAAATAGGTGAAGTGGTCCAAATTTGGCAGCTCTTCCCTATATACATTTATACTCAACCCACGTTATATATATATATATATATATATATATATTACAAATTTAAAAAAAAATTCGCCAAAATTAACCTTTATACTATATTAATTTCCTTTTAACAATATTCCGTACTTAGTTCAATTTATTAAATTAAAATCTTGTTTCTAGATCTAAACTATTAATCTTTATAGAAACAATATAAATTCTTAATTCGCCTTAAAAAACATTTATTCCAATATTCGTAAATTTAAAAAGATTGCTCTAAAATAAAATTATTCTTAATTAAACTTTATTTCTTAATATTACAAATAAAACTCATTTTTTCCCAGTTTTTAGTTTTTATGAACCCTTTTTTAAGAAAGTCTTATTAAATTTATTCCAAAACCATACCTTCCAAAAATATCATTCTTTTTATTTTTATTTTTCCTTCGCGTTTGATATTATTGTGTATCGAAAATTCATTTGTTTTCTTTTTGTTTTAAAATTAATCGTCTGTAATTGAGTATCGTCTGCAGAATATTAATTCTTATTTCGATTATAAATTAGGGCGTGTTCAGCACAACTTACCGGTTCCTTACCGGTCACTTACCGATTGTAGACAAGTACGAAATGAAAATCAAGGCGAATTGTGACGTCCTCAGCTACAATTCAACAGAATATTTTTCATTGGTGCCACAATTCACTTTCGTATTGCCCTACAATCGGTCGGTAACATTGGTTATTTGGTAAGTTGCGCTGAACATGCCCTTAGTTACATAATAATCTTTTAAAATAAAAATTATCGTCTAAAAAATTCGAGAATGATATGTTTGATCTCGACGATGGACATGAATTCGGTTTACATGTGAAAATCATGGTTAGAGATTAGAGAATTTTCTAGAAGTTTGTTTTTTGATTTAAAAAGGAAGCCGAGAGATGAAGATAGATATTCTTTGCTTTTTCTTCGATGAGTTTGTTAAAGACGGCTTGCGAAAATAATGATGGAATATTCTTTTCGATGAGACGGTTTGCAAAGGGAGCATTTCCCTCTCTATATGACTACAGTTTAACTAAGTTGCAGCAGTCAATGTGTAATTTAATGAATCTTCTACATTTATTTTTTCCCTCGCTTGCTACGACTCTGTGTTAAAAAAAAAAAAAAAAAAAAAAAAAAAAAAAAAAAAAAAATGTGAAGATATTTTGAGTTTTTCCCTAAAATGTCATATATATATATATATATATATACAATGTGTTTTTATTTTTTAAGCAATTTTTTCAACAATACAGTTGATAATTCATAAATTTTTTGCACAGAACCCTGTGAGAGCGAGTAATACTCACACTTGACCGTTTTGTTTTTAGAGTAATTCTGTGATTGTTAAAATTTGTGTGTATGTTTTCTTATTCTTATTTTATCATTATAATTTTCATAATTTATTTCGTATTCTTTATTCGTTTCGTTAGCAAATAAATCCAAAAAATATGGTTTTCTATAAACATTTAGGTCGCACTACAATAAACCTATGGGATGAATAAGCTACAGAAAAATTATGAGCTCCAATGTTAACTAGTCATTGGGGGCCACCGTAATACTTACCCATCATGTATAAACATAATATAATATATGAAAATAAAACATGTGTAAACTATTTATAAAATGCATTACAATTCCTAAACAAAATTTAAACGTATATTTAAATCTATATAATAAAGGCCAAACGTATCTGTGCGTAACGCATACGTCATGTTTTGAATGGCAACACTTTCCGATGAAATTTCGGTTTTGCAGTTTTCGCTATTGTAAATTTTTAAACTTCCAAACATTGCACGTTTTCAATCTTTATACCATCGTTTAGAGAAAAAAAATGCACTTTTAAATGCCGTTTGTTCGAAAACTGTATCTCAATTTGTTTTTGAGATATTAATTTTTTTGTAGTTTTTGGTTCAATTTCTCTAATGGTGGCAACTTGAGTATCGCATTTATGTGGGAAAGAGAGGAAAAATAGCCATAGAGTAAAAAAGAAAAAAAAACAGAGATGCAGTTTAGTGGCTAGAGGTGACGCAAAAATGTAACCCTAAAATTCGCTGCATTGCATGAAACACAACGGCGTGCTTTCACAAAAAAGGAAAACCTTCAGCAATGCAATTTTAATTCATAATACAATGGAATGCTATTTTATAATGCTAAAATATATTCAGATCTTTTTTATTTAGAGAAAAAATGATGTTAAAAAATTCGGTCTCTGTTCCATGTGATTGTTTTGTTTGGGTTGAATGAGAGACTTAAATCGGAAGAATAACGGCCATCAAACCATTTTAATCGCATGCTGCACCTCCATCTACCTCTTTTCTTCATGGAAAATAACAGATCACTGTATATTTTAGCTGTCATTTTTTCATAGCAACTGAAAAAAATAGTAATTAAAAACCTGTTATATCAATATATCGTCGGGTATAAAACCCGCTGAATGTTATTGGTTTTATTTCGTTTTTATCTATGAATTTATTGATGTTTTAGTTCGTTGTAAACTTACTTTACAAAAGATACATCAATTAACCTTTACAAAAATGTATTTTAAAGAATATCTGGGTGTCATATTTTCTTAGTTGTTTTTAAAAACTGAGAATGTAATTTTATTCTTTGGCGAAATCTTTGGCTAATAACTGCTATCTTGCGCCTAATATGCAGGGCCGTAGTGAACAATAGGGAGGGCTCAAGAGAATGTAGAGGGGCTCATAGTTTTTTTTCTCTCTCTCTCTGACGCAGAAAGATAAATTAGTGCATATTCACATTGTAAGTACTCTGTTTCTTATTAAACTGTTAAAATAACTTCATTTTATGCTTAGAAAAGTATATGATGATGAAAGTTTTGAGTGTATAACTGGTGCAAAATAGCCCATCATATTAGCTTCATATGTACAAATAGGATGAGGGAGTGATGAAACATTTATTTTAGATACAATTTAGTAACTCTGCAAAACTGTGAAAAGGTTTCAAAACTAAATTAGATTTTTAAAAAATATTTCATTTGAATTTTCGGAACAGAAATTCATTGAGTGACGTTGGAATCTTTTCCAGGGGGGGGGGGGGCTCAAAATATTTTCGGGGGGGGCTGAGCCGCTCATAGCGCCCCCTTAGCTACAGCCCTGCTAATACGGAAGTACCGATGATTTTTAAAGCTGTATATGATTACATAAATAATATGTTTCACATAAAATTGCTATTTGGAATTAGTTAGCAGTTTAAAAATCCTATTACCCAGAAAAAAATTTATTAGACTTTCCAATTTTAAATTTTAAAAAAGTTTTTTACCTTTACTTTGTGACCCGGGAACCCCGGGTTCAGTGTACTAGTAATTTTAATATACATAGTAATACTCTATTAATGAATTGCTGATGAACCAATTTCGAAAAATTATATAAAACGCCAAACTACTCAAGTAATACCGAATTGCGTAAAAGAAACATCTTTATAACTCCAGAAATAATAATCATATTAACTAACAGTTTACTGGGTCGGATTAAACGTATTATTTCCAATTCAAATATATCTTTGAATTGAGATTTGAATGAAATACAGTGTCGTGAAAAATCGAAGAATGCGGAAAACAGGATTACAAATATCTCGGGAACTGATAATCCGATCGACTTCGTTCTTCATATAAAATTTGTGTTGTTTTATTGCCTTTTATGTTCACTCCTTTAACAAAAAAAAAAAAAAAAAAAAAAAAATCGAAATTTTTTATGTAACTTTTATCAGAACGAATTTTTTAAAGGCCAAAAAAGATAGTTCCAAATAATCGAGGTTACTGATATTAAATTGATTTCGTCCCATTCTTACATACTAAGTACATATAAAATTTCAAGTCTCTATCTCAATTTGTTCGGGAGATAGAGCGTTTACAGAAACACAGACAAACACACAGACGGCCGGACGGACTGCAATTTTTTTTTCTTCTAAAAATATGTTTTTCGGAATCTCCAGTATTTTAAACGTGTAAATCCATCAAAAAAAATCGATTTCAAGACTTACCCTATACTACGCATGATTGGCAACTAATAAGTTAATGTAGTTTGTCACTTCTTAACACATTCCTCATAAAATTCAAATGCTTCTAATTTTCTACACTGCTAACAAGGAAGGTACTCAGAATATTTTGAAATAAAATACTAATTAAGCTCTTGTACACTTATGTATGCAATAAAGGATCAGTCAAAATTAGCAGTAGAAAGTATGTAAAAATATAAAATATTTTCGAATATTTGACGTGAAAAGATGAAAGCGTCACTCGATTTGACTAGCTGCACATTTCCTGTCCAAAAGCAAAAGATTTTAATGTAATTGAAAGTTATTTATCAATAGATTTTTAGAATGCGTGTAAATGGTATTTAATGAATTTAAATTCAAACAATTAAGGAGTTTAATACATATATTTTACTTTTGTATTACATATTTATGTTGCTTGTTGACGCAAATATTTAATTTTAGCACTGTAAAAATAGTCTTATATATAAAAAATGTTTTCATATATTTAAGCATATTCCAAAATAAAGACCAGATGAAGAATGCTGCAGTAATACATTTCAATATTGAAGAAGTTTTTGTTTAAATAGCAACAAAGTTGAATCGACAGTGCTCAATTGGACTTAATTTTGAGATTGAAATGATTTCAATTACTTTTTTTAATTCATAATACAATTTCATAGTTAACTTTTATTATAAATATTATAAGGTAAAATTACAGTCAAAACAAACTAAAACTGACAAACTAAAGTTACTTAAATATATTTTTAAAAAAAAGTTCAACATGAAACATTTTTACCTTAAAAAGTATTTGACATAAAAAAAAGTACTTTTTTGAAATTTTATTCCGTCACCAACCGGTGATAAATCGCCAAATAAACGAAATTTTGATTTTTTTTACAAACTTCTAAAAAGATTCCGCCAACTTTTTTTTTTTTTTTTTTTTTTTTTTTTTTTTTAAAAAATAAAGATATATATCTACACGATAAGAACTCTCTGTAATTCTTTCAAAATTTTCTGAGTTTTGGAGACCTATCTTGAAAGTTATATTAAAACAAGTGGATAGCTATGATTGCCGATAGCATAGAGGATTTCGTTTATCTATTTATTTTTATTATTATTATTATTTTTTACAAAACAAAGTATCCTTTAAATAATATACGCAATATTTTTAAAATCCGAAATTAAAAAAAAAAATTTCCGAACATATAAATATTTTTTCAATTTTTAGAAATAAAATAAAACTGTTTAAACGAAATTTAAAATGCTAAACCATTTATAAATCTCAACATTTTTTAAAAAAGAAAGAAAATTGAATTCTAAAAATTATTATGAATTTCAGTGTAAAAAAAAAGTAATATAAATCCTTAAATTGACAACAAATACGAAATGTCTTTTAATTAAAGTCATCTTAGCATGAAAATTTCAAGTTCCAGAACCGGTGTTTGAACTAAGAATCTTCTGTTCACTAGCAAGATGCTTTACCTCCAAGCTATGATGCCCATACTAAAAATGATGAAATTAAAGTTCTCTTTTAAAATTTAAATCGAAAAATGAACGGTTGACATTGATAAAATTGATTTAATTTAAATAATAGGCTTTTTCAAAATTTTACGATTTGTCATGTAACACGAGGTATTCAGCTGTAAGTACACAAAACCTGAAGTTTCTGACTTATACAGCTTTCGTGTACGCACCCCTTTATGGACAGACAGACAGAGGAATGAGGTGAATAGGGTTTCGTCAGATGAACGAAACCCTAAAAAAACTTAATAATTGAGAAATACAACTTTATCTATGCAACATAATATGCTCAGAAAAGAAAAAGAAATGTGTATTACCTAAAGTAATGAGGAAATTATTAAACAAAACAAAAAAACTTATTAAGCATAATTAATTAGAATAACAGTTCATTAAAAGCCGCTGACGCCAGATTATAATCTAAGAATGTCTGTTTAATTAAGAAAAATAACGCATATTCTACAGCTTTTATCGGTGATAATCTAATTAAGTATCGTGTTTTATAATTTAAGAACACGTGCTTTTAAATATACATTTGATGAAAAGTTAATTAGTTAGGGAAACATAAAAAAATATGTATAATAAAAATGTACGAGAAATTTAGTCAACTTGTAATTTTTTTTTTTCTTCATTTACAGATTAATTTGCAGATAAGAAGTGTTATACTTTGAATCTCGTGATTTCAGAATTTCTTGCCAATTTTGGTTTATTTAAAAGAAAAAAAGATAGAAAAAGTTTAGAATATTTTGAACGCATGCACAAGTTAATTTTCAATATTATTTTACTGAAAATACTTGCATTAATAGGACTGCCGCAGGCGACTATTTTTATATTGTGTTCGCACCACTATTTTAAACAAATACGTTTTGTAGTATAGTTCTCTTGCAAATTTTTTTCAAAGCCTATATGAAAGATTTTTGTTTAGAAGAAGTGGTACGATATGAATTTTAAAAATAGTTGCCTGTGGCAACGCTTTATTAATGTTCAGGTGCCAAAGAATCGAACAGTGTTTTTGATTTATTTACTTATTTATTTATTTTTAATTCCATATACCTTAAATTATGGACATAATCGTTGACCACAATTTCGGTATTGCTATAAACCAAAAAAAAGCATTACAAAATGCCGAATTTCACGGCGTTTTCTAAACGAACTTTTGTTTAAGATAAAATCAAGTTGCTATTCGATTCTTTAGATCTTAAATAATAATATAGACATGTTTTGTGCCTTAACACTAATAAATTTAAAAACTAGAACGTCCGAAAATTTTATCGAACCTTAATGAAAAAAATTTTTACACCAGAATTTTTACTTAAAATAATTTGGGTTTTTTATATAACTGAGTTTTCTCTAGTTACAATTAAACTAATTTTCCGAAAAAAATTCTGGTTCGAATCGATATTTTGTCATTTGATCGGTGTCAAATCCACACTAGCTGGACATTCTAGTGTTAACCGATGAAGGATTACGTTAACCCTTTCGCGACAAGAGAACTTTATTAACTTAATTTTTAATCTTTTTACCGCCGGTTTTTTAAAACAAAAAATATTCATTAGTTGAATCGCGAAAATGCAGTGATTAAATAAGGTAAACTTGACAATAACTGGTAAGAATAATGCAGGATTCTGAGCACCTTGAGTGGCAGGGCCATTTTCTCCATTCGCTTACATTTAAATATTTTATTTTGCAAGCTTAATAATTTCTTTTAAAAATGGAGACAGGTGTTATGGTAAATGTTTAAGGTACCGTAATTTCGGGTGTATAAGCCGCGGATCAAACAATTCTTTTTCGACCCAGAATTTTTTAAAAAATGAATGTTATTACTTAGATCGCCGTAAATAGTTGTGTTCAATCACTAAATAAGATTTCTGGGTCGAAAAAGAATTGTTTGAGCCGCGGCTTATACACCCGAAATTACGGTACATGAAAATGTAATTGGTCGTGCATTTTGCGCTATTATTCAACATGTAAATGATATTTTATTGTTGGCTTGTAAGGCAAATTGTCAAGTCTGATTCCGTACAAAGTTACTCGGCTTTAAATTTATTAAATTTCCTAAAAGCAACTTACTTTGAAGAGACTTATGTCCCTATAAATTTCAAAACGTGATATCTATCAATAATACTTAAATTAAATTGAAATGAGAAACAATTTTAACAACAAGATTTTGATCATCATAGAAATTATACAAAATTTTTTTCTAATAATTACAGTATATATTATTCATGTAAATTATTAAATTTTAAGGAAATTGCATATTTGTTTCTTAGTTGAATAAAAAATGAAAGTATAATGGTGAAAAAAATGATAATCATTAAAAAAGCCGTGCGGTAACAGACTTGATATTTGGTAACGGAATTGACACTATGTTGAAAATAGCGGTGCACATATACCGGTCGCTCTTCTCCAAGGAGTTAAGCCCTTCGCGATGCGAGTCTTTTGCTTAACCTGTTCAGACCTGAGGTATACAAATGTGTACTTCCATTCTTTTCCTCAAAAAAACTAAACTGTTCAATTTTTTTTCATTTTGACTTTACTTCTATACAGATGAATGATTTTTGCTTTAAAACAAAACCAATAAATGTCAGCACTGATGAATATTACCTCATAAAATAAATATTATTTTCGTCCGAATTTCGAAAATACCATGAAGACATTGTGCCTATGAAAGTAAGAAATATTCATGATTATTTAACTTAAATGCTTTACAATAAAAAATTTTGACGATTTGCTGATCATTTACTTGTTTAAAGACCTTAATTTTGTTAATGCGTAAATTTATATTACAGTAGTTAAACTGATGTTTTAAGAGGATTTGTAATTTTATATCCATGTTTCTAAACCTAAAATACCAGTCTCCTACAGTTCTGATTTCATAAAAATGATTCTTTCTGTCATCTATGGTATCATTTCGATTATGCAAAAGCAATAAATATATATTTGTAGAGTTATTTTATGCTCAGGTCTGAAGAAGTTATTTATTAATCTTTTACCACCAATTTTTCAAAACAGAAAATTTTCTCTAATTGGATCGCAAAAATGCTCCGATTAAATAAGATAAATTTTACTGTGTTGCTTGTTTACTGTACATTGAATTGAATAGTGAATTTCTCCTCTTGTTGTAGATGTATCTTTCAAAACTTGTGCCTTTAATTGATAGGGGAAAAAATACCTACAAAAATAATATCGGCGTCATTATTTCCGTACTTTTCAAAATTTTATTTTACAGTGTATTTATATAGTTTCTATTCATGAATTATGACTTTAGGGCTTCAAAACAACTTTAACAGAAAAATAACATGCTGTATGTCAGGTTCCTAGAAGACATCTGCCCTGAATCAGAAAGGAATAACATTTCCTTATCTGAATATTTTATGTATTGTGGGTTGTGTATCCGTGAAGCTCGAAATACCTTTCTTTCTTTTCTATAATAACGAATGACAGATGTTGACACAGGTGTGCAGATGACGCACTCGTTGATGAATGAAAGTGATGGCCGCGGAGCGTGCCTCAGCTGTCATCTAGCTATTGGAGTGATGTGTAAACAGGAGATGTCATGACTCAAGGTTGGAGTGCGGGATTGAACCAATGGATGAGCTCTAAGGAGTCCTGCATGGGGGAAGGAAGATCTCTGAAGGTCAACTCTGGACTGAGAGGTTGGAGACAGTTCTCGCTTGGCGTTGAGACCGATAGGTCGCTCAGGATTTCTGGTCCTGTTGGATAGTGTATATTTTGAGCGTGGGACAAGGCGTCCCAGTGGATAGTGTTATAGGCCGAGAAGTGAGGCCTAGTACCCTTGTGTATTGAGATTCTGCAGTAATCTCTGATAAAGCGTATCTAACGTGCGTTGAGTGTGAGGAAGAAAGTATAAGTTGAACGGTACACAACCAACGTTTAGTGTAGTTAATTTAATGTTGAACCGGATCATCTATATCCGAGTTGTAATTGTAGATAGTTGTAAATATTATTTCTTGTGTACATATCTATATCTTAAATAAACTGTTAGTTCAGTTCATTAACAGCGTCAGTGTTATTTTACCCAATCCTCACAGCAGGTGACCGATATCACCCATTAATATCGGTGGTGGCAGTTTAAACTACCTAGGACATTCTTCTAAGTTTGGTGGACTGAGAGGAGCGTCCGACACTGTAGGTATGATTTCCGGTGATCCTGTTTCTTGTAAATTAAGGTTACACTCTTTTTGTGGTCTAAAAAGAAATCTAAACTAGTCATTGGGGGTCCGCCATAATATTTACCCATCATGGATATGCATGCTGTATAATATGAAAATAAAACATGTGTAAACTATTTATAAAATGCATCGCAATTCCAAAATAAAATTCAAACGTCTAGGGTAACATCCCCAGTAATTGGCACATTAAGGATTTGTCTTTAAACTTACTTCTATTTTCATTATCAAGAAATAAAATATTTACTTGCAAATATTTTTAAATCAAAGTGTGCATATATGTGCATCTATTTTGCTCACTAAAAACAAAAATATTTGAAAAAGTATTTTTATAAAAATATATTTATAAAAAGTTGCTGTAATCACCAGTAATTGGCACTTAGACTTTTACACAATTAAAGTAACCCTTTTCAACTAAACGAAACTGTTGTCAATTAAAATTTAAAATATACTATAAACCAGATAATAATAAATTGAAATGCATGTTTTTCTTGAGCCAGAGAAGCAGCATTTGCAACAAAAATGGCTAATTTGATACAAGCCATAATTGTTTCTCTTTCCTAGGCACTATTGTCATTTAGTAGCATAAATCAAAGTTATAATCTGTTAAGTAAATGAGCATATAACTGGTATATGGTCTTGCATCTTTAAAAGACTGGATATAAATCTTATGTTAGGACATTTTTGTAGGATGTGCTAATCACTGGTGCTCGCCAATTACTGGGGATGTTACCCTATTTAAATATTTTTAATATATAGTAATGCTCTATTACGGAGTTGTAGGTATTACTTGATTATCCCGTCGACCCATTTCGACAAATTATATAAATCGCCAAACTACTCGTAAATTACACAAATTGGCATAATTTTTATTTTAAATGACGAAAGAACAAATAAATCAGTAAAAGATTAATAAAAAATACAAATTAAACGTCAAATTAAAAATCAGTTATGATATGCAAACACGTAACGTATTTAATGTCAAGTGCATGGGACATTTACGATAAGCCATTATTGGCATTTAATTTTATAGCTTGGCGATAGTTTTTTTGGGTAATTTAATAATCAAGTAGTGAAAGAAACATCCTTATAAGTCCAAAAATGATAAACATATTAACTAACAGTTAAATGTCTTATTTCCAATTAAAATATATATTTGAATATAAATTTGAATAAAATACAGGGTCATGAAAAATCGAAGAGTGAGGAAAATAGGATTATAAATATCTCGACAAATAATTATCCGATCGATTTCCTTCTAGTTACAAAATTTATATTTTATCGTCTTTTATAACCCTTAATTAAAATTGAAAAAATTGAAAAAAAAAATTATACCTTTCATCAGAACAAATAAATCGAGATTCCAAAAAAAATAATTCCCGATAATAATCGTAGTTACTGATATTCAATAGTCTTCATTCCATTATTACATACTAAATACACACTAAATTTTATGTTTTTATCTCAATTTGCTCGGGAGATAGAGCGTTTACAGACATATGGACCGACAGGCAAATATACAGGTAGACAGGCAGCAATTTTTTTTTTTTTTCTAAAAATACGTTTTTCGGAATTTCTAGTGTCTGAAACGTGTAAATCAGACAAAAAAAAATGATGCGTAAGTAAAAAGGAAACAAACACATCAAGCATATATTTGTTGCATGTACAAATTTGCTTTGCGACCATAAAAATAATTTAGTTCAAATTTTACACCAAACCATAAAATTACGTATTACGTGCACAAAATCCATTTTATATATATATATATATTACACAAATATATCTGTGTTCGTTCGCAATTTACACATTAAACTCTGTATTCTGAGTCATCTGATAATAGTTTACACACTTTAGCCGCTTAATAGGATACACAGTAAAATGTGTATTTTGAAATTGACACACCAAGGTGTGTATTTGGCAATTCACACATTTTTTTCCGCATACAGACAAATACAGATTTATTTCTTAAAGTGTAATACCGGCGATCAACTGACATGACAGTATCGTTTAAAACGCTCACGTTGTCAATTGTGGAAAGTTATCATTTTCTCCGCCAGTGTCATGGTCAGTTTCTTCATCCCACAATAAAAGTTATGACACCTAAGTTGCTTTTAAATAAAGTAATGTACAAAACGAGTATCTAGAATTTGTTTGGTTAATTTATGAAAAAAAAAATTGCACGCATTATTCGATGGGCAATAACCCCTAAGAAATATCCTTTATATTAATTTCAAATGGAAAACGATGGGGGAAACGAAATTGTCCTCATTTACCGGAAAAAATGTATTAACCCTTAACTGCTGTGACAAAAACTGTCGCATAACTACTGCGAGCGGTGTGCCAGACCGCTTAATCTAAAAATTAATAAAATGTTAGATTCTCTCAAAATTCTATTTTTATATTAAACTTTACATACAAGACTATTATAAATAAAATTCATCTATTCAAAAGTCTCTAGAGATAGTAATAGGACTCCAAACGAAACAAAATTTGGCCAGTATCTATAGTTAAATTAAAAATTGCGAGTTAAACTCTGAAACTTGAAAAACTCAGCGGTCTGTGAGACCGCTAACAGCAGTTAATTTCACTAACGACAGTCCATTAAGCAAAATTTCACTAACGTTCAATTAAATAACGTAAAATTTCAGTCCATTCAAATCTAATCTACATGGATGATTTTTAACACTTTCCAACTCAGCTGAAAAGACATAAGCTACAAATTCGCAACATTAAAACGCACAAATTAAAACAACATGATATTTCACCACATAGGCCACCCTATATCCTCCTCCCTTTCCTTTCGTAGACCCCCTTCATCCGAAACGGCCGTATGTGGTTTCATGTCATGTTGGTGTAATTTGAACATTTTAACGTTGTGAATTTGTAGTTTATGTCTTTAAAACTCCTTCAAAATGGTTATCTTCTGGTTACATTTGAAAAATATTTTTCAATTTGTTTTGTCTAGCCGTTCGACAATCCTGGAAGTGCTCTACTAATTCGCGCAAAAATACCCGGAATGTCATGCAATTGTTAGATATTATTAAAGTTTATAGCAATACACTCTAAGAAATAAATGCGCAAATTTATATTTTAAAAGAGGTATACTGATGATACAAAAACGATTTGTGTATATGTGTAAAAAAGTGTGCAAATTGCCAAAAACACGTCTTGGTGTGTCAATTTCAAAATACAAATTTTCATGTATAGCACTTTAAGTAAGTAAATGATTTCGGATAACTCAGAAATACGCAGTTTAATGTGTAAATTGCGCATGAGTACTCACACGGATGAATATCAAAAAATAGGGAAATTGGAGTCTGTGTTCCTATTAAAGGTTATAATGCAATTTCTTTTGATACATTCATAAAAAATTATCCTTAGAAGTATTTTCAAGCGACATTTCATTTCTAATAACATAAATAAAGCAATTAAAGGACTAGGAATTTCAGGGTGTCATTTTTCTGGCACACTGTGAAAAAAAGAATCGATCTACAAAAAAAAAATTAGTTACTCTCAGTGATCCTTGCAATTACTAAATTTTTTTTTTTTTTTTTTTGTAATCTTACTCAGTTACAAGAAAATCTGTAAGAATTACTAAAAAAAGCTAGGAATGAATAGGAGTTAATAGTTTTATATTTTAATAGCTATTACTAAAACTCGCTTGGTGTGGCAGTGATAGCCTAGTGGTCATAGCACCGAACTCCAGGCTGAAAGGTGTCGGGTTCGATGCTCGACACCACCAAAGACCGCACCGAGTGTATGCAGTGTAAGTACTCGTTAAATAAAGGGGTTATGAAAATTCTGTGGTAGCAATTACCATAAGTAATGATCTCTGGACCCTTCCCTCCCCTTCAGGAGCATATCAAAATTGAGCAGGTGGCAATGTTTAATGCTGCCATCTATTGAGACTTTGCCGAAAATATTCCGCTGCAGAAGTCTGTCTTCTTACCCACTGGATGCAATTCAAAGAAAGCTCCTACCCTTCGGGCACACGTCAACAACAAAACTCACTAAATGGTGCTCGCTAAAAAGTTTTAAGTTAGTTATACGAAAAATTCATTTATACAGTTTACAAAATAAATGTTTGTTTCACTTGCTAAAATTGCGTTTAGAATAGTTACTAAAAATCTGTGAGCAATGTTTAATAAACAATTTTGCAGCTGCTACTAAAATTTGCTTGGTGGTTCATACTAGAAAGTTTTAAGTTAGTTATATAAAAAATTTTTTGTTCAGTTTACAAAAGAAATGTTTGTTTCACTTGCGAAAAAGAAAGTTTGGAATGGTTACTATTTGTAGTGTGAGTAATGGTTACTAAAAAATTCTGTGGAATACAAATCTAATAAAAAATGTTTAATAACCTCTTTTTTTTTTTTTTTTTTTTTTTTTTTTTTTTGCAGTGCATGTCACGCTGTGATGTGTGCAATGTAAAGGGCCTTCTGCTAAACTGTACAAATATCTTCTTCTAGTTTTTTTTTTTTTTTAATTTCTAATTAATGTTTGTACCTTATAAAAAATATATGAAGAAGATAACAAATTCATTATTTTACAAATAAATTTTCATAATTAAAATATTCTTGTCATTGACAATGAATGCCACTTTTTTTGGCTTGTATTCTGATGCTTTATCAGGTATAAATGTGACGCTGCAAAGTAATTCTTATTTTCAGCATAGTTCAAGTCAAAAGTAGTAAAATCATAGCTACTAGCTAGATATTTTAAATATTTCTTTGAAAATAGTGTGATTAAAGTCTATGTAAAAATTCAGTAGACTTTTATTATGTCATTTTATCGGCTTCCATAAAATTAACAAATAAAACTGAACATTAAATGAATTCGAACTACCCTATTGAAAACGTGTTCTTTTAAATAAAATTGAAATGATAGACATAAAATAAAAATAAAAACAAGAATATAAAAAAATTATTAGAATGAAATTGTCATTATCCTGGCATATATGTGCCAAGAAATGACATTTAATTACATAAAAAATAGTTTATTATGTAAGTTCTTTAAAATTTAGCAATTTTACACGGAAAATCCTTTATTTTCTAAGAGAAAATAAATTTACCTCTTGAAATTTCGAATTGTTTTCAGCGGATACTTCCAATATCTCAGATGATCTAATTACGACGTTTTGTTATATTCACCCATATATCTGTATAATAAAAAAAATAAATAATTAATGGAATTTCTGTACAAAATACATAATTTTGTAATTTCGGATATAAACTTTGAAGTAAATATTTTTATGGTCGCAAAAGAATTTTGCATGAAGAACAAACACATGTGCTTTTTGAATTTGTTTTCTTTCCAGTAAATTTGTTTTTAGACTTCCAAATACTGCAACCTTAATTTACAAGAAACAGGATCATTTGAAATTATATTTACTACTGCATGCCACCTCTTTATTAAAGTTGCTTTAAAGCCCTAAAATAATAAAGTCATAATTTTGTATCTGAATAAATACACCGTAAAATAAAATTTTGAAAGATACGGAAATCGTGATGCTGGTGTTATTTTTGTGGGATATCTTTTTCCCTATCAATTTCAGCCATGAATTTTGAAAGAAACATCTACAACAAGAGGGGAAATTTACTATTTAATTCAATCTATAGTAAACAAGCAGTACTCACCGAAACGGAATTGGAACACATGGTCTTCGACTTTCTAAGCCATAAACTTGACAACTCGACAATTATTGCACAAACCAAGTTTTCAAACATCGTTATTTATTGTGTTCACATCTCTATATAATAAAACGCAGTGTAACGCATAGCGTGCCAAACCGGTTGGTTTTTCCCTCCAAAAACTGTCATTGGAATTGACGCTTCCGCCGAGACTGGTTTGTCGTCTGTGTGCATCCGAAGTTTGACAGCAGAAACAGAAATTTGCTAACAAAAGGGAAAAAAGATAATCTTTCTTTTTTTGCGGGGGTGGGGACGAAAAAAAAATGTTTCAAAGTGCTATAAAAAATTGTAACAATTATTAGTATTATTTCAATAGTTTCAGAAGATTTTCTAAATTATGCAGTTTTATTGCATACTTATTAAAATTTTGTTTTATTAAGAAATCTTAATTTTGATGTGGTATATTAGTTCGAAAGCCGGGTTTACCCAGAAGTATTGTAAAAGTTAATAGTGTGATTATTAACCGTAAATTACATAAACACACCAATTCGGGTAAATCAGTAACGTTTTCTACCATTTACATACTTTTTTGAGTTTTTGAAGGGATAACAAATTACGTATTTCTATTAAGTCAATAAACACACATAAATACAGATCAATTTTAACGACAAGTGTGTAAATTTTATGACAAAGGTATTAATTTTCAAATTTACACACATACGTATGTACAACAAACTAATTTACATATTTATTTTTTTAGAGTGCATGCTCGGTGTTGAAAATAGATTGTGTAGCACTCATATTTAGTTTACAGGGTCACTTGTCATTAGTTTACGATCGATGAGGAAAAATTTTGTCAATGTATTTTAAAGTATATGCTGTATGCATTCAATACAAATTCTATGACAAAATAATGAAATTGATACCAAATTCTGAAGTTCAATAAAACATGCTTTCTGTAGAATATGGTAATTTAAAGCACTTATCTATCATTTAGAAGGTCACAAAAGTAATTCGTCTACGTAATGTTCTATGGGAATAAACTGTTTTCAGCATATTTTAATTATGCTACGCATTTTAAAATTTAATTATATTTATATACATTATTAAAGTTTAATAGAAGACGTGTTCTGTAGCTCATAGCATGTATCTTTCTTTTACAAAGACACACGAATGATTTCAAATATTGTACTTTCTTCGAAGTACTGTCTATAAAGGATAGATGTTGGACGCACTCTTTTAGTTATGGTAAACCCTTATAATTAAATTTTGAATACTACTTGAGGCTTATAAATGTTATAGATCATACGTCATACGGCGAGTCAAGTTTTTTGTCTTCCTTTTTCAAAAAATGTGGGGGGAGGGTAAAAAGCTGTGTTTTGATTAGCTATTCTTAAATACATCTACACTGTAAAAAAAAATTCAAGAGGTTACTAAAATTTTTTTAGTAAATTTGTATTCCACAGAATTTTTTAGTAACCATTACAAACTTTTTTTTTTGCAAGTGAAAGAAGAATTTCTTTTGTAAACTGAACAAAAGAACTTTTTGTATAACTAACTTAAAAATTTTTAGTATGAGCCACCAAGCAAATTTTAGTAATAGCTCCAAAATTATTTTTAATAACCATTACGTGCGCCCGAAGGGCAGGAGGGTCCTTCGAGCTGCATCCAGACTTCTGAAGCGGAAGATTTTCGGCAAAACTGCAATAGATGGCTGCCCCAAACATTGCTAACTGCTCCGACAGGATTTTCATAATCCCTTTACTAACGAGTACTTACACTACATACATTCGGGGCGCATTTGGCGGTGGCCAGTATCGAACCCGGAACCTTTTAGTCTGGAGTCCGTTACCATAACCACTATGCTATCAAAGCCACACCAAGTGAGTTTTAGTAATAGTTATTAAAAATATAAAACTATTAACTCTCTTCGTTGCTAACTTTTTTCTAGTAATTCTTACAGATTTTCTTGTAACCGACTAAGATTACTAAAAATTTTTTAGTAATTACAAGGATCACTAAAGTTTTTTTAGTAGATCGATTTTTTTTTTTTTTACAGTGTACATTACTAGCAATTACATTGGTTTGCTTGGTATATAGTCACTTCAATTTAGTAATATTTTCAGATTTAATGTAAAATTCGCAGCTTTCTTTCAGAATTCGTTTTCTTTTCTCAAGAAGTGTTTTCTTATCATTATTTCTGTTTGTACTTCTGCTCTAAGGTTAGGGTTATACTTAAGCTATAACTTCTGTAAAAAAAAAAAAAAAAAAAAAAAAAAAAAAAAAAAAAAAAAAAATCATTTACAAAAGTTTTTAAAGCAGCAATACTTATTTGCAGCCGAGTGTCATTTTATTATTTTTTAATTATATCATGTAAATAGTAACACTTTCTTTTTCCAGGTGAGAAGAATTTCTCCCACTTACAAAATCTGAAAATTCGGAAGCATTGCTAGTAGATCGGCAGGTGGCAGCACAGACAATCATCTCATCAAATTCACGGCTGATTTTTTAGAAATAATTAAGTCTGGATTATTATAACACAATCGATCTCTAAGTCATACTTTGGTGTAAAACCGGATTTTAGCTTTTGACTCATAGGTTTACCATTATGTTTTACCGCACTCAAAGGTAGAAAACATGAAGAACTGAGAGCAAGAAAACATTATGGTAAACCTATGAGTCAACTGCTAAAATCAGGTTTTCAGATTTTTCTACCAAGATATGACTTGGAAGACCGATGGCGTTTGAATATGGAAATCGATATTTAACTAATCCTGAAATTTCACCCATGAACTCGATGAGGTGATCACCTGCGCTGTTGCCTCTCGGTCTATAGCAAAAGGAAGACAAAAATTGGCAACTTCAACTTAAATAATTTCATGGGAAGTGATCAAGAGATATTACTACTTTCCAAACTTGGCATGATGTTCTAAGATATGGGCTTCCGCTAAGAGAAGTCCCCGGCAGCCACTCTTACGAAGGATATTTATCCAAAAGTGCTTGATCAGTAGGGGCAAGCAAACGGTTGGTCTGTGGAATCAATTTTAAGTTCGAGAGTCTTGTAGAAGAAAAAAGAAAACTGAGAAAAGGTCGAAAACATACCACCTGGCAGAGGAAAGCTGGCAGTGAGACTTTCATAGCAACGTTAGACAAGGTCTTTACATCCTCAAATGAGATTATGTGAGATTAAGCTACGTTCAAAATTTGAGAGTGTATGTCTAGGTGGTGCTGACTCTAAACATTAAGTGCACATCCCTTGCTCTTCTTCTAAGGATATGAACAAGTCCAGAAAAATATTTCGGAGGGGGATTTTAAGCCGAAATTGTGATCCATTTATTTTATAATTGTTTTTTATTGATTGTCACATGTTAAGAATCGTATTAAATTCTAGTGTGAATTCATTAATTTAAAATAATAGCACAACAAATGTAACCTTTTTATGATAAATAAAATTACAATATCATTTAAATTCTTAAAGGCGATTTATTGATGTTAATGTCAACCCAATTAATGTTTGAAATTTTGCTTATGTTTTCAAATGTTTTATTGCCAAAAATGTCTTTCCAGTAGCATACGTCCAGCACAAAACAACTGAAAGGGGAATATTTTAAATGACTTTTTTTGAGTTCTTCAAGAATTTGGGCTAAACAGATCTGACAATCTGTATCAATCTGTTGAACATGTCACTGACATTCTTCTTTTACAGTCTCATTCCAAAAATATTCGAATGAATTTCAAAGATTTCATAGAAATTTAATTTATTTTCTGAATACATTTACAGAATCGAACAACAAAGTATATGGTAGAGTAGCATTTTGATTTTCGAATCTAATAGTAATATATGTAGTAATCCTAACAGAAATTTTAGAGGGGGATTAAACCCTGGTGATCCCCCCCATTAACTACGGCTTTGGATATGAAGATCCCAGTCAAAAAACTAGTGTTTATTTATTGCAAAATGAGAAGATTGAATCTATTGTACAGCACAAAATTAGATTACCAAATTTAACTGAACATAGAAGTTAAATTAAATAGCAAAAGAGGCAAGAAGATGAATTGACAATTTCTGAATATAAGCATAAAAGGAAGAAAGAGCCAAAAGAAGTTCTTTTCTCCAACGAAGGTAAAGAGCTAACTGTGTTATAGAAGAATGTGAAAATCCTTTGTAGAATCCTGGTAGAAGGTGTGATGGTTCTGATGTACCTTTCGCTTCAAGTACAAGCCAACATAATGCATTGCAATTGCGCAATGTTTCACTGTAAAATATTAGGAATAGTTTTGGTGTACGTGCTATAGCTGCCATTACAATAGTTGCAGTTTTGAAAGCTGAATTAACTACTGGTGAAGACAGGAAACTTGTTGATCACAATAAAGTAAAACGGACAAAATAAAATCACTTGATGAAGAATTTTATGCTCGATGACGGACAGGCAATATTGAATGGACGACCAGATTCCATTAAGTTCTGTTACAAGACGGTAACTGAAGTCATTACTTTCCAAGTATTCTAAAAGAAGATAATTACACCGTTTGCAGTAAAATAGGTGGAATTTATCTTTGCCATTTTACATCAGAAAAAGATTTAACGAAAAGGAGTTCTGCTGAAATTATTGTTAACCATCTTGTGGCTTTTTTAAAGAAAAAAAGCATTGATAAAAGTTTGCAGACAATTGTTGATGACTAGACAAATGTTATCATTGATTGAGAAGCAGGAGTCATAGATTGGGTTAAAGCAAAGCTGAATCATAAACTCATTTGGCTGGTTTGAGCTCTTCATACTAATCAGATAGCTTTGTGGCATTTGATCACACAGTTGAATAGGAAAACTTCTGACAACAAATGGAATGACAAGATTGGCGACATGCTTCATGCTGCAACAGAACTTGAAATCAATCCCTCATTTGTCAAAATATCCTTTCCAAAACATTTGGTTCCATTAAGTGACACTTGAGTGACCTGAATTGTCAAATATTTCTCTACAAATCAATCGTATAGTTAGAGATTAATTCAGACCATAAGGACAGGTGTACTTCCAACTGATCTGGCATTATTAGAAATTGGTCCTGTAAGTAACTCTCGGTAGTTAGCAATTGCAAATAGGATTCGTCGCATATAGGTTTAAAAATATGGTCATAAAGGCAACAACTTGAGATATTACAGCTGCTTGTGAAATAAACTGTTGGCGTTTGGTATCCCTGCTGTTTTACAATCAAATCGAAATTCTCTTGGGAGGAAGGATATCACTACACTCTTCATCAATTGAAGCTCTTCAAATCTCAGAAGAAGGCAGTAGCAGATATTGTTCTCCCAACAATACATCGTGGTTCTCGTTTAATGAAATGGTTTTTTAGGCACTTTTACGCTCGTATAACAAGGAATAAAGAAAAACAGAAGTCCAGGAAATAATTGAATTAAGGAATGAAGATGATGGTACACTAGGAGACCCATATGTTCGACCTAGGAAACACTTGCAGTAAATCTAAATAGTTCCCTTTTGAAATTGATAGACGAATCACACTTCCACTTACTTGTAAACTCAAAATATCAATAATAAGAAAGTTTGTTAAAGATTTGCCACTGCAAGTTCCATAGTGCTCATAAACAGTCCGTAGACAGGAGTATGAAACAACTTACAGAGGCTTCTGGCAAAGGGTTATTCCATGGTGGCCAACGCAACATTTATAGTAAATCAAGGCAATCATTTTGCACATAATTGTGTTAAAAGAAGTGTATTAAAAGTTATTTTACTATTATAGTATTGCAATAGGTTCATAAATCATTAAAAAAATTATATGAAATTTTTAATTAATTTCTACGTATTTTAATCAAATTTAATAGATGCGACCAATGTAACATAAATTTGGAAAAAAATTTTACATTGTTCACATCTATTCAATTTGATTAAAATATTTAGAAATTAATTAAAATTTTCATATTAAAGGTATTTTTTTATGATTTATGAACCATTGCAGTATTATAATAGTTAAATAGCTTTTAATATAAGACTTTAAAAGTAGTTATATATAAAATGATAGCCTTCATTTATTGTAAATGTTATGTTGATCATCATGGAATGACACTAAAGTATGTATATAGTGTTTCTCAATCTTTTTTGGTGGACGGCACACTAAAAGAATCTGTAATTACTAGCGGTACGCCTGCATATGAAAAATGTAAAAATTGTATAATACAAAAATATGTATATTTATTTACAAAATTTATTAAATGAGGGCTTAACCAGTTTTCTTGAACAAATTATATAAAAACGAGGTTCCAAAATCGACGGACAAGCTCGCACTTCAACTTTTAAAAGTCTTGCTCGCTTAATTGGACTTGATTTTTGTTAATGTTAAAAATCCAAATTCACAGAACGATGAAGATGGAAAAGTCAGAAGAATTTTAATAGCTTTTAAGCTGATTGTGGTTTAAAAAATTTTGACAGAAAGCCAAAAAGTATCCAAATTTTTCTGGAATAATCTTGAATGTTAAAACTTATCTTTCCTCAAATCAATGAGCTTTATGGGGGGGGGGGGGGGGGGGGGCTCTACCTCCTACGAGCTATACTCGTCAAACAAACACCCACAAACGCTAAAAATATGCTGATTTGATCGGCTTTTTAAACATTGAGAAACATTGAACTATAACTTTAAAAAAAAAAAAGAAGAAAGAAAGAAAAGAAAAGAAAAGAAACGTGGCGATTTTTCTGTAAAAAGGCTTCTATTCATTTCGCTTTGATTGGACAATTTTAAGGTCAAATCAGCTGCAATTTAACTAATAAACCACTACAAACATTCTTCTTTTAAAAATCACTCGGTATGGTTTTGTTGAGTTGTTTGAAAATTTGATGATGCAAGTCGTTTGAAAACCCTATCCAATTTACTGATTTTTTTACGATTTTAAAAGTAGTTTTTAAGTATATTATTTTTTTTAATCTATCTCTGTCAAAAATCTAGAGCTGGATTCCTTAGCTAATTTTATAAAGTCTTTTTAAATAACAAAATGAAAATTAAATAAAAAGATAATAATTTTTTTTTTAATTGAACACATAGAGCCACTTTTTAATTAATTAATAGATTTTTTATTACTCTTCCTATTTTTCAGTTTTTATTGAATTCACAATACAGAACACTCCTTTAGATAATTTCTTTTCCTCTGCTAAAGATAACGAGAAATAATTTTTAAAGTCCACCGTCCTATATTAAATAGCCTTTCAAGAAGAAATGATTTTTTTCTTAAATGTATTCATAGATGGCAGCACTACCGAAAGTTTTGCATTGATTTTCGCTTTTCGTGAATGGATTTTGTATGCCAAACTTATAGCTTTGTATAGTAATTACGTATAAACGACTAATTCATTTCATAGATGTATGAAATGTGAGCAGGTCCTGGCTACCACAATCCACAAATCACATGGACACCTGGGGCTCATGCCTTGGATACAAAACTTCTAAGGGACACGAAAATTTTCATAATTTCATCCAGATTTCCAAGAAAAAAAATCATAATTGTGAGAAAATGTGGTCTTTGAAATATTAATGCGATGAAATGACAAAAATATGTCTCAATATCTATATTATAAAGGCTAAACGTATATGTGCGTAACGCATACGTCATTTTGTGAATGGCAACACTTTCCCATGCAATTTCGGTTTTGTAATTTTTGCTACTGCAAATTTTACACTTCCAAACATCGCATATTTTACATTTTTACACCGTCGGATAGAGAAGAAAATGTACTTTTAAATGCAATTTGTTTGAAAGCTGTATTTCAATTTATTTATGAGATATTAATTTTTATTATATTTTTAGTACGAGTTTTGTAATTATGGCAACAGAAACACTCCATTTGCCTCTCAAAATTGAAAAAAAAAAAGAAAAGAAAAGAAATTAAAACGCGTCTGTTATAAAATCCGATGAATTTCGCTTTTATTTCGTTTAATAATTTGAATAATTGTGTTTTATAGCATTTTGTTAATTTTAGCTTAAAATGATACTTGAAATAATGAAAAAAAAATAGAAATTAAATTGCACAACACTTTCCCATGCAATTTCGGTTTTGCAATTTTCGGAGCTGCAAATTTTACGCGTCTAAACAACGTTTTAATTTTTACACCGTCGCGTCGTGTAGAGAAAAAAAATGAATTTTCAAATGCAATTTGTTTGAAAACTGTATCTCAATTTATTTTTGATACATCATTTATTTGTTTGTTTGTTTGTTTGTTTGTTTGTTTGTTTTTTTTTCTAATTTTTAGTACCAATTTTTTAATTGTGCAACAAAATCACTTTTTTTGTCTCTCAAATTAAAAAAAAAAAAAAAAGATAGAAAGAATGAAAAAGGAAGAAAAAATAATAGAAATTAAAACGCGTCTGTTATAAAATGCGGTGAATTTCGGTTTTATTTCGCTTAATAATTTGAATAATTGTATTTTATAGCATTTTGTTAATTTTAGCTTAAAATGATATTTGCTTGAGAGTTAGACTGACCAATATAAGATGAATTTTTTACTGTAACTAATTTTGTAGATTTATTATAAATAAATAAAACAGTTCTTTTTTAAAGATTTTCTTTCGTCGAATTTCGACGGGTTCTACCTCGTTTAGTTAAATGCCCATTTTAACAAACAATAGAAAAAATATTTTATTTTTATCCTGGTACACTGTAAAAAAAAATTCAAGAGGTTACTAAAAATTTCTTAGTAAATTTGTATTCCACAGAATTTTTTAGTAACCATTACAAACTTTTTTTTTTTTTTTTTTTTTTTGCAAGTGAAACAAGCATTTCTTTTGTAAACTGAACAAAAGAATTTTTTGTATAACTAACTTAAAAATTTTTAGTATGAGCCACCAAGCAAATTTTAGTAATAACTCCAAAATTACTTTTAATAACCATTACGTGCAACCGAAGCGAAGGAGCTTCCTTCGAGCTGCATCCAGACTTCTGAAGGGGAAGATTTTCGGCAAAACCGCAATAGATGGCAGCACTAAACATTCTTAACTGCTCCGACAGGTTTTTCATAATCCCTTTATTAACGAGACACTACAGACATTCGGGGTATATTTGGCGGTGACAAGTTTCGAACCCGGGACCTTTCAGCCTGGAGTCCGTTACTATAACCACTATGCTATCAAGGCCACACCAACTGAGTTTTAGTAAGAGCTATTAAAAATATAAAACTATTAACTCTATTCGTTGCTAACTTTTTTCTAGTAATTCTAGCAGATTTTCTAGTAACCGACTAAGATTACTAAAATTTTTTTAGTAATTACAAGGATCACTAAAGTTTTTTTAGTAGATCGACCTTTTTTTTTTACAGTGTACCGTTTTTCAGTTTTCCAGGAAATTTTATTTTTTGAGATGATACATCTCGAATAAGTATATAATATGTATTAAAAAAAAAAAAAAAAAAAAAAACTAGGATTGGTAAATCAACCAATCAAGGAGACACGAAAATAGGAAAGTGCATTTACAAATTCATTTTTTAACGGAAAGATATAAAATTGGAAGGCATTTCTATGGAAGCAATAGAATCGAACTGAATTTTCATTTTTTTTTATCAATAAATTTTCTATTGAGTTTTAAGTAATTTCGATCAAGTGACAATCACGATTTCCACCGCACTTTAAGCGGTTATTCTTTTTTTTTTTTTTTTTTTTTTTTTGCGAAGAAATTCGATTCAAAACGCCCACTTTGACACTATTTTCTGAAAAATCTATTGCATTTGCAAAAAAATGGGAAAATGAGTGCGATTAGATAGTTTCTGAAGAACAACATCTGCTAGTTTCATGCATTTCTAAAAAAAATAAATTAAAACGTATGTTAAAAAGTTAAATTTTTGATTTAAGAACGGCCTCAATTATAACAAAAACATTTACATAAAAATAAATATTAATTAAAAAAAATAAATATCGCAATCCAAAGTGCTTAAAAAAAGTCTATAAACATGAAAAAAAAACTGAAATAGGTAATTATTGATCAGAATTTCTCGTAGAAGATGATTTTTAACAACATATATACAGAAATTTAGTCGGTCCGTTCTATAACCAAGTTTTTGTACGAAAAGGGCCTGGCCGAACTCTTAGCTTTTATATCGAGTCGGGCTAATTCCGAGATTTTACTTTTTGTATCAACGGTGTAATATAAAAAAAAAATTCTAAGGATCGAATATTCAACGTTACACTGGGACGGGCTGTAAAGTCTTAGCCCTCTTTAGATTATCACCTAAGAGGTTGGTAGCGTAGAGTGCCGCTCGGTAAATAATCAAGGCTAGGTTATTAAATGGAGACTCAATTTATTTACGAAGAAACACAAAGATCCTCTGAAATAATACGTACAGCATTCAAATTATAATAAAGCACATAGGCTCTTTAACCAACCAGCTTCAACTTTAGTTCAGTTAGAGTTCCTTAAACCCAAAGTTCGTAATTAACATAAAGTCGTTAGATGATTCGTTATCTTACACAAGATGTAGAAGTTAGAACGTCCTCTATCGAGCTATTTACTGCTCACTAAAAGTCACAGATAATCACTTTATCTAACCTCTCAAGACGAGAGATAATCACTAACACTCCTGGCGAGAGTATACTCAGCGTTTCTAACAGGCCTCTGCGATCAGATCAGCCTCTAAGATCCTCTTGCGGGATCTTCTCTTCCAGCTCTCTTTCCGAGCTGCTTCACTCAATCCGAGAGAACATTGCACTCCTCTCTGGCTTCCTTCTCTTAGCCCGATCCAGGTATTTCTCTAGACCCCCCCTTAGAGGTCACAAACCAATCTCGAACATTAATGATCTTTCTCTCATTAAATGAATAGTAAAATCGTGCTCCTATTGGCACCTGAGCTTCGCTTCAGACCGCCTAGTAACGGCGCCAGGATGTCTGGCTAGCCGGCAGTCTCGTATTTTCACTTTGCGTCGGAGTGTCATCAAAGGGCGACGCAGGTGGTCGGCCCATTCATCCGACTGTCTCCGACCTGTTGGTTTCATTGATCGATAATGGTATAGCGATTATTTATAATGTCGCCACCAGTTTCACTTTGTGAATAAGAGTCACTTTAAATTTACAGTTTTATGGCAAAGCCTATCTCAGAAATAAATGCATATTTCTGCTATTTTGCTTTAAAAACCAGTGATAATTCTGATTTATCACAGGGCCTATATTTTTTTGTTTTGTATCGGAATGGGCCGGACAAGGAGATCTTTGTTAGGCTTGGACTGGACATAATAATTGCGGTCTGTGTAGACTGTTTATTGTTTGTAGTGTTTGCGTTGTTAGATGTTTTTGTAACACTATTTTATTCTTTGAAACTATAAATTATCAAAGTAAAAAAAGCAGAAGAAAAGGTCCATAATGAAAAAAATCAATCTATTTCAGAACACGCTTTTTAAAATAAACGAAGAATACTTATAGATAAAATGTTAAAATGCATACAAAAATATAAAACCTTTTTTGGGTATAATTTCTTCATTTTAAACAAAGGAATAAAGTGTTATCAAAAAAATCTACAACTCAAAATTATGTTTGGGAATTACAATTAATCTTATTAAGAAAAAATAAAAAATAAAAAGTAAAAAAAGTTTTAAATTGAGAATTACCAAATAAATTTCTTTTTGGAAAATTTATAATTAAGGATCGACAAAGCAAGTTTTTAAAGCCGAAACCGAATTTCAGTAATTGGTAGTAATAGTTAATAACAATAAATAATAGAATATAAAGTTTGATGACACTTAGTACATTAGTTCTTGTACAAAATCCTGTAAATCTCGAAAAATGCAACATAGCAACGTTACCTGTTTAACGATTTGCACGGGCTTGCGGAATGGTTCCGAATTTTCTAACGGGCCGGGCCGGCAGAATTAGAATGATTTTTTTCACCGGGCCGCACTGACAAACATCATAAACGGGCTATTCCGGCGAAAAAAAAAAAAAATGAACGAGCCACAAGGACCGGGCCGATAAAAAATTTTAACGGCCCTACCGGGCTGTTATAAAGATTTACACAGAAACGATAAAATCGATAAAATCTGAGCTATTTTCAATGAATATGGCTTTAACGAGAATAACTATAAATGTGTGTCACGAGCCGATACTAGTTTGACAACCTCAAAATCAGCATCGGACTGTTACGTTGTGTGTAACCTGGGCTTAGTATTTTTTAGCAGACTCTTGCCGGGCCGAAATCAGACTTGCATTGTTTTCTACATATAGACGAGCCGCGCCGGAACTAGACTTAATAGTTTTCAAGATATGTAGATCAGACAACATGATATATAAAACTATTAATAGCGATAAAGAACTTGTAAACAGGCCTGGCCGAACTTCTGAGTTTTACAACGGGCCGGGGCGGGCCCGGCACTGAGCCGTGCAGATTTCTCCGACTTATATCCACGTCCAACTAAATCTGAAAATCGTTTAAAATCCGTACATTACTACTTGGTATAGAGCTAGTGCAGAAATCGTGAAAAATGTTAGCATAGCCACGCCACACATCTGCCGCGCAATTCACACCAAAACTTAATCGGCAACAACTTATGTCAACGTCTAATTGAATCTGAAGTTTGAAGAAAATCCGTGCATCAGTTCTTGAGATAGAGTTTTTACGGAAATCGTGAAAGACACAGCATAGCAGCGCCATTTTTTGGAAGATTTACACAAGCCTTATTTAAAATAACTTATGTAAATGTCTAACTGAATCTAAAGTTTTATTTTATTCTGTGCATTAATTCTAAAGTTAAGAGCGCCCACAAAATTTGTATCATACACTGACAAACTCACAAAAAGACATTTCCTAAAAACAGTCAGTGTTACGGACCTTCAAAAATATAAATCTGTCAAAAACCTGAAGTCGAATTTTTTCACGAATCCAATACTCTTTTCTTGTAAAGATAAAGAAAAGTAAAACTAGTGAGTGATTAAAAATCGAAGCGTCAGTTCAATAGTTATTTTTGGACGTATACATAAACACATATATGTAAAAGAATTGTATAACCTCCTTTATTGGAAGTTAGTAAAATATATAATAATAAATATATAATTCGGTTTGTTAAAAATATAATTCGTTAATGCCTCGAATACTACTACGCAAATATAAGCATGCTTCTCGTAAATAATAAATAATAAATAATTTAAAATGAATATTAAATAAACATGTTAAATATTTTTGGTTTGAATTTGGTTTTTGGGAAAATCATAATGTGAAGAAATACAAAAGTTCAGATTATCATAATACCAAATAAGTTTTCTTAAGTTATTTTTTTAAAGCCATGGTTTTAGTGTTTAATAAATGTCTTCTATCAGTGCATCAATTTTCGTCATGGTCAGTTTTAAAGACCCTTCAATCTTCAATGAGACATTGCATTAAAATTACTTTAACTACTCATAACGTAATTCTCCATCATTTATGTTGTAAAGTTGTATTTAAATATAAGCATGCTATATTTGTAATAATGATTGCAAATTAAAAATTGTTATTTTTATTTAAATATGAATACACTACTATTCTGTGAAAGAACCATTTATTGATATTTGTTTTTGATTAATTTGCAAGTTAAATGTTAAACATTTTGAAAACCTCTGTACAATGAACATGATTTCGGTTGGTACATAAATAATCTCGGGATACTCAGGATACATAAATAATTACACAATAATATATAAATTTCTATGCTTATAAACCTGTACAAAATAATGTTTTATTAATCCTTTGTAAATTTTAGTCTAAACAATATATGCACATGCCCGCATATTCAAAATCATAAATATTCTTCCAAAGGGGAGAAAAGTTTGTAATTACCATATTAAGATTCTCATTGATAACAGTGTTGAATTCAGGGGATGGCCCGGGGGAGGGAACATTCCCCCGCGGACCAATAAAATGTCCCCCCCCCCGCCCGGAAAATTTGAAATTGTGTGTTTTTAATGGTCAAAATGTACGATCCCCCCCCCCCCTCTCCGGAACTTTATAATGTCAGAATAATGCCGGAGCCAATGAAATCCCTCCCGGAGAAAATTGTTTGAATTCAACACTGATTGATAGTAAAAATTTCGTCTGTGAAAATTTCGTTTGCAATCGAAATTCAAAAAAGAATCTAACTTCTGTTTCGTACAGCAATTTTCGTTTTGGTCCAACATCAGATTATATTTTCATTGTGCTGGTTTTTTTTTTTTTGTTTTTTTTTTTTTTTTGTTTTTTTTTTTGTTTTGTTTTGTTTTGTTTAACAGTATAAAATGATACATAAATTGTGTCAAAAAATTTAATTGCAAAGTTACTCTAAATAAACATGTAATCTCCAGTAAGGACAGCTTTACAATCAAAAGTCCAATATTTGATATACTCAATCGTAAATACAATTAATGAAAATCTGAGTTGTAAATCAATAAATAGAACGAACTACTTACATAATAAAATTCACTCTCAAATGAATATCACGGGTGGCTTAAAATTTACCCGAACTTTGATAAAATATATACAAAAGATCTAAAAAAATAATGTTTCGATCAATGTATAACGTTATAAAATAAAAATCTTGCCATTAAATGTGTTTTAAAGTTAATTGTTGCTTCAAAAGTTCCACTTATAATGATAGATCTTGTTTTACATATTTGTCATGCTGCCTAACTTTACAGTTATTATCGGCATATTTTTTTTTTAATTTCCTATATGGTATAGCGCAACAAGTTCTGTTACAATTCAATAATTCTTTTGATACATTATCATTCGATGTTGAATATCAGCCATTCTTTCAATAGACAAACATCACATTACATTTCTTTGTACTACTACATTGCGTTTCTTTCTATGGTTCTTTAAAAAGCACTGGATACGGAAAAAATCTAAATAATTCATTCTGTTTATCATATAGTAGTTTTTGTTGCTCTCTAAGCAACGTTATAATTATAAAATCTAGAACTTTATAATTGTAACAGTTCAGCAAAAAAGCCTAAGTAAAACAGAAACATTCATTCTAATCCTTATCATATGAGCCGTTGAAAAGTTAAGTTTGCATTAGCTTTCAGAAACGAACCCTATAAAACAAAACAGACAGGCTCGTATTATGCTTTTGTGAATCTTACATCTGCTGTTTTAACGAAGCAGCTTGAAATCTACAGAAATGTATTTTGAGTATGAAATGTATTTTCAAAATACAAAATACTTGAAAAAATCATTTCAAAATACTTTCGTTTAGTCAGGTTAAAATACAAAAGACATATGTATTTTGAAAATGTACTTCAAATACATGTATTTTCGATACTGCCCATCTCTGTATAATCCAAGAATATTGGAAATATAATGGACGAAAAGCAGATAAATGTAACATCATGTGAATTTGTAGAAACATATTGAAACATTATAAAAAACTGACTGGAAATATTGGCATATTTTAACATTTTAAAGTTGTCTGATTTTGTTTTCGCCATCTTTAAATCTATCCCATATATATGTGCGTGTGTTTATGCGTGTATATTAGGATTTTCACACAATGTTTAGGTCCCTAGACCTCATTCTTAGTGGCGAAATTGGATTTATCTCTAATCTTCATTTAGTTTTTGTTGGTGGAATGTGTACCTGACTTCGAAATCTATCTCCACCTGTAGGCCAAGATAGCAAAGGTTTTTTACATTTTACTCCTTGTATATAAACTCTATGCCTCATATATCGAGCTGTACGAAAGATTTCGTATACTATTCTCCTTATTAGCGAAAATTGCTGAATGGAATTTTCAACTGAAGTATACATAATATACACTCTTAAAACGAAAGAGTGGATTTGATTTCTCAGGAGAGAGTTGCAATTTATTGGATCGTAAGTGAGTTGTTTTTTTAAACGTTACACTGAGAAAAAAAATATGCCGCGTTCAACTAGAACGAATAGTTAGTCACTTTCTAAATACCTAAACTAGAAATATAGATGTCCAAACTATGCGAGTAGGGTAAACAACTTAGCTGAATAGGCGAAATGACTTGACATTTCTAGTCTCTTCTTTTCTAGGAGACGAAACGACATTGAACCGTTTCAGTAGCGAGAAATTATCGCTTGATTTTAGGAATGATTTCTTAAGCTATAATTATAGTTACTAAATCAAATCTCTTGTGTTCGCATCTATTTGAAGAGAGTTTTAGATAAATTTGACAGCGAAAATATCGGAAAACGTACTTGAATTCTAGTAAGAGACTCTGGAACTGTCTAAGAAATGGAACTAAAATTTATAAGGATGACATGGAACTATTTTTTCTAGAGCCATTACTTAGATTCTATATGCCAGAACCATACTTTTTTCTCAGTGTACCCATCTTGATTTAAATTTCTTATTTAAATTACGCATCTTGATTTAAATTGCCTAACCCTTTATCTACCGACGGCACTTATAAGTACCATTAAAATGACTTATTATAAAATTCTTTTAATGCGTCAATTAGTTGTAATACTGTTTAGAATGAGTTACAGATACATTACTTTATTTTGTTCCAAAAACATTATTGGTTACACAAAACAAAAATATATTTAAAACGATGATTTCTTTTGCCTTTGTATCTTTTCAGCTTTCTTGGCGCTGAGGGAAGGGGATGGGGATTTTTCAATTCGGAAATATTTCTATATTTATGTTATAAGAACATCATATTTGTACATTTTGTAATTCTACAAAATACTAAGAAACCAATTTGAAATACTAAAAGATTTGAGTGGAATTATAAATATTGCACAAAATCCCTGTAAATTCAAATTTAATTAATCCTTCTAAACCCTTCAGTCCTTCGAAAATCATTCAAAAAATTATTAAATTATCATGTAAGTATTTTAGTTTAGTTTAAAAAATTACGTAAAAGGCTTTAGAATGTAAAATTTTCATGAATTCATAATACGGTAGATAAAGGGTTAAAAACAACTCGTTCATTCGAGTTGTTTCAACTCTTTAATGAGACTGACTTTCAAATCGTGAGATGAGTGGATTTCGACTCAACTTGTGGGATGAGGTTTTAACAGAATATGTATTTCTAGGCTGAATTAAACTTTGGCATGCATGTAGTAACCGTATTTACTCGTGTATAACGCGCACTTTTTCTCCCAAAATTTAAGGCAAAAACCCTGGGTGCGCATTACAGATGGAATATTTTTTTACTGCTTTATGTTATCAAACGATATACCTATGAATCAAGAAATGTATTTATAGAAGAAATTAAAACTAGATTCTTGCTGAATAGAAACATTCCTGCTTCATTATTTCACTCCTTGCACTTTTTTACACAAAAGTGGTCGTAACATTATTTAAACATTACTTAGCAATCCTCATTGCCGCTACTGCTTTTTGTAACGTGTACAGATAAAATTTTAGCAAGAATACAGATTTCTGCAACTTTACATTTGTAAAATTATAGGTAGGGGGAACTGGGGGACATTCATACAGCTTTTTTTTTTTTTAAAAAATTTTGATGTCTAGAAAGCAGAAATTTAAAGTTATTTTTCTATGTGATGTCAGCACAACCTATGTAGTGTGTTATAAGAATATACAATCGTTGTTTTATATATTATTTTTGCATGTAATTTTAAAAAAATCAAAAAAAGTAATTTGTATCAATGTGCCCCATCCCCGGGGCAGATTGATACACTTTGACACGTCTGGGAAAAATGGAAACAAAATAACACCAATGCATATTTTTCATAGAAAAATAGTTAGCAAACCATTTTATATATATTTATAGACATTAAGATCGCACACAATTTATTTGTAAGCGATATTAAGACAATCAAAATGAAATGTATAATGACCTGATGTTCTGGCTGTTCCTTGTCTGTTTCTTGGCTGTGGTAACTTTGTCATATCTAGCACTTTAACCCCAGAATTATCTTTTTTCTTAGGAAAGGTGAAAGAATTACCAGGTTTTCTGTTTATAAATCGGTTTACAAACAGAAAATAAAGGATAATTATATTAAAAATTATGTTTATAATATAATTATTATGTACTGTTCTGCAGCTTGTTTCTCTTACTTAACATTTCTCATGTCGATAATGCTTTTTTCTCTGGAGAATCGATATAAGTTTGAGATTTGCCATGCTGCCGTCCATTTCTTTTGTTAATTCTACTAGCACAAGATATTGTGTAAGTTTGTACGTCTTCTGTTTGCAAATATACTATAAAATGTTCTAATATAAAGAAATTACAGCTATTTCACTTCAATAAAAACTAATAGTAGAGATTTTTGACGAAAAATGGTTGAATTAAGGAGTTTATGGTAAAAAAAAAAAAAAAAAAAAAAAAAAAAAAGGTAATGAAAAAATGAACTAGAAAAGGATTTAGGTTGTATCAATGTGCCCCGACAAAGACTGTATCAATGTGCCCCATACAGCTATTTTGAATAAAATGAGTCGCAAATACAACACTTCATAATTTATCTAACAATAAGGAATGAGGAACTGATAAAGAGTAGCTTTACTTGCCAGGGAGGGTATTCTTTTCGGTTAAAAATACTGGAACAGTTGTATAATACCATTTCAATTGTACAACTTAAATTTACTTTTGACTTACAAAAACAATTAATCACCCATCCCATTTCATCAAACTATTTAATCATTCCAAAACTTTCCGTATGTAGTTAATTTCACTAGTATCACCTTTTGGAGCTGTTGTGAAACTTCCTGTAATGACCCTGTGTGCTGTACAGGGGGTGTATATATGTGCCCCAAGTATCAATGTACCCCAGTTCCCCCTATTTTTAAAATTTATTATTATTATTATTGTTTTATTTACAATGTAGACGTTCTTAAGCATTTCGTTCGCAAGTGGCGTCACTATATCACGATCCTCACTCTATACACGAAGTCTAAACAAATAAGGAAAATCATGCGTTAAGCATAGATTATGAAACACTTTCCAATGCTTTCTGAAATCTTTAACAAAATATTGTTATTTAGGGAAATAAGACGCTACTGTCCATAGCCAAATATTTATTCCAATACTTTGGAACAGCGCTGAAATTGATCCGTCGGTTGATATATATATATACTATATAATGGGAAAATTTGGTTTAGCAAGAAAATGCCTATCTGTTTGAAATTTCTCTTGCAGCACTTTATTCTAATAGACGAAAAATACTTGAATGCTTTTGTTCAGCCCTGTAATTTACCTAGTACCTTTATTACAGTATTTTTCTAAAATTTAGTTCAAACAAACACACTCTAAAAACTATTTAAATCACAATTCCAGATATTATCATTTATGGAGGGAGACCATGTAGCTAATTCTTTGTGTGACCCTGTACATCATTTTATCTATATTCTATTAACATTTCTTAGTAAACTGAAAGCAGTTAAACGTAAAAATGCCTAACTTATTTTAAAAACACCTTTAAGTTAATTACCCTCAAATTCAGTAACCTTTATGAGCTCTTTTGTGTAACCCTGTATATCAACTATAACATTTATATACACCATATAATTTGCAGACATTTAGTAAAACTTAATATCATTATTGAAAACGCATTTCAATCATCCATCAGCTATCATCGAGAATACACAAGATTTCGGATAAAAATGTAATGTTTGAAATGTTTTATGTGTCTCTGTAAATGCTATGCACTTCATGCGTTAAATATTATGTGTCAGCGGCGTATATCAATTTTATTATACTTGAAATTCTTTAACATAATTAAAATATGTCGCAAATAGTTCCTCCCTTTATTATTGTGTAATGGAATCCTTTTGAGTGGCCCTGTAAATGAATAATAACTAATATTTTGACAGCATATTTTACAGAATTCGTATTTTAGTGCACTTTGCGAATCCATGTAAATTTGAATAATTTTAACAGAATGTAGCAGCTTTAAAATTCATTTTAAACGATTTTTTCCCATTGGCCGTAATGTATCGGAAAATTTTTGAATATCCCTGTAAATAAACTAATCATAGTAGAAACTTCATTTTCAATAGGGTTTGTGCTGGGGTAAACATCAATAACATATAAAAATTTCAGAGCAATCCGAGTGTATTTATGGTAGTTAGAGCGCGGCCAGACGGCCAGACAAACGAATGTATAAACACTTTTCAACTTTGTTGGAAAGTGTTTAAAAAAAAAAGAATTTCGACTTCTTTTTTAGCCTCAATTTTGTAGATCTTTTTTTGTTTCAATTTTCTTTACTAAAATTCATTTGATCATTCATTCCCTTGCATGTCAAATATATGGTGCGCTTTATATATCAAACAATCGCCATTTTTAGCACTTTCCAACAAAGTTGAAAAGTGCTTATGCATTCGGTTTGTCTAGACGTCTGTCCGTCTGACCGGATGGCCGTCTGTCCGTCTGTCCGTCTGCCCGCGCTCTAACTCCCGTAAATATACTCGGATTGCTATGAAATTTTTATACGTTATTGATGTTTACCCTAGCACGATACCTATTGAAAATGAAGTATCTACCATGATTAGTTTATCTACAGAGAGAATCAAAAGTTTCCCATTACATTACGGCCTATGGGGAAAAATAGTTAATATACTCGGATTGCCATGAAATTTTAGGACGTTATTGATGTTTACCCTAGCATGAACGCTATTGAAAATGAAGTTTCCACCATGATTAGTTTATCTACAGGGCGAATCAAAAGTTTTCCATTACATTACGGCCCATGGGGAAAAATCGTTAATATACTCGGATTGACATAAAATTTTAGGACATTATTGACGTTTACCCTAGCACGAACGCTATTGAATATGAAGTTTCTACCATGATTAGTTTATCTACAGGGCGAATCTAAAGTTTTCCATTACATTACGGCCCATGGGGAAAAATCGTTTATATACTCGGATTGCCATGAAATTTTAGGACGTTATTGACGTTTACCCTAGCGCAAGTCCTATCGAAAATGAAGTTTCTACCATGATTAGTTTATCTACAAGGCGAATCAAAGTTTCCCATTACATTATGGCCTATGGGGAAAAGTCGTTAATGTACTCGGATGGCCATGAAATTTTAGGACATTATTGACGCTTACCCTAGCACAAGTCCTATCGAAAATGAAGTTTCTACCATGATTAGTTTATCTACAGGGCGAATCAAAAGTTTCCCATTACATTACGGCCTATATGGAAAAATCGTTTCAAAAGAATTTTAAAGATGTTATACCCTATCAAACATATTAAAATATACATTCTATAAAATATAAGGTGAAAATGTAGCTATTATTCATTTTCATGGCCACACAAAAGAATTCCATTAGATAATGGTAAAAGGGCGAATTATATGTGACATATTTTAAATATATTAAGCTGTTTCATGTATAATAAAATTGATATATGTCACTGAGGCTTAATATAAATTATATGCTACTGTCTTGCATAATATGAATTACATAGCATTTACAGGGCCACACAAAAGATTTCAAATAGTCTATTCTTTCCGAAATACCGTATATGTGTCCGATGATGGCTGATGGAGGGATGAAATGCATTTTAATTATGATATTCGCGTTTATATTTCGCTAAATATATGTACATTATATGGTGTGTATAAATGTTACAGTTGATATACAGGGCTACTTAAAAGAGCTCGCCAACGTTACTGAATATGAGCGTAAATTATTTAAAGGTGGTTCTTAAATAAGCTATGCATTTTTACGCTGAGCTGCATTCAATTTACTGAGAAATGTTTGCAGAATATAGATAAGGGGATATACAAGGCCACGAAAAGAATTCGGTACATGGACGCCTATGAATGATAATTTATGAGAATGTGATTTCAGTTGTTTCAAAAGTGTTTTAGTTTACAATAAATTTTAGCCTAATGCTGACGTGTAATAAAGGTACAATGTAAACTACAGGGTTGAACAAAAGTATTCAAGTATGTTTCCATCTAATAGTATGAAATGCTGAAAAAGAAATTTCAAGCTACTGGGTATTTTCTTGCTAAACTAAATTTTCCCATTATATCAACTGACATATGAAATACAGAGCTGTTCAAAGGTACTGGAATACATATTTGGGTATATTTGGCTATACACTATTATTTCCCTAAATAACAAAGTTTTGTTAAAGATTTCATTAAGTGTTGGAAAGTGCTTCATAATTTATGCTTAACGCATGATTTTTCTTACTTGTTCTAAAATACTGGGTGCGCAGTATACACGAGTAAATACGGTAATAGAAACAAATCCATATTATACACAGGACTTCTCAATGAATTCTGATAATTTTCCTATCGTAGATAAGTACAGCTGAAATTGGGTTTTCTAATTTTTGAAACGTTTCCAAATGGTTGAAACAGACATAATATTTTAACTTATTAAGCGGTATAGTTTTGTTACATTATTCTGAATGAAGATGTTGGAAAGTGTTTCATAATCTATGCTTGACGCATGATTTTTCGTTCTTTTTAGGTGCGTTCGTAATTATGTAAATACGTAGCACCCATAGTTGTCGTTCAGTCTTTCCGTCTGTCTGCATGTAACAGGGTAAAAAGTACCCAACCGAATCGTTTGAAATTTAAAATATATAACTATTGCATAATTTTGTCGAGTCGTTTTGAATTTTATGAAAATCGAATGTATGGTTTAATTACAGGAACAATCAAAAGTATTCCGTTACTTTACGGCCAATAGAAAAACATAGTTTTAAATGCATTATAAGGAAGTTATACACTTTCCAACATAATAAAATTGATATACACTTTTTTAAATATATACTAAAATATACATTATGTACCATCTGTAGTGCACAGAATATTTGTTATCAATTTACAGGACCACAAAAAAGTATTCCATTACATAATGGCATTGGGTAAACATTGTTTAGGGCATATTTTAATTATATTAAACTATTTAACATTTTTTAAAATTGATATACGTTGCTGAGGTTTACTACAAGTTACTTCCATTATACTAGAAAAAAGATAGTATTTATAAGGACACTCAACAGATTTTGGCTACTATACAGTATCCGAAATACTGTATACAAAAATCTGTATCTATACTTTTTTAAGTTCGTTATAATACAAACGCACTTCATTTGGTATGTTTGACGTGCAATTTCCAACTTTTTTTTTTTTTTTTTTTTTTTTAGATTATTTGTGTGTGGTAAAAAAAAACTTAAAAATTTCTCAATCACTGTCCGCATGCGTATTTTCAAACGAAGATCTGAGCGGCAGTTAGCACTATAAGGTGACTTTTAGCGTTGAGGCGATCAAAGGGAACCGTTAACTGGAGATGACATAACACTAAATCCTCGAAAGGGAATTCGCTTCCGAAGGTATTGACTTCAGCCACAATTTCCTGTAGACCCAATGACAGGGAGACACGAAAACGAATTTGCTAGCGACAATAAAGGAGAAAAATCGAGGAATGCTGAGAAAGTGTAGGGAAACCACCGCTTATCATGGAATTTATCTTACGTCGAAGTGACAGCAGATTTCCGGAAGGGGCTATTTGTTAGAGAAAAGTTTTGCAGTTCTAGAAAAAAAATGGCACTTATAAATTTTGTTTACTTTTTCTACCAATTTATCGTAAAAATGTGCCTTCCGTAATATAAGCGTAAATAGAACTCTTCTGGCATGTAGATCGCCATTTATACGAGTTTTATACATGTGCTAATTCCGAAGCATTCTTATTCTTTATTGGAAAAAAGTATTTCATTAAATAACTATTAAGAACTTACATTAGAGAGCATAAATATTCGCAAGTTAATGTTAAACCAATGGAAGTGTTCTTTGCAAATTTCTCGTTTGCATTTAAATACTTTTAAATGATTCTTTTTATATTGGATATGATCGAAGTCTAACGTTGTATCTTTCTACCTTTTCTTTAGCACATTTCAACGTATCTAAAAAGTGTATTTGAATTCGGATTGTCTGCTCGTCTCCAAATGCTCTAACCCGCAAAAATATACTTAGCTTGCTATGTAGTTTATATTTAATATTGTGTATTACTGTGGCATATTCGGTATTAAAAATGAAGTGCGTATCATTTATAGTTAGTTTTTAGGGACACACAAAAGAATCCCGTTGCATTAGGATCCATTTGTCCTATGCTGGTCTATAGTCTATTATTTTGTTATATTATAAGTACATTGACACTTTCTGGTAAAACCAATAACTTTTAATTAACAGTAAGAAAATTAATAAACCGATTAATTTTCTTTCTGGGAAACGCTTCCACTCTTTCATGCCGATTTTTTTATTTGGGGATTGCTTAATTTACAGATTTACTTATTGTTTGCATTTAGAAGTAGTTTTCTGTAATTATCTAGAATCTGTATTATGCAATTAGGGGTACACGACATTTCGGTCCCGCCGGCGTTTCGGTCCCTGGCCATTTCGGTCCCGAGACATTTCGGTCCCTGGCCATTTCGGTCCCGAGACAATTAGGTCCCAAGACATTTCGGTCCCGAGACAATTCGGTCCGTGGCCATTTCGGTCCCCAGTAACTTTGGTCCCTTGCCATTTCGGTCCCTTGTTGTTTCTTTGTTCGCTACCTTATAAGTCAGATTCTAATTATTAAGTTCAACATTATTCGGGCCTTTTTTAATTTTCTTTTAATTCTCCCCCTCCCTCCTCCCAAATTTTATAAAAAGTTGAATATAAGAGTCCAATAAATTTCAACTTTTATAACTCATGATAATGAAATCACAGCGAGCTGAAAATTTTGTTTGATTAAACAATGTTACATAAGTTTAGGGGATATTGTCTTTTGCTTTTAGTAGTATTATTATTAATCAGAATAAATATTTTAAATTTTATTATCAATTACTAGTATCAGTATTTTATATAAACTTCTATAAACTACTATAAACTAAAAAGTATTTTATATAAATCATATATATTTTATTTATATTTTATATTTTTTACGTACATTTTTTACTGTTTACGTATTGTTTACTGTATACTGTTTACGTACATTTTTTAGAACCTTTAAATTAGCATTAATAAAATAATAATAAAAAACTGTGCTTATTTTTTTCTTTCAATTAGTTTAATAATAAATGTCTTTAATAATTCAATTAGACCGTTATAAGTTATAATATATACATATTTCCTCAAATCACTCATCTACACCCTCTTCTTTGATAATTCAAAAATGAGATATATTTATTGAAGAACATTTTTTTTTCTTATTATTTTTATAATACAAAGCTGCATCTTATAAATTTGTTTTCATAAGTTACTTCCGATTATTAGCATTGCGAAAGCAATTGTGATTTCGTAACTGGGCATGCTATAAAAAAAAATGTTTTTAAAAATTTGCCTCAGCCACTTTATATATATATATATACAGGGTGATTCAGCTCGTCGGTGACAAACTTTAAGGATCGATAGAGCACACCTAGACGAACATTTTTGAATGGGGAATGTAGGGTCCCTGACGCGATGGTAAGGCGCTAGGCGCTTTCGAAAATTTGGGTGCCGAAATTCGAAACGTCATAAAAACTAGGGAAATGGTTAGATTTTCTTGTTTGTTGCGTCGAAATGATTCTGTTTGTTTAGACTTTCTTCAGTACCAATTTGATAAGCGTATCTCTTAAAACATGGATAGGGGGCGCTGCAGACTTTGGAGAGCTAGACAACAACTTTAAGCCCGTTATTTTGATAATTTAACACATGCTCGCCAAAGTTTATACTCTAACTTAAAGTTTGAACCCAAAAGTAGAGCCCTGCAAAAAGCGTAAGAGCCGGAATAAAATGTCAAAGTACAGGGTGGTCGAAACTCGAAGGCTCCTAAGAGATAAACAAACAGATTTCTTGACTTATGGCATGCATTTTCATGATTCTGTTTGCTGGGGCTCTCTGAAACTCAGTTGAACGGTACAAAAAGAAACATCGATAGGGGGCGCTTTGGGCAAAAAACATAATTCGTTGACATTTCGGACGCTAACTGGAAACGGGGCGCTACGATCAGTTAGTAATAATGAAAACACATTTTCTACCTCTGCTCAACACTTCTGAATAAATTTAGACCAAAAACATCAATGATACTGGAAATTTATTTACAAAAAATAACACTACAGAAGATGCTCGAAATTTCGACCTTGGGCCATGATGCAGGCTTCGCACCTCCGTCGCATTGAGGAGTGTGTGTTTCCAACAATGCCAGGAGTATCTCTGATCTGCCCTGCAGCTGCCACAATGCGTGCCACAAGTTCTTCAGCACTGCTGACAGGTGTATGGTATACCTCGGCCTTCAGGTAACCCCAAAGGAAGAAATCCAAGCAGGTGAGGTCTGGTGATCGGGCAGGCCAGTGAACTGGACCCCCACGCCCGATCCGCCGCTGGCCATACCTTGCGTTTAGATGGAGACGCACGTCGTTCGTGTAATGGGCCGGAGCTCCATCGTGCTGGAACCACATCTGGCGACGCGAACCTTCGGGTACGTGCGCCTCCTCCAGAAGCTGCGGCAGCACTTGATCCAGGAAAATCAGGTAATTTCCACCTGTCAGCCGTTCAGGTAACAAATAAGGGCCAATGAGGCAATCCCCCAGAATGCCGGCCCACACATTTACTGAGAAACGCTCCTGGGCTGCTCGGCTTCTGGTTTCATGTGGATTTTCATCACACCACACATGACTGTTGTGGGCGTTCCACATTCCCTCCCGGCTGAAGGTGGACTCGTCCGTAAACAAAATGCTGTTTACAAAACGGGGATCCCTGGATCTCATCGCCAAGTACCATCTTGAGAATTCCACTCGAGGGCCAAAATCCTGCTCTCTGAGCAACTGCACCCGCTGGATGTGGTAGGGGTGCAGATTCCGGGAACGTAAGATGCGCCACGCAGTTGCTTGCGAAATGCCAACATGTCTGGCGATATCTCTCGTGCTAAGACCTGGGTTGTCCTCAACCAGGTTAAGCACAGCCTCTTCGTTGTCGGGGGTGCTCACTGATCGCTCCCGTTCAGGCCTGCCTCCGTCGAAAGATCCCGTTGTGGACAACCTCTGGTGTACTCGAGCGAAGAAGGCATGGCAGGGGATTTGCCTGTTGGGGTAACGCTCGGCGTACAACCGCTGAGCGGCTCGTCCATTACAACCAGCAGCGCCATACGCCAAATGCATGTCAGCCAATTCAGAGTTTGTGTACCGTTCCATCCTACTACCGATCTGCAGACAAGTAACCCGAAGCTTAAGTAGGTACCGCACGTTCAAAAGACGTGTCTGCGCATACAACTACGTCATCTCGCGTTGTCGTCTACGCATTACGTATCTTTTGCATATCGATATGGTACGATATCTTTTGCATAAATCAGCAAAAAGCACCTTATGTAAATTTTATTGCGCGCATTGTGCATGATTGAAACCAGCTATGTTTGTTAAAAAAAACAAACAAACTGCAGTTTTAATAGCTTCTTATGATAAGTAAATTACTCTCTTGTTTTGTTTCTAACTGATCGTAGCGCCCCGTTTCCAGTTAGCGTCCGAAATGTCAACGAATTATGTTTTTTGCCCAAAGCGCCCCCTATCGATGTTTCTTTTTGTACCGTTCAACTGAGTTTCAGAGAGTCCCCAGCAAACAGAATCATGAAAATGCATGCCATAAGTCAAGAAATCTGTTTGTTTATCTCTTAGGAGCCTTCGAGTTTCGACCACCCTGTACTTTGACATTTTATTCCGGCTCTTACGCTTTTTGCAGGGCTCTACTTTTGGGTTCAAACTTTAAGTTAGAGTATAAACTTTGGCGAGCATGTGTTAAATTATCAAAATAACGGGCTTAAAGTTGTTGTCTAGCTCTCCAAAGTCTGCAGCGCCCCCTATCCATGTTTTAAGAGATACGCTTATCAAATTGGTACTGAAGAAAGTCTAAACAAACAGAATCATTTCGACGCAACAAGCAAGAAAATCTAACCATTTCCCTAGTTTTTATGACGTTTCGAATTTCGGCACCCAAATTTTCGAAAGCGCCTAGCGCCTTACCATCGCGTCAGGGACCCTACATTCCCTATTCAAAAATGTTCGTCTAGGTGTGCTCTATCGATCCTTAAAGTTTGTCACCGACGAGCTGAATCACCCTGTATATATATATATATATATATATATATATATATATATATATATATATATATATATATATATATATATATATATATATATATATATATATATATATAGTAGTATTTATTGATTGCATTTTTTAACAGTCTTTTCACGCCATGAAGAAAATTTTTGTAGTTAATTTTATTGAAACTGGACCTATTTCATTCTAATAAGGTGATTATTTTTTATTCTTATTTACATAAAATTAATATAATAATATTTTAAAATAAAATAATATAAATACCATATATAAAATAAAGTATATAATTTAATAAAATACATTAAAATGTAATATAATAATATTTTAAATAATTTTATTTTCAATTTTTAAGTGACAAAACTAAGTTTTTATTTATTTATTCATTTATTTGTATAAAGTTTCGCTCCTTTTTTCCCAGAAAAAAAATAATAACTCTTATTTTAGTTTTATTTTTAGCTATACTAATGGCTTTAAATTTCTGTAATTTTAAATACAAAAAAAAAATAAACAATTAAAAGATAAATTTCAGTTTCGAACTACTAAGAAATATAATGATGCATTGAATATAAAATGGATTATGTAATGAGTTTATCTTAAAGTAAAATTATTATGTGAAATAATAATGTTATTAATAAATAAATATGTTTAATAAAATATTAAATTGATTTTTATATTAAAATCTAACTGTTTTGAGAATTGAGATTACCAATTATCATTAGGATTACCAATTATGATTAGGATTACCATACAAAATTTGTGTGAATTATAATATTTTGGATAAGAGTTATACACGTGTGCGGTTTTCGGTCACTGATAATCGCATTAAACTAAAATTTTATGGTCTTCCGTTTAAAAACCCTATAAAATTATGTATTTTTTCACAACATTTCATTTGCAGGAGAAAGGACAGAAATGTCTTGGGACCGAAACGACTAGGGACCGAAATGTCTCGGGACCGAAGTGTCTCGGTACCGAAATGTCTCGGGACCGAAACGGCGGGACCGAAATGGCAGGACCGAAATGGCGGGACCGAAACGTCCTGCTTCCTGCAATTAGACAGCTCTGTATAACTCTCAACAAAGTTCAACGCAATTAACACATTAAGCATGTGTTGAAAAGTTACGAAAACGTATCCATTTGTAAATGCATAATTCGACAGTAATATAATAATATGTAATATCTGTCCAATAATGTATTACCCAATATAATACATGCTATAATAATATTAAACGTAATTTATGCAATGTGTGATTATGTATAAATGTGTTACATGCAATAGTAACCTCTCATCACATCACTTTTTTCCGATATAGCTCTGTTTTCGGTTTTCATGAAAACATAAGTTAATGTTTAACCAGATTTTTTACGTAACATATTAAAATGTTCATTGCATTGAGCATATTTCTGTTGATTTTGGTAAGAAAATTGTCATATATGTATAAACTAACCATTCTGAATATGAACAGAAACATTTTTTGTATGTTACCTTTTATTAAATTTATTAAAATACTTGTTTATATTGCGTTTATTCAACACTTCAGGCGTACCACAAATTACAAAAAAAATTTCTTTCTGGTAGATTTGTCTGTAAAATTGCTTAGTATAAGTGTCTGTCGAAAATTATTTTCCAAAATATTGTATGAACAGAATTTAAAAATAAGCCACTTCAGGATGTTTTCGCACATTGGTTACAAAATTTTAGGAGAGATAAAATACACCCAGACAATGGTACTCAGCAATGCATGGTCGGAAACGTGTCCCTGGCCCTGTTGTGACAACACAAAACAAAAGAAAGGAAGGACACAAACAGGATGAGAAAGCATAATTATTATTCTTTTTAGTATCCCAAAAATGCTGGAATAGTACTGGAAAGTGGAGAGGAACTTGTTGCAGGCATCGGGGTAACTGCTGGTGAAGTCCGGAACATGCCGAGTATTTTTAAGAACATTAGATCTTCCATGCGTCAAAGATGTGACGCCTGCATCACATCTAGAAAGTATTCGAAACTACGTAAGTCGTAATTTCGAACACTATCTATGATGACGATCGATGTCTTTCTTTTTGTTGTTTGGTTATTTCTTTGTATTGGTAGTCAGCAAGGAAAGGATGTAATGAAAGACATTCAGTGATATACGCCATAAATCTTCTGGAATTTTATTTTATGACTGCACACTGGCAGTCAAAGGCTTAATAATATTTTTTTCAGACGCGATTTAATGAGGGCCATTCTATTATTTAATCGTGTTTTCAATTTTAATATTAGATTGAATCCGTATTCGAAATTTGAAATTAGCGAAGTCGTCTGACACAATGTACAGAGAGTGTACATAATTGAATATCACAACTTTACAGGGCTATTAAAAAGAAACAGAAAAAAAAAGTAAACCCTTGTTGTTCATCAGCAATTAAAATTAAAAATAATAATTGAAAGTTTACAAACAAATTATCGTACCGATGGATTGGTCGCCGAGTACCCCAGAACCTTGTTCTTTATCAATGACTTCCTCACAGCCCTGACATCACACTCCATGTGATCTTTTTTGAGAGGGGGAAGGCGGTGGGGGAGTCTTATCAAAGATTAGATGTTTGTTCCGCCGCTATCAACTGATGTTGACGAACTTAGGACACGCGTATTTGCAGCAGAGGTCTGATTTGACGGGCCTAAATTTCTAGGCCTGAGCCCGGCCCGAAAGTTAAAATTTTGGCCCGAGCCCGGCCCGGCCCCGAACGAAAGAAATATAGGTCCGGTCCGGCCCGGCCCGAACGAAAAAAATGTTGGCCTGACCCGGCCCGGCCCGGAAAAAAGTTAAAAATTCGGCCCAAACCAGGCCCGGCTCGGGTGAATTTCTACAGAACATTGATCTTTACTCTAACGGAAGAGTTCAGACCAAAAAAACTTATCTTAGTCTTTTTTTTTTCTTTCCTGTTTATAATCTCTATTTATGCAGAAGTGCCATAGGCTGAGTTATTTACGCTTTTAATGAACCTTTGTTTGTTGTATGTAAATGAATCAGTTATCATTAGTATTATTACTACATAAAAAAAATTCTAAAAAATGGTATATGGTAAAAGTAAAATCTTCGAAGACAATCGAAAGAAAAAAACACGTTTCTTTCTTAGCAGATGTAAATGTTTAATATATTTTTTTTCTCGCGTATTGTTGTATTCATTTTGCATGAATGAACAGTTTAAAAGAAATTTGCAGTTTTCAGTTTAAACAAAAATTCCGTCATAATCAGTTTTTTTTTTTTTTTTTTTTTTGTTATGTGTGTTTAATTCTATTTTGAGACACCTAGTGATCTACGATTCTTTAAAAAGAATAAATTCTAATGTTTATGTGTAGAATAATGACGATTTAAAAGTATATGCCTATTTTGCAAAAATTTTTTACCAAGCCAAACTTTACTGATTTATGAACAGACCTTTCCACGTCGAGAAAAGGATTTTCATGCGGGAAAATTCAACAGGAACTGATTATTTTGGGCCGTGAAGACTAGAAAAAACGAAATCAGTCTCGGCTTCGTACGGAAAAAATAAGTTAGGCTCTGCTCGGCTTGGCCCGATACTCCAGGAAAAAATATTAAGGCCAGGCCCGGCCCGAAAAGATTAGTGACTAGGCCCGTCCGGTCCGGCCCGTGTCTTCAGTAGCAAGGCCCGAATGCTGTTAATGGAAATCGGGCCGAAACCGGCCCGCGGGCCGGGCCGGACTCGGGCTTCGGGCAGAGGCCCGGCACGTGCAGATCTCTAATCTGCAGACATTCAAAAAGTTCACACCGGGCATGCTGAAAAAAGTGTAGAATGGGCTATCGTACCACATGGCAGGGACGAGACTAAGAGGAAAAGGCAGAGGGAGCATGTGGCACGGGTGCCAAATGAAGATTTTGTTTGTCGATTTTTCTCACTTTTATGTTTAGCACTGTATTGTTAAAATCACCCTGGCTGGGGTATGCCAAAGCATAGAAGAATCTAAGGATGAAGATGATAGGACATAAAGATCCTGTATATAGCAGAATTTTTTGAGATTCTTTTAGATTCCGTTTTCAAGGTTTTAGGGAATCAATATTTGAAAAAACAAAATACATAATTCAGTATTACATATTTTATGATTACATATTTTCAATTTTAAAATAAGTCGGCTATTAAAAAATAGTTAAAATACTCTTTGTAAATATACTTTGCGGAGGAAGGGAGCGCCAAAATCCATGTTTAATTTCGGTGCAAAAAAAGATAGTTTCGGTTGCCGCATTGATATTGTGCTTGTATCTGAAGAGTCTTGCATTGAACATTTATAAGTGTGTTGAATTTCAGCTTTTAACCATTAGTTTTGATTTCTGATTAACAACAATGTTGCACTTTTTTTTCCTTTTGATAGCCTGCAAGTTAAGAATTACATTTATGTACACTACACACTTTAGTTTGTAGTCGCTACTTTTTAAAACAAGTAGTTCTAATTATAGTTCACTACATTTTCGATAAAATAGTTGAAATTGTAGTTTGCAGCAAAATAAATAAATAAATAAATAAATAGTAAAGGAAAAAAAGTAGTTTCTCTGACCATTGTGCATAAAAAAATAATCAAAAGGAATAATAATTATTTATATACAATACTTAATTTTTAATATATTTCTTGCAATGAATCTTTTCCATATTTATTAACTATTTTACTTTCATGTATTTGAAATGACCTTCCACATACTTGAGTATATAATTCGTCAAATCAGAGTTACTGAAAAAAAATGTTAAAAGAAGATATGAATAAATGCATTTCAAATCGAATGACAAACTCCACTTTAATCTTTATATATATATATATATATATATATATATATATATATAGCAACCGGTAATATCATTCTCATGGCTATGGCCTTTCTACCCAATACTGTTTCTTAGACAACAATCCTAAATATTTGTCAAAATACAATGCGGCAACGAAAACGCGTGGAGCTATTTATATATGTTTGGACATACTTTTTAAAAGCTCCCAGCTGTAAAATCGGAATAAGCAGTTTAAAGACGGGGCATTAAAACGACGTTTTCAGAACACTTATTTTCTCAAAAGAGAGGTTGTCGCGCACGAGATAAGAGTCAGCTGTCATCCTGCGAAAGTCTGCCAAACAATTTGTCTACGTTTTGCTGCTATAAAATTGTGCTTCCCCCTTATCTATACGGCGTTCGGGATGTTCCGTAAATGACACGGGATGCTTTATGGTGACTGGAGAGCGAAATATGCAAACTAATGACATCAAATTTTCGCTTTCAAGCGAAGAATAGGGGGAATTTGAAAAACGTATTGTAGTATAAAAAGTTTTTTAAAGTTAAGGGTGATTTATTTATTATTATTTTTTCTTTTTAATATTCGTATGTATTATAAATGAATAAAATATAACATTACTTATATATATATATATATATATATTAACATTTGTATGTGTTACAAATGAATAAAACGTAAAATGACTCAAATATTTTTTTAAGATCGTTTGGAAAATGAATTTGAATATTATTACAAAATTTGTAAGCCCTGTTTGGTATATTGTTTTAGATCTCTATTAATATTTCATGTAAATACTCTGTTTAAAAAAAAAAAAAAAAAAAAAAAAAAAATTGCGGAGATTGTATTAGCAATCGAAACGTCGGTAAAATTCTCGTTTTTTAACGGAAAAATTTTCTGGAATTTACGGAAATTTTGCCATTAAAAAAAAGAATGTATCACCGACATTTCTTCATATACCACCGACATATCACCGACAGTTCCAGCGCTGTATGCTGCAGAAAAAAAAAAAAAAAAAAAAAAAAAAAAAGGACAAATGTTTTTTAATATAGGAAAATATAATATAACCACGAACGAAATGTGTAATAATCTTCTCCGATTTATCAACGATTTGAAAAGCATCTTTTATCTTTACAAACAACAGAAAGCAATATATTTTCGATATTAAAGAAAAGATATAAAAATGAAGTTTTTTTTACTGCTACTCATTTTCGGAAACGAAATTTTTCTGAGTACTGTTTAAAGTGTAAGTTTAAGTTTTAATCAGTTGTCTGAAACTAAAATATCGCTTTTTAGGAGGCTACTTTCTCTCAAGTGAATCTATTTGTATTCAACAAACTTGTTTTACAGACAAATATGGCAAATTAACAGCGTCAACATTAACATTAATATATTTTGTTAACCTTGTATGTTTAAATCCAGTTGTGCAGTTGGAAATATTCATTAATAGTTGGTAGGATCCAAAAAATAGATATTCCAGTTTAATAAAACTTGCTGATATACAATTAAAACTATTTAAAAACGTTTCCGAAAAATAGTGGCAGCGGAAAGGGAAATATGTTGATTTCTGCTGTTTCTAAAAATGAAAAAAGCTTTTCGGAATTGCGGTAACTCGGAACAAGTTACTGTATATCTTAAGATGAAGAAATATATATCTTGCTTACAATGTTGCTGTGTAAGACGCTTTCTTCTTATTATTCTTTGGCGAGCAATTTATTTGGCGAGCATTTTGCATCTATTTGCAGTTTTTCAAAGACAAGCTTGATTTCGTCCAGTTATTTTGCCACTATTAATAAGATGTGAACTTGAATGAACCAGAGATGTATATTCAGTCTTTTCTGTTTGCGCTATATGATTCTTGATTGTATTGTCGCATATATTTTGTTTCAGCGCAGTACTAAGAGTAAAAGTCCTTCCGGCAGTATCGGGAGGAAGAGGTAGCTTTTGTATACTTATTTATTTATTTTAAATTAAATTATATTATTCAAACATACGAAGCTCAAATTAGTGGAACTCGATTATATAAGATTGAATACTAGTTTTTATCAATACTGAATATTAATAGGAATTTTTAGAAATTTGTCATCTTTTATTCAACCTGGTTTTATTTTAAGCGATTTACAGGATCGCAAAATTCCATGATATTATGTAGTGTATGCCATTTTAAAGCAACACGATAGATAAAACAAAACAATGAGCTTGGTCGAAATCTTAATTCATATGCACATGCACAATGCCATCGAAATCGATTAATATCTACGAGTGCTGTCGTGGGTAAATTAATGTTTAAAAAAATGTCACCACATTAGAAACTCAAACTGCTATACCTCAGGCGTTTTTTAAAGGTAAAGACAAAGAAAAAAATACTCCGGAATTCATTATTAAGATAAACACTTTAGAACGAACCTTTTTTCAATTTCTAATTTTTTGTTTGTACATCATATACATTTAAAAGATTTTTGACAAACTTAGATGGCCGCCATTGTGAAACAAGGTGAAGTTGGGCAGTGAACTTGGTCAAGAAATTGGTATGTATTATGTACAAACGGAGTTACATCCATATCAGTTTATAAATATGCGTATTATCGCGTGACAAATTTCAGACCGTTTCAAAATGTGAACCACACTGGAAATTGAAAGTGCTATAACTCAGCCATTCTTCAAGACATAGATGAAACAAATAATGCTCTGGAATTTTTGTATCAAGGTCAAATGTATAAAAGAAAAATCGTTTAAAATTTCTCACTTTTTTACACCCAATTTTAAAATTTAAATTAAAAAAAAATAATAATATTCAGCCATTTTATAACAAGATGGCGGATGAAGTTGGCCAATGAACTCGGTCAAGACATTGGTATTTATTATGTACGCACCAAGTTACATCCAAATCCGCTAATAAATACGCGTGTTATCACGCGACGAAAATCAAATCATTTCAAAATGGGAGCAACACTAGTAATTAAAAGTGCTATAACTCAGACATTTTTTAAGATACAGACAAAACAAAAAATGTTGTAGAATCTTTGTATCAAGGTCAAATGCATAAAAGAAAAATCGTTTTCAATTTCTCCCTTTTTTGTACCTAATTTTAAATTTTAAATTTAAAAAAAAATTGTAATGGCCGCCATTTTGAAACAAGATGGCTGATGGAACTAGCTAACGAACTCGGCCTAAGCTTCATTATGTGCTATGTACATACCAAGTTACATCCAAATCGATTTATAAATACGCATGTTATCACGTGACAAAAATCAGATCGTTTCAAAATGTCAGCCATAAGAAAAATTCAAAGTGCTGTAACTCAATCATTTTTTTAAGATATAGACAAAATAAAAAGTGTTCAGGAATCGGTGTTTTAAGTTCTAACACGTAAAAGAAAAATATTTTTCAACTTTTAATTTTTTCGCATGTAATTTTAAATTTTAAATTAAAAAAATTAAATGGCCGCCATTTTAAAACAAGATGGCTTTATGATGCTGGCCAACGACATTTGTATGTACTATGTACATACCAAGTTTCATTCAAATTGATTGATAAATACAATAGTTACAGCGCGACAAAAATCAGATATATATATATGGATATATATACTATATATATTATGTCAACATTTGAACGGAGGGTGGTTTTGGGGTCTGGGAGTCATGATCGGTGAAAATATACCAAAATTTTCCGGAAGTGCTTTCCTCCGGACGACAACAATAGGTAGCTTTTTACTTTTTGTAATGAAAGCTACCTAAAAAAGTAAAAATTAATTTTCGTCATGTAATCCTCTTTTATATGATTTATATATTTTATAAAAAAGGCAAGAACGCTAGTCCGACTGCTTGTAAAATTCGTGCTGTTTATAGACAAAGTGCTGTTTCAGATAACACCGTTCGAAGGTGGTTTGAGAAGTCTAAGGCAGAAAATTTAGTCTCGAATATGAAGGTTTCTCTCGAGGATCATCATCGTAAAGGAGGAGCTCTTAAAATAATCTGTGACTGGAAATCCACATTCCACAGTGTATGAGCTATTACATAGATTGAATATTAAAAAAAAGAACAATGTATGATCATTAGAAAAAGATTAGGTGACAAACCGCTATGATGTGTGGGTATCTCATACTTTAATACCACAGAGTATGCTTGCTCGAATTTCAGCTCGTAATTCTTTGCTGGAACGAAATAAAGATCTTTTCCTAACGGCTTATTACTGGAGATGAGAAATGAATAATCTACAGTAATGTAATTATGAAAAAATCATGGAATAAGTCAAATGACCCCCCCCCCCCCGCCCCAAATGGCATCGAGGAAGATCTGCATCACAAAAAAGTAGTGCTTTTTGTACGGTGGGATTACAAAAGAGTTATTATGAATTGTTACCAACAAATCAGACAAATTTTGAAAAACACTGCTCCCAAATGGCAGTTTTGAAAGCAAAAATTGAAGAAAGGCGACAAGAACAGACGAATCGTTGAGGTATTGTGTTCAAACATGAGAATGATAGACGCTGCATTGCGATTAATATAAAGCAACACTTTAATTAGTATGGCAGGGATGTTTTGTGTCGTCTCTTATGTGTACCAGACCTAGTCCTTTCAAATTTTTACCTTTTCACTCCACTTCAAATTTCTCTGAACGGCCAGGGATTAATTTTTTTAGCGGTTGTCAAACATCACATAGAAAACTTCTTTACGAATAGACCTAGTGACTTTTTTTTATAATTGAATTTTCCAGCTGCCAAAACGATAGTGAAAAGGTCACATATTAACAAAATGGGGCTTATGTAATTCAGTAAAATTTTCTTACCTTTTTGTACGTGTTTACTAAACTTTATCATAAAAAAATCTGCAGAATTTTCCGGATGGCTCAATATATGATGTCTGGGATGTTTAGCAAATGACAAAGGATGCTTTATGGAGTGCAGAAGGCAAAATTTATAAGCCAGAGGTATCACATTTTTCTTGACTAACATGAGCATTAGGAAAGAAAGATAACATAATAAAGTTTCAAAAGTTAGGAAAGGTTTAGTTTAATATTTTTTCTTTTAATGTTTATTTGTGTAACGATATAGGCATATCCTGTAATTTGTGTAACGATATAGACATCAAATATTTTTTTAAAATTTGTTCGGAAAAAAGCAATTTGTGTGTTAAAGGTGCTGGTCACTCAGCTTTCGAATTCTCTTCCGTAATATTAAGTCTACGGGCGTTTGATGCATTCATATATTTAAAATATCTCCTCAGAAAATTAATGTTTTAACCGTTATTTTGTGTACTTTTCTTCAAGGATGTCATTAACTAACTAAGAACTAGAGAAGATATGTATTGTTATAAATGAAACTACAATTAATAATATTATATATCTTGTATCATTAAGTTTAATCCAAGAAATTATTTCTGCTTTCAATTGTAATAATTATTGACTCTCTCATTTTGCAAAATGAAATCACATAGTTGTATAAATAAACAAAAATTAGTTATAAATATTTTCTCTGGTAAAGAGCCTGGATAAGTTTGAAAGTACTAAGATATTTTAAATAAAATTAACTATCAACATCTTTGATTATTTTTTTTTTTAATCTCTTTTAAGTAAAACAGTGAATGTTTTAAAGTTCATATTATATATCTTATATACTATTAAATTAAGCTTGGGTTTTAAAAATATTTTGAGAGACATCCTTTAAGAAAAGTACACCGAAAAAAGGAGTTAAAAATATCAATTTCCTGAAGAGATATTTTAATTATAAGAATGCATGAAATGACCATAGAATTAACATTACGGAGGGAAATTCGGAAGCTGTGTAACCAGCACTCTTAAGATTCTAAGAGCTTTTGGTGATTGCTTTGATGCCTTACAGTTATTTTATACACGTAAGCATGGGTGCAAGATCATCATCTCAGGACTGATTTCAGTCTTGAAGAAACTTTCGACTCATAATAAATTCCACTTTTCCAATTACTGCCTCGACTGGATTTTTCCGTTCAATAAGCTGCAGGTTTCATTGCAACATAAGCAATATTTAAATTAATATAATTCTACAAATTAAACCCAGTTTTGAAAAATTAAGTTAGGATTAATGCTTTCAAATGTTATGTACCTATACGTAATAACATATTTTGTATCAGGTTAGGAAAAACATTTTTAGGTAGCTTTCATTACAAAAAGTAAAAAGCTACCTATTGCAGCCGTCCGGAGGAAAGCACTTCCGGAAAATTTTGGTATATTTTCACCTATCATGACCCCCAGACCCCAAAACCACCCTCCGTTCAAATGTTGACATATATATATATATATATATATATACATATATAACCATATATATATATATATATATATATATATATATATATATCTGATTTTTGTCATGCTATAACTAACGTATTTATGAACCGATTAGAATGAAACTTGGTATGTACATAGTACATACAAATGTCTCGACCGAGTTCGTTGGTCAGCATTATCCGCCATTTTGTTTCAAAATGGCGGCCATTTTAAAAAATTTTTAAAATTTAAAATTTAAAATCAAATGCGAAAAAATTAAAAGTTGAAAAATATTTTTCTTTTACGTGTTAGAACTTAAAACAAAGATTCCAGAACACTTTTTATTTTGTCTGTATCTTAAAAAATGATTGAGTTATAGCACTTTGAATTTTTCTTATGGCTGACATTTTGAAACGATCTGATTTTTGTCACGTGATAACACGCGTATTTATGAACCGATTTCAATGAAACTTGGTATGTACATAGTACATACAAATGTCTCGACCGAGTTCGTTGGCCAGCATCATCCACCATTTTGTTTCAAAATGGTGGCCATTTTAATTTTTTTTAAAATTTAAAATTAAATCCGAAAAAATTAAAAGTTGAAAAATATTTTTCTTTTACGTGTTAGAACTTAAAACAACGATTCCAGAACACTTTTTATTTTGTCTATACCTTAAAAAATGATTGAGTTATAGCACTTTGAATTTTGCTTATGGCTGACATTTTGAAACGGTCTGATCTGAACGATCCACAATGTTGCTTTAAAATGGCATACACTTTATGATATCGTGGAATTTGGTGACTCTCTAAATCGCTTAAAATAAAACCAGGTTGAATAAAAGATGACTAATTTCTAAAAATTTCTATTAATATTCAGTCTTGACAAAAACTAGTATTCAATCTTATAAAATCACTAATTTTATAAGATTTTTTCTACTAATTTCAGCTTAGTATTTTTGAACAATGTAACTTACCTTAAAATAAATAAATAAATATATAAGTATATGAAAGCTACCTCTTCCTCCCGGCATTGCCGGAAGGACTTTTTTATATATATTTTTTAAAAGTACAGAGAAAACAACATTACAATTTTACCCTTTTGCTCGGCGGTCAGGGGGTTAAATAATAGCCACTTTTACTATCAAGAACTTTGAATGAATTTATTTTATTGTAAGAGATCAAATTTATAGCCAAAGAAATCTTCTAACCCATTTTCATATACAGTCGAGTCTCTATATAACGAAATCCATTGTTCCTGTAAAAAATTCGTTATATAGAGAAATTCGTTGAATAGAGAATGACGTTTACATTCCTATTAAATGTATAAATTTTGAACAAATATTATTTTAAGTGTGTTTAATTAAGAATTTGAAATGTTTTACTCTAAATGTTAACCTAATATTCCATTTCTTATTTATTTAAAATTTCAAGAAAGAGAACCGACATTTATTTGAAAGCTTAATGAAAATCACATAAAAAAGACTTGCACTAATTTTAGGTGAAGAAATCTGTAACTTTGTTTTGATTTCAAAATTGTTAAACTTTCGTAAAAATGTTCAAATTTTAGCGAGGAATAAAAAATTGTAGAGGGAGCATTTTCAACTAGAACACGAAAAGAACTCATCATTTCACTGCGTGAAGGTTTTTTCTGTTGCTATAGATTTTCGTTCTCATGCTTATGGTCAAACTCACCATAACATCTCAACCTCACCATGTTTATAACTCTGCTTAAAATACCACTATCAGTAAGATATTGCAATAATGAGATTGTCCCCATTTCCAAAAAATCAGAGTGAGCAACATTTTCTTCGGTATCTCGCATTCCTTAATTAATTTCTATTTCTTTTTTAAGTTTGCTCAAGTCAAGTTTTCTTCGTCCTCAGAATCCACATAGAGTACAGAAAATTCGGCCTTTTTGGAGCAATTGCAAATTGTTTTTCTTTAATTATTCCCATTGATCCCGCTCTTATATGTGTAAGAATCTAATATGTTTGAAAAAAGGATGCGAACAATAAATCAGGAATAAGTAATGGAAAATTGATATCACATGTTTTCAAAGCTTTTTTTAAACTAAATAAATAAAAATCATTTTATAAAAAAAATTCGTTGTATGGAGACTGATATTTCGCTATATAGAGACTGTTTTTAATGTAATCATAGGAAAAGGGAACCGTCCCTACTAAAAATTCGTTGTATAGAGAAATTCGATGTATGGAGTTTCGATGTATGGAGACTCTACTGTAGTTATTTCCCATACTAAAAAAAAATTTCAGTCTTGGCTTTGATCCACTTCTTGCACTCATGCACGTAACTCTAAGCAATTTCATTTTATTCGAGATACATGTAATATTTTTGTAAATGAATAACATTTATTTGCTATAATTTGCTGTAAAAAATTTATGCAACGATACGCCATAAAATTGTTTGCGGCCTTACTTCCTCCATTTATCGGAGTACTTTAATCAATATAACTAGCGTTATGTTACACTAATGTGTAATATTAAGCCAGTTACATCAGTTTGAAGTACACCATCATACTATGTGAAAAATATTACTCCATAAAATTGAAGGCAGCATGCTACCACGAATTTTTTGGAGTAACGTTACGTTCGATAAATGACCCAGGATGCTTTATGTAGTTTGAAAAGCGACATTTGCAGACTAATGGTATCAAAGAAAAGAATCCACAAATTTGAAAAAGTGAAAATATGGGAGTATGAAGATTTTTAAAAGTTCATTTCATTCCTTATTTTAGTATTCACGAATTTAACTCTAAGCCTATGCGCATTGCTATTTTTTATTATGCATTTAAATTCTCTAATTTAAACCTAATTCATACATGCGTACTGATATTTTTGATTATAGATCTACGTTTTTTGTATTCGTTCAATTTAAACCTAAACCTTATATGCATATTGATATATCTGATTATGCATCACGTTTTTAGTATTCCTTTAATTTAAACGTAAACCCTGTATGCACGTTGGTATTTTTAACTATTCATCTTCGCTTTTAGTACTTCTTTAATTTAAACCTTAATCTTGTATGCACGTTGGTATTTTAAATTATGTATCGGCATTTTAATATTTGCTTAATAGAAACCTAAACCCTATATGCACGTTAGTATTTTAAATTATGCATCTTCGTTTTTAGCATTTGTTTCATTTAATCCTTAACCCTATATTGATATTTTCGATTATACCTCTATGTCTATGTTGCGAAATATTTCTAAGATTAACCTTTTGACTACGGGTCGGGACATATATTGTCGGTCCATGTCAAACTATCCAACGTGAAAACAGCATTGCCAGTGGTCTGCTATTTTTTTAAATTCAGATTTCTTGATTGACACCCCTTTTTAGGTGCGTTCGTAATTATGTAAATACGTAGCACCTATTGTTGTCGCTCAGTCCGTCCGTCTGTCTGTCCGTCTGTCTGTCCGTCTGCCTGTCTGCCCATCTGTCCGTCTGTCTGTCCGCATATAACAACGCAAAAACTACCCAACTGAATCGTTTGAAATTTAAAATACATAATTATAACATAATTTTGTCGAGTCATTTCAAATTTTATAAAAATCGGGTGGCTAGATCAGTTACAGGGACAATCAAAAGGATTCCGTTACATTACGGTCAATGGGGAAAAAAGTTTCAAATGCATTTTAATCGTTTGAAATTTAAAACATATAATTATTGCGTAATTTTGTAGAGTCCTTTCAAATGTTATGAAAATCGGATGGATAGATCAATTACAGGGACAATCAAAAGGATTCCGTTACATTACGGTCAATGGGGAAAAAAGTTTCAAATGCATTTTAATCGTTTCAATTTTAAAACATATAATTATTAGGGAATTTTGTCGAGTCATTTCAAATGTTATGAAAGTCGGATGCATAGATCATTTACAGGGACAATCAAAAGTATTCCATTACATTACGGTCAATGGGAAAAAAGTTTCGAATGCATTTTAATGATGTTACACTCATTCGAACATAATAGAATTGGCATGAATCTATGAAATATATACTAAAATATGCATTCCGTACAATCTGTGATGCAAATAATTTTTATTATTAAATTACAGGGCCACACAAAAGTATTCCACTACATAATGTTATACGGGGAAACATTGTTTGGGGCGTGTTTTAATTATATTCAACTATTTCACATTTTATGAATAAGATATACGTTGCTGAGGTATAATAAAAATTACTTCCTGCATATTTACAGAAACACAATGATTTCAACTACTATACTGTATCCGGAGTACGCTCTACTATATCAGCAAGATCTGAATATTTTTAAAACTTCGTTATCGGACGAACGCACCTCATTTGCTACGTTCACGTGCAATTTCCAACTTGTTTGAAATGGTAAAATTCATTTTTTTTTTTCGTCTTACTTAATATATCATTAAGGATACATAGTACCTTTGAAATCTATCTTCAATTTTGAATAATACTGTAAGATATGTAGGGGCACAATACTTAATAGTAAAAGTTAAATTAAATTAAAATAAAATAAATCTTGTAGAATACTCTATTTTAATAAATTTTAAATTTTAGAAGAGAAAAAGTAATATTTTAAAAATCACTACGACTTTTTGAAATAGGAATATGTTTACTTCGATTTTTTTTCCTTCACATTCACTAGAATATACTAAATAAAACTTTGCAGGGTTTTTAGATGTGTGAGACTTTACATTTAATATGATTTTTCTTTCTCTCATGTACATTAAAAAATGTAGAAAATTCAACTCTCAATTTAAATATTTAAAAAAAAAATAACTATGTACTTGAATGTTAAATCAAAGCATAAATTAAATACACCTTGAAGGACAAGTAAAAAACTATTCAAACCTCTATCAAAATCAGCAAAAAAGCCTTAGTATTTTTCGAACAAAAAAGCTATAAAAATATGAACAGGGAGGAAAATCAGTTTAAAATTTTCATTTGTATGGATCATTGTGCTGAATCTATTAATTTTTTTTTACAATATCTCGCGATGCAATTTTCGTACAGGTAAAAATGAGGTATCAAAATATTCGCAATTAAAAAAGCTTTCAATTAATACTAAAAAAAGAAAATCGATATTTTGAACAATTTCAAGGTACTGTGTCCTATTAAATAAGGCGAATTTCACAATTTCAAGAAAATGAACCAGTCAAGAAATCTGATTTAAAAAAAGTAGCGCACTGGCAATACTGTTTTTATATTTGATAGTTTTGAATTGATATGGTACCGACGATATGTCTCAGTGAATTATTTTATATTCTATTCGTACCATATTTTAAAAAATAATCTCTACCATAGACTTATTTAGGATATTTTCAAGAGAAATCTACTGCAAAGAAAAAGATTTGAAAATTGTGGTGCAACTGCATTAAAAATAATCGCCTGTACTGGCTAGTAATCAAAGTGTAAATGAAAATGTGTATGTTGAAAAACATATTGAAATATGTTCCATGTTGTATTTTCTTTTCTTTCTTTGTACATTTTTTTTATAAAAACAAGTTGTAAATTACACGTCATACGTAGCAAATGAGCTTCGTTCGTACTATAAGGAAGTTTTAAAAATATTCAGATCACGGTGTAATAGTATACAATACTTCGGATACAGCAGAGTTTCCGAAATCTTTTGTGTATCCCTGTAAATACTATCTGCTTTCTATTATGCAAGAAGTAACTTGTAGTAAACCTCAGCAGCGTAAATCAATTTGAAAAAAAGTGAAACAGTTTAATAATATTAAAACGCGCCCCAAACAAAGTTCCCCTTATATCATTATGTAATGGAATACTTTTGTGTAGCCGTGTAAATTAATAACAAATATTCTTTGCACCTCCAATTCTACAGAATGTATATTTTAGTATATATTTAATAGATGCATATCAATTTTATTATGTTCGAAAGAGTGTAACACCATTAAAATGCACTTGAAGCTATTTTTCCCTTGGCTATAATGTAGCGGAATACTTTTGATTGTACCTGCAATTAAACTATGTACCCGATTTTCATAAAATTTGAAATGACACAACAAAATTATGTAACAATTATGTATTTAAAATTTCAAATGATTCGGTTGGGTAGTTTTTGTTCTCTTATATGCGGATAGACGGATGGATTGAATGACAACTAAGGTGCTACGTATTTACATAATTACGAACACACCTAAAAACAAATTATCTACTACTTTTGCTAATTTTACTTTCAAATATTTATTTGTTTTAATAAAAAAAAAAAAAAGAGATACATAGAGAAATAGTCTAATATACTGAACTTACAAAAGTGAAATTTTAGAAAACTATCTTATTTCAATGTGTTCAGAACCTAAATGTCATTAGGTATACTGTAATAGTCTACTTGTCAAAAAGAGAAATCTGAGTTGGTGAAAAACGATCTTATCTTAAATCTCTAGCCTTTTCCCGATTTTCACGTCATGACAGACATCATTTAAAAGCTTGTTAGGATGAAAACAAAGCTTCAAGGGTTGGTTCAGAAACTACAGATTATTACAATTCACGACAAAATCTGCACCGTCGAATTTTTTTAACATTATACTTCTAAGTATTATATCTAGCAAATATGAATAATATGAATGAATAGTTGATGTAATTTATATTGCTGATTCTTTCATAAAAACAATGAACAATACTTCTGCTTTAATATATCGATAACAATAGTGAGAAAATTAAATTTTTGTCTCTTTTTCTTACATGAATTTGTTGCAATTGAAAGAAAAATATTCTGCTATCGCTTTCTTATAATTATTAACTAGCAGGAGTGACAGAGCTAAACTTGGTCAAAATTAACTTTGGATTCAACTTGATATAGTATTTTCATTGTGTCAGTTTCTCTGTATTATTACTATAAAACATGTTATTTATAGTAGTATTATTTACAAAAACAATCAATAAGAAAACTATGTATCACATACACAATTTTTGCTCGCATTATAGTATAAGATAAGATAGTAAAACCTGCAAAGGCGGAACCGCAACGGATTGCAGAAAAATTCCAATTACAAAGTTTTCTGTCTTCTAAGATAAAAGTTTTTTGGCATCTAAGATATAATTTTATGATATATTTTTACCGATACCACTTATTTTTACCGTTTAAGACAGAAAATTTTCATAAATATTCCCGTTTTCTGAGGTTATATAGTACGTACTGTAATGTAAAATTATTTGTATGAGGTAAATAGTACGAGTGAATTGAAATATATTTTATTCTATTAATTCTTTTATGTAAATTAATGATAAAATTTCTCTGATTATACACTTAAGTGGACAAAATTTACTAGGTACGTTCGATTGTAGATGCTTTGTCCCATACCTATAGAGACAATCTTGACGAATTATTCTAAAACATCCGGATTAAAAAAAAAAAAAAAAAAAAAAAAAAAAAAAAAAAAAAACATGTTTGACTTTATATTTTTCAATGAAGGTATGGTGAATTAGGGTAATATCAACTTTTTTGAGTACTAATGTAATAAACGTTGTCTTTAATTTGTTTGTTCCATGTTTATATTTCTAATTATTTTGGAAAAATTGATTTAATGAATCATTAAAACGCACCTGCACCTGAAAAACGTAGTATTAAAATTACTTAATAATAAAATGAAAATATTAAAGGTAATGTCAAAAAATATAAATTTGTAAGACATATAAAAGATTATAAATTAAATTTTAAGTCTCGATACTTAAGACAAGGAAAGGTGACTTTGGAATACCGTAATTATTCTAAAATAAAAATTATTATTTATTATTTCCGGTAATAATCAACTGTATTTATTTCAATAAATTAACAATTTAGAAAGCATTCAGCTCAGAACAAAGTGCTGTTATTATACATATTTCATTTACTATTATATATTTTCCTTTAATTTTAAAATTTAGAAAATAAAAATCTCTGATATCACTTTATACGGAATTTTTTTTAAATAATTTTAATAATTTGATAAAATACTGTGCCATTTAATTATATGATGCATGCAAATATCTATAACATGCATAATAGAGATTATTATAAAAAATGCAGCTATAGATTACGAATTTTACTTTTAAAAAGAAACGGGAGAAAGAAAATCTTTTGCATGTAACGTGACATATCAATATTTCGGCGAGAAGAAAAGCTTTAACAAAAAATAGAATAAAGAAGATAAAAATCAATGTCACTCGATAAAGGAGATAGAAATCGTGATACAGCTCTCTATTCATTTAAGTAAAGCTTTGAAATATCTCTTTTATATCCTTATCTCTAGAGATCTTAATGAAAAATATTTTATTGAAATATTTTTTATTTATTTCAGTAGATAATTTTTACAGCAAGTTTTTGCGCAGTTGATTAACTTGAAGGAAAAAAATTTTTAACATAAAATATATAATATAAACTTTAAAATATTCAGGTTTACTTAACCGTTTAGACACCGAATTAATATCGCAATGTAATAATAATTTTGTTTTTCCTATATTACAGCTTCAAATGTTTTAATTTATGCATACAAATTTAGAAAATACCAAAAAAATATATTTCTGTAGTTTTCTTGCCTGTTTTCATTTCAGTGTTCGCATTTTGGAACGTGATTATTGATTGACAACCTATGCAAATATAACAAATTATTTTCCGGTATATGCTGTCATATATTGTTCTTGAGTATTTTCTCGAATTCCAAAAACATTTAGATTCCTAGCGGTCAAATATAACTAATATAGAGAAATCGATAAAAGCAAATAATATACGTTTTATGCAAATTAATGAATTTACATATTCCTTAATATCTGTGATAAATGTTTAAATATAAATATTTTCATTTCAAAAGTTCAAATCAACCTTATATTTGATAGGAAAAATAAGGATATAGTTATTATGTTGGAAAATATATGTTTTGTATTACAAATAGTGCAATGTTCCCATTTGGGAACATTGGCGTTTAAACGGTTAAGAGGCGATTAAAATAATCAAATAGAGATGTTAATAGTTAATTTTATTTAAAAAATTTTAGTACTTTCAAGCCTTAATCAGGTTCTTCATCAGAGAATATTAAAAAAAAAAATTCTCTGAGGAAGAGCCTGATTAAGGCTTGAAAGTATTGAGACGTTTTAAATAAAATTAACTATTAACATCTCTCTTTGATTATTTTAATCGCCTTTTAAGTAAACCTGAACATTTTAAAGTTCATATTGTACATTTTATGTTAAAAACAAGGAGAAGATTGCGATCCGTCATATGTTTTTATTTTTTAACTATTAGGAAAATAGTTACTGTCCTCGGTAGAGAACTGGGAAATCTGAATATATCTGAATCTTTTTATTGGTTGAATTCCGCAACTTATTTTATTTTATTCATTTTCTGATTGGTCCATGTTTAATGTCCAAAAATGGAATACTTCTGTTGCGACGATGACAAAAAAAAATAATAAAAACTTTAGAAAAAATTAATAATTTCAAAACAAATTGTGATAAAGATTTCAAACAAATTTCATTTAAAAGTGCATTTTTTTTCTCTACGCAACGATGTGAAAATTTAAAATGTGTGATTTTTGGAAGTTTAAAAATCTGCGGCTCCAAAAATTGCAAAACTGAAATTTTATTCAAAATTTGTTCATGATGGGTTCAGGATTATTAATTTTTAATCCATGTCGTACGGAATATGAGGCGTTCATAAGTCAGTCTGATTAACTCCATCAAATAAAAATGCACATTTTAAACAGTTAAAGTTGTATATCTATAAACTACTTTTTTTTTATATTGGTCTAAGAATATTAATGTTTAATGCATAGCGTACATAATATAGGGCTCGTTATGATCATCCTAAGAATGATGTTTATTATTATTATTATTAATTTAAATTTAAAATTTATTTATAAATCTTTAAAATTATAGTAATTGAAAATATCATTTTCCAAAAAGTCGTTGTAATTTGTTAAATTACAACTATGTTTTTTTATTCTATACTTTTTTACAATATTTCGCAATTAAACTTTATTATATTTTGTACACCATGCACCGATTGCAATATTGATACTTTTATGGTGATAAATTGTTAATAATTTTTCAAATCCCATTTATTTCCTTATAAATATAAACCTTCCATTCTCTTGATTTAAAATACATAATTTTAACTTATTTCATGATACTTTTGCATTATTTTTGCTTTGGCCCCTTTTTTATGTATAAAATAGTTTTAATTTCGAAACACTTTTATTTTAAACTTAACAGGTTTCTTTATTTAAAGATACTTAGATATATGATATTTTTTGTTACTGTAATCTCTCATATTCACATCTAATATACTATCTTTAGTACTTTTACCAATCAGTACGTAAAAATAATGGTATAGCATTAATTTCGTTAGTTAATACACCAAAGCAAAGAAAGGAGTTTTAAATATTAAAAGTTATAAGTAAATTTTTGAAAAAACACAAGTTATCAAAGTTTTTTATTTTATAACCCTTGTGTAAATAATCAAAATTCACAAACTCTAGAAGACCTTGGGCCTGTTCGATATAATCATTTATAAAGAAAAAGAAAAAACTAGTCGTTGAGAGCCACCGTAATACTTACTCATCATGGCTATGCATAATATAAAATATGAAAAAAAAAATTGTAATTTAACAAATTACAACGACTATTTAGAAAATGATAGTTCAAAAGACTCAAATGTTAAAGACTTATAAATAAATTCGATATTTAAATTAAGAATAATAATAAACATTATTTTTAGGATGATCGTAACGAATCATATATTACGTACGCTGTGCATTAAACATTAGTATTCCTAGACCAATGATAAAAATACAGTAGATTAAAGATAGACAACTTCAACTGTTTAAAATATGCATTTTTATTTGATGTAGTTAATCAGACTGACTTCTGAACGCTTCCTATTACGTACGACATTGATTTAAAAATTAATATTCCTAGACCCATTACTAACAAATTTTAAATGAAATTTCAGTTTTACAATTTTCGGAACTGCAAATTTTTAAACTTCCAAATATCGCCCATTTTTAAATTTTTACACCGTTGCGTAGAAGAAAAAATGCACTTTTTTATGAAATTTATTTGAAATCTCTATCACAATTTGTTTTTAAATTAATTTTTTTTTTAAGTTTTTATTACTCTTTTTGTCATTGTGGCAACAGAAGTATTCCATTTTTGGACATTAAACGTGGATCAATCAGGAAACAAATAAAATTAAATAAGTTGCGGAATTCAACCAATAAAAAGATTCAGATATACTTTAGATTTCCCATTTCTCTACCGAGGTCAAAAACTATTTTTTCCAAATAGCAGTTTATAAAACATGTGTAAACTATTTATAAAATGCAACGCAATTTCACAATAAAATTTAAACGTATATTTCAATATTATTAATAAATAATAATACTCTATTACGGAATTGCGGGGTATAACTTGATTATCCCATCGACCCATTATATAAATCACCAAAAAACTAACCGGCTAAATTATACAGACTGGCAAAACTTTTATTTTAAATAACGAAATAACAAATAAATTAGTAAAAGATTAATAAAAATACAAATAAAACGTCAAATTAAATATCACTTGATGACATATCGAACACGTGTAACGTCAAGTGAATGTGTCATTTACAATAAGCCATTATTGACATTTAATCTCATAATTTAGACACAGTTTTTTGGTCGACGGAATAATTAACCGAATTACTTAAAAAAACATCCTTATAACTCACAAAATAATAATCGTATTAACTAACAGTTAATTACTAACTGTTAGTAATTAATGTATTAACTAACATTTAGAATTAAGGGCCTCTTTTCCAATTAAAATATATATTTGAATTGAAATTTGAATGAAATATAGCGTCATAAAAAATCGAAGAATATGGAAAATATCAAATGTCTCGGCAACTAATGATCCGATCAACTTCATTCTTTAAGTAAAACTTATGTTTTTTAATTGTTTTTTAGATTCATTCCTTAAAATTAAAAATTTTGAAAACTTTTATGTACCTTTCATCAGAACGAATACTTCGAGAGTCCGAAAAGCATAGTTCCGGATAATAGAGGTTACTGATATTCAGTAGATTTCTTCCCTTTATTACATACTAAATACAAACCAAATTTCAAGGTATTCTCCTAATTTGGCCGAGAGGTAGAGCATTTACAAACAAACAGACACGCAGACATACAGGCGGACGACATTTTTTCTTTCTAAAAATATGTTTTTCGGAATTTCCTGTATCTAAAATGTGTAAATCCGTCAAAAAAATTTTTTTCGATTTACAAAACGATTACAAGATTTACCCTATACTTCGTACGATGGGTCAGTAAAAACTAGTCGTTAACGGCCACCGTAATGCTTACCCATCATAGATATGGATAATATATGAAAATAAAACATTCGTAAACTATTTATAAAATTCATTGCAATTCCTAAATAAAATTTATATTTAAATATTTTTAATATACATAGTAATGCTCTATGAATGAATTACTAATAAGCCAATTTTGACAAATTATATAAAATGCCAAACTACTCAAGTAGTACCGAATTGCGTAAAAGAAACATCCTTATAACTCCAAAAGCAATAATCACATCAACTAACAGTTTATTGTGTGGGATTAAGCGACTTATTTCCAATTAAAATATATCTGTGAATTGAAATTTGAATGAAATGCAGGATTATGAAAAATCGAGGAATGTGGAAAACAGGATTACAAATATCTCGGCAACTAATAATTCAATCTACTTTGTTCTTTATGTGAAATTTGTGTTGTTTTATTGCCTTTTACGTCTACTCCGTAAAAAATAAAATTTCGAAAATTTGTATATTTCTTTTATCTGAAAGAATTTTTCGAGAGTCCGAAAACAATAGTTCCGGATAATTGATGTTATTGATATTAAATAGACTTCGACCCATTTTTACATATTAAGTACATATAAAATCTCAAGTCTCTATCTAAATTTGTTCGGAATCTAGAGTGTTTACAGATACCAGACGGAAGGACGGCAATTTTCTTTCTAAAAATATGTTTTTTTGGAATTTCCAGTATCTGAAACGCGTAAATCCGTCATATTTTTTTTTTTTTTTTTCGATTTTCAAAACGATCGCAACACTTACCTTATACTACGTATGATGGGTAAATAATAGGTGTTATGACTAGAAAAGTTTTCGGTGCAAAAGTTGTGCAACAAATCTTCAAACAAGTATTTTTAACCTTGTGTGGAATATTACAATAATTAAAATCAACGTTTAACACACACCACATACGTATACGTTTCGCGAGCACCAGGGCTCGCTTCCTCAGTGTATAAAAGTTAAAATGTTAAAAGTGATTGATTTATTGATTGATTGATTGAACTATTTGTTTTTTCGAACTTATTTTATAATGTCGCATCTCAATCGTTTTTAACATTTTAACTTTTATACACTGAGGAAGCGAGCCCTGTGCTCGCGAAACGTATACGTATCTGGTGTGTGTTTGTGTATTGTGTTTAAACGTTGATATTAGTTATTGTAATATTTTTAACCCTATTATGAAATGTTTGAATGAAAGTGGGATATAACTAAAAGCTTTCCTTCATGTACATTATTTAAAAAAAAAAAAAAAAATGCAAAATTACTGCAAAATTTGTGGCACATGGGAGTTACAATTAATTTAGCTATACAACATTCCGCCATTCTTCAAGAGACTGCGCAAATCATTATATTGTTTAGACTTTGTAAGAAATATTGTCTGTTACATTCTCCCCTATGTTGCAATTTCTAAAATACTTTTACAGATCGATGCGGATTATGATCCCTAGGACCCAAAGCTACTCTCGATTCAAAACTTTATCGATCTATCTATCTATTTATCTTTATATATCTTCTCTATGGACACGATAACTTCCGCAATCCTCCTAGCTGCCATCTTACGGTTTTATGTACCACAAAAATTTTAGAATAATTCGAATAACCGAATATGCAAAAATATTTTTTTTTTTTTTTGAGATCTTTGAAAGAATGTTGTTTATTTTCTCAATAAAAAAATTGTTTTATCCAAATTTCTATTTTTTTTTTTTTTTTTTTTTTTTTTTTTTTTTTTTTTCCCATTGAAAAAATGCTGCTTGGGGAAAAATAACATTAAAATATCCATAAAATTACTATAAAAAAACTGAGTTAAAATTATAAAATAAAAAATGACATTTTTTTAATTATAAAAAAGAAAAAGAAAAGAAAAAATTCTAAATTATTACAGGGGCTCAAGCCCCACGATCCCATATAACTCTACGCCTATGCTTGGAAGAGATTATAGCGTATTTTCGTTCCTGGTTACGTTATATTTTAGTCGATTTATAAACATAAATATATTTTTACAATGTACAATTAATATTTATCTGCAATATTCAACAATATTATCATAATAGCAATATTTATTGTTATTTTACACAAGGATACGTAAGACACTTGTTACATGATGAAGAAAAGTTTTCGGTGCAAAAGTTGTGCAACAAATCTTCAAACAAGTATTTTTAACCCTATTATGAAATGTTTGAATGAAATTGGGATATAACTAAAAGCTTTCCTTCATGTACATTATAAAAAAATGCTTTTGAGTTATAGAATTTTAAAATAATCCAAGAAAATTTTCCCCGTCAACTTCAGACAAACGAAATGAATTATGAGTTCCAGGCCTATACTGTAAAAAAAAATTCAAGAGGTTACTAAAAATTCTTTAGTAAATTTGTATTCCACAGATTTTTTTAGTAACCATTATAAACCTTTTTTTTTTTTTTTTTTTTTTGCAAGTGAAACAAACATTTCTTTTGTATACTGAACAAAAGAATTTTTTGTATAACTAACTTAAAACTTTTTAGTATGAGCCACCAAGCAAATTTTAGTAATAGCTCCAAAATTATTTTTAGTAACCATTACGTGTGCCCGAAGGAAGCACAGACTTCTGAAACGGAAGATTTCCGGTAAAGCCGCAATAGATGGCAGTCCAAAAATTGCTACCTGCTCTATTTTGACATGTTTCTAAAGGGGAGGGAAAGTTCAGAGATCATTACCCATGGTAACTGCTACGACAGGATTTTCATAATCCCTTTATTTAACAAGTACTTACATTGCATACATTCGGTGCATATTTGGTGGCGTCCAGCATCGAACCCAGGTACTTTCAGTCTGGAGTTCGGTGCTATGACCACTAGGCTATCACGGCCACACTAAGTGAGTTTTAGTAATAGCTATTGAAAATGTAAAGCTATTAACTCTATTCGTTGCTAGCTTCTTTCTAGTAATTCTTACAGATTCTTTGTAACCGTGTAAGATTACAAAAAAATTTTTAGTAATTACAAGGATCACTAAAATTTTTTTAGTATATCGACCCTTTTTTTTACAGTGTAGGTCGGAGAATGCTAATGGTGACAAACAGAAAATCCAAGAATCTCAATGTTGGAACAACATTTCATGCAAAAAGGGGCCAAGATATAGTTAATATAAACAATATTTACCCACTGTTGTTTTCGAATAAGAAAATATCAGGTACTTTTACATGATGCGCCCTGTTTTTCATTTATACAATTTTTAAAATAACCCAAGAAAATTTTCCCATTCAACTTCAGGCAAACAAAATGAATTAAAGAGTTTGAGTTAAAGGCATAGATCACAGTTTGCTAATGGGACAAAACGAAAATCCTAAAATCTCAATGTCGGAGCAATATTTCATGTACATATTGGCCAAGCTGTAATGACTACAAACAATGTTTACTCACTTTTGATTTCGAAAAGAATACATCAGTTACTTTTTATGTTGTTCCCTATTTTTTTTTTTTTTTTTTTTTTTTTTTTTTTTTTTTGTATAATTTTTCAAACAATCCGAGAAAATTTTCCCCGTCAACTCCAGGGGTACTAAATGGATCATGTGTTCAAGGCATAGGTGGGAGGTTGTTAATGGTGGCAAACCGAAAATCCAAGAATCTCAATGTTGGACAGCATTTCATGCAAAAAGGGGCCAAGATATAATTCATATAAACAATATTTACCTACTATTTTTTTCTTAATAGAATGCATCAAATATTTTTTATGATGTTCCCTGTTTTTATTTATACATTTTTTTAAATAATCTAAGAGAATTTTCCTAGTCAACTCCAGGCAAACAAAATTAATCCTGAGTTCAAGGCATAGATCAAAGCTGCTAAGGGTGAAAAACTGAAAATCCAAGAATCTCAATGTTGCAGCAATGTCAAATATTTCATGCAAATATTGGCCAAGATGTAGTAATTACAACCAATATGTACCCACTATTGTTTTCAAATAAGAATACATCAGATCAGGCCCTGACTATCGCACGGGCACCCCGGACGCTGGCCCTGGGCACAAAATTTCTGAGAGGCACAAAAATTTTTAAAATTTCATCTAAATTTCCATTAAAAAGTCATAACTGCGAAAAAATGTGACATTTGAAATATTAATACAGTGAAATGATAAAAATATATCTCAATAAATAGTTAGAAGCACATTTCAATAAATAATAGGATATTTTTTCTTTTAAAGCTATTGTATAGCTTTTATCGCGGGCTTTGAGCGCGGCGACCGAATCTAGAAATTCCGTAACGAGAAAAAAAACCTAACACTCCGGCTAACGTCGTTTCAGTTCGGCAGACTTCTCATTTATTCAATAAAAGAAAATTGAATTGAACTTAATAAGCTATCGAGAGAGGAATTATGGGTAAAATGTCATGGTTACAATGAGTTGCCAACTTCTAAATACTAAACAGTAAACATATGGCTGCGGGTATAGCAATTACACTGCTCAAAACAATTAAAGGATATTTGAAGTTTTATGTAAAATAAAGATATAAACGAATTTTTTTTGCCGAAAATAGAAGAAGAGAATCACAAATGCAAATTTTTCTGGTTTTCAAACTGTGGAGTATGCAAATTTTGAGTTCGACTTCAGCGGCAGCGAATGAAATTTGACTTTCAACTGGATAAAAGAGAATGAAGACAAGGATGATCGGCATTTAGTGATTGCTTTGTTTCGATGAGTACGATGTCTCAGCGAAGTCATTTGGCAGATTCAGAAGCTTGGAGAATTGTTAATAGGTTAGAAGGGGGCCAAACTCAAGCCGAAGTAGCGCAAGCCATTGGAGTGTCACAAAGTGTCATTTCCAGGATCTGGAACCGTTTTTTGGAGAGTGAATGTGCAGGCCGAAGACCAGGGCAAGGTCGTATATGGGCAACAACGCCCAATGAAGATCGGTATTTAGCGTTAACAGCTCGGAAACACCGAAACATGAACGCTACTCTTCTCCAACAACACCTTCGCTCGGCTACAATCACCACGATTTCAACTCAGACTGTCCGAAACCGGCTCCATGCTGTAGGTCTGTATGCTCGCCGACCGATGGTATGTGTTAGATTAACATCAAGGCATCGTCGCGACCGCAGGGAATGAGCAACCGAGCATGTCAACTGGAGGAGAAATGAATGGAGCAATATTCTGTTTTCTGACGAGTCCCGTTTTTCTGTGCATCCGGATAATAGGCGTATTTTCGTCTGGAGGGACTGTGGCAGTAGGAAAAATCCTGCGTTCGTGCACGAAAGTGTCAGATTTGGCGGTGGAGGAGTGTTGGTGTATGGTGGCATCTCCATTGACGGGCGCACTGACCTCTACATCATTTGAGATGGAGCTCTGACTGGTCTCCGATATAGGGATGAGATCCTCAGACCTATTGTAGTCCCTTACGCTGCGGCAATCGGAGATAACTTCATTTTAATGGACGATAACTGCAGGCCACATCGTGCAAATCTGGTGGAGGATTTCCTTTTTGAGGAAGGAATCGTTCGAATGGAATGGCCAGCGTGTTCTCTAGACATGAATCCAATCGACCACGTTTGGGACGCTCTAGAAAGACGAGTTTCTGGCCGCCAACAACCCCCACAAACTCTCCAAGAACTGGAAAGAGCTCTTCTGGAAGAGTGGGGAAGATTACCCCAACTCGTCATTAATAGCCTCATTGAGTCCATGCCTCAAAGGTGTTCAACGTTGCTGGCCTCCCGTGGAAACCATACCCCCTACTGAAAATGATTTTCTTTGAAGAAAGCACCTTTTCTTATTCTTTTTTTCTCATATGCACAAATTGTGTTTTTTTCCTTTTGGACACAAATGCGCAATAAAATGCATTTTTTTCTGCCAAACATGTGTAATTTATTCTCATATAACCTACTATGTCTGTCGACCATGTATCAATCAGCTAAAAAGTTTCCCAGATACAAAATCCACCTAAAACTGCAATATCCTTTAATTGTTTTGAGCAGTGTATATTGCTGGAACCTACCTATTATTGAAATAAAAACATGAAATAATATTCGTAAAATATTCAAAATATCTTTAAATCAATTTTTAGGGGTTAATAATGTTTTAAATGGCCCGGAATTTTCTGGTCCTGGGCCCGAACCTATTTTTTTCGTTCTTTAAAATGGCTATCTCCATTTTTTGATATCTACAGGGTGAGCAAAGATATGGGGGCATCCTGAGGCAACCCTAAGAAAATCACCAATTACTTTAAAACTAAAATAATAAACAACTTTTAAAGCCTAATTTATTAAAAGAGTTTAACTTTCAAACATTTTTCCAAATTTTGGTTGCCACCGTTTTAAAACAAAAATTATAATTTTTCGACTTCTTTAATAACTACTTAAATACCATAGTGTAAGATATCTTTAATCTTGTCTCTTTAACTAGAGTTTGTCCCAATTCATAAAAACAGGTTTACAGCGCCCCCTAGCGATTTTTGGCAAAACTAAGTTTTTTGTCATTCTTAAATCTTAATAAAATGCCTAACTTATTAAAAATCAGTAAAACCAAACAGTGCAATCTATTAAATTTCTGATAGGTATTTTTTCTCCTTTCTCCAAACACCTCAACTTTTTTTTCACTACATTCTCGCTGAAGTCATCTTCAACTATCAAGTCCAGCAAGGACTACAGACATCAAAAGGTAAGCTCTCAACTTTTTATTTAAGTAATATTTTTTTTAATATGGGAAGATGATAGGGCTCCAGCAAATAAAAAATTTGTTTTCTTATCGGTCATCACGCTCAAAAAGTGTAACTTGAATTAATATCAAAGAAAAAGAAAAAACTTGAATTAATATCAAAGACAAAAAAAAAAAAAAAAAACTGCATAAATAAAAAAAATAATAAATTAATATAATTACATAAGTTTGTAAAAAAATGCTATGCAATAGCTTTGCGTATTATAAAAAAAAGGGGGGGGGGCACGAAAAACTGAAAGTGCCCTGGGAACAAAAACTTGTAAGTCAGGCTCTACATTAGATACTTTTTATGATGCTCCCTGTCTTTTATTTATACAATTTTTAAAAACAATCCGAGAAAATTTTCCCCGTCAACTCTAGGGATACGAAATGGGTCATGAGTTCAAGGCACAGGTCGGAGGCTGCTAATGGTGACAAATCGAAAATTCCCTCTTATCTTGTTTTCCCATCTAACCCTCGCACTCCTATAACATCACGATGTCTTTCAAACTCTGTCGCGACGATTTTTAGGGGGTTTAGGGGTGAGGATGTTTTCTCATTTTTTTTTTCTTTTGTCTAATTGCGTGATTGGCATGTAGAAGTTGGGGTAATGCATTGTTATGACGCCTCGGATGCATTGTTTTTATAGTGGGTGGTCCTTGAAAATTCTTGGTTGGGGTGGTTCGATGAGTAGCGTGAGAATTTTTAGATCACTTGGGATTTAGGGAAGTTTAGGAATAAAATGTAATATTATATGTTTTTCTTGCGCTGAATATATTTATTTTTTTACTATTTCTATGTCTCGCATAGATACTCAGATAAAATCTCTCTAATTCTCTCTCTGTCAGTCTCTTTCTCTGTAATTTTTTTTTTCGACTTTTTTAACTCTTGTCAAAGCATCATAAATACAGAATTCTGTACGTAAGATGCACTGAATTTTTCAAAAATGTTTGTTTTCTACAAACATTAAATTATCTATATTTAAAAGAAAACAATTTTTATGCATTATTAATTGAATTACATGATGAATTTTTAGATCACTTTGGGATTTAGGGAAGTTTAAAAATAAAATGTAATATTGTATTTTTCCTTACACTTAAAAAAAAAAAAAAATCCGTAAAATTTATGGCAAAAACTGTTGCCAGCAGCTTTTTTCATAAAAATTGCAGTAAAATTAGATGTAATTTTTTTATTACATCTAATTTTACTGCAAAAACTGCTGGCAACATTGTTTTGATGCAAATTTAACAGATATATATATATATATATATATATATATATATATATATATATATATATATATATATATATATATAATTATTTTTCTTTTTTTTCAGTGTATGCTGAATATATTTATTTTTGACTATTTCTGTATCTCGCATAGATACTCAGATAAAATCTCTCTAATTCTCTGTCTCTCTCTTTCTTTCTTCTTTCTTTCTCTATTTTTTTTCTTTACTTTTTTAGCTCCTTTTCAACCAGCAGACTTCTGTAATAAGATGCACTGAACTTTTGAAAAATGATTTATTTCTACAAATATAAGTATATATATAAAAGAAAACATTTTTTAATAGCATTCTTTATGCATTATTAAATTATATGATGAATTTTTAGATCATTTGGGATTTAGGGAGGTTTAGGAATAAAATGTAATATTACGTATTTTTCTTATACTGAATATATTTATTTTTGATTTTTGACTATTTCTATATCTTGCAATGATATTCAGATAAAATCTAATTCTTTCTCTGTCTGTCACATTCTCTTTATTTTTTTTTCTTTACTTATTCAGCTCCTTTGCAACCAGCATAAATACAGACTTCTGTAGTTAAGACGCTCTTAATTTTTCAAAAATGATTTATTTCTACAGCATTAAATTATATATATTTAAAAAGAAAACAATTTTGAATCGCATTCTTGCATTATTAAATTGCATGATGAATTTTTAGATCACTTGGAATTTAGGGAAGTTAAAGATTAAAATGTAATATTATATGTTTTTCTTACGCTGAAATATTTGTTTTTGACTATATCTATATCTTATATAGAAACTCAGATAAAATCTCTCTAATTGTCTCTCTTTCTCTTTTTATCTTTTTCTACTTTTTCAACTCCTGTCCAACCAGCATAAATACAAAATTCTGTAGTAAGACGCATTGAAGTGTTCAAAAATGATTTATTTCTACAAATATTAAAATATTTATATTTAAAAGAAAACAATTTTCAATAGAATTCTTTTTTGCTTCATTAAATTACATGATAATTTTTAGTGATATGATCACTTTTATCTGTATATTTTTATTTATTTGTTTTAGTAGAAATTAAATGAATAATTATTCTTGTAATAAGGATCTAGATATACTGGCTCTATGTTCAAAGGATTAAAAAAGGATTACTTTTACAGTTTAAACAGGCAAAAAAAATTATTTATATAAGAATATATAAAACGCGTTTTCATATCAAAAAGGACCTTAAGTAATGGGTCTCCTCACATACGCAGTGTGTTAGTTGTAACAATACTGTCACTCGCCTTCTTTATGTATTATTAAATTTTATGATAACTTTTAGTGATATAACCATTTTTATTTTTAATTTATTTATTTATTTATTTATTTATTTTTATATTAGTTCTTTTATTTATTTGTTTAAGGTTATTCTCAAATGCGTCGCTCAACAAGAGCAAAACATATTGACACATTTACAAATTCATTTTTCAACGGAGAGATATAAAATTATAAGGCCTTACTATAAAAGCGATTGTGAATCGAACTTAGTTTTCCATTTTAGGACAATTAAATTACCTATCTAGTTATTAACGATTTCGATCATGTAATCATGCTTTTTTCTCCTGCTTTTCGACCGGTTTTTTCATCTTTTGTCGGGAAATGCAGTTCAAAACGCCAACTTTAATGGCTTGTTCTGAAAAACCTATTGTGTCTGAAAAAAAAACTGAGTGCAATTAGGTAGCTTCTAAGAAACAACACCTGCTAGTTTCATGCATTTCCGAACAAAAATAAATTAAAACTTGTGTCACAAAGTTGTCCTTTTCGATTTAAGAACACCCTTAAGAAGAAATTAATTGAATAGCTGTTCTTCTAACAAGTATTTAGATATACTGTCTCCACCAAAGTTTAAAGGATTAAAAAAGATCACTTTTATATTTCAAGCAGAAAATACATATAAAACACGTTCTCCTATCAGAAAGGACCTGAAGCTAAAGTAATGGGTCTCGTCATTGTGTTATTTGTAATAATACTAGTAATTGTTATTGCTGCTGTATTACTACAAAGTATTGCTACTTATTTCTGACGAAAAAAAAAATCTAAAAAAAAATCAAAGAACATTTCATTGTAGAAGAGAAAGTATATGCTTATTTAACTAAGAGATAATGAACTAATTTCGTCTCTACAATGTCTAGTCTAAAGGGATTTTATAACGAGTATCAGTGAAGAATGCCGTGATCTCAGATTTCTCCACAGGCACGTGGCGAAGATAAACAGATGCGGTCGATACAGCCAATAAAGATCGTTAACGAGCCTTTAACAGCCCATAAAGACTATTCGGAAATAAAGAAAGGAACCAAAACGTAACACATTTGCCACACAATGGATAGGAGGTCTCACGTTTTTACGATGCGTTCGGGACATGACACACATTTGCTGCTGTCAAAACGAAATATTGTCTTGCTCCAACATAAAGATCCACTACTACTGGGGGAAAAAAACTAGAAATTACAGTCTCTCCATATTCAGTTTCTATATATATATATAAGTTCGAATACACATATATATAAGTTCGAATCTATTAATAAACGTATGTAACTAGTTAAAGAAATAATTATAACTCTTGAAACTTTGTCTAAGAAAAATCCTACTATATACTAAAATGCGTTAGGCCTACCGCTACATTCATATTAGACTCATGTCTTCTTTAAGCCTGACAAAGAAAGACTCGGTTCTTTCGAAAGGCCTAGGGCATTTTAGTACATTTTATGGTGTTTTTAAGAATTTTTTTTTCACTTCGATTGATTAACGCCAGTTACAACTTATTAAATACTTTCAAGGTAATAAGTTGTAATAATCCTACTGATTTAACTGAATTTAATTTCGTGTTAACTAGGGTTGTAATATCAACGGTACATAGTGGTTACACTGTATACCTTCAATTTTTTTTTTTTTTTTTTTTTTTTTTTTTTTTTTTTTTTTTTTTTTAAGAATTGTGTAAAATTGCTGTTTTACAAATGAAGCTATATGTTTTTATTTTTTTTTCTATTTTTTTTTTTTATTTTTTTACGACTATACCACCGGTCACTGGTGTTAGCGATAAAAATTGTTTTTAATTCAAAATTAATTTGAACTCACAATTTTAAATTAGACTTTAACCTTCCTTGTAAATACGTTTTTATGTTTCTAAATTATATCTTGTTGTATAATAACTAATTTCACAAAAAACAATAATTCATTAACTTGCTCAATGCCACGCCAGTGACCGGTGACTGACACTGAACTTTCCGTTTTTGGCCACATCATTTACCAGTATCTGATAGCGTAAAATATGTATAAAACTGAAAAAATATGTATCGTTTTATATAATTATTTAAAATTTATTTAAAATTTATTTAACTTTTATTTATTAGTTGATTATATCCTTAAATAAGAACCGGCTTAAATGAAAGTTCAGTATTAGTGCTCTATAGTTTTTAATTTTGCGATAAAAAAGAATTTAGGTTGATTTCAATATTTTTCCTTTTCAGGTGTGCAAGATAAAACAGCCGTCTAATAAGATTGCAGTGGCTCAACATACTTAACTTCTATATGTACAAGAATATACCAAGGTATTTCAGTGTAAATATAACAAAATTTAAGAGGTTGTAAAGTATACCACATTCAAGCAAAAATACAAATTGTTTTATTTCGATCTGAGCACAATTTTTCGACCATAACTTTAATAACAATGTAGGTATTTCAACAATTTTTACAACACATTGAATTTGCTGTGTGTAAAATGCAAAGTAACAGATTATTAAAAGTAACAGATTTCACTGTATTTCGAACAGAGCATCGTATGTATTATTAACTACATTCCGAAAAGTGAATTGTCTAACATGACCAAGACCAATGCAATACAATTCTTAAGACTTCTGGTCATTCACTTTCCAAATTGCCCTCCGTAATGTAAAGTCTACGGGCGTTTGAAGCATTCTTATATTTAAAATATCTCTCCGTGAAATTAATATTTTTAACTTTTTTTATTAATACACTTCTTAAACGATGTCTTTGTATTTCTAAGTTTTCAAAACTCTTTTAAAGTATTTACTTAATTTTATATAAAATGTTAAAATTTTATTCCCAGTTCGTCAGTTTTTAACACATAAAATATTAAATTAAGCATAAATTTTAGAAATATTTTGAAAACTAAGAAAAAAAGTGACATCCTTTTAGAACAGAACACCGAAAAAAGAAATTAAAAACATTAATTTCCCAGGAAGATATTTTAAATATAAGAACGCATCAGACGTCCATAGACTTAACGTTAGGGAGGGCAATTCGGAAAATGAGTGACCAGGAGCCTTAAATCCCTATGTAAGTCACGATGCTTTGCGTTTCATTCGTATCGGAGTCGATGAGTCGATTTCAGGAATGCATAGAGGATTTAGCAAGGATGAACTTTGTTAAACAAAGTTCTTGCAGAGACAATTGTTGATATATCAAGCAAACACTCGGTAAAGGGAAAAAGCCGCCAGGGCAATAAAATTTTTATAAATTTATATAAAAATGAAATGCAAATTATAAAATCAACGGTTAAATGAGCTTATAAATTATACTACAATATATACTATATTATACTATACTATACTATATTATACTATATTATACTATATAATACAGGGTTGTTATAATTAAAGTTCGCCTATTCAGAAGGCTCTGGAGCCGGTTCTATTGCTCCAAACGAAACAAAATTTCACTAGTATATAGTTGAAGAGATGCGCTCTGCGAAAATCGAAAAAAAAAAAATTGTAAAATTTTTTGTCACTAGGTGGCGCTGCGCCAATTTTTAAGGCGATATTTGCAGATTCATTATATCATTATCAGTATCAGTCAATCCAAACGAAACACACAAATTTAAAAGTTTCAACAAACTTCGACGAACTGCAAATTGTTATAATTAAGTTCACCTAATCAGACAGCTCTAGAGCCTAACCTATGACTCCAAACAATACAGTAAAATGAATATCATTTCATGTGATATAATCTGCATCAACAAAAATAAAACATGTCGCACAGCAGTAAGGAAATAACGAAGAATAACATGACGCATGCTCAATGAATCCTCCGCCATTTTTAATAATGCATTCCATTCTCAGAATTGTGCTTTCTACAACATTGCGTAAACTGTCTTGTAAGATTGAGCGAATATGAAGTCTAATATTGTCTTTCAGATCAGAGATTGTCTGACATCTGTCTTTAGATACAGAATCTTTCAAAAATCCCCAGAAAATAAAAGAATCCTCAAATATCGGCTTAAATATTGGCACAGCGCCACCTACTGACAAAAATTTTAACTAATTTTTTTTTTCAATTTTTGTAGAGCGCATGTCTTCAACTACGTACTAGTGAAATTCTGATTTGTTTGGAGCCATAGAACCGGCTCTAGAGCCTTCTGAACAGGCGAACTTTAATTATAACAACCCTGTATATACTATATTATACTACCTTTGACAATAAAGTTCGGTGAATGAATTCAGAACGATCGATCTGGCAACACTGGGAAAATAAAACGCTGCACCTGTATAGAGACAAGTGTTGACCATCTCCCCCCACCGTTGATCAGTTGAGCGTCGTTTATGTTCTGTGTAAGACGTGCTTTACTAAGTGCTTGTTCAGTGTGTTGGTTCTTAACTGAGAACAAAAAAATGAACGAACAAAAAATCAGTTTAAAGTTTGATTTTAAGTTTTGCAAGACACCGAAAGAAATTCACGAGTTGTGCAAATTGAATAAACATCATACTCGTCAGATCTGAATCCTTCAGACTTATTCCTATTTATACGACTCAAACTCTGTTTAAAAAAGATTTGACCATATTGATGCCATCCAATGAAATGTGACGAAGCTTTTGAATTCCATCCGAAAAGAAGACTTCTTGCGAATTTCCCAGGACATGTACAGCTCATATTCAAAATATTAGAATAATTACCTTTTTTTTAGAAATTGAAAATATCGTTTGGTAATTTAATGTCTTTTAATGAAAATATGCAAACGATAGTTTTATTAAGAACTTATTGTTGATTAAACTTACTTGTTATCTTAAATTTAATATCATTTTTGAAAAGATTAATTGCAAAAAAAATTATTTTGAAAAGTCAAAATATTAGAATATTTATTCAAGTGGCTCAATATATTAGAATATTTCACATTAATTCTCCTTTAATTATTACCAATTCTTAACTGGTGGCATCATTGATTAAATTCAGACTATTTTATTTAAAATCAGTATTCTTTTTTGCAGTTTGTTTCTTTTTCGTCTTAAAATGGGCCGTGTGAGTGATATTCCTGAATCTACTAAACTTCGTATGGTTGATTTGTATCGGCACGGTAAAAATCAATGTTTTATAGCGAATTATTTACATTGTTCGCAATCGAGCGTTAGTAAAATACTAACACAATATTCAAAAATTGGAAAATTTCAAAATAATCGCCGAAATGGTGGCCGAAAACCAAAAACATCTGCTAGAGATAACAGGAAACTGAAGCGTATAGTTAAGAAAAACCGTTTTAAAAGTGTGCGATTCTTGCACCGAAAATGGAAAGAAGAAGGAGTTGAAGTTTCTACATCGACAACATTAAGACGTCTCCATAAATTTAAATTTGAATCTCGTGTACCGAAAACAAAACCTTTTATGACTGCAAGACAAAAGCGTATAAGATTGAATTGGTGCAAATCAAGACATTTATGGAGCAATGAAGATTGGAAAAATATATTATTTAGTGATGAAAGTATGTTTTGTGTTTCATATGGTAATCAAGGTATTCGAGTTTGGAGAATGAAGCAAGAAGCGTTTGATAAAGAATGCCTTAAACGTTCCGTAAAATTTGCTGCTAGTGACATGGTTTGGGGTTGTATGAGTGCAGAAGGACCTGGAAAGTTATGTATCGTCTACGAAAAGGTTAACTCTCTGATATATCAAGAAATTTTAGAATATTACATGATTCCATCATCAGAAGATTTATTTGAAGATGATTTCATCTTTCAACAAGATTTAGCGTCCCCGCATACCTCGGTGTCAACTAAGAATTGGTTCCGCCAACGCAACATTAAGGTACTTCCTTGGCCACCAAATTCACCAGATCTTAATCCCATCGAAAACTTATGGTGTATAATGAAGAAAAAACTTCAAGAAAATCCTCCTTCAAGTAAAACTGAGTTAGTGGCACGTATAAAGTCTATTTGGGCTAATATTGATAGAAATGTTTGTAAACACCTTGTATATAGTATGCAAGATCGATTGTACGCTGTTATGAAAGCTAAAGGGTATGCTACAAAATATTAACTACCATTTACTTCATATTCATAAGGTAATATTGTTGCGTAAAATAAAATATTCTAATATTTTGAACCAATCTAAATTTTATTCTAATATTCTGGTGTGTTTAAGGAAGCTGTATACCTAATTTATTGTGCTGTATTTTATATTTTATAAATGTTAAAATCTTATCTAAACATTCCAGATTTAATTTATAAGAAATTTAATTGCATTTACTTAGTATAAAAAATAAATAAATGACAAATAATTTTTTCTTATTACTTTTTCTCAATTATTCTAATATTTTGAATATGAGCTGTATAGCAGACGTCAGTGGTGCATAGTTATGACAGATGACTATTTTGAAGAAAGGTAGGGTAACTTTCATTAGTATTTCATCTACATTAATTTTACAGGACTATTCACCGAACTTTATTGTCAGAGGTAGTAAATATGAAGAATTAGTACTGGTGTCAAACGCAAGGGCTGATTGACATTAATCAGAATAAGAGGAGGGGGGGGGGGGGAGTTTGCAGCAGGAAAGAGAAATGCAGAAAAATACAAAAAAGTAATTTTGTATTTAGTATTTACGCAACAATGTGCTCTAAGCTGGCTCTCGCCTCTTTCTATTGGAAGGGGGTATCGTCTAACATAAAATTAATTAATGCGGATTTTGGCCATTTCCTTCCTTGCAGTCTTTTCTTGGGACCGATTGGCAAAAACTGTGGATTTTCTTCCGCGACTGTTAATTGATTTTGTATGTTTTTCCACAATTGGCTGAAGAATTTCGCGATTTTTCACCACGATCGACTGACGAATTGCATAAGTTTTTCCTGCGACCAACTGATGAATTTCGCAGACATTTTAAATGAACAATTGAAGAATTTCGCAATTTTTTTTCAGGGGATTGGCTGACAAACTTCGCCGTTTTTCTTAGGATTGAATAGCGAGAAAATGAGAATTTGAAATGTTCAGCAGAAAAGTCCGTTGTTCTTCTGCATGCAATGCACTTTTAAGCATATTTTGATTTGGGCTGGATACTGCCTCACAGTTACTTTCGAAAAGATCTGGATTGTTTCTTTTTCATTTGATTTAAAATTAATTATTTAAACGCTCTTTTTCTTTTTGACCGATGTATTTTTATGTTTTGTCTTTTTCATTACATGCACTGTAATAAAAAAATACAAATGTTTCTTAATCTACAAAAATATAATATAACCACGAAAGAAAATATGCAACAACTTCTTTGACTTACCCGTGATTTTTTTTTTCCTTTATTTTTAGAAATCTCAAAAACCAACATATTTTTGAGTTTTAAAGAATCATTTACAGAAACTCAATTTTTATTGTTGTTGTTGTCACTTACTAACGGAAACGATCACAATCATAAATTTTAAAACTCAATAGACTATGGAAAGTTTTTGTGAAAAAATATCCTTATAAAGAAGAGAGTTTTGTAAAAATTTTTGTTGTTGTTGTAGTTGTTATTGCCAGTAATTTTTGGAAATGTTCATAAACATAAATTTGAAAACTCAGCAGAACATGGAAACTTTTTGTGAAAAAATATTCTTATTAAAAAAGAGAACTTTGCAATTTTTTTGTTGTTATTGTTGTTGCCACTAATTTTCAAAACTATCACAATCATAAATTTAAAAACTCAACAGAACATAGATACATTTTCTGAAAAAATATCCTTATAAAGAAGAGAACTTTGTAAGGTTTCTGTTGCTATTGTTATCGTTGTTGCCACTAATTTTCGGAAACAATTACATTCATAAATTTAACTAAACAGATAAACAGAACATGGAAACTTTTTGTGAAAAAATATCCTTATTAAAAAAACCTTTAAAAGTTTTTTTTTTTTTTTTTTTTTTTTTTTTTTTTGGCCTTTGATGCTATTTTTTTCAGACAAGCTAAAAAGTGTCGTGTCAAAAATTGTGGCCCACTTTTTCATAATCTGGCCATTAAAACGAGACATTCATACAATCTATATATTTAAAAGAACTGGCTGTTATTTTACTCACCAGCCCTGAATTTTCTACTCAACCGATTTTGATAATTATTTTTTTTTAAGCGAAAGCTATTTATTTGTAGTTGTGCCCATTTTAGCTATTTTTTAATTTATTTCCATTTTTATATTTTATTTTTAATTTTAAATGCTTTTTACGATATTTCTTCAAAATGGTGGCAACTCAGTTTAGCTTTTCTCTCGATAATAAAAATTTATTTTCCATTATCACTTTCCACCAGTCAGAAGCTTTATTTCATCAGTGAACATGTCCTCACATTTAAAAGAAAAAAGTTGATTGTTTTCGTAAAATTTAACCACAATAAAATGATTACGTATAATTATGCACTAATTGGGGTAAATATATCTTTATATATAAAAATCTTCTGTGCGTGTGTATGTAATTGAACTCCTCCTGAACGACTGGACCGATTTTGATGAAATTTTGTGTGTGAGTTTCAGTAGATTCGAGAATGGTTTAGATTCACATTTCGTCGAAATTGATTCCGTACTTTTTTAGTAATTAGGCAAAAACTAATAGTTAGTGATTTTTCGCTAATTAAAAGTGCTATATATATTAAAGAAAATCAGGATTTCGTATTAATCGCAGCACAAAAAAAATCTACTGAACCAAAAATCTTGAAACTTTCGGTAAAAATACTTCTTATAACATCGATTGTCGCTAAGAAAGGATTTTCGAAAATTCCACCCCAAAGATGAATAGAAAAAAGAATGAACTTTTAAAAATTTCCTTAAAAATCGGCTTTTATAGTTATCTTTCAACTGATAACATATTTTAGTGCATTCTCTAATTCTGAATCGAATGGTACTAAGCAAATTCGTTTAAATCCAGTAGTTCCTGAGATAATTCACATTTTCCTAATTTGGCGATGTCTTCGACGCAAAAACCTCAAATTTTCAATGCTTATCTTTATATATAAAAATCTTCTGTGCGTGTGTATGTCACTGAACTCCTCCTAAACGACTGGACCGATTTTAATGAAATTTTGTGTGTGTGTTCCAGTGGATTTGAGAATGGTTTAGATTCACATTTCATCGAATTTGATTCAGTACCTTTTTTTTTTGTAATTAGGCAAAAACTAATAGTTAGTGATTTTTCGCTAATTAAAAGTGTTGAATAAGTTCGATGAATGGAGTGCAGACGGAATGTCGGAGCGGTCTAAGGCGCCAGATTTAAGCTCAGCTTCTTGAAGAAAGAGATCGCGTGTTCGAATCCCAATGCTGACAAACGCGTATGCTTTACAATAATATTTCCTGTATTATAATTTTGATTAACCGACTTCAGACAATCGTTAACTTTTAACTAAAAAGTGAAAAATAAACTTTTCTATCAAAAATTGAATCGACTTCAAAAACTAATGAAGAGTAATAATTTCCTTATATAATTGTAATAAGAAATTAAATTAAGAGCGTAGTGTTTATTCTGCGTATTACCATATTTACGTACATTTATTTGATTTTCTGGAGTCGGTGCCAAGATGGACAACGTCTGTGGGTGACAGGACAACGTCTGTCGGGTGCGCTAGTATATATATATATATATTTACTGAGAAATAATATTAATAATGTAAATAAAATAACAGAAAATAACTTATGATAAAAATTAATGTCTAAAGCAAAATAAAAAAAATTTCAAATGAGGAAAATGATGTCATTCAGAAACCAGATAAATGGGAATTACAATATTATTACGGATGCCTTTTTCATATTACTAATAACAGTAACTTTTAAAAAACCTTTGAAGAGAAAATGACGTCACTATTTAAAACATCGCATTTTTACTCATAACGATATTGCATTTCAATATTTCTTTTCATTATGGACACTGAGATTGAGATTTTACTTTCAGATGACTTCAGTTAGAAAAAATAATGTCACAATAAAAATAAAATTAGTTTTTTTTTTTTTTTTTTTTTTTTTTTTTTTTTTTTTTTTTTAATAAAATTATTTTTTTGTGAGTGCATATAAAATAAAATTTCTGGATTTCGCCTGCACTCAGATTACAATTTTAACTGAAGATGTGCGAATATTTGCATGCAAAATTGTAACTGGCAAACTTGACATTAAGTTTGGAAATATATTTATTATATATTGATTCAATAATGTAATTACTTTTGCTTTTTTAAAAACCAAATCGATCGGGTCTTTTAAACATTTCATTCGTCGAATTCGACGGGATTCCACTCGTTTTATTGTTAAAATGCATTTCCTTTTTCTCAGAGTCTATAAAAAAGCGCTTAAACTAAAGAAAAAATCCGTTTTTGGTGAATCAAGTCAATGAAGAAGTAGCACGTCAAATTGTATCTCTTTATTATTACGCAATTCCAATGTCTCAGAGAGAAATTGCTAATCAATTGGGTATTTCACGCCGTTCTGGTTGCTATTATATTGATAAGCACAAGAAAAATGAAGTTAGTTCGTTGCATTCTAAACGGGGTCGTCCTTCTAAAAGACCTCTATCGATTTTTTTTTTTTTTTTTTTTTTTTCTAATCGGAGGCGAAACTGAATTTTGCAACGGCAAAATCTACATTCAATTTGTTTTTTTTTGTTTTTTGTTTTTTGTTTTTTTTTTTTTTTTTTTTCTTTTTTGCTATTAGTTTTCGGAAATGATCAAAATCGTAAATTTGAAAACTCAACAGAGCATGGAAAATTTTTTTGAAAAAATATCCTTACAAAGAAGAGAGCTTTGTAAAACATCTTACCACAAAAAACCATAAAAAATAGATCTCAACTTCAATAGAAACCACACTTTTGAAATTTTTCCTTGCGTAATAAACAGATTGGAAAAGCGAGATAATTTGTTACTCAATCAATATTCATCATCGAAAGCTTTTCCGGTTTCGAAATATCAGAGAAAAGAAGTCAGCAGTCTTTTTAAGGTGATGCCGACTTTCAAATTCACGAAATTTGGTTAAAAAATCGATTTTTATTAGTGGTAGATTCATGTAAAGCAGGCCTGTGCAACCTTTTAGTAAGCAAAGACGCACCTTTGTTCTTGGCACTCAATGAAGGGCACCATCATTCCCTTGACCGAAAACATGCGGCAATACTATTGCAAAGTGTTAGTATAAACGCAAATCATAAGATAATGCAAATGAATCTTACAGCGGTAAAAAAAGGCCCTACGATTCTGGAGTTAAATGCATTAAATTTCAAATTATACAATTTTCTATGAGAGGAATATCTCAAAAATGCTTGTAGAGTAAAATGACAGAAACTTTAATCGCGCCTATAATAAAAATAAATAAATAAACATGGAAATCAGAGATATTGCTATGTTTCTTTTAAGATGTGACAATACACTAAAACCTATTTTGAATGACTGAATTTAGATTTTATAAAAAGTAAGAAAACAAAGGCAGGCATAATATTGATTAATCCATTCTTGTAGTTTCAGATAGATAGTATGAAAGTGTTTTCATACTATCTATCAAGTATTTTAAGCAAAAAAAAAGAAAAAAAAAAAAATTTCAAAAAGTCAAGAAAAAATAATTAAGCCCTTTATGCCTTGTATAAGAAGCGAATGAGCCTGTGTGACAACAGCCAAAAGAAAAAAGCTGAACTTCCATGCACATGTATCTCCAAAATGCTGAGGGAGATGAGAAATTTTTAATTTTCTGTTACTTCTTAACTATTAAAAAGATCTATTTTAATTATTACCAAAATTACAAAACTTATCAAATTTACCCTCATAATTACACTTTATAAACGATAATTACAAATCATGAAAATATACATGGTTAAATTTTCAAAATATGTTTCTAGTTTTTCGCTCTTTGAAGGTAAACAATTGTGTTACTCTAATTTTAAACTCGCACCAGAATTTTTGAAAAAATGAAAGGCATTTTTATAGCTAATTTTGCATCAAAGATCTAAAATAAAAATTCATTAAATGTTTCTGGTGGAAACCGTGATTAAAATTAGTTGGGTATAATATATTCCACCGCCCCTCAATGGGTTTTAATGCGTTTTCACAATTTTTGAAAATATCTCTAATGTAAATAATAATGATTTTAAAGAAAGCATTATTTATAATAGAATTTTAATGCTAAAATGTCTAATAGCAGGAAATCTTAAAAGGGCGTCAAGAAAATGTTTAAAGGGCGCCGCATTGAACAGCCTTGGTGTAAAGCATTGGATTCGTGAAATTTTTAGAATGCCGGTTTTTGACGCATTTACACATTTTAGGGGTCAGAGATTTCAAAAAACACGTTTTTATAAAATGTCTGTCGGTCTATCTGTAAGTATGTGACATACATTTTATGGTCGCTCTATCTCAAGAACTAATGCACAGAATTAAATAAAAATTAATATTCGATAAGTTCCTGATATAAATTAATGCTGATTATTTTTAAATATAAATCGCTCAACAGGTGGCGCTGATATGCAGCATTATTTAAAATTCCCGTAACAACTCTATCTCACAAACTAATACACGGATTTCCATCAAACTTCAGATTCAATTAGGGTTTGGCATAAATTGATGATGTTTACATTTCGGTGTAAATCGCTCAACAGGTGGCGCTATTCATCTGCATTTTTTACTATTACTGCAATAGCTCTATTTCAAGAATTAATTCACGAATTTACATCAAACTACCGATTGAGGTATACTTTGATAATTACTTGTTGATTATGTTTTGGTGTAAATCACCCAACAGCTGGTGCTTTTATGCTGCAGTTTTCCCGATATCGACAATAATCGTATTTTAAGAACTAATGCACTGAATTTGATACTTTTACGATGGTCATAGATTGGCATTTAATTCTAGTACTCTGGTAGCGAATTTCGAAGTAACAGCATGAGATAGAAGAATGCCGCATCCGACTTGTTTTTATCTGAAGAATTATGAAGGGAGAATTATAAACCGTAAAAGTAGAGCCAGTTTTCAAGACATGATAGTCACCATATTGTAAGTAATTATAAATATTTAAAAAGTCGAATTGAAGAAAAAAAGCAAAAATGTGAATATTTAACATTCCGTATCATTCAAAATGTTAAAAATTTAATCTGCCGTCTAGACCTTTCTTTGGGTGCTTTCGTAATTATGTAAATACGCAGCACCTATAGTCGCCGTTCAGTCCGTCCGTCTGTCTGCATATATCAGAGCAAAAACTACCGAATCAAATCATTTGAAATTTAAAATATATAATTATTGCACAATTTTGTCGAGTCGTTTCAAATTTTACGAAAACCGGTTGTATAGTTTAATTACAGGGACAATCAAAACTTACAATACGGCCAACGGGAAAAAATAGTTTCAAGTTTATTTTAATGGTGTTATACTCTTTCGAACATAATAAAATTGATATGCATCTATGAAGTATACACTAAAAAATACATTCTGTACAGTTTGTGGTGCAAAGAATATTTGTTATTAATAACTATTCTTGTTAATTTGTAATTCGTTACAGGACAACAAAAAGTATTCCATTCCATAATTGTATAACGGGGGGGGGGCATTGTTTGAGACGCGTTTTAATATTATTAAACTACTTTACATTTTATGAAATTGATATACGTTGCTGAGGTTCACTACAAGTTACTTCTTGCATAATAGAAAGCAGATAGTATTTAAAGGGATACACAAAGTATTTCGGATACTCTACTGTATCCGAAGTACTGTATACTATTATACCAAGATCTGAATATTTAAAAAACTTCCTTATAGTACGAATGCACCTCATTTACTACGCTTGACGTGCAATTTCCAACTTGTTCCTTCCTATCGCTGTTCTCTTCAGTTAACATAAAGTTTGAAATGGTCTCCTTTCATAGTCTGTAAAGAATTTAAGTATCATTTTCAACAAATGGGACCTGTATTTAAGGTTGTATTTTTTATAGTTGATCCCCCAAAATCCAGATAATTTTTCTAAAAAATGCACGCCAACAGAAACAATTTTTTTCCCTTTGAATGAATATGCCAGAAAATTTATCGCAAGTAATAAAATTTTAAAAAAATGATTTTATAATTAAAGAGCTTAGTGGAAGAAAATTAAATAACAAAAATTACATTTGAAGTAGACATTTTTTATTGTAAATTTTAAGGATTTATTTTCTGTTTGATACCACGTGATTAAAATATTAACAGGTGTGGTACTAAACATTCTCGGAAAAACATATTTAATTTTAAATTTTATTATAAAATATTAATATTTTTTACATTAAAATTCCTGAAAATCAGGAGCCCTGGGCCCATGCCGACAATAACTACCATAAATCTGGCATTGCTTAATATCTAAGCATCATATCTAAGCATTCTAATTGTATCAACCTATTCTTCAATTTTAGATCCCAATTAATGTCGTGGCTTTATAATACATTTAAATAAGTTGGAAATTGCACGTGAAGCGTAACAAATAAGGTGCGTTCGTACGATAATGAAATTTAAAAAATATCACTCTCATATATCAATCTCATAAAATTGTAAATAGTTAATTACAATTAAAATGCGCACCAAACAATGTTCTCCCTATACCATTATATAAAGGAGTACTTTAGTGTGGCCTTGTAAATCAATAACAAATGTTCTTTGAACCACATATTATGCAAAATGTATATTATAATATGTACTTTATAGATGCATATCAATTTTATCACGTTCGAATGAGTGTAACCATGACCATTAAAATGCATTTTAAACATTTTTTTTCCATTGACCGTAATGTAACTGAATACTTTTGATTGTCCCTATATTTGAGCTATGCATCCAATTTTGATAAAATTTGAAATAACTCGACAGAATTATGTAATAATTATGTATTTTAAATTTCAAACGATTAAAATGCATTTGAAACTTTTTCCCCCACTGACCGTAATGTAACGGAATCATTTTGATTGTCCCTGTAATTGATCTATGCATCCGATTTTCAGAACATTTGAAATGACTCGACAAAATTATGTAATAATTATGTATTTTAAATTTCAAACTATTCGTTTGCGTATTTTTTGCGTTGTTATATGCGGACGGACAGACAGACGGACAGACGGACGGACTGAACGACACTATGGGAGCTACGTATTTAGATAATTACGAACGCACCTAAAAATTTAATCCGATGCAAAAATATACCATCAAGTTATTTATAAACGCCTTCATCCAGGTACACGAAAACTGGGTCATCACTTAAGGAGACAGTTTTCTTGATAATAATGCAAAATTTTGATTTATAGCCAACATAATTCCATCCGTCTACGGCAGATTATGGAGAAAGCGAAACTGGATGATCAATGGGAGTAGCCTGTCAGCCCCCTTTCATAATTCACACCCCTCTCAGGCGAGACTGAACGCCACCAAGTTAATCGTGCGTATGTCGTCACTTTAATACACCCCCTGGACTATTACCTAATGCTATGATAAAGGATAGGCGGAAGTGGGATCCTATAACTAAAAAATTATTTTATGATGAGTGTATATTACAAAGAATATCATTTCTTAGAGACCACATTTACTCCCAAAATCAAATCATTGACGGCGTCAAAAAAGTAGTCGCTATGGAGGCCACTGTAATACTTACCCATCATGGATTTGCATAGCATAAAATATGAAAATAAAACACGAGTAAATTAGTTATAAAATACATATCAATTACAATTTAAAATTTAAATATTTTTAACAGATGGTAATGTTCTAATACTGAATTGCTGATGAACCAATTTTGACAAATCATATAAAACGCTTTAATTAAGAAACATCCTTAAAACTCCAAAAATAATAATCATATTAAATAACAGTTTACTGCGTCGAATTGGGCCTCTCAAATCCCATTAAAATATATCTTTGAATTGAAATTTGAATGAAATACGGAGCTATGAAAATGCGAAGAGTGTGGAAAATAGGATTACAAATATCTCGGCAACTAATTACTTCGGCTTCGTTTTTATGCAAAACTTGTGTTATTTTATTTCTTTTACAACTACTCCTTAAAATAAAAAAAATCAAATATTTTTATATATCTTTCGTCAGAACGAATACTTCAAAAGTCCGAAAAAAATAGTTCCAGATAGTCGAGATTGCTGGTATTAAATAGGCTTCTTTCCATTATTACATAATAAGTACATAGCAAATTTCAAGAATCTATCTCAATTTGTTCGGGAGATAGATTGCTTGCAGACAGACAGAAGGACAAACAGACACACAGACAGACGAACGGCAATTTTTGTTTTCTAAAAATATGTTTTTCGGAATCTGCAGTATCTGAAACGTGTAAATTCGTCAAAAAAATTTTTTTTCGATTTTCAAAACAATTGCAAGATTTAACCTATACTACGTATGCTGGATAAGTAATAAGGGGGGTAAAGAGACCACAATAATCCCGCCCTGAGTTTTGAAATTTAATTAATTAAATATATATTTTTAAGTGCGTTCGTAATTATGTAAATATGTAGAACCCTCAGTCATCGTTCAGTCCGTCCGTCTGCTCGCATATAACAGAGCGAAAACCATCCACCCGAGTTATTTGAAATTTAAAATATATAATTTTTGCATAATTTTGTCGAGACATTTCAAATTTTATGAAAATCGGATGTATAATTTAATTACTGGGACAATCTAAAATATTCCGTTACATTACGGCCAATGAGAAAAAATCGTTTCAAGTACATTTTAATGGTGTTACATTCTTTTGAGCATAATAAAACTGATATGCATCTATGAAGTGTATACTAAAATGTACATTCTGTACAATCTGTGGTGCAAAGAATATTTGTTATTAATTCACAGGACTGCACAAAAGTATTCCATTACATAACAATATAGAGGGAAACATTATTGGGGGCGTGTTTTAATTATATTAAACTAGTTCATATTTTATTAAATTGATGTACGTTGCTGAGGTTTACTGCAAGTTCCTTCTTGTATAATAAAAAACAGACAGTATTTATAGGGACACACAAAAGATTTCGAATACTATTCTGTATCCAATGTACTATATATTATTATACCACGATCTGAATATTTTTAAAACTTCGTTACAATACGAGCGCACCTCATTTGCTAAGCTTGAAGTGTAATTTCCAACTTTTCTTTCTCAGATAACTTCGAAAAATGTATATTATTCTCAAAGGATTTAAAATAGTCAAACACAAGAGAAAAAGAAATAAAAGCATTTTCGTCAAAGGGTAGAGGAGGGGAGGGGCTCTCCATAACTCAACTTCCCGTGGAAGATACTTTTTAATTCCATTTTTCTTCTTATATTTGTATAACTATTAATCGTGTATTTATGCAAAATTATCTTAAACTGAGAATTCAGGGGTCTTAAAAATTGAATTTTAAATAAAAATAGTACTTTCTTAGAACAAAATTTTCATAAAAGAAAAAAAAAATCATATAATATCCGTATGAAGAATATGAGACAAATTTGGATATTGAAATGTAATTTCGTATTAACCCATTTTCGGCCAAAGGTTCGTATACGAAACATTTCGATAAATATTTTTTTTTAACACTCTGACACATTTTTTCAAGAATTTTATTTTTCTTCTATTTTTTAAGGCTTTTGAAGACATCCATAAAATATTAGTAATTCAATTGGAGTAAACACTTTCTCTTAAAAAATTTTCAAAATACGCTAGAGTTTTAATTTGAAACGCCTTTGACAAATTCGACTTTTTAAAAATATATTATTATTCCAATTGAAATGAATTATATGTTTTTAAAATAGATTAAAGTTGCAAATTCTGTATATGAAATAAGAATAAAACAAAAGTCATAAAAATACTATTCATATTCATATTATTCATTATAAGAAATAATATTTTATATTATTATATAAAATATTATTTCTTATATAAAATATTATTTTTCATGCACGAATCTTTTTTTGTGTCTTAATGTATGTATTTTAAGCATATTTCAATAAAAATAATGCTACATTTTATAAAATTTCTGTGCTTGGCCTAAAATGGGTTAAAGTAATAGGTAACGTTGTAAATTCTTGTTTTCAAAATATGTTTTAAAATAAGTTTAAATTTAGGTATGTGAATGGGAAGGAACAATTAGCTAACATTTTGTCTTTCATTTTTAGCTCACAGGTTGTCAAAGTTTGAGATCTTATGTACCCGCCCGTTGTGTATGAATGCATGTATGTAACGCAATAACTCATGATAAAAATATCCGATTTGCTTCAAATTTTGGATATACGTATTTTGTGATAAGACGTTTTCCTGATTAGTTTTGGGAGTTCATTGGGCAAGAACAAAAGGGAAAGCGGAATAGGGGGTAACCCCCCTTAATTTAGATAAAGGAACTTTTTTATACAAAATTTACCAATTCGTTTCACATTTTGGATATAGGTTCATTCTGATAAGTCACTTCCCTGATTTGTTTTGGGGACTCATTGATTAAGTATAAAGGGGAGATCTGGCCTATCTCTCTTAATTTAGGTAAATGGATTTTTCATGCCGGAGTAACCGAATTTCTTTCAATTTTTGGATATAAGTTCATACTGATAAGACGTTTCTCTGATTATTTTTGAGGTTCTTTTGTTAGCTATAAAGGGGGAACTGACGATTAACTCCCCCACCCCCTTAAATTTGATAAATGGGTTTTCATGTAGAATTATCCGATTTGTTTAAAATTTTGGATAGAGGTTCTTTCTGATAAGGTAAATCCCTGAATAGTTTTAAAAAGGAGAACGAAGGATAGCCCTCCTTAAATTAAATAAATGGGGTTTTACGCAAAGATATCCGTATTTCCTTCGAATTTTGAATATAGGTTCATTATGATAAGGCGTACCACTGATTAGTTTTGGGGGTTCAATCACAAAGTATAAAGGATGAAAATGGGGAAACTAATCTCTTCCTTAATTTGTTTTTCGAGGCGGCTTTGTTCTTTGAAAAAAAAAATAATAAAGCTGTAATATACAATTAATGTGAATAGCCTATGAGCTTAATGCCATCAATTTAACATGGCAATATTATTTTTATTATGTGTTCATCGGTGTCATTAAATGGGCTTCTATAAAAGAAGATGTTATACGAATCTTTAGGATTAACCTTTTTGGTTGAAAGTCAATCAGTTTGACTGGTTTAACTAATAGTCCAATAAAATTAAATTGAAATATTTTTTTTAATTTCTTGTTCAAACTGCCTAAAACTATTGCACCTTTAGAGTAGATTTAGAGTAGAACTCAAAAAAATTAGTTCCGCAAGAGCAATTCTTCTGCTCTGTCTGAAGCAGCTTCAGTGCAAGACGAAATTATGTTTTCTCGTTCTCTGAAAGATTTCAAGCCCCGACACTTTCATAGACAATGGGTATACTCTGTCTAAGATGAAAATGTATGTATAATTCGTTCTAAATAACTATTATCTAAATAACTATTATCTAAATAACTATTTAAATGACTTGGATTTGATAAACATATAGTAAAATTTGTCTAAGGCGGAATGCTGTGTACAATGGAATTTTCCACGTCTTAAACAGCGTTTTGTAATTACCAAGCCGATTCAAATAGTGAAGACAAAAATGGTAGACAGACAATATAGATTTAAACATACAGTAAACTCTGTCTAAGACAGATTCTGCCAGAAATCTGCCTAACTCGTAAAAGTTTTTAAGTCCCTTGAATTCCATAGACATAGAGAAAAATTTGTATAAGGCAGAATACAGTCTACGACGAGCATTTTCTATGTTCAATTGATTCTGCCTAGACGGAGTTTTTACTATAGTTACAGAGAGGCATATAAACAACGAAGACAGAAATGGTAAGCAGACAATGTAGATTAAGATACACAATAAGCTCTGTCTAAGACAGACTCTGTGTGAGATGGATATCTGTCTAATTCAGAAAGATTTTTAAGCCCCGTGAATTTCATAAACATATAGTAAAATATATCTAAGGTGGAGTACTTGTGTACGACAGAGCTTTTTCATTTTCAATTGATTCTATCTTAGACAGAGTTTCTGTAATTAAAGAGCTGCAGACAAATAGAAAAGACATAAGTACTACATAAGCAATGCAGATTACAATATACAGCAAACTCTCTCTAAAGTGGATTCTATCAAAGATAGAAATCTGCCTAACTCTGGAAGGTTTTTAAGTCTCGTGGATAAAAAAGAAATAGAGTAAAACTTGTCTAAGGTAAAATACTGTCTATCGCGGAAATTTTTCTAATCCTTCATCAATTCTGCATTAGATAGGGTTTACTGTAGTTACATAGCTGCAGACAAATAGAAAATACAGGAATGGCATGCAGACAACGCATATTATAATATAGTATTTACTGTTTAGAGAAATAATAGTTATTTAGTTATATTTGACATTTCTGTTTTTAAAAATTTAAAGTTTTGTAATGTGCCAAAACTTTTTTTAATAATAAATCCTACTTGAATACTTAACACTTAATTTATCACTTGCGAACTAAGCATAGAAACAAACAGAGTGAAAAAATTCCAAGCCGGGGATCGAACCCAGAACCCTTGGATTAGCTCTCCCAGTGCTCTACCTTTTAAGCTAAGGGAACGATGTCAGTTGGGCATTTTTTTAGATTCATATTTTGTTATGGCTGCACTGCAGCATAAGATGGAATAGTTTTCATGAGCACACAATCCTGAGGCATAACATGAGACACAGACAAACCCAGCATCGATGAACTCATGTATTATTTAATTAATTACATAAAATCAATTAAATATTGTAATAAAGTATAAAATAAAGTATGTCAGACCTCCAATATATGGGGAACCTTGATCCATTATTTTGTCATGATTCAAATCAATCATTTTTCAAGTTTCTGATGTGTTACACTATGTAGCAATTTTCTTTTGATAACGGATTCTATAACGAGTAAAATGATATATGAAACTCAATTCTAGGTTAAATATTTAAAATATATATATATTGTAAAATTTGAATCAATCCTTTCCGGTTTTCCCTAATTTTGTCTATATTATTTTTATTTGCTCTATATATTTGGTTATATAAATTTTTCATCGAAGAACTTATTTACTTAATTTGTTATTTTTCTGTTTAAGCCGGAAACAAATCTGCTACTTCTCATTTCGATATTTTTTTAATGCATCATTGAAATTATATAAAATTTGTAATGTATTCAAAATTTCTTACACTTCTTATTAAATCATAAAATTAAATGCCTAAATAAAAGTATTTATAGCTTAATATGATAATTACTTGTTTATGTTGTTTTATTTTTAATTAGTATTATTGGTATTATTTGTAACCTTAAGATAACTTAATTCAGAAGAAAGTTATTTATCTTCAACTGGTTTCAAAATGGTTTCAAAACTTAACTATATAAATGTCATATATTTTTGTAAACATCATATATTAATGTGATAAAGATGAGATTTGCATGTAATTTTGCCTTTCTGTCAATAATTTCTTTAATAAATTAATAGATATCTATCGGACATACTATCTTTTTAAACTTTTATTTTACTGTTATTTACTATTCATTATTTCTACGACCAAAACAAAGATTCATATTTCATTCCAAAATTACTGAAAACATGTGTTATATTAGCCATGCTGACAGCATCATAAGAGTTTTGTATCAGTGTTGATACTAAATTTTATAAAATTCTAAAAAATCCTAATTTTACTAGAAAAATTGGCAAAATAATAACAGAAAGTTTGTATAGATGGGATTTTTAATTCAAAAGTTTTTATTGAAGAGACATATTTCACACAAGTAATTATTGTGTGAATTAAACTTATATTTACGACTTTATCACTAATATCAAATTTCAATTAATGTGAATAGGACTTTAAATTATGCATTTATATTGACTTACAACTTATCATATGCCACAAATTGACCTACACATTCTGATAGAGGGTTTGTCCCATCATTTCTTCTGGGATTCTTATTTTTCCAGTTTTACTCAGAAATGTCCTGGATTTTCCTAGATTTTTTAAGCAGATCAATTTATCTAACAAAAAGAAAAAAAATCAATAGATCTAATTTTATACTATGATCAAGCTGTTAAAGGACATACTTTATATTGGGATACAATTATTACAATGATAATCGACGTAATGTCTTTATTAAGGGTGTTCTTAAATCAAAAAGGGCAACTTTGTGACACATGCTTTAATTTATTTTTGTTCGGAAATGCATGAAAATAGCAGGTGTTTTTATTCAGAAACTGTCTAATTGCACTCAGTTTTTTGATATTTTAAAAACACAATAGATCTTTCATAACAAGCCTTCAAAGTTGACGTTTTTGAGTACATTTCTCGACGAAAGCAGGAAAAGCAGGAGAAAAACGGGTGATCACTTGATCAAAATGGCTTAGAACTGGATAGGTAATTTAATTATCATGAAATGGAAAACTAAGTTCGAATTGAAATCGCTTCCATAGTCAGTCATTCCAATTTTATACCTTTCTGTTAAAAAATTAATTTTTAAATGTGTCAAAACGTTTTGCTCTTGTTGAGCGGAGCAGTTGAGAACAACCTTAATGCAAATTATAGAGGACGTGATGATTATACGATGTTTCGTAATTTTTTTAAGGTTTTGGTTTAGCAGTATGTAAATCAAAATAATCTTTAGAATGTACATATTATTTAAATATAGTATTCAATATAATTGACATCCATACTACACTGTCCACTATTTGCTTACAGAAATTCTTTTAAAGAAAATATATTCATCATCAGCCAAATATATAGTTAGCTATGACGTCATCCATTCTAATATTTTATGATAAAAATATTAAGTTGTAATTAAAATTATTTATATAAAATATCGTTAGTTAAATTCAATATATCTTTAAGCTTATAAATATTCAGTAAGCAATGAAATAACAATCTCTTCATTCTACACCCGGGCTCCCGTTTTTAAAGTAGCTTTGTCCCTGTTTTCTAGGGTACTATCCCTATTCCAGGCCTTCAGGTTTATGGTAAACTGCATTTAAAACATGTGAACATTTGATAATTTTTATTTAAACTGATAGTAAATTAATTTTACCCATTAAAATTCTTTATAGAAACTACGCAAAGCTTCAATAAATGATGACGAATATGTAACTGTATAAATGAAATTAATGCATTTAATACCTTGCTTTTGTGAATTTGCAAGCAGTGTTTCGATTGTCTAATGCGATCACAGCATGAAATGCAAAGCAATACCTGTAAATCTACTTTCTCATTCACATCTGTATTACGTCTCGGAAGCTGAACTTCCCTTTGAACGCGTTGCGAAAGCTATTTGTGTTGAAGCTGCATTAATATTATCTTTGCGAAATAAAAGCGTTCTCGTTTTTAGCAATTAAAACGATTTTATAAACATTTCTTTATTTCTTTTAATGTATGATTTGCCTTTTTATGCAAGTTAACCCTTTCGGGTCTGGTGTACTATTAATAGTACATGTTTGTCCATCGAATATTATTTTGTTTTAGCGATTATTTTATTACTTTCCACATACAAAAATAATAGTATATGTCTGTGACTTTCTTATGATAGCTTGAGTTATTTTTTTATGTTTAATAATAACAATCTATATTATGAAGGCCAAACGTATCTGTGCGTAAAGCATACGTCATTTTGCGAATGGCAACATTTTCGCCTGCAATCTCGGTTTTGCAATTTTCGCTACAGCAAATTTTACATTTCTGTATATCGCATATTTTAAATTTTTATACCATCGTATAGAAAAAAAATGTACTTTAAAATGCAATTTGTTTGAAAACTGTATCTCAATTTATTTTTGAGATATTAATTTTTTTATAGTTTTTAGTATGAATTTTGCAATTGTGGCAACAGAATCGCTCTATTTTCTCTTAAAATTGAAAAAAAAAAAATAAAAATAAATAAAAAAAATGAACGAAAGAAATTAAAAAGCGCAACACTCTTTCATACAATGTCGGTTTTGCAATTCTCGGTACTGCAAATTTTACTCTTCTAAATATCGTAAATTTTAAATTTTTACACCGTCGTATACAGAGAAAAATGTATCTTTAAATGCAATTTGTTTGAAAGCTGTATCTCAATTTATTCTTGATACATTTTTTTTTTTTTTTTTTTTTTACACTTTTTAGTATGAATTTTGTAATTGTGGCAACAGAAGCGCTCAAATTTTTTCTCAAAATTGAAAAAAAAGGGGGGGGGGAATTAACATGTACCTGTTATAAAATCCGGTTTAATTTCGTTTAATAATTTGAATAATTGAGTTTTATAGTATTTTGTTAATTTTAGCTTAAAATAATATTTGCTTGAGAGTTAGGCTGATCAATATAAGGTGTATTTTTTACTGTAACTAATTTTGCAGATTTATTATAAATAAATAAAACGGTTTTCTTTTAAAGATTTTCTTTCGTCGAATTTCGACGGTTTCCGCCTAGTATTAATAAAAGTTTACTTAACTCTCTTTGCGCCGTTGGCAATTCCTTTGTTCGATACGTATATTTCACTCTTAAAATTTAAAATATAGGTTACTTTTCCGAATTAATCTTGCATGATAAAACGCAAAAAACATTAGAAAGTTGTAATATCTTTTAAACTCTCTTGTAATGCGAGATTTTCCAAACGTCTCCAAAAACTCTTCCTTAGCCTATAATCATATAAATATGTATTAAATAGTACAGAAAACAGGTACATTAGTTGCATTTCCGATAACGAAGTAATCTTTAAATATCATTAAGTCGATTTGGATAGCTACGATTAACATTATTAAAGTAATAATAATTTTGTTGTCAAACCGAAAATAAATTCAAACCCGAAAGGGTTAAATATCGTTGCTTTTTAAAAGAAATGGCCTCTAAACGAATTTTACATCGAGAAAACGACTTAAACAAGAAGAGATACTTACTAAAAAAGGTAGATCTGATATAGTTTTTATAAGATTGCAATCCTTAAAGTGAAAATTTAATTATTTACAGTGCTTTTTATTATTTTTTTTCTATTTATTTATTTACTTTTTATTATTAATATTATTCATTTAATACTGTCATTGTTTAATTTATCTATTTACTTTATCAGTAGTTTTGTCAAATGGCAAATTTTTTATGGAAGAATTTATTTATTTAATTTGTGATTTCGCTGTTTAAACCGAAAACAAATATATTATTACAATCATTTCGATATTTTATTAATAACATCATTGAAATTACATAAAATTTGTAATGTGTCCAAAATTTCTTTCACTTCTTATGAAAACATAAAATTTAATACGTAAAATAAAAATATATATAGCTTAATATGATATTTATTTATTTACTTTATTTTTAATTAGTACTACTGGTATTATTTGTTATTCTTAAGAAAACTTAATTCGGAAGAAAGTTATTTATCTGCAATTGGTATTAAACTGGTTTCAAAACTTAACTTTTATAAATATCATATATTAATGTGATAAAGATGACATAACATAATGAATATTGCTAATAATTAATTAATTTTTATTTTGAGATTTGTACTTAATTTTTCCTTGCTTTTAATTATTTTCTTAATAAATCAATAGATATCTTACGTACATACTATCTTTTTTAACTACAGGTTTCATCAGTGTATGTGAAGTTAAGTATATTTTGCTATTATATATTACGAGCCTAAACCCGTCGAAATCGACGAACGAAAATGTGTAAGAGATCTGATCGACAGAATTAAAAAAAAATTACAATATTGAATAAATATTTAATAAATATATTTCAAAACTTGATGTCAAGTTTGCCAGTTACAATTTTGCATGTAAATATTCCTGCTCTTTGCTTTAGGTTGTAATCTGAGCGCTGGTAAAATCCAGAAATTTTCTTTTAGATGCGCTCGCAAGAAAATAGTTTTATTAATAAAATAAAAAAAAATAATTAAAAAAAAAAAAAAAAAAAAAAAAAAAAAACCTCGTTTCATTTTTATTATGTCATTAGAAATAGAAATATTGAAATGTAAAAGCTTTATGAGTAAGAGTGTATTATTTTATATAGTGACGTGATTTTCTGTTCAAAAGTTTTTTAAATGTTACTACTAATATTAATATGAAAAAGGCATCCGTAATGATATGGTATTCCTATTTATCTAGTTTCTGAATGACACCATTTTCTTTATTGGAATCTTTCCTTATTTCGCTTTAGATGTCACTTTTATCAGACATTATTTTTTAATATTTGATTTACATAGAATACTTAATATTATTTCACACTAAATAATATTTGTTCTACTGCAATTAGTGCATAAATATACGCTATCATTTTACTATGATTACATTTTAGGAAAAGCATTTAAATGCGATGACATATTCACTGACGAAATCAAGCTTCTGTGATTGGTGAAAAATGATACAGCAAAATAAATTTTTATTATAAAGGGAAAAGCTGAACTTGATTGCCATTTTGAAGAAATATCGCAAAAAGCATTTAAAATTAAAATATATATATATATATAAACTAAAATAAATTTAAAAATAACTAGAATGGGCATAACTACAAATGAACAGCTTGCATATAAAAAAAATTATCAAAATCGGTTCAGCAGAAAGCTCAAAAATTTGAAATTTAAATATATGCTGCGTCAAGAACATATCGAATCCGTTATAAAACCCGGTGAATTTTAATTTAAATTACAAAATTTGATTTACACTTAAAAAAATATAAATAGTTTAGCATATGTTTCAGTTAATAGCATCAAATCTTCAAGTTTCGAATCAAAATGATCAAATTAAAATATCAATTTGTTTAAAGATAAAACAGATATGAAATGTGCATTCGTAAAGTTTGATATGGTGAAAATTATGTCGGGTTTAGATTTCCCGGGGAAGAAATTCTACAATTAAATTAAAGTTGATTTTTTTTTTTTCATTTATGAAAATTAGCATAAGAGACTTAATTGATAACTTTATCATAATAACAGATTTTTATTATTTTTTACTATACATACATGTACGATTAAGGTTTAATTTTAACAATTTCGACACCTGAGTTTTATAGAAATAGTATTTTGTTAATTTTATGTTAAATGTCATTTGTTTAAGAGTTAGACTTACCAATATAAGGTGCATTTTTTATTATAATTGATTTTATAGGTTTATTATAAGTCAATAAAACAGTTCCATCTTGAACTTTTTCTTTCGTCAAAATTTGACGGGTTTTACCTTCTACTCATAATGTATTAATTGGCTCTGTCACTTCCTTTGACATACCCAATGGTCACTCCATTTTTCAGGAACTGATTCACTTACAATAGTGATACTGATAAATGCAGTGAACGTGATTTTTCATGAGAATATTTTGTTAAAATTTTCACAAATATCATGCGTAAATTTTATGTCTATTTATATATTACCATAAAAATAACAAGTCGGAAATTACAAGTCAAATGATGCAAAAGAGGTGAGTTCATCTTCATGCTATAACGAAGTTTTAAAAATATTCAGATCTTGGTGCAATAGTACACAGTACTCCAGATACAGTATAGTATCTGAAATCTTTTGAATGTCCTTGTAAATACTATCTACTTTTTGTATGCAGGAAGTAATTCGTATTAACCGCAGTAACAGGTATCAATTTCATAAAATGTGAAATAGTTCAATATAATTAAAACGCATCTTAAGCAATGTTTTCCCTTATATTATTATGTAATGGAATACTTTTGTAGGGACTTGTAAATTAATAAGTATTCCTCTCATCACAGATTGTACAGGATGTTTATTTTAGTATACACTTCATAGATGCATATTAATTTTATTATGTACGAAAGAGTAAACACTTGAAATTATTTTTGTCCCATTGACTGCAATGTGGCGTAATACTTTTGATTGTTCCCATAATTGAACTATTGATCCGATTTCATAAAATTTGAAATGACTCAACAAAATTATGCAACAATTATATATTTTATATTTCAAACCATTCGTTTGATTATTATTTTGCTGTTAAATGCGGACGGACTGATGGACTCACAGATAGATGGATGGACCAGACGACGACTGTAAGTGCTACGTATTTACATAATTACGAATGCACCTAAAAATGGTATTTAATAAGCAGCACAAAATTTGAAAACATTTGGTAAGTTACCAATTTTATTATAATGAGCTTTTTATACCAGTAATATTTTTGTATTAGAGTGCACAATATTCTGCAATAAATTTTCTCACATAATAGTTGCAACTAGACTTTCAAAAATTCGCAAAAAGAAAAAGTACGACTATTATGCGAGCAAACACGGTATAAAGATAATCAAGTATTATGAGAAACTTTTATAAATAATTAATTAAAATTTTAACCCTTTTGTTTTATTTTATTTTTATTTATTCATTTATTTAATTGAATTATTTTTCTTTAATTTTAACGAATCTTGACATGCATTTATACAACATAATTATATATGCTCCATCGTTAAAAGAAAATTGCACTTTAGATACAAATTGCATATTAAATCCTCAGTTTGAACGGTCTAACTTGTGGATCATTACAAAATATGTAAAAAAGACAGCTTTATATTTTTATTCTGGCCTTCTAGCATATTTTACTTTTTATAACTTAAAAATAATAATAATAATATAGAAACATTACAAAATTCTATAACATTTCTTTTTGAAAAAATTTCACATGAAATATTTCTACATTTAAATGCAAATAATATTTGTGCATCTAAAAATGCAGAATCAATCAAAGCATTAGATCTTCTTCCTTTATTATAAAAAATATTTAAAAGGTCTGAGCACATCTGAAATAAATATACAAGTTTTCAATTTGTTTATATTTCTGTTGATATGCGTAATAATTCACTTGATTTTATACATAAATATTGACTGTGGTTTAAAGCAAACACAAATTAAAAAAATAATATATATATATCAAGCGAAACTAAAGTGCAAAATAGTACTAAAGCTTTATTTTAGTATAGTATATATATATATATATATATATTTTAATTAGCTGTCATATTAATAATTAAAATATTTATCTGTAATTTGACATAAAATTAAATTGGTAATTTTCACTCAAAAAAAAAAGTTACTTCGAATTTTATTTAACACATAATAATTGTACCTGAATAATTTAGATTTTCTTAGTTGTTATCTAATACTATATATGCTACTTGAAATATTCAGGAAAGTCCCTGGTGATATTACTAATTTGGAATTAGGGGATAATTTTTAAATTGCAATTTTGTTATCCCCAAATTGATTCATCGATTTCGGAATATTGATTTGAAAAATATAATATCACGGCGACTATTTAAGGATTTAATTTTGCGCATATTAATTGCGTCTTTAAATAATTTATTTTTATTTCTTAGTTGTGTTATCTCACACTATATGCAAAATATTCTTATTCGCGAAAGTTGCTAGTGAGTTTACTACCGATATATGAAATTTGGGAATAACTTATGAATTGCATTTTGCTATTAAAATAGCAAATAAAGCCTTTGTGCAAAAATGTTTAAAGATAGAAAACCAACGAATATAAATACACAAATAAAGTATGAAAAATACTTTATTTGTGCATTTATATTCGTTGGTTTTCTATCTTTATGCATTTTACTATCCCCTTATGTTCTTTATTATCCATGTGTTAAATGAATATACAAGTTTTTAATTTGCTGATATTTCTGTCAATCTGTATGATTATGAAACTGGTTTTATACATAAATATTTACCTTGATTCAAAACAAACACAAACTGAAAAAAAATAAAAGAAATCTATCAAGTGAAACTAAAGTGCAAAATGATACTAAAATTTCTAAATTTTGCTTATTTAATTTATTTCAGTATAATTTTTTCAAAAAATTATTTATAATATTAACAACTAAATTATGTAAGTATTGCTTGACATAAAACTACTATAATAATATCCCCTCTCTCCGAAAAAAAAAGGTCATCTTGGAATTTTACTTTGTTTTTGAATAATTTAAATTTTTTCGCAGTTTTTATCTCACATTGTACTGTGCAAAATATTCTTATTCGGAAAAGTACCAGGTGAGCTTACTACCGATTTAAGAAATTCGGGAATAATTTTTGAATTGTGTTTTGTTATCTTCAAATTGAGGCGTCGATTTTGGAATAACGATTTACATTATATAAAATGACATGAGAGTGGTTAAAGATAATATCTGCTTCTTAGATAAAATAACAAGAGCAGTTTTTTTTAGACTGATATACAAAATTAGCAAATAAATAAGTTTTTTACTTTAGATAACTGTGGACAGTGGCCTGCTGTTTCAAATTGTCAATATTTAACTGTTTTAGAAGCAAGTAATTGTAATTCGTATCTATTTTTTCAAAAAAAAAAAATTATATATATATATTCTGGAATATGGTAATGCAATTTTACAGCTTTTTTTCACCAAAGCATTAAAAGTAACCATTCATTCGAAAATTCTGGTACAAATCTTGATTAAAGTTAAGAGGTATAAAGAAATATTTTTCCTCTATTCCAGTCTTCAAGGCGTTAAATTATGCATAGTATAAATGTCGTACTGAACAAATGCTGAATAAAAAAAAATAATAATGCAGAAATTCACATATACGGCTATGAAAAAAATATAAAAAATAATAATAAAATAATAATAAATAAATAAAAATTCTTGTGGGAGAGAGGAGGGAGAATATTTGATGAGAATCACTGCACTTTGCAATAATAAATTTGGTTTTGAGATTACAGCAGATTGTTCATTAAAAAATATAAATGCAAATTATTTGCTGTAAGCCCATTAAACATTTATTGGAAGGATCATGACAATGTATAAACATCCTGAATACTTATTTGGAAGTTACAGAGCCACCTATCGATGAATTTTTGAATGAAATTTTTTTATTTATCAAATAAAAGACGCATCATTTGAATTATCTGTAATTTAAATGTCGTCAAATTAGGTGCAGTATAACTCCCCTAAAAGCTTTAAAATGGGTGATTTACTTTTTGTTAAGCTTGTACTTTAGCTATCAGACACTACGATACAACGGCTAAATTACACATAACTTAAATTCCTCTAAAATTAATCTCCATTTAAAAATTGAAAAGGACTCTTTTAAGGTGCTTTCGTAATTATATAAATACATATCATCTATAGTGGTTTCGTGGTCCGTCTTTCTGTCTGCATACAACAACGCAAATCTATCCAACTGATTGGTTTGAAATTTGATGTATATATAATGGTTGCAGGACTTTGTCGAGTCATTTCAAATTTTATGAAAATTGATTCAAAACTTAAAAAGATATTAAGAAAGGTTTTCTTCACTCTATTAAATCTTGTTATACATAATGAATTGAATGATATCCCGTATGAAAGGTAATGATTCTAGGTTGCCAATGTGATTACTTCCTATTTCAGATGGAATCCTATTATTTTGCCAAAAAACTGAATTTAATAAAATGGAATCGTATTAATTTTTTTATTCGCGCATTTTTGCATAAGACTACAACAGCTACTGCATCAAGATCTAAATATTTATAAAACTAATTATCGTACGAACATACCTCATTTGCTACATTTGACGTACAATTTTTGACTTATTTAACGTTCCACCAATAAATCATCCTTGAAAATAAGGATTGAAATTGGCGAAAATAATTTCTTCTAGCAATATACAATATCAATAATTCACTGGTGCGAAAAAATGTAATAATGTAACACATCAAAATTTTCTTCGAATGTCTCAAATCCCACCTAATCCATTCAGTAAAAAGATGACACCCAACACCAAGTGTTATCTTTGTGAAAACCCATTTTTAACCCAGTAGTAAAGATTTTTGTCTGCCCACCCGCACTTGCTTCCCAAGTCTTTACATAATCCTATTCCTCCAAGTTTTTCCGATCCCATCATGTCAGTCAAAGTAGACCCACTCTATCCGATTGGACGAAAGTTGCAGAAGGGCGGAGCTTAGCTTTTGTTTTATCTTGTCTACAAGATGATGAGATGGAATTCAATGACAATTTTCCTCGCACTCTTAGATAACGGCTAACATAAGCTCTATGCTAATTTGAATTCGCTAGTAAAGATAAAATTACTTTAGTTTTTTTAAAATAAGGTTACCTGTTATTTTAGCAAATAAAACCCATCTTCCTTAGCTTGGATGTTTTTTATATTTTATTGAAGAAAATTTTAACAGTAAGTAGTTTTTCAAAATTTTAGACTAATTTTATTATTTGTAAATGTATTTTTTAATGTTTGTCAATTTTTGGTATTTTTGTTCAATTTTTAAAATCATTAAAGCTTTAAGCTTTAATTAATCTTTTCTCTAGTTAACTTTATCTTATACTTGGAAATATTCTTAAGCAATTGTTAAAAAATTTAGAATAAAATGAAAGTTTAAAAAAATAATCAGGTTCTATATAAAATATTTTTGGTTTGATCTTAAAATATGTAATATAATAAAGACATTTTTAAAGTTTAAACAAAAACTTTTACTACTTTGCTACAATCATTACAAAAATGTTCAAAATATTATATAAGTGGTTTTGAAAAGTTTTTTTTTTTTTTTTTTTTTTTCACTCGAAGAAAAAAAAATATCAAAATTAAAACTGGAGTATGATTTTTGCTTTTTTCTTCTTTTATGCAATAAATTAAACTTTTTAAAAAGGGCGTTTAAATTCTTAAATTACACTGAAATTTATACATATTTTCGTTAGGTTTTAATTTTCTTGTCTACAAGATGATAAATGGAATTCAATGACAATTTTCCTCGCACTCTTAGATAACGGCTAACATAAGCTCTATGCTAATTTGAATTTGTAGTTCTAGATAAAAATCAATGAGAGTTAGTTTAGCTTATTTTAAATAAGATTACTTCTTATTTTAACATAAAAAAAATCATCTTCCTCAGATTGGATTTTTTAAAAATTTTTATCGAAGAAAATTTTAGCAGTAAGTAATTTTTTTAAGTTTTAGACTAATTTATTATTTATAAATGTAATTTTTAATGTTTGTCACTTTTTGGTATTTTTTGTTATTTTTTTTAATCATTAAAGCATGAGTGAATCTTTTCTTTGGTTATTTTTTTCATATACTAAGAAATATTCTTAAACAATTGTTTTTAAAAAAAAAAAGTAGAATTAAATTAAATGTTTAAAAAAATGATTTGATTCTACGTAAAATATTTTTGATTTAATCTTAAAATATGTAATATAATAAAGAGATTTTAAAAGCTTAAACAAAAACGTACACTGTTTTGCCGCAGTAATTACAAAAATTTTCGAAAGATTATATTAATTTCTTTTATTTTATTTTATTTTTTTTTTTTTCAGTCGAAGAAAAAATTTATCAAAATTAAAACTGGGGGGGGGGTTCTTTTTTCTTCTTTTACGCTATAAATTAAATAATAATAAAAAAGACGTTTAACTTCTTAAATTACAGTGAAATGTATACATTTTTTCGTTATGTTTTAAATTTCTTGTCTACAAGATGATGAAATTGAATCCGATGACGATTTTCCTCGCATTCTTAGATAACGGCTAACATAAGCTCTATGCTAATTTAAATTCGTACTTCTAGATAAAGATAAGTAAGAATATGGTTTTTTTTTTTTTTTTTTTTTTTTTTTTTTTTTTTTTTTTTTTAAATAAGCTTTTTTGTTATTTTAGCATAAAAAACTCGCTTACCTCATCTTGGATTTTTTTTTTTTTTTTAAATCGAAGAAAATTTTAATAGTAAGTAGTTTTTTTTTTTTTTTACTTTAGACTAATGTATTATTTTCTAAATGTACTTTTTAATGTTTGTCACTTTTTGATATTTTAGTTAAAATTAAAATATCACTAAGGCTTTAATTAATCTTTTGTGTGTGTATGTTAATTTTTTCTTGCACTAGGAAATATAATTAAGCAATTTTCCTTACATTCTTAGATAACGGCTAACATAAGCTCTATGGTGATTTGAATTCGTATGTCTAAATAAAAATCAGTGAGAGATTTTTTTTAATAAGTTTTTCTGTTATTTTAGCATAAAAAATCGCCGGACTCATCTTGGTTTTTGTTTTTTAATTTTTTTATGGAAGAAAATTTTAGCAGCAAGTAATTTTTTAAAACTTTAGACTAATTTATTATTTATTAATGTAATTTTGAATGTTAAATTTTTTAAATCATTAAAGCTTTAACTAATCTTTTCTTTTGTTATTTTTTTCTTATACTCTGAAATATTCTGAAACAATTGCTTAAAAAAACAGTAGAATACTGAAGAAAATTTTTTAAAACGATCAGATTCAAATATTTTACTCAGATTCTGTGTAAAATATTTTTGGTTTAACCTTAAACTATGTAATATGATACAGACATTTTTAAAGTTTAAACAAAAACTTATACTATTTTGCCAAAAATATTAAAAGAAATTTCAAAATGCTATATGAGTGGTTTTAAAAAGTTTTTTTTCCTCAAAGAAAAAAATTATCGAAATTAAAACTGGAGTATGATTTTTCCTTTTTTCTTTTTTTATGTAATAAATTATTATTTTTTTAAAAAAGAAAGGCGTTTAAATTCTTAAATCACAGTAATTTTTTTTTCTTTTTTTTTCTATGTTTTAATTTTTTTGTCTACAAGATGATGAGATGGAATTCAATGACAATTTTCTCAGCTCTCTTAGATAACGGCTAACATAAGCTCTATGTTAATTTGAATTCGTATGTCTAGATAAAGGTCAGTCAGAGATAGTTTAGTTTTTTTAATAAGGTTTCCGGTTATTTTAGCATAAAAATCTCACCCCTCTCATCTTGAATTTTTTTTTTAATTTTTTATCGAAGAAAACTTTAACAATAAGTAATTTTAAACAATTTTAGACTAAAATATTATTTGTAAATGTATTTTTTAACTTTTGTCACTTTTTGGTATTTTTGTTCAATTTTTAAAATCATTAAGCCTTTAATTAGTCTTTTTTTTTGTGTGTGTTCATTTTTTCTTACGCTGGGAAATATTCTTAAGCAATTTTTCTTGCACTCTTAGATAACGGGTAATCTTAGATAACTGTTTAATCTTAAACTATGTAATATAAAAAAGACTTTTTTAAAGTTTGAACAAAAACTTATACTATTTTGCCACAATCATTACAAAAATTTTCAAAATATTATAATAGTGGTTTTGAAAAGTTTTTTTTTCTTTTCACTCGAAGAAAAAAATTATCGAAATTAAAACTGGAGGATGATTTTTCCTTTTTTCTTCTTTTATGTAATAAATTAAATTAAAAAAAAGACGTTTAAATTCTTAAATTACAGTGAAGTTTATCCATTTTTTCGTTATGCTTTAATTTTCTTGTCTACAAGATGATGAGATGGAATTCAATGACACCTTGACTCACAGATAACGACTGACATAAGTTCTATGCTAATTTGAATTCATATGTCTTAGATAAAAATCAGTGAAAGACAATTTAGCTCTTTTAAATAAGGTTTCCTGTTATTTTAGCATAAAAAACTCGCTTACCTCACTCGGATTTTTTTTTTTTTTTTAAATCGAAGAAAATTTTAACAGTAAGTAATTTTTTTAAAACTTTGTACTAATGTATTATTTGTAAATGTAATTTTTAGTATTTGACACTTTTTTGGTATTACAGTCGATTTTTTTAGAATTTTAAAGCTTTAATTATCCCCCCCCTTTTTTAGCACTTTCCAACAAAGTTGAAAAGTGCTTATGCATTCGGTTTGTCTGTCCGTCTGTCCGTCTGTCCGTCTGTCCGCGCTCTAACTCCCGTAAATATACTCGGATTGCTATGAAATTTTTATACGTTATTGAGGTTTACCCTAGCACGAACCCTATTGAAAATGAAGTTTCTACCATGATTAGTTTGTCTTTTGGGCGAATCAAAAGTTTCCCATTACATTACGGCCTATGGGGGAAAATCGTTAATATACGCGAATTGCCATGAAATTTTAGGACGTTATTGAGGTTTATCCTAGCACAAACCCTACTGAAAATGAAGTTTCTACCATGATTAGTTTGTCTACAGGGTGAATCAAAAGTTTTCCATTGCATTACGGCCTATGGGGAAAAATCGTTAATATACTCGGATTGCCATGAAATTTTAGGACGTTATTAACGTTTACCCTAGCACAAGTCCTATCGAAAATGAAGTTTCTACCATGATTAGTTTATCTACAGGGCGAATCAAAAGTTTCCTATTACATTACGGCCTATGGAAAAAAATCGTTTCAAAGGAATTTTAAAGATGTTATACCCTGTCAAACATATTAAAATATGCATTCTATAAAATATAAGGTGAAAATGTAGCTATTATTCATTCACAGGGCCACACAAAAGAATTCCATTAGATAATGGTAAAAGGGGGAATTGTGTGACATATTTTAAAGATTTTAAGCTTTTTCATGTATAATAAAATTGATATATGTCACTGAAGCTTAATATAAATTATACGCTAATGTCTTGCATAATATGAAGTACATAGCATTTACAGGGCCATACAAAAGATTTCAAATAGTATATTCTTTCCGATGTACCGTATATGTGTCTGATGATGGCTGATGGAGGGATGAAATGCATTTTAATTATTATATTCGCGTTTATATTTCGTTAAATATATGCACATTATATGGTGTGTATAAATGTTATAGTTGATATACAGGGCTACCCAAAAGAGCTAACCTACGTTACTGAATATGAGCGTAAATTATTTAAACGTGGTTCTTAAATAAGCTATGTATTTTTACGCTGAGCTGCATTCAATTTACTGAAAAATGTTTGCAGAATATAGATAAAGAGATATACAGGGCCACGCAAAGAATTCGGTACATGGACGCCTATGAATGATGATTTATGAGAATGTGATTTCAGTTGTTTTAAAAGTGTTTTAGTTTAGAATAAATTTTAGCCTAATGCTGACTTGTAATAAAGGTACAATGTAAACTACAGGGCTGAACAAAAGTATTCAAGTATGTTTCCATCTAATAGTATGAATTGCTGAAAAAGAAATTTCAAGCTACTGGGTATTTTCTTGCTAAGCTAAATTTTCCCATTATATGAACTGACATATGAAATACAGGGCTGTTCTAATGTACTGGAATACATATTTGGGTATATTTGGCTATACACTATTATTTCCCTAAATAACAAAGTTTTGTTAAAGATTTCATTAAGTGTTGGAAAGTGCTTCATAATCTATGCTTAACGCATGATTTTTCTTACTTGTTTTATATTAAAAATACTTTTAAGCAACTGTTAAAAGAATTTTTTTTTCACTATGATAAAATGACAATTGAAAAAAAAAGGCAATCGTATATTCATATTCTATAATCTTAGATAACGGCTAACATAAGCTCTATACTATTTTGAATTCTTATGTCTAGATAAAAATCAGTGAATGTCAGTTTAGTTTTTTTAAATAAGGTTTCCTGTTATTTTATAATAAAAAAACTCGCCTACCTCATCTTGGATTTTTTTTTTTATTTTTTTAGCGGAGAAAATTTTAACAGTAAATATTTTTTTTTAACTTTATACCAAAGTATTATTTGTAAATATATTTTTTGATGTGTGTCACTTTTTGAGATTTTAGTTTTTTTTTTTTAATCATTAAAGCTTTAATTAGCTTTTTTTTAGGTGCGGTCCTAATTATGTAAATACGTAGCAACTTAAGTTGTCGTTCAGTCCGTCTATCTGTCCGTCTGTCTAGATATAACACTGCAAAAACTACCCAACCGAATTATTTGAAATTTAAAACATATAATTGTTACATAATTTTGTCGAATTATTTCAAATTTTATGAAAATTAGATGTATAGTTCAATCAAAAGTATTCCGTTACATTAAGGCCAATGGGAAAAAGTAGTTTCAAGTGCATTTTAATGATGTCTCACTCTACCGAACATAATAAAATTGATATGAATCTATGAGATATATACAAAAATATACATTCTGTACAATCAGTGGTACAGAGAACATTTGTTACTAATTTGCATGGTATGGGTAAGAAATTATCGTTTGGACGCGTTTTAATTATATTAAACTATTTCACATTTTATGAAATAGACATACGTTACTGAGATTTACTACAAAATGCCACCTGTATAATTGAAAGCAGTTAGTATTTACAGGGACGCACTAAAGAATTCGGCTGTTATACTGTATCCGAAGTCTTGTATACTATTACACTAAGATATGAGTATTTTTAAAACTTCGTTATAGTACGAACACACCTCATTTACTACGCTTGACGTACAATTTCCGACTGATTTTTATTAATTTTTTCTTGTATTAGGAAATGTTCTTAAGCTATCGTTACAAACATTTTTTCCCTATGATAAAATAACAATTGAAAAAAAAAGGGAATCTGATTTTATATATAATATTTTATGGTTTGATTTTAAAATGATGTATACTATCATACAGTCATTTTAGTAGTTAAAAAGAAATCTAATACTATTTCCGCAATCAATGTAGAAAATTTCAAAATTTTATACTAATGGTTTTTGAAGTTATTTGTTTTTTCTTTTAATTCGAATATAAAAAAATATTAAAATTGGAAGATTAAAATTCAAATTGGAATATTAAATTGGAAGATTTTTTTCCCCTTTTTCTTCTCTTATGTAATTTGTTGGACAGTATAAATTTTAAAAAGGACATTTAATTTTTTAAATTACAGTGAAATTTGTACAAAATTAGCTTTTTTAGCGCTGTACTGCAACGTCCTCAGTTAGTATAAAATGGCATATAAAAATCACTTTATCAGAAGCCGTGTCATGTTACTTTTTTCGATAATCAATCACGACACTTAAAAACATCAATAATAGCTTGTAGAATTATAGAAATGCAAGACAGATAAATATTTACTAATAACACTAACACATGTAAGTAAAATGCAATTTAATTATAGCAAGTTCAGTTTAGTAAATCGAATGTACTCATCATTGTCAACAGTACATGTATGTGAAAATAAAGATGAATATTCTATTTATTGCACTGCTTGTTGTATTAGGAAGGAATTCTAACTTATCCAAGAGACATAATTAGGCTACTAAATTTATTTAGAAGTTACAGTACTTTGAAGTCGCAATAGATTTTTTTATATTATATAAATATTTTCTACTATTTTTCTGCTGTATAACTTAAAAAATTTCTTTTATTTAGAAATAAAACTCCCAATTATTTTAGAACGGGAGGTGACAGCACAGACAATCCTCTCATCGAGATCACGGATGAAAATCTAGGATTAGTTAAATCTCAATTCGCATATTAAGACGCAATCGGTCTGTCAAGTCTTATCTTGGTGGGAAAACATAAAAAAAAACGATTTTAGCTGTTGACTTATAGGTTTACCATTATGTTTTCTTTCTCCCAATTCCAATCTTCCATGTTTTCGCACTTGTGGGTGCAGGAATGCACAATGGTAAACCTACGAGTCAACCGTTAAAATCGGATATTTAGGTGGTTTCCACCAAGATGTGACTTAGCAGACCGATTACGATTTAATATGTGAATCGAGATTTAACTAATCCTAGATTTTCATCTGTGATTTTTCATCTGTCTAGTATGAGGTAATTGTCTGTGCTGCCGCCTCCTGGTCTATTCTATAACATTTGTTGTTCAACTGCTCATGCTAGATTGCAATTCTATATTGAAGCTACAATGACAATGTTTTTCTCTTACATTTTTAACGATAATCACCAATTACAGAAGTACATTTCTCCTCACGTCTTTTACACTACGAATCGGCTACGAAGAATTGCATGCTATTTCAGATGATGCAAAAACAAGTAATGTAAAATATTTTCAACAAATCATATACCATATTTAATTTGATATTCATTCCCCCTGGATATCAGTGATTCTATTTACAGCATTGACTATTCGAAATGGTTCCATGATTCATTCAGAAATATGTTTACTTCTATGGTGTAATTTCAGTGTTGAATTCACACATTTTTCTCCGGGAGGGATTTCTGTAGCGCCGAGGTAGGGGGATTATATTTTATATAGTTCCGGGTGGCCATTCTTTGACCATTAAAAGCATTAAAATCTCAAATTTTCCGGGGCTGGGATCCCTTCCGGACCACCCCCTGAATTCAATACTGGGTGGTTTCTACCTAGTTCTTCTTTCGGTTTTCTGATTATTTCATCAGATAGTTTACAATATGTTTATTACATGTATACAGATTTTAAGCAACGTTTCGCAAATTTAATAATATGCATCTTCATTTTTTCCCAAGTTCATAGTTAGTATCTGTTTTCTTCTCATTTACAAGATAGATACCCGGTGTCCCAAAAATGACTGATGGAATTTAAAATTCAATAACTTGCAAACGGTGACAGCTATTTAAAATTTTTTTGCAGGAAGGCTATGTATAATGTCAGGAGTTTTTTTGCCGTAATTTTTTTAGTTCGAATTTCAAACAATAGATGGCGCTGACGGCGATTGAAGGCCAGGTGATCAGTGCTGAGTGATGTCAGTTTTGGCGTCGACCTGGACTTTAATTGCCGTCAGCGCCATCTATTGTTTGAAATTTGAACTAAAATCAAAAGTTACAGTAAAAAAACTCCTGACATTATACATAACCCTCCTGCAAAAAATTTTTAAATAGCTGTCACCGTTTGCAAGTTATTGAATTTTAAAATCCATCAGTCATTTTTGGGACACCCGGTAGCTAAGCAACGTCTGTAAGTTTTCTCTTATGCACATTGCACAAGCCTGCGATGGGCGTCTTTTTTAACTTTTGATAATCGATTTTTATGCATTTTTCAATACAGAATCCGAAAACAGCTTTCATTTTTCACCATTACACCTGAATATTTTTCAGATCGTAAATTTCATCGTCAAAAGTCAAACAAGTAAGAAAATTCATGTTTTAAGCATAGATTATGATACACTTTCCAACACTTCCTGAAATCTTTAACAACATTTCGGTATCTAGAGAAATAAGGTGTTACTGCCTGTAGCCAAATATGTATTTCAATACTTTTGAACAACCCTGTATTTCATCTGTCGGTTGATAGCTATACTATATAATGAGAAAATTTAATTTAGCAAGAAAATACGTAGCTGGTTGAAATTTCGCTTTCAGCAATTTATACTAATTGATGGGAACATAATGGCATATGTTTTCTTCATCCCTGTGGTTTACTTAATACCTTTATCACTCAAAAGTATTTTGCTAAAATTTAGTTCAAACAGAAATACTAATTAAAATTACATAAATCACATTTCCAGAAATTATCATCCATAGGCGACCCAGTATCCATTTCTTCATATCATTTTATCTATATTCTACAAACATTTCTTAGTAAACTTAATGCAGTTCAACGTAAAAATGTATAATCTATTTAAAAAAAAAACTTTTAAGTAAATTACGTTCATATCCAGTAACATTTCCGAGCACTTTGTGTAACCCTGTATATCTAAATTTTGTAACTATTAGCATTTATACACACAATACAATATGCATACATTTCGTGAAACTGAAAAACGCATATCATAATTAAAAATTCATTTCATCTATCCAACAGCCATCATCCATAATATACAGTACTTCGGAAAGAATATACTATTTGAAATCTTGTGTCCCTGTAAATGCGCTTCGTATTATGTCTGAAATAACTCATATTAAGCCTCAGCGATGTGTATCAATTTGATAATACATGAAATCCTTTACCATAATTAAAATATGTCGCAAACAATTACCCCCATGTTATTATGCAACGGAATTATTTTGCGTGGCTCTGTAAATGAATAATGAATATTCTTTTTGCTGCATATGATACAGAATTTATATTTTAGTGAACTACGTAGATTCATATAAATTTGAATATGTTTGACCAGGTGTAACATCTTTAAAAGGAATTTGAAACGATTTTTCAACGTAGGCCATGTAATGGAATACTTTTGACTGTCCCTGTAAATAAACTAATCATGGTAGAAATTTCATTTTCAGTAGGCTTCGTGCTAGGGTAAACGTCAATAACGTCCTAAAAATTTCATGGCTAGCAGAGTATATTTACGAGATTAGAGCGCGGACAGACGGCCAGACAAACCGAAAGCACAAACACTTTACAACTTTGTTGTTAAAAATAGTAAAAATCAGATATTATAAAATTAATGTGATGATTGTGCTTTTTAAATTTTGATAAAATTGATTTGTGGGTATTTTTTGGCGCTGTATACGAAAATGACCTGCATTTTTAATCACTGCGTCAGAATGTTTTGCAAATTGTAAATTTTAAAGCTAAAAAGTAAAAAAAAAATAATAATAATATATATAGTGAAAAATCAAATTACTATGAAATAAATGTAAAACTTATTTTCATAATAATGTGTTCAATTTTTCAGCTTATAGTGAGAATTCTCACCAATAAATAGTTTAGAGTTCTTATGAGGGGAAAGGGGAGGGGATTCATTGAGCCTGTGGATGGGGTGGACTCAGCCCGAGCCTGCTCCCGACATAGGCTTGGGTTCGATTTCTATATTAATCTTCGGGCTTAGGCTCATTCTTTTAAACTTAACATTTCGAGTTATTCTCGTACAAAAAAATAAATAAATAAATAAATAAAAATATAATAATAATAATAATAATAATAATAATAATAATAATAATAATAATAATAATAATGTATTACTTTCCGCATTTATTAAAAATGTATACCTTTTTCAGTATTAATAAACAAGTCAAAACTTATACGTCAAACGAGGTAAATGACGTGCGATCATACTATAACTAATTGTCTGAGCGAAGCGAAGTCTTTATACTCAGAGATACGTAACGATATTAAAAGTCAAAAAAATTCTTTCGTCAAGCAAATCTCAAAAAGTACTTGTCGGATTTTGATTCTGTTTGTACCATTAGATACCTATGGAGGTAATCTGGTGAATGCACCACCAACGAAAAATTAGTTCCAAATAGTTTAAAAGTTATATTAAAAAAACTGATAAAAAAGCACAATTTATTTGCATACGTCACAGAAATTTGGTGTGCGTGATTTTCACAAGCTGGATATTTTCGTAGATAACCGAATCAGTACATGGAGTAAATAGTAATCATTTACGCACTCAGAAATATTGAATGCAATAAAACATTTTAAAATTTAATCATTCAAGAAAATAAAACTGTTATTTTTTTATATTAAAAAAATGTCATAAAAACTTAATAGCATTTTTTGATAGCTAAAAGTAATATTTCGCGTGTGAAAATTAGAAACAATTACGTTTTTAAATAAAAAGTTTCTTTTATGACATCATTTTCCCTTTATATTTATTTTTATTGCATGTTTTCTTTTAACTTATATTTTGTTTGTGTGTGGAAGTCAATTCTGGTCACTAATTTTTCGGCACGGATGCCACACGCGAATCAGACTTAGCGCATTTTTTTTCAAAGCCCATTTGGCGAAAACTGCGTTTTCAAATAACGCTTACATACACATTTTTAAATTATTTTCTGTTATCAAAAAGAACTTACAGCAAATAAAATAATGATAATTAATAACTATAAAAACAAATATTTTACATAATTAAAAAAAGGAAATGAAAATAAATAAACATTTTATGAGTAAATAAACAAATAATAAATAAATAAACCCGGGTTACCATCTCAGGTAAAATAATGCCCTTTTGACATCAATTATGTACCCTGGTGCATATATGACATCTTTTCCCATTTTTCATCCATTTCCTGTTGGCATACAGCTTTGAAATTTGGAATATGTATGCATACCTGGGAGCAATACTGGAATTAGACATTGATTTTTTTTTTAATTCGATCCAAAAAGGGGCAACGGGGGCTATTTTTTAAAGATTTATACTGCATAAAGGAGTCACTTACCTATTTTTATATACAAGAAGTAGTAAGTGGTATGTAAAAACAATTATAGTATACATAAATAAAATACTTGAGATAATATACTAGAGATATAAGCACCGGGTTTGGCGAGATTTTTTATGTCAATTAGGCGAAAACATCGTTATGATTACCAGGTACATATAACACGTTATTTATTTATTTCAAAAAAAAAAAAAAAAAAAAAAAAAAAGGAATAAACAAAATATTTTCTGTTATTAAAAAAATGAAATAACAACCAATAAATGATAATATTTTTAGAACAAACAATTCTAAATGGTTGTTCTAATGGTTGTTCTAACAATGCACAAAAGAACATTTATATGATAACCATGTTAGGCAACTGAACGCCATTTTGGCACCAATAAGGTATCTTTGTGTGTATAGGGCATATATGTGCCATATTTATTTGTAAAACTGAGCATGAACGTTTACCAAGTGTGTTTTCATAGCCGCTTATATCTTTTTGCAATATAGCGCACCTTTCGAAGCCAAAACTGCACAAAAGAAAAAAATCAATATTTGCAGTATTTTTATTTAATTTAATTTTTTGTATGTAATGCACATTTTGTAATCAGTAGGTTTGATAATCAGACCTCGTTTTTTTTGCTTTAAAAGATGATATTTCATACGACGTCTTTTTTGGATTCGTCGTTTTTCCATATTTGATAGTATGCGTCTACTCGTTTTGTAACTTTTTTTTGGTAACTTTCTTCTTTATTAACAGCGACATTTGGATTTCCTATTTAAATAAAAATTCCTCTAAATGCAAAGAATTTTGTTAAAATAAATAAATAAATGATATGCGGACATCTATTGCTCAAAGCACAAAATTTTTCCAATGGAGTTAATAAAAATCAGTAAAAACATAATTTTTATGATGATAAAAAGGTGACTTATGTAATAACAGAGTCATATATTATGTACGTTATGGATTAAGTATTAATATTTCTCTACCATTTATAAATAATAATAATAATAAAATAAAATGCGGACAGACCAAAGTCTATATTTGACTGAAAACAACAACCATTTTCTAAATGCTTTATAAAATGGCCAATGAAAAGTGATATTTCAAAAGTATTGTGAAATTAGTTAAAAACCATTTACTTTAAACTAAATGAATAAAAGATTTATATTTTTAATGAAATAAATGGGATTTGAAAAATTAGTGGAAATTTATCACCATAGATGTATCAATATTACAATCGGTACCTTGTATGCAAAATGGAACAATTAGCAATACTTTTTGCACCCGAGAAATGGTCGTTGCTTTTTTAAGGTTAAAAAGTAGATTACGAAATATTCCTTTATAGAGATGCCAAGCCCCCGCTTATTGCATAGCAGAATTTTCTTATAGGAAAAGTTATTTTTTAAATCTGCAGAATGTTCCAATTTAATAAAACATTTTCTGTATTAAAATACCGGTATCCAAAATGCCGGAGACTTGGCAGCTCTGCCTATAACATTTTAATTAATCACGGTACTTTTTTTAATCGGATTCAAATTTAGTGGAGACTACGTTTTTTGGCCAAAAGCAGCTTTTTTCCACATGTGTAACTAAGATACAATTCCTTGATGCTGAAATAAAATGTTTTGACTTATGCTATTATTACTTCCTCTTATTTATTTATTTGAATTTTAAATAAGATGACTCAAAATCGTGTTTTTTATATGTACGGAAAAAATCCATTTCGAGAGAGGGCGAAATGAACAATATTTGGCGATTTATTATCTGCGCTTGGCTAAGTGTCTTACTACCTTGTATTTAATACTCTTCACAATACTTCGCTGTTATATGGACTTTGGCGCTTTTATAAAAAGTTTGACGTAATTCGGGCTTAAGAAAGTGAGTTTTTTATTGAATAATACAAATAAATGAAAAATGAATATTAATAAATACTAAGAAAATAAAAATGAAGCATTATATTGATCTATGTATACTTAAAAATGCATCTTCTAGCACTAATTAGATAATTTATGTATATAATAGAAGATAAATAGCTTTTGATTCTATATTTTTATGCTATAAAGCAATAACGTTTGTGTGTTTTTCGTTATCATTGGGAGTACCTATCCGATTTAAAAAATAATGTGGGCAAAAAATGTTGGTAACCATGTTTGCTGCAAAATATACTATATTTTGCGTAGGAACAATAATCACCATCAATGCACGAGCAAAAAAAGTTCTAAAATTGAGAATTCTTTAATGTTTGATATGACTAAAAATGTTTTATTTTATTTTATTTTATTTTATTTTTTTGTGGCAACTTTTAAGATATAATATTCTCGTTATGAACGATTTCTAAAACATTCGACAATTTAAATTCACAAATTAAACATTTTTTTTCTAGAAAAAGTTTTAAACCCAATTTATTGAGAATATTGCAATTTCTAGGATACTGTTGGGGTTAGAAACTAGAACTTTGGCATCACAGTAACTTATAAGATGTAAATGCTCGTTTAGGAAAAATTCTTAAAAAATTATTCCTTAATTCTTATCGACAACATCATGGCATCCATGGAAAACAGATGTTCAACAATATAAACTATTCAGACGGATCTCACACCATGTAAAATACACTCCATTCTCTTCAAACATAATAGTTTATGTTATTTATAGTTTCTCAAATCGGTGCGGAGCTTCTGTTTAAGCTCATGACATCATTTCAAAAAGTTATATTTCCAATGTAGGAAAATTTGGTGTTTTATTTTCTGTATTACTTTTAACATTGTGCATGCAGTGGAGCATCGTTTATACGATGCCGAAGGGACTACCGAAAAACGTCGTATAAACAATAACGACGTGTAATCGATTTTCACTTCCAAAACTAGAATTAATTTTGTTTTCACTTAATTTTAATGTTTAACGTGATGATTTGCATGAATTTTAAACTAAACAAACCAAATTAAACAAATAACAAATAACAAAAAAAAAAAAAAAAAAAAAAAAAAAAAAAAAAAAAAAACGGGGGAGAGGGAATTGGTAAGCAATTTAAATATGCGTACTTTTATTTATGTTTCACCGAAAAGTTTCTCATTTGCAGTACATTATTTTCTTTCCATTTAAATTCAAAGATAAAAAACTCCGCGTGGCCAACTGAAAGTCGCCAATACTGATAACAGTTAGAAGTATAGTCTATTTGCAACTTAAAACAGGTCGGGAAAGCTGACCATCCCCGAAAAAAGAATGACACCTCCCAGTGTAATCTGTTACATGTAAGCTGATTTTTCGGACTAATCTAAAACCATAACAGATGTTATCTAAAACCAACCCACATTTTTATAATGTGGAGTGCATTTTAAACACGCTCTTTGATGTCATTCATAGCTGCCAACTTCCGCTCGTTCGTAAAATACATACAAGAAAAAAAAACTATACAAAATCGAAAAATCGACGTATAAACGATTTTGGGCGTCGTATAAACGATATATTTTTACATTAAAATGAATAGGAATGAATCGGGACCACATTAAAACATCGTATAAATGTAAACGTCGTATAAGTGATCGTCGTATAAACGATGCTTTACTGTATTTCCAATTTTATATCCATGTATGGTTTGCTTTCCCTTTTATAAAAATAGTATATAAGATATGTAAGATTTTATAATTCTATGATTCAATATGCTTATATTCATCATATTTTATCACAATGAATGACCAATTATAGGTAACATCTCATTTTCTTTACTTGTCGCAAGTTATTAATTAAATGTGTATTCTCAGCAACATCGCTCAGACTAATCCCTCTGAGGGAAGTCCTAGTTCTATAAATGTTCAGATCTTGGTTCAATAGCGGTTGCATTCGTTTGCAAAAATTAATTTATTACGGTTCTATGTATTAAATTCAGTAATATGGAAATAATATAACTCTATCGTAAATACACTGTAAAAAAAATCTGTAACCTTAGTAATCTAAATTAACCGAAATCTCTTATGCTTACTAAAATTTTATGTGTACACTGTACAAGAAAATGATGTCAATCTACAAAACTTGTAAGCAAAACTAAAACCATCTGTAACTTTACAAAAGAATTTACTAAAATTTTGGTAACTTTACTAAAATTTTATCTATAATGCTCGTTATCGTCACTTAAAAAGTTCTTGGAATACGATTTCCCAAAAAAATTCTTAGTAACCTTAAAATTTGTTTGATTCAAAGTGCAAATCTGTATCTGTTACATGAATTTTTATTGTTGCCGTTACATAAAAAGTTCTTGGAATACAATTCTACTAGAAAAATTTTTGTAATTCTCCCAATTTTTTTTTACAGTGTAGGACGTTATCACCATGGCAACCTAGAATCATTAATATCACGAGACATCATTTATTTAATTAGATATGATAGGATTTAATAAAACGAAGAAATTTTTTTTAATATCTCTTTAAGTTTTAATGCAATTTTCATAATTTTTTTAATAACTCGACAAAATTTTGCAACGGTTATATATATGAAATTCAAAATAATTCGGTCAGGTAGTTTTTACGTTGTTATATGCGAACAAATGGGCAGACAGACAGGCATGTGGACTGCACTATAAGTGACTATAAGTGATGTGCATTTATATAATTACGAACCCACCTAAAAAAAGAAAAAATCTAAAAGATCTTTATTTATTCAAGTCTAGACTTATTTTTTAATAATGAAATAAACTGAAAAAATATATTTTCATATTTTACATATTAAACTAATAAATGCGCTAATAAACAATTTACGTTTTTAATCTAAGTCAATGAAAGAACTATTTGAGTACGTTGCCCTCATGTGCTTTTGTTATTTCCCATCACTAAAAGCGTAAAAATCATTTTATAAATTCCCTCTAAAAATATAGCATTTTACCAAAACTTCTTTTTCCCACGTTTCATGAAATATGATGCTGCATGATATTAAAAAAAGGATAAATATTTCATAGCTAAGTTGAAGCAAAGTTAATAAGTTCATCCTCGAGATGAAAGCTGTCGTTGTGTATTTGTCCAACATGTCGGATAAATGTACTAAGCGTCATACAAAAGTACAACTTTTGAAATGAAGCCGAATATAAACAGTGGAGGGAAAGTTATAAACGAGAGTTTAACATCCTATTATTGATATGAAGCGTCTTTCATATTTCATTTCAAGAACTGTTTTCTTAACCCATTCATTTTCCTGCGGTACGCTGCACAAGTCATAATTTTATCGTACATCTGCACCTGGTGTACTACCTGTATATCATCACAATTGAACTTTCTTGTTTTATTTTGTGACTCTTATTTCCTTTTTAAAATTGTGTAATTTTAAAGCCACCATGTACAAAGTGTTTAAAGTGTTTTATAGGGTTATTTTATAGTGTTCTAATATGTACGGTGTTTACAATTTGTTGTTAAATTGGTGACAAAGTGATGTAACAGTACAAAACTATTGTATAAAAAAAATTTTATCAACACTATTTCAACTCAATTACAACACTATTTTTAAAACACGTTTCTAGATAGAAACACGTTTGCAATATATTAAGTACACAGTCTCAACACAAAAAACGTTTTGTATATGAAGTCTTCTTATTCATAACAAATTAACGTGTTGTAAATTTGGTGACAAAAAGTGGTTATAAATTGTTTTTATTTTTGTATTTAAGAATTTGCAGTGTGTTAAACATTTTCATCTACTAGGACTTCCCTCAGAGGGATTAGTCTGAGCGATGTTGCTGAGAATACACATTTAATTAATAACTTGCGACAAGTAAAGAAAATGAGATGTTACCTATAATTGGTCATTCATTGTGATAAAATATGATGAATATAAGCATATTGAATCATAGAATTATAAAATCTTACATATCTTATATACTATTTTTATAAAAGGGAAAGCAAACCATACATGGATATAAAATTGGAAATACAGTAAAGCATCGTTTATACGACGATCACTTATACGACGTTTACATTTATACGATGTTTTAATGTGGTCCCGATTCATTCCTATTCATTTTAATGTAAAAATATATCGTTTATACGACGCCCAAAATCGTTTATACGTCGATTTTTCGATTTTGTATAGTTTTTTTTTCTTGTATGTATTTTACGAACGAGCGGAAGTTGGCAGCTATGAATGACATCAAAGAGCGTGTTTAAAATGCACTCCACATTATAAAAATGTGGGTTGGTTTTAGATAACATCTGTTATGGTTTTAGATTAGTCCGAAAAATCAGCTTACATGTAACAGATTACACTGGGAGGTGTCATTCTTTTTTCGGGGATGGTCAGCTTTCCCGACCTGTTTTAAGTTGCAAATAGACTATACTTCTAACTGTTATCAGTATTGGCGACTTTCAGTTGGCCACGCGGAGTTTTTTATCTTTGAATTTAAATGGAAAGAAAATAATGTACTGCAAATGAGAAACTTTTCGGTGAAACATAAATAAAAGTACGCATATTTAAATTGCTTACCAATTCCCTCTCCCCCGTTTTTTTTTTTTTTTTTTTTTTTTTTTTTGTTATTTGTTATTTGTTTAATTTGGTTTGTTTAGTTTAAAATTCATGCAAATCATCACGTTAAACATTAAAATTAAGTGAAAACAAAATTAATTCTAGTTTTGGAAGTGAAAATCGATTACACGTCGTTATTGTTTATACGACGTTTTTCGGTAGTCCCTTCGGCATCGTATAAACGATGCTCCACTGCATGCACAATGTTAAAAGTAATACAGAAAATAAAACACCAAATTTTCCTACATTGGAAATATAACTTTTTGAAATGATGTCATGAGCTTAAACAGAAGCTCCGCACCGATTTGAGAAACTATAAATAACATAAACTATTATGTTTGAAGAGAATGGAGTGTATTTTACATGGTGTGAGATCCGTCTGAATAGTTTATATTGTTGAACATCTGTTTTCCATGGATGCCATGATGTTGTCGATAAGAATTAAGGAATAATTTTTTAAGAATTTTTCCTAAACGAGCATTTACATCTTATAAGTTACTGTGATGCCAAAGTTCTAGTTTCTAACCCCAACAGTATCCTAGAAATTGCAATATTCTCAATAAATTGGGTTTAAAACTTTTTCTAGAAAAAAAATGTTTAATTTGTGAATTTAAATTGTCGAATGTTTTAGAAATCGTTCATAACGAGAATATTATATCTTAAAAGTTGCCACAAAAAAATAAAATAAAATAAAATAAAATAAAACATTTTTAGTCATATCAAACATTAAAGAATTCTCAATTTTAGAACTTTTTTTGCTCGTGCATTGATGGTGATTATTGTTCCTACGCAAAATATAGTATATTTTGCAGCAAACATGGTTACCAACATTTTTTGCCCACATTATTTTTTAAATCGGATAGGTACTCCCAATGATAACGAAAAACACACAAACGTTATTGCTTTATAGCATAAAAATATAGAATCAAAAGCTATTTATCTTCTATTATATACATAAATTATCTAATTAGTGCTAGAAGATGCATTTTTAAGTATACATAGATCAATATAATGCTTCATTTTTATTTTCTTAGTATTTATTAATATTCATTTTTCATTTATTTGTATTATTCAATAAAAAACTCACTTTCTTAAGCCCGAATTACGTCAAACTTTTTATAAAAGCGCCAAAGTCCATATAACAGCGAAGTATTGTGAAGAGTATTAAATACAAGGTAGTAAGACACTTAGCCAAGCGCAGATAATAAATCGCCAAATATTGTTCATTTCGCCCTCTCTCGAAATGGATTTTTTCCGTACATATAAAAAACACGATTTTGAGTCATCTTATTTAAAATTCAAATAAATAAATAAGAGGAAGTAATAATAGCATAAGTCAAAACATTTTATTTCAGCATCAAGGAATTGTATCTTAGTTACACATGTGGAAAAAAGCTGCTTTTGGCCAAAAAACGTAGTCTCCACTAAATTTGAATCCGATTAAAAAAAGTACCGTGATTAATTAAAATGTTATAGGCAGAGCTGCCAAGTCTCCGGCATTTTGGATACCGGTATTTTAATACAGAAAATGTTTTATTAAATTGGAACATTCTGCAGATTTAAAAAATAACTTTTCCTATAAGAAAATTCTGCTATGCAATAAGCGGGGGCTTGGCATCTCTATAAAGGAATATTTCGTAATCTACTTTTTAACCTTAAAAAAGCAACGACCATTTCTCGGGTGCAAAAAGTATTGCTAATTGTTCCATTTTGCATACAAGGTACCGATTGTAATATTGATACATCTATGGTGATAAATTTCCACTAATTTTTCAAATCCCATTTATTTCATTAAAAATATAAATCTTTTATTCATTTAGTTTAAAGTAAATGGTTTTTAACTAATTTCACAATACTTTTGAAATATCACTTTTCATTGGCCATTTTTTAAAGCATTTAGAAAATGGTTGTTGTTTTCAGTCAAATATAGACTTTGGTCTGTCCGCATTTTATTTTATTATTATTATTATTTATAAATGGTAGAGAAATATTAATACTTAATCCATAACGTACATAATATATGACTCTGTTATTACATAAGTCACCTTTTTATCATCATAAAAATTATGTTTTTACTGATTTTTATTAACTCCATTGGAAAAATTTTGTGCTTTGAGCAATAGATGTCCGCATATCATTTATTTATTTATTTTAACAAAATTCTTTGCATTTAGAGGAATTTTTATTTAAATAGGAAATCCAAATGTCGCTGTTAATAAAGAAGAAAGTTACCAAAAAAAAGTTACAAAACGAGTAGACGCATACTATCAAATATGGAAAAACGACGAATCCAAAAAAGACGTCGTATGAAATATCATCTTTTAAAGCAAAAAAAACGAGGTCTGATTATCAAACCTACTGATTACAAAATGTGCATTACATACAAAAAATTAAATTAAATAAAAATACTGCAAATATTGATTTTTTTCTTTTGTGCAGTTTTGGCTTCGAAAGGTGCGCTATATTGCAAAAAGATATAAGCGGCTATGAAAACACACTTGGTAAACGTTCATGCTCAGTTTTACAAATAAATATGGCACATATATGCCCTATACACACAAAGATACCTTATTGGTGCCAAAATGGCGTTCAGTTGCCTAACATGGTTATCATATAAATGTTCTTTTGTGCATTGTTAGAACAACCATTAGAACAACCATTTAGAATTGTTTGTTCTAAAAATATTATCATTTATTGGTCGTTATTTCATTTTTTTAATAACAGAAAATATTTTGTTTATTCCTTTTTTTTTTTTTTTTTTTTTTTTGAAATAAATAAATAACGTGTTATATGTATCTGGTAATCATAACGATGTTTTCGCCTAATTGACATAAAAAATCTCGCCAAACCCGGTGCTTATATCTCTAGTATATTATCTCAAGTATTTTATTTATGTATACTATAATTGTTTTTACATACCACTTACTACTTCTTGTATATAAAAATAGGTAAGTGACTCCTTTATGCAGTATAAATCTTTAAAAAATAGCCCCCGTTGCCCCTTTTTGGATCGAATTAAAAAAAAAATCAATGTCTAATTCCAGTATTGCTCCCAGGTATGCATACATATTCCAAATTTCAAAGCTGTATGCCAACAGGAAATGGATGAAAAATGGGAAAAGATGTCATATATGCACCAGGGTACATAATTGATGTCAAAAGGGCATTATTTTACCTGAGATGGTAACCCGGGTTTATTTATTTATTATTTGTTTATTTACTCATAAAATGTTTATTTATTTTCATTTCCTTTTTTTAATTATGTAAAATATTTGTTTTTATAGTTATTAATTATCATTATTTTATTTGCTGTAAGTTCTTTTTGATAACAGAAAATAATTTAAAAATGTGTATGTAAGCGTTATTTGAAAACGCAGTTTTCGCCAAATGGGCTTTGAAAAAAAATGCGCTAAGTCTGATTCGCGTGTGGCATCCGTGCCGAAAAATTAGTGACCAGAATTGACTTCCACACACAAACAAAATATAAGTTAAAAGAAAACATGCAATAAAAATAAATATAAAGGGAAAATGATGTCATAAAAGAAACTTTTTATTTAAAAACGTAATTGTTTCTAATTTTCACACGCGAAATATATAAAATATACTTTTAGCTATCAAAAAATGCTATTAAGTTTTTATGACATTTTTTTAATATAAAAAAATAACAGTTTTATTTTCTTGAATGATTAAATTTTAAAATGTTTTATTGCATTCAATATTTCTGAGTGCGTAAATGATTACTATTTACTCCATGTACTGATTCGGTTATCTACGAAAATATCCAGCTTGTGAAAATCACGCACACCAAATTTCTGTGACGTATGCAAATAAATTGTGCTTTTTTATCAGTTTTTTTAATATAACTTTTAAACTATTTGGAACTAATTTTTCGTTGGTGGTGCATTCACCAGATTACCTCCATAGGTATCTAATGGTACAAACAGAATCAAAATCCGACAAGTACTTTTTGAGATTTGCTTGACGAAAGAATTTTTTTGACTTTTAATATCGTTACGTATCTCTGAGTATAAAGACTTCGCTTCGCTCAGACAATTAATAGCACTATTGAATATTCTCGAACTTTTCTCACGCTAAATCATAATTTAAATCATAAAACCACGCATTTCTGAAATGTTTATTCTGATTGTTTGAAGACTTGTAAATGAAAGTGATTTAAATAGTTGTAAATGAAAGAAGTTTGAAGGCTTGAAAGTATGATAAAAAGTTTATTAAATCCAATAGATTTTTTAAATCACCAGATTTTAAAAGATTCACCTTTTATATAAACATTTTAATAAAAATTTTATTTTACTTAAGAAAGGTGTTATAATATTAAGGCTTGAAAGTAGTTTGAAGACTTGTAAATGAAAGTAGTTTGAAGATTTGTAAATTGTATTAATAAAATGGTCAAAGAATGAATTGGTTTAAGGATATATATGCACATACATAAGTAGTTAAATGTAATTGTGGCATTTTAGATACATAAAAAAAATAATTCCTTTATCTAATAAGCGTTCAAGATTAAAGCTCAAATTCTTGCTACGAAAAATATTCCAAAAGAGCTCACTTGAGGAATATCCTAAAATTATATCAAATTAACTTATTTCTTCTTTAGTAGATCTTTTTATTTTTTGTCTAAATAGCATACTTTCATCGGTTCTTTTCCTCATCTTATATATATATAAATACTTTTACAAATAAAACCAAAGTAACTCAGATATTACCATAACAATAAGTCATTGAAACCAGTATTTATACTATCTTTAAATATAATTAACCTGAAAAATGAAATCCTATTAAAATCATTTCAAGTTTGAAGTGATATAGAGAGTAGATTACCAAAATTTTGAAAGGTAAATAGATAAATAGACAGTAGTAAGCTTTTGTATTAAACTACTCATCAGGGGTGCATAACCCAATACAAAAGAAATATATATATATAATTTATTTCGATATACAGTGGACTCTCAATATCTGAACACTCTCTAATGTGAACACCCCGATATTATGAACACATTCTGACGGTTCCGGCGAAACTCCGTAATTTAACAAAAGATGAACTCTCTGTATTCTGAACACCCTCTAATCCGAACACCCCACTATTATGAACGCTACTTTTGGTTCTCATTTCTACTCCATCTCTCTGTAAACTGAACACATGTTCCCAATCTGAATTCGAATTCTGATCATGGAAATTCGGAGAAACTGTTTCAGATAAATAAAAAAATTCGACAAACTTGATTAAAAAAAAACAGACAAAATCACTGCTAGATTGTAAGTATATATACTTGAAACTTGTACTATATACTTGAAATTGCAATTTATTTGAATACCTCAATTTGTTTGAAAGAAACTTCATTTAAGTGTTGCAGCATCTGTTGCCACATTCTTGTCGGCCGCCTGCTGTAACAGAAGCCATTTTATAATTTTTTTTATTAGAAAATGTAAAAATTTAGTTTTTGATTAATTGGAGACAATTGCGGTAACTTAAAATAATCCACTTCTATTGATCTTATTTCAAATAATAGTTCTATATGAAATATTTTTAATAACAGTTTAAGCATGATATTTCAAAGATCAATTTTTGAATTTTAGACTGATTTCTTCGATTGGTCAACTACTGAGAAAATGGCGATTAAAGAAATTATTTGCTTATAAATTTGTTGATATTTTATTTCAGCAGATTTCATTTTTGCCCGTGATAGGACATTCATTAATTTTTTAAGCGACCTAACTGGGTTTTTCCATCACGTAGCTTTTGGATTCAAAGATTTATTTAACTCAAAGTCGGTATTAATGTTAATTTTTTGAATTGCATATGATAAATAAATGTCTAAGATTATAAAATACATATCTCCATATCAATACTTTTCATGTCTTTTATTTTATGAATTGTTAAACTTGCATGTAAAATTCTGCAGGGCGCTTAAAAGGTTAAGGATTGTAGAAACCATGTTAGTTTATTTTTAAAACTTAAAAGAAAGGAAATATAATAAAAATCCTGTAGAATCGTCCTTATTTGATCAACTACCGGCTCGGTCACTGTACATAATAGTAGTAATATTAGTAATACATTTCCAATCTCTCTCTATACTGAACACCCCCATAATCTGAACATATTTGGTCGGTTCCATGAGTATTCAGAATAGAGAGAGTCCACTGCAACATTCAAAAGACATTAAAAATTTCAGACAAAAGATAAACAAAATAAATCGTTCATTAAAGGATATGAAAAACTATAAGTTTTGAAAATTGAGCCGACTATAGACAGGGAATTAAAGCTATAAATTGGTATAAATCGGCTTTCATTATTATTGAATTATAGTTTCATAATTTTCTTCAAATAGTATATTTTAAGAATACATAAACATATAAGTAAGTAATTGAATTGCAATTCCAGCAATTTTCACACATAAGAAATATAATGTGCTAATCAATCTGGCAAAAAACCCAAAATTCTTGCTGAGAAATATATCTAACGGTAATAGAAATTTCCCTAAAATCGCATAAGAGTGGCTGGCTTATTCCAAATGTGATTTATCCTTTTAGACTTTTTCTACAAATACAAAATTTATTCATCAGATCTTTTTTCCACCACTTCGTGAAATATGATCCTGCATGATATTAAAAGGAGGATAAATATTTCATAGCTAAGTTGAAGCAAAGTGAATCGTTCATCCTCGAGATGAAAGCTGTCGTTGTGTATTTGTCCAATATGTCGGATAAATGTATTAAGCGACATGCAAAAGTATAACTTTTGAAATGGGGCCGAATATAAACAGTGAAGGGAAAGTTATAAATTGATATAAAACGTCGTTCACACTTTTCTTCAAGTACTGTTTTCTTAATCCCTTCACCTCCACTCCATATGTTGCGTACGTCATGATTTTATCTTAGATATTTACCTAATGTACTATACTCATTCGCCATTTATTAATCCTAATTGAACTCTCTTCATTTATTTTGTGGCAAGTAACTTCTATTTCTAAAGTAATTTAAGCTGATGATTTGAAGACTTCTAAATCAAAGTGGTTTGAAAGCTTGTAAATTATTAATTGGAATACAATTATTTTATAAACAACTAAAAGCATGCTCAAAATTACTTGAAAGGAGAAAAAAAAATTGCAAAGAAACCCTTGAAAATGAATGTGTGTGCGTTTGAAAAATATCAAAGTATACTAACAGCTTTTTAAGATTTTTGCACATTTTAGGTAATTTTGTGCATGTTTTTAACGTTTTATATTACAAAAATGAGGAAACTCCTTCGCGGCACTAGTTTTAATACAGTGTTTTATTTTACAATTATTTTAATTGATAAATAAAGCATATGAATTGATATTTGAAAAGATGTCCATTAAAAAGTCCATACCATTATTCGAACCGGGGATCTTTTTGACTTAACCCTTTCTTGCGCAGTGTTGCCGGACCGGCAACACCCAACTTTAATTCCAAACTTGCAAACGGCACCAGTAATATTTTAATATAATTTTACTTTTACAATGAAGGCTTAAATTAAGGAATTCCTAATATATAGACAAGTCCTTTATAAATTCCGGTGTCAGTGGACAATTTCTCATTTTACTAATAGAATTTGCTTGCGCTGGGAAGGGTTAAGCGGTTAACTCTCTGCCAACTGTGCTATCCTGGGCAAATCTAACGAACACAATTTACCCAGAGAATCTTGTTGATTATGACGTCTGGTCTGATACCTGCATCAGCTCAACATTATAAATCGCAGGTAATAAAATTTTAAGTAATCACACATTATTAGGTAGCTTTCATTACAAAAAGTAAAAAGCTACCTATTGCAGCCGTCCGGAGGAAAGTACTTCCAGAAAATTTTGGTATATTTTCACCGATCATGACCTCCAGACCCCAAAACCACCCTCCGTTCAAATGTTGACATATATATATATACCCACATAGCATGCATGTTCACAGTGACGTCACAGTGACGTCACTGTGAGTCACTGTGGTCACGTCACATCTGTGACCAAAATGCCACTCCTCAGTGACGTCACATTGTGACTGAAATGTGACGTCACATCTGTGACCAAAATGCCACCCCTCAGTGACGTCACATTGTGACTGAAATGTGACGTCACATCTGTGACCAAAATGCCACCTCTCAGTGACGTCACATTGTGACTCAGATGTGACTTTCTTAGAAAACTTTAGAAAATTACAAAAATTCTCCAAACCATGTTATTTACTGGTAAAAAAACGTGTTTTCTGGCATTGCAGAAGAATATTGTGCAATCGCTCTTATGTCACACATTACATGCACTGCATGTAACATGTACGTCATATCACATATATGAGATAAACCTCCCATCATATGAAACTAAGCATCCAGCAATGAACCTATCAGTGAAACTTCCATTTAAGGAAATTTCTCGTTACACTTAAATGTTTCGTTATGAAAAAAATATCGTTGAATAGAAATCCACGAAAATTCATGAAATTTGTATAGTAAACTACAAATAAAAATGGAAATATTATAAAACTGTGTTTTAATTTGGATAGTACTTTTTGTTATGCAATATAGCCACATAAAAAAAAATCATTAGTATAATATCTAAAAAACCGCGTAATAAAGGAAGGGAAACAAAAACTGAATCGCAGCGTTCTAATTCTCGTTTTCTCTTGTATTTCAAATCGAAAAATTAAAAAAAAAAATTCGAATATTACTTTGTGTGCGATCTCTTATGAAAGATACACTCATAAAAACTTTCGCATCTTTTTTAAGTATTCAGAGAATGGACCTATAATATTTTCGCGGAACTAGAATCCCTTTCTTAGCATATCGAAAAATTTTCGCATTTTTTCCTTTTTATTTAAAAGATAAAATAAATACATAATTTCAATTCGTACAATCCGCTGAAATATATTCACCAATCAATCTTAACAGCAATCTATCCTTTTGAATATTGTGCATGCACGGAAGTGCAACAAATTTTGCTAAGAAGAATTTTTTATTAATATGAATATTAATTTAAATGTTAATTGCGTTCTAAAAGAAGGTTCAACAGAAAATTAAAAAAGTAGATAATTTCATTAAATATGCGCTTCGTTAAATGAAAGTTCCACTGTATTTTGAAACTAATTGAAAGTAAAATAGAAATGCGTGAAAAAAAAATTTAACTCAAAATTTTAATTAGGGATACCCTCATAAAACTAATGCGCATGCGCATTCAACTTATAAATCTTCGAAGCTCAAACAACCAATAATAACAAAAAATCACCTGCTTAAAAAATATCGTTTGGCAACAACCAGAATAGTTGACACTAGTGTATTTATTCTTTAGAATATTAGGCCAGCTGCTCTAGTAACTTTGTTATGATGTTATGCGTGTATATTTAGTACGTAAATTGAAAATTTTTAAAAAGTTATGCAGAAATGCGATCAGTTGACATTTTATATAAAATGCCGGTCCGAAAAAATACATTGTCAGTGGCGTTTCGTTAATATGAGCGCGCCAATGTCAATGTACTTCATTCGGACATTCCGACTTCGAAATTATCTATTATCTATTTGGATTATGAAACTTGAATTAGAGGATAATGCCGTTAAGAAAGAGGTAAGAAAATGTTATTTTTCCTGCTTTTTTTATAATGATTTCTGTGAATTTCGTAAAAAACATGTTATAAAAGGAATAAGTATCATATTAATTTAACTTTTTTGAATCCACTTACCTTAGTAAATTCAATAAATTTAACATTTATTTTGTTGAAATACGGAACAGCATGTCAACGATTTGAAAATAGTTAATAACATTATTTTTAAAATGCACTTTAATCACATTTTTTTAATTACATGGTTAAAATCAAATATTAATAAATTTAAAAATGTATGCATAATCAAAAGTTAACGTTATAATTAATATATAAAGGAGTTTGGGGTTGTTTAACTGTTGAAAATAGTGATAAATATATTAATTTATGCACTAATATTGCAAAAACAAATTTTTTAAAACTTTTTTATTACCTTTCTGAATTTCTCATAATCCCAAAAATTTGATAACTGTAATTCCATGACATTTATTATTTTAAACCATGTATCTAAAATAATTAAGATATTGATTTTGTGATAATAACAATTATTGATTTTAAAAAATGAGTAATTATCGCATTGTTTTATTAATTTTTGATATCTTAATTGTTAAATGGTGCTGAAAATAACAATTTTGTTCCATTAGTATGTGTTCATTAAATCCTGGTTCTAAATAGTCATAAAAACAATTACATGTACTTTTTTGTGGGATGTACATTACTGAAATTTTTAGTGTTTGATGTATTTCTATTATTTTCAATAAAATTTTGTCTAATATTGGGAAGTGAGACTGAGAATACTTAAATACTATTAATAGATTCATCTAATACGAAAAAAAAATGAAATCTAATAATTATAACTATTAATAAGGAAACTTTTTAAAAATAAATTCCATAAGGATGACCTTTACCGGCACATCTACACTATATGACATATACAATATATATATATGAGTTTAACTACGAATTTAAACCTTGGTGTAATCATACATGCGCACAGGCCACTATAGTAAGGAAATAACTAAGCGTAATGCTAGAACTAATTGCCTCATCTTCATTAGTACTCGATTTTTAAATAAAATCTGTATATTACAAATATTGCGCATAAACTTCACGTAGTTTTATCAAAAGATAATTCTATATTATATTTAACAGAATGATTTTAATTGGTAAATTAATCAAACGAATATTAATTTTCCAAAATGAGTAAAAAAATGTTTAGATTAGGATTCGAATTAGAGACCCTAGATGTATGCTGCCAATGCTCTTCCAACAGAGCAACTTAGCACGCACAATTCACCCGGAGAAATATCATTATATACTCATACGAATAGTATGCATTTATCATACGAGTAGTTTGAAAAAAAATTAAAGTATTATTACATAGGGTTATATATAATAATGATAAGTATGCGTTCGTATTCACTGTGTGAATTGTGTGAGTCAGATTCTTCCAGGATAGTTCAGTCGACAAAGTATTGACAATTTGCGCGAAAGACTGCTTAGTTCGAATCCTGACCTGGACACTTTTTCAATCAGTTGGAAAATTACAACAAAAGATAATTAAAAGATATAGGGTAGATGCTCCAGTTTTGGCAACTGCACAAGTTTTGGCCACATTGGAATGATTTACCCTCTATTTAGGCTGTAAATTGATTTTAACAAATTATATGCATTCTTACTCCTTAATCTAACACTCTTTTATTATTTTCAATCCCATTTGTTTATTTTTTGATAAAAAATGACTTGCAAAAAAAAAAAAAAAAAAAAAAAAAAAAAAAAAAATGTGTAAAACTATAGTGTGCACTCACATATATTAAGGTTTTTGCTTAGGTAACAAGTTTTCACAATCTTTCAATATTAGGGATTTATCGAACTTTATTTGTTCTGAAACAGATTGCTATGAAGCTTTATGAAGTAGGCTTTCTCTCTGTTGCAATTTCATATTTAAATTAATTATTTTTACAGCTTAAAGTAGGGGTGGCCAAAACTACTTGCTTTACGTGCTAGTACGTGCTTTAAATTTGCTATGTGTACCAGTTATGGCCATTGTGTGGCCAAAAATGGCACAACAATATGCTCCACTTTTGGCCACAAGACTAATTATAGTGAAAATTTCAGCAATATATTTAGAAATGTTTTATGACTTATAAATTTAAAAGTTCAATAAAATTACAGCATGATTTAGTGGTTTCTTGTATTTTTTCAAAACAAAATGAGGAAGTTGCATAACTTTTGCAAAATTTCAAGCACATGAATTTAGAAATAACAAATAATGTGAAAATCTTTATACTTCAAATAGGATTCATTTTAACAAGTTTAAAAAAGACAATTCTGTACTCTTAAAAATGGTCTAGATTAAACACTGTTATAAGATAGGAAGTAAAATTATGGCTTTTCAAAATTCATTGTCAGCTTTTCAAGATGGTTAAGTTTTGTAGTATCTCGTTCTACCTTGCAACACAAGTTTACAGAATGGAGACCAGTTTTTACTATTTTTGAATCTCAAGTAATAGGGTTGTGCTATTTATGATGGCCAATTATCTATATGAGAGATATGGGCCAAAAAAGAAGGGAGATGCCCTCTGTGAAGGTCTTTCTAAGATCCTAGCCAATATTTACACAAGGAAATCTAAGGTTTGAAGAAAACTAACTCCAAATGATTAGGCTGACAGGCAGCTAAGTACGAGGAATTAAAGTTTAAAATCAGTTGAAAAAAATGGATTTTAGAGATTGTCAAAATACTATTTCATGTAAAAATGGAATAATTTCAAGATTCTAGTCATATAACTGTAAATATTGGTATAGTATAACATATGATATATATAAATGAAAATATGCAAAATGTTAAAATAAGCTTTTTATGTCCTATAAGTCTTTTTTATGAATTAAATATATTTTTTGTTTTTAAATTTAAATGTTCAGTTAAAATCAGCTTAAGTATATTTTATTCGATGTTTTTATGATTTCATTTAAAAAAATGCAAATCTTTTTTATACAGCAAACAAATATCTGTGTGGTAAAACAGATTTTGCACAAAAATGCTTTATTTTTACTTATTATCAGTTAAAATGTTTGCAAAATTACAAGATATTAGGGCGGCCAAAACTGGTGCAGGGGTGGCCAAAACTGGTGCAAATTGAAAGAAATTACTTAACGAGTTATTACTCACAATCTAAAATATTTGATAGAAAGTTATTATAATTAACAGAAAGACAACTAAATTTACTAAAGAATACTGTTATTGCGATTTAATATGCTTTATTCAGTCTAAAACTATAAAATTTCCATATCAACTTTTCTCTTAATGTGGCCAACACTGGAGCATCCACCCTATATATTTATAGACATCAGGATTATTGGTAAGAAATATTGGCAAGCTGTACAGTTTTAGATATGTGCTGAAATTTGTGAATATTAAAGCGAGTAAAAGTTTTTTTTAAAAAAGTTCAAAAAGATTAAACAGTTTGAACAGCATATTACAAAATGTGTGTCAGTTATAAATAAAATTGAAGCTATGCAATTTTCAGCATGTGGGGAAAATATATAAATATTTTTGAAAGGCAATATTTTTCAAATTTTAAAAACAACACCAGAGTTGTAAGGCATGTGAGGTAAATCGAATTTTTAACTTTTATTTAGAAGAAAGTCTCCTTACTGCAGGTAACTATTTTATACAGTATTTGTTCATAAATTGTCAATATATGATTTTAGGACTCAAACCCTATTTTAACAGAACATGGCGTGGAGTTATAGCTTCAGCAGATCCTGTTTCTTTTAAATTGTTAGAGAATCGTTAAGAAAAGTTAAATCGTCACAGAATCATCACAGTGTTAACGAAAGTTTTGTCACAAACGATCTGCATCGTGAGTCTAAAATAATGGGACAAACTTTAAGGGAGGTGGTAGAGCTCACTATAATAAATAATTATGGCATAGAAATGTATGACTGGAAGTGACGCGTTAAAACGCCACACTAGTCACTGTAAAAGACACGGATTATAATGTTAAGTGTATGGGAGCGCTATTTTCAAATATCTCGCTAAAATTTTAATATTTTCGCATATTTTTTTTCCATAGGATAGCTGAGGACGACCTGCAACTGGGCTGGTTTTTACTTTTTTGATTTTGGTTACAGATTAAGAGCCCACAATAATTCAGAACCAGTTTAAACCGGTTCTAAAACTGAAACTATTGTAATATAAAAAAAATATAACCAAAATCGAAAAAGTAAAAATTAGCCTAGTTGTGGATCGTCCTCAGCTATCCTATGGAAAAAATATCATGTAAAATATTGAAATTTGAGCAAGATATTTGAAAACAACACCCCCCCCCCCCATAGACATAACATTACCATCCGGGTCTTTTTTGGTGACTAGTGTAGCGTCTTGACGGGTCACTTCCGGTCATATATTTCTGTGCCATCATTATTTGCTATAGTGAGTCCTACCGCCCCCTCAAAGTTTGTTCCATGATTTTGGACTCACCCTGTATTTCACAATTTGGTCACAATGTGACTTGAAAGCATTGTCACTTTCGTCACAATTACGTCACAATGTTAATGACAAAATCGTCACAAATGACACACTTTTCACAAATTGGTCACATTGCGACGTCACAATGTGGTCACAATGTGACGTCACAAACAAGCTCTAAAACGGCCATAACGACTTCACATTTTAGTCACAGTGACTTCACATCGACGTCACGTGACGTCACATCGACGGTCACAAAGTCACAATGTGACTTCACAACGACGTCACCGTGACGTCACCATGTCTTACGGGTATATACCCGTAAGACATGGTGACGTCACTGCAACGTCGTTGTGAAGTCACATTGTGACTTTGTGACCAGCGATTGTCGATGTGACGTCACATGACGTCGATGTGAAGTCACAGTGACTAAAATGTGAAGTCGTTATGGCCGTTTTAGAGCTTTTTTGTGACGCCACATTGTGACCACTTTGTGACGTCACAATGTGACAAATTTGTGAAAAGTGTGTCATTTGTGACTACTTTGACATTAACATTGTGACGAACTGTGAAAAATTTTTTAGAAAGTCACATCTTAGTCACAATGTGACGTCACTGAGTGGTGGCATTTTCGTCACAGATGTGATGTGACCAAAGTGACTCACAGTGACGTCATTGTGACGTCACTGTGACCATGCATGCTATGAGGGTATATATATTATGGATATTTGTCTAGTTATTATCTATAGTAAAATAGCTATATTTTAATTATCAAATTATTTTTAATGTTATTGATATAATTTTTGGTATTATTATTAATAATATTATTACTATTATTTTTTTTTTCTTTCATTTTATTTTTTAATTTTTATTATCCTATATTAAGATAATGAGTTTTCACCATGTAAAGTCACAATAAATGTTACTGATTAAAGTAACAATAATGTATTTTAAGTTATATGTTAATATGAATGTTATCTCTTAATTCTAATTTTAATCATTTTATTAATTTAATTTTATGTTAATATCGATTATTAATTATTTTTCCGGTTCAATTATATTTCCATTCAGCTTTATCTTTTTTGTTTCTTATGGATAACTATTATTTTTACTTACTTTCAACTCCTTTTTGTAAAATATCTTTGTTCCTTGTTTAATAATTTGGTTTTTGTGTGATGGTAGTCCCAAATTCGTATTGTTTTGCTTTTTCATGGCAAATACGAAGATGAAACCACACACTCCATTTGTAGTTCCAAAGTATTTGGGACTTGAAGATTCTGCTTTGGTTCTACAAATTTCATTTGTATTCATATTATTCTTTTTTCCTTCCATGTTCAATGTGCTATAAGTTATTAAATTCAATAGTTAATTTCAAATGGTTAATATTGTTTACTATAATTCAATTTAATTCTTCGTTTTGGTTTATTGTTTTGTTGATAAAATCCATTGGTGAATCTTGTCTACTTTTAATGGTATTATATATATATATATATATATATATATATATATATATATATATCTGATTTTTGTCATGCGATAACTATCGTATTTATGAACCGATTTGAATGAAACTTGGTATGTACATAGTACATTCAAATATCTCGACCGAGTTCGTTAGCCAGCATCATCCGCCATCTTGTTTCAAAATGGCGGCCATTTAAAAAAATTTAAAAAAATTAAAATATAAAATTAAATGCGAAGAAATTAAAAGTTGAAAAATATTTTCCTTTTATGTGTCAGAACTTAAAACAACAATTCCAGAACACTTTTTATTTTGTTTATATCTTAAAAAATGATTGAGTTATAGCACTTTGAATTTTTCTTATGGCTGACATTTTGAAACAATCTGATTTTTGTCATTCTGTAACTAACATATTTATGAACCGATTTGAATGAAACTTGGTATGTACATAGTACATACAAATGTCTCGACCGAGTTCGTTAGCCAGCATCATCCGCCATCTTGTTTCAAAATAACAGCCATTTAAAAAAATTAAAATTTAAAATTAAATGCGAAGAAATTAAAAGTTGAAAAATATTTTCCTTTTATGTGTTAGAACGTAAAACAACGAATCCAGAACACTTTTTATTTTGTTTATATCTTAAAAAATGATTGAGTTATAGCACTTTGAATTTTTCTTATGGCTGACATTTCTGATTTTTGTCAAGCTGTAACTAACGTATTTATGAACCGACTTGAATGAAACTTGGTATGTACATAGAACATACAATTCGAGTTCGTTAGCCAGCATCATCCGCCATCTTGCTTCGAAATGGCGTCCAATTAAAATTTAAAAAAAAAAATTAATTTAAAATTAGGTACAAAATGGTGAGAAATTGAAAAAGATTTTTCTTTTGTGTATTTGACCTTGATACAAAGATTCCAGGGCATTTTTTGTTCCATCTATATCTTGAAAAATAGCTGAGTTTTAGCAATTTCAATTTCCAGTGTGATTGACATTTTGAAACGGTCTGAAATTTGTCACGCGATAATACGCATATTAAAAAACTCATTTGGATATATTTCCGTGTGTACATAGTACACATCAATGCCTTGACCGAGTTCATTAGCCAACTTCATCTGCCATCTTGTTTCAAAATGACGGCTATTTAAGTTTGTCAAAAATCTTTTAAATGCATAATGATGTACAAATAAAAAATTAGAAATTGAAAAAAGATTCTTTCGAATGTATTTATCTTAATAATGAATTCCGGAGTATTTTTTGCTTTGTCTTTATCTTAAAAAACGCCTGAGATATAGCAGTGTGAATTTCTAATGTGGGTTCTTCTAATGTGGGATATTTAAAAAAAATCAATTTGCCCGCGACAGAACCCTTATATATTAATCGATTTCGATATGAGAGTGCATGTCCACAAGAATTAAGATTTCGACCAAGCTCATTGGTTTGTTTTATCCATCATTTTGCTTTAAAATGGCATACACTTCATGATATCGTGGAATTTGGCGACTCTCTAAATCGCTGAAAATAAAACCAGGTTGAATAAAATATGACAAATTTCTAAAAATTGCTATTAATAATCAGTATTGACAAAAATTAGCATTCAATCTTATAAAATCGGATTTCACTAATTTGAGTTTCGTATGTTTGAATAATATAACTTAATTTTAAATAAATAATATATAAATAAGTATATGAAAGCTACCTCTTCCTCCCGGCATTGCCGGAAGGACTTTTAATTTTAACAAATTATTTTAATTGATAAATAAATCACAGGAATTCATAATTTTTCAATTGAATGAAACCGTGTCCAAGCCAGGATTCGAACCAGGGTCTTTTATTTGCTTAATGTGGTTCGAATCCTGGCTTGGACATTTTTCATTCAATCGGAAAATTACAAATTCGTGTGATTTATTTATCAATTAAAATAATTTGTTAAAATTAATAATGTGTGATTACGTGTCCAATCTTTCTTGGAGTTTCTTTACCTGCTATTTAATTTGTTGAGTCGATTCAGATATCAGACCAGATTTCATAATCTGATAATCAATAAAGTTTTCTGGGTGAATTATGTCTTCCAGATCACTTGGAAGACCATTGACAGCTTCAGCCAAAAAAGTCCCTGTTTCGAATCCTAGCCTTGACATCTTTTCACACAACTTGAAAATTACATTTCAGTTGTAAATTATACTAATAAAAGGATCTGGGAATAAAGTGGTTAATAATATATGGACACTCAATAAGAAATTAAAATGAAACTGTGAAGAAGGAGAAAAGGAAATTCATTATCTAGTAATGAGCGATTAGATTACATTTTATACACTGAGAAAAAAATGAATAACGCTTTCACCTAGAATGAATAAGTAGTCATTTTCTGAATCGTTTAATTAGAAATATAAATTTTCCAGCTATACAAATAGGATAAAAAAAAACTAAGCTCTCTTGCTTTTTAGGTGACAAAACGATAATGAATCATTTCCGTAGCGATTAGCGATACATTATCGCTTGATTTCAGGAATGGTTTCAAAAACGAGAATTATAGTTACTAAAACTAACCTCCTGTATTCGTATCGATTTGCAGATATTTTTAACCCTTTAACGTTCATTGGTTTCTCTACGAAATCACAAAATTTTAATTCCGATATGCAACAACGACATCTTAATTTTAAAAAATCCATTTTATTACATATGTGAAAAATCACTTTTTCTTTTTACAAATATATTTATTCATAATTACCCGTGTCATTCATTTATTAACATCTTAGCAATGAAATGCTTTGTCCGTTAAAGGGATAAATAAATATGACCACGAGAATGTAAATAAATGCGCTTGAATTTCACTAGGAGACTCTGGAACTCTCTATCAAGAGAACTAAAATTTTTAAGGATGATCTGGAACTATTTTTAACCGCTGGAGCCACAATTTAGGTTTCAGAACCATATTTTTTTCTCAGTGTAATGGTCAAAATTCCAGCTGATAAAAATAGTCAAAAGTAATAAAACTTAGAAAATTCCCTAAAATCACATCGGAATAAATTATTTTATCATCATCCTTTTAGACATTTCCTCTACATATAGTATATTTTCATCGGTTCCACCATATCGTGATATGTGATCATATGATATTAAAAAGAGAATAAATATTTCAGAGCGAAGTTAAAGCAAAGTGAATCATTCATTCAGGAATATGGAAAAATATAAATTTTGAGGTGAAGCCGACTATAAACAGGGATGGATTGTAATATACTCATTTATAAAGTCTTTCATACTTTTATCAAATACTATTTTTATGAGTATATACGTATGAATAAGTGACTGAAATGCAATGCCGGAGATTTTTTAAACATGAGAAATATATTATCAAGATAGATAAATACCATCAATCGATCAAAAATCGATCAAGTTAAAGACCTAAAATTCTTGCTAAGAAAAATATCCAAAGTTAACAAAACTTCAAAAATTTCCTAATATTGCATCAGAGCGATTTATTTCAAATGTAATTCATCAGTTTAGAATTTTTGACTAAATATAATACAATAGATTCTCTCTATCTGAACACTCTCTAATGTGAACACCCCTGTATTATGGATACAATCCGACGATTCTGAACACCCTCTAAACTGTACACCCCACTATTATGAACGTTAGTTTTGGTCCCCATTTCTGCTCTACCTCTCTGTAAACTGAATATGTGTTTGCAATCTGACTTCAAATTACGATCATGAAAATTCGGAGAAACTGTTACTAAAGAATAAAAAGATTCAAAGAATTCAATTAAAAAATAAGCAGACAAAATCACTGCTAAATTTTAAGCATGTACTTGAAGTTGCAATTTGTTTGAATATTTCAATTTGTTTGATAGAATCTTCAGTTAAATATTGGAGCACCTTTTATCACATTCTGTCGTAAAAATTTAGCTTTTGATTAGTTGGAAAAAAATCCAGTAAGTTAAAATAATCCACTTCCATCGTTCTTATTTCACATATTAGTTCTATTTAACCTCTTCATACCTGAGCATAAAATAACTCTACAAATCTATTTATTGCTTTTGCATAATCGATATGACACCATAGATGACAGAAAGAGTCAATTTTACGAAATCATTACTTTTGGGCACTGGTAATTTAGGTTTACAATTATGGATGTAAAAGTACTGCTCCCTTTAAAACACCAGTTTAACTAACTGTAATATAAATTTTACGCAATAAAGGAATTGAGGTCTTTAAACAAGTCAATGATCAACAAATCCTCAATTTTTTTTTTTTCTTGTAAAACATTTAAGTTAAATAATCAAGAATATTTCTTATTTTCTTGGCCTCTATGTCTGAAGGTATTTTCGAAACTTGGATGAAAATAATATTTATTTTATGAGGTAATATTCATCAGTGCTAACATTTATTAATTTTGCTTTAATACAAAAAACATTCAGCTGTATAGAAGGAAAATAAAAATGTAAAAAATTCGAACAGTTTAGTTTTTATGAGGAAAAGAATGGAGATACACATTTGTATACCTCAGGTCTGAAGAAGATAAATTATTGTTAATAACAGCTTAAGCATAATATTTTAAAGTTTAATTTTGGAATTTTAGACTGATTTCTTCTATTTATCAACTACCGAGAAAATAGCAATTAAAGAAACTATTTGCTTATAATTTCGTTACTTTTAATTTCAGCAGATTTCATATTTGCATATGAGATATGACATTCATTAAGGATTGTAAAATTCATGTTAATTTACTTCAAAAAAGAAGGAAACTCCGTAGCACCGACCTTATTCGATCAACTACCGGCTCAGTCATCGTACATAGTAATTGTAATGTATTTCCAATCTCCCTCTATAATGAACATCCCCATAATCTGAACATTTTTGGATGGTCCCATGAGTGTTCAAAATCGAGAGAGTTCACTGTATTTTTTTCATCGGTTCTTTTTCTCACCGTTTCGTGAAATAAAATCCTGCACGATATTAAAAGAGTTTAAATATTTTGAGGCAAAGTGAATCGCTCATCTTTGAGATGGAAGTTATCATTGCATGTTTCTCCGATCGGTCAAATACTATAAGTATTAGACTGCTAGCTATCCACCTTCTGAATTTTGTGGGCACTCTATCTCATGAATTTATGCACGGAATTTAATATAAAATTATATTCAGTGAGTCCCTGATATAAACTGAAGCTGATTAATTTTTGACGTATGTCGCCCAACAGATGGCGCTGCTATGCTGCGTTTTTCACGATTTCTGCAATAGCTTTATCTCACGAACTAATGACCGGATTTTCAAAATCACAAAATTTGATTAAAAATTTAATTTTAATTACTTGTGAATTCATATGGATCATGGAAATTTTTCGAATTCCGGTTTTTGAAGGACTTACACGTTTTAAATGTCAGAGATTCCAAGACATGTTTTTATAAAATGCCTGTCTGTGAATCTGTGACTCTGTCTGTCTATCTGTAAGTATGTGACATAAATTTTATGGTAGCTCTATCTCAAGAACTAATGCACAAAATTAAATAAAAATTTATATTCAGTTAGTCACTGATATAAATTGCTGCTGACTAGTTTTTAGTGTAAATCGCTCAACAGATGACGCTGCAATGTATATTTTTTCCCAATGTCCATAATAGTTCAATCTCCAGAATCAATGCTCGAATTTTCATCAAACAATTCTGTTAGCCCTTGACATGAATTAAGGTTTTTTACATTTTTGTATAAATCATTTAACAGATGTCACTACTATACAGACGTATATTTTCATCAAACTTCAGATTGATTTTGTCCTTGACAGGAATTGACGTTTTCTACATTTTGGTGCAAATCACTTAAAAGATGGTGCTGCTATGCTGCATTTTTGCGATTTCTGCAATAATTCTATCTCAAGAATTAATGCACGAATTTTGGTAAACTTCAGATTCAGTTATATGTTGACATAAGTTGTTGCAGATTAGGTTTCAGTTCACTATTAAATCATGCGACATATGATGTTACAATGCTGCATTTTGCATGTTTTATGTAATTTTAGCGATAGTCATATCTCAATAACTAATACACGTAATTTTATATCATTAGAATTAGAATACCCCTGATAGGCATAGATTGCAGTGGCATTGTTTTAGCGAATTGCGAAATATTAACATGTATGCGGTAGAAGCAAGTTTTGGGATTGCCACATCCAGTTAGTTTCTTTATGTTCTTCTTAAATGATTTCTTGTCCCCAGTTCTCGAAATATTTCTAAAATCTTTGCTTAATTTAATATTTCATGTGTTGAAAACTGACAAAGTGTGAGTAAGATTTTAACAGATTTTGAATTCTGTCTAATCCTAGAATTTCTGCCATGGTTTGTGCAGCAGCCCCCATTCAGTCTGTTACGTCAAGCTAAAACGACCAAGCGCAAAAAAAACAGAAATTTTTATTTTCAAACGTACGACAAGTATTTAATTTGGACCATAGGGCCAAAAAATCATTTTCTCTTTTCTACGATATTTTGATTATTTTATTATAAGTTAAAATCTATATTTATTGCCTTACTGATGGATTTTTGTTTGTATATTGTTGAAACATGTGGCACAAGCTCAGAAATATAAGTTTATTTGGCAAAATTTAATGTAATACAATTGTAACAATTTTACTTCATTTTTTTCTTTTTTTGTTTCAATGTGATGCGTTCATAACAAGATTGTGAAGTCTTAGAAATATTTTATTAAGTTTACGGAAATATTCCTGGAAGCACTGTTGCCGCAATATTTCCAATATCTTAAGAATGTCCGTTTACTTTTAACCTGCGACAAGAGAGAAAATATCTGTCAATCGAATAAACTTCCTTATTTTGTTGTAGGAGATATATTATCAGTAATTAAAATTAAAAAAAAATCCTGTGGCTGATCTTGGGGTTGAGTTGTACATGGGATTGGACTGCTTTAAATCCAGTATCGTAACTACTATGCAAATGATTGCTTGAAGAGTTTAATATGAAGATAAGGGTTTCACTTCACTTGGAAATTTGGCTAAGACTTGATAAATTTTTCCCGCTCTAAAGCTCGCTAAAAAAACTCATTGTGGGAAATTCTCTAATTTGATTTTGGGTCTTTAAATAAGAAGAAATGTTTTTTTTTTTTTTTTTTTTTTTTTTTTTTTTGGTTAAAATCGATTTTTTAAAGTTTTTACTTTTACTCTTATGAATTAAATTTTCTTTCCTTCTTTTTTAAACTTTTGGGAAGATTTAGCGAAAAAAAAAAAACTATTTCCTAAGAATATGGAAACTATTTGTTTTAAAAAATGCGAAAAATTTAGTGTTTAAAGACGAGCTTTTCTGGCAGTGTAGCTTTACTTATGTTTTTACATTCATTTTTTACATTGCATAGTAACATATGCAAAAACTACAATGCTATTACATACTGTCCCAAAAGTTTAGACAATCAATAAAATGTGCATTAACATAAAAAATAATAAGGTACGATTAAACTTCGTGAGATAGATAATAAATAGAAGCAGTTTTGCTGATATGCACAAATAAATTACGGTCAAAGGTTTGAAATTATAAAATATACATTAAATTATATAACAATGGGCTATCCCAAAAATATAAACACCTGTATTTTTTTATTTTTTTATTTATTTATTTATTTTTTTTTTTACATTTATAAAAGTAACTTAATACTTACTTTTAATATTGAATTGTGTTGCCACGACATTTATAGCTATAGCATCAAATACACATTGTTCCATAAAATTAACTAAGCATCGGATTACAGAAGGAGATATTTCATACCACGTTCTGTCAATTGCAGTTTTTAAGTCATTTACACATTTATATTGCTTTCCATTTTCATATATTTTACGAAATAAGATCCCCCTATGTTCTCCGTGAGATTCAAATCTGGATTAAGTGCTGACCAGTCAAATACGGATTGTTTCTCCTAAACCATGTTTTCGTTGATATGGAGGTATGAATGGATACCACATCTTGTTAGAAAACACCAGTCCGGTCCTGCTAGCAAATCCATAATCCAAATCTACATTTTTTACCTTGTACAACACATTTAAACAATCTTCGATCAAAACTCAAAGTAACAAGTAAAAAAAAACCATGCATTAAGCATAGATTATGAAACACTTTCCAACACTTCCTGAAATCTTTAACAAAACTTCGTTATCCAGGGAAATAAGGTATTGCTGTCCATAGATAGACTGTCAATAGCTGTCCATAGTGTATTCCAATGCTTTTGAACAGTCCTGTATTTGATCTGTCGGTTGATGTATATACTATATAATAAAGCAAAAAAAAAGAAAAAAAAACGCATAACTGGTTGAGGTTCTCCCCCCCCCCTTTTTTTCAACAATTTATACTAATAAATAATAACATATTTGTATACTTTTGTTCAGCCCTGTAATTTACCTAGTACCTTTAATACGCGAAAGTATTCTGCTAAAATTTAGTTCAAACAAAAATATCTTTAAACTACTTAAATCACATTTCCAGAAACAGTCATCCAAAGGCGACCATATATCCAGTTCTTGTGTAACCCTATATGAGGAGCCCAGAAGCCAAGGGGTACAAGTGACAAAATTTAGATTTCGAGTAAATTGAGTTCAAAGTTAAAGATCAATTGTAATTGAATGAATTGAGATATGAAACTTTTGCTTATTTCTTAGTGATCTTTGAACGCTTATTTCAATAACTATTTTAAAAAAAGTGGAGTATATTTTTTCTTTTTATTTATAACTTAGCAATGTTTATCATCATTCGGCACTTGTATCCCTTGGCTTCCAAGCAATAATGAAAGGTTCTTGGAAGCTAAAGGGTACAAGTGCAGAATGAGCACAAGAAATGAAAAATTATGAAATAAAAAATTGTATTTATGAAAAAATTAAGAACAACGTTGATACAAATAAATTAACGGACAAATTCTTTAATATAAATTCTAAAAACGGAAAAATTATGAAATAGAGAATGAATTTACGAAAAAAAAAATATGAACGATGTTGATATAAATGAATGAAAGGAAAATTTTTTGGTTCTAATATAAGTTTTAAAATTTTATTATACATTTTGAAACATTGAAATTTTATATTTTTTAACACTTTCCAACAAAGTTGAAAAGTGAATATGATTTTATTTTGTCTGTCCGTGCCCTAACTCTCGTAAATATATTCGGGTTGCCCTGAAAATTTTGGGAATTATTCACGTTTACCTCAAAAAGATCATATTGTAAATGAAGTTTCTAACACGGTTAGTTTATTTACGGGGACAATCAAAATATTTCCCTTAAATTACGGGTTATAGGAAAAATCGTTTCAAGTGAATTTTAATGATGTTACAACCTGTCAAGCATATTAAAATTTATATGAATTTACGAATTGCATTAAAAAAATATTCTGTAAAGTATGAGGTGAAAAGAACAGATATTTTTTATTTACACAAAAGATTTACATTACCTAACGATAAAGAGGGAATTTTTACAACATATTTTAATTATATTACAATCTTCATGTATAATAAAATTGATATACATTGCTGAGGCTTAATATAAGTTATTTCGCACATTATACGAAGTACTCAGTGTTTACAGCGACACAAAAAAGATTTCAAATAGTATATTCTATCAGAATTACTGTATATTATCGATGATGGTTGATGGATGGACGAAACGCCTTTTTAATTATGATTTGCGCTTTTTAAGTTTCACTAAATTTATGCATATTAATGTATGTGCTATAGTTCACATAAATGCTATAGTTCATATACAGGGCTATACAAAAGATTTCGTAAAGGTTACTGAATATGAGCGTAATTTACTTAAAGATTGCTTTTAAATGAGTCATGTATTTCTATGCTGAACTGCATTCAGTTTATTAAGAAATGCTTGTAAGATATAGATAAAATGATATACAGAGTCACGCACAAAATTTTATACACGGTCATCTATGGATGATAATTTCTGGAAATGTGATTTCAATAGTCTTAAGAGTGTTTAAGTTTGAACTAAATTTTAGCTACATACTGGCGTATAACAAAGGTTCAAGGTAAACTACAGGATAAACAAAAATAAACAAGTTTGTTTCCATCTATTAGTAAAAACTGCTGAAACAGAAATTTCAAACTGTTATGCGTTTTCTTGCTAAACTAAATTTCCCCATTATGCAGTATATATCAACCGACAGATAGAACATAGGGCAATTCAAAATTATTAGAATGCATATTTGGCTGTGGACAGTAACACGCTATTACTCTAAATAGCAAAGATTTTTAAAGATTTCAGAGAGTGTTGGAAAGTATTCCATAATCTACATTTAAAGCATGATTTTCTTACATGTTAACAGTTAAAATGAATTAATTTAATGTATAAAAAAGCAAATGGCCTTGTGTGTCGTTGGTCGCGCTTCTGCTGTAGACGTTAACGGATACAATTGCACTTATACCCTTTGGCCTCCACGCGTTTCACAGTTTTGGGAAAGAGGTTAAGTAACTGACTTCTAAAACGCAGTATATAATTAAAAAATCACTTATAACTTCTTAACTACAAATAAATAGACTTATTTCCAGACAGTCTCTGCACTTAACTCATTTTTTTTCAATTTTGTCACTTATATCCCTTGGCTTCTGGGGTCCTCATATATCATTTTACCAATATTCTACGAACATCTAGTAAACTGAATGCAGGTCAACGTAAAAAGGCATAACTTATATAAAAACAACCTTTAAGTAAATTACGCTCATATTCAGTAATCTTTCCGAGATCTTTTGTGTAACCCTGTATATCTAAATTGTATAAGTATTAGCATTTATACACACCATATAATGTGCATACATTTTGTAAAACTGAAAAGCGCATATCATAATTATTTCATCCATCCAACAGCCATCATCCATAATATACAGTACTTCGGATAGAATATACTATTTGAAATCTTTCTTGTGTCCCTATAAATGCTTTGCACATCATATTAAGCATGAAATAACTCATATTAAGCCTCAGCGGCGTATATCAATTTGATTATCCAAATCGTTTACATTAATTAAAATATGTCACAAACAATTCCCTCTTTTATTATTATGTAATGGAATTATTTTGTATGGCCCTGTAAATGAATAATAACAATTTTTTTTCACTGCATACTTTACAAAATGTATATTTCAATGCCTTCTTAGATGTATATAAATTTGAATATGTTTGACAGGATGTAACATCCTTAAAATCCATTTGAAACGATTTTGCCTTAATGTAATGGGAAACTTTTTTTTCGTTTTAATCATGCATATACATTTTTTTGGTTATATATATGTATTCTTATTACTTTAAACATTTTTTAATACTAATTATTATTTATTATTATTATTATTATTATTATTATTTTATTATTTTGTGTGTGTGTGTATTTACTTTTAATATAACCTGCCTTTTTACTTACTACTTTTTACTTACTTTTAACTTTTTCTCTTTGTTACCATTTTCCTTTTTCCTTCCCTTCCTTCATTGTATCCTTTGTTCGTTTATGCTCTTCCGTGATTGGCTGTTGCCTTCTACTTTCCCATTGGCTGTTCCTTCAGCTTGCTCCCTTTCCCGCCTTTTTCTTCAGTCGTGTCGCTACATTCATAGTAGACGCACGTCTTTTTGCGCCTGATGAAGATAGACTAAGTTCTATCGAAAGGCCTTGCGCAATTTTATTTATTTTATGGTGTTTTTTTTAAAAAAAATTGTCTTCAATGTCTTTAAACTTTTGACTGTCCCTGCAAATAAACTAATCGCGGTAGAAACTTCATTTTCAATAGGATTTGTGCTAAGGTAAATGTCAATAACGTCCAAAAATTTCATGGCAATCCGAGTATATTTACGAGAGTTAGAGCGTGGACAGACGGTCATATAGCGAGACCGTCAGAGAAACCGAAAGCATAAACACTTTTCATCTTAGGTGTAAAGTGTTAAAAATAGATCCTAAATTATATAAAATCAATCAAAACACCACAGAAAGCAATGTTTAATCTTTCGGGATGGAGGAATTTAAAAATTAGTGATCATCTACTCATCACCTTTTGAAAACGTGTAAAATGTTATTTCAAATGCAATGCTACTTCTCTCTAAGCTATAAAAACCCTAACAAAAGTTCTTTTTTTTTCTTAACTATTTGGGGAAAATAATTGTTGACCTCGTTAGAGAATTGGGAAATCTGAAGTATATCTGAATCTGTTTATTGGTTGAATTGCGCAACTTATTTTATTTTATTCGTTTTCTGATAGGTCCATGTTAATGTCCAAAAATGGAATACTCATGTTGCCACAATATAAAAAATAGTAATAAAAACTTTAAAAAAAATAATAATTTGAAAACAAATTGTGATAAATATTTCAAACAAATTTCACTTAAAAGTGCATTTTTTTTCCTCTACGCAACGGTGTAAAAATTTAAAAGATGCGATATTTAGAAGTTTAAAAATTTGCACTTCCGAAAATTGTAAAACTGAAATTTCATTTAAAATTTGTTAATGATGGGTCCAGGAATACTGATGTTTAATCCATGTCGTACGTAATATGAGGCGTTCAGAAGTCAGTCTAATTAACTCCATCAAATGCAAATGCACATTTTAAACAGTTAAAGTTGTATATCTATAAACTACTGTATTTTTATCATTGGTTTAGGAATACTAATGTTTAATGCATGGCGTACGTAATATATGACTCATTACGATCAGCATAAAAATTATGTTTATTATTATAATTAATTTAAATATAGAATTTATTTATAAGCTTTAAAATTTTAGTCTTTGAAAATATCATTTTCGAAATAGTCGTTGTAATTTGTTAAATTGCAATTTTGTTTTTGTAATTATTTGGAAAATTGTTGTTGTCTTCGGTAGAGAACTGAAAAATGTGAAGTATATTTGAATCTTTTTATTGGTTAAATTCCGCAACTTATTTTTTATTTTATTTTATTTTTTATTTATTTATTTATTTTTGCGAAAAAAGGCCAATATATTTTCCTACAGATTTTCCTGCATCATCCAAAATGTGTAAGATCATTTTTGGACGGCTGCTCCTCCCCCCCTCCCTGAAAAAAGGGGCTACTATTTTTAACTCCCAAACAACCCTTCTAAATATCGCATAATTTAAATTTTTTGAATTATTGAGAAACGAAAGAAAAGAACTTTTAAATGAAAGCTTTTTGAAAATTGTAATTTAATTTGCTGAATATTTATGACCTTTTAAAACGACTTTGATTTTTCAAAAAAATATGTTTCAACAATTAACATGTGTTTGCGATATAGACCGGGAGGCGGCAGCACAGGCAATCACCTCATCAAGATCATTGATTAAAATAGGATTAATTAAATCTCGATTCGCATTTTAAAACGCAATCAGTCTGCTAAGTCATATCTTGGTGAAAAACCCAAAAAAATAAAACCCCGATTTTAATGGAATACTCATAGATTTACCATTATGTTTTCCAGCTCCCAATTCTCCATGTTTTCATACTTTTGGGTGCAGGAAAGCGCAATGATAAACGCACGGGTTAACCCCTAAAATCGGGGTTTTAGGTAGTTTCCAACAACATATGACTTCGCAATTGCGTTTTAATATGCAAATCGAGATTTAACTAATCCTAGATTTTCATCCATGAATTCGATGAGGTGATTGTCTGTGCTGCGGCCTCCCACTTTAATAGTAAAGGAAAGTAGCCAGATGATGACAATTGATTCTCCAGAGGAAACTAAAAAGAAAAACAAACAGATTAATCACAATATAAGATTAAACATGAGATACATTATTTTGTCTCTAAATTAAAATCTATCAAAAAAAAGGGGGGGGGGGTTATTTTACGTCAAACATAAAATTAACATCTACTTATGTTAAAGTTGTTAAAAGATACCGCTGTATCAAAATATGTTCGGATTCTCCCTCTTTCTCTCTTATATTGCTCATTTCCTTTTTTTAAAATTCATGTATTTCAGACAGAATGGGAAAACGTCGCCGAAGTCCTGATATTGTGGATGATGAAGATACAAGCGACTTGGACTTTTATCCTAGTCGCTCAGAAAACAGCCCAGAAAAACCCATTCAGAGAAATGCTGCGAATGCAAGAGAAAGAGCCCGTATGCGAGTTCTCAGCAAAGCCTTCTGTCGTCTAAAAACCTCTTTGCCGTGGGTACCACCAGACACTAAACTTTCCAAGTTGGACACTCTAAGGCTCGCGGCGACTTACATAGCTCATTTAAGGAAAATACTGAGAGAAGACATCAGTGATGATAGTTTACCTGCAATGCCTTCCAATCCAAGGGACTGTTCTGCACATCCTGCTACACTTGTAAGTATTTTTAAAAGTACAGGATGGCAATAATTAAAGTATAGATGCTTAGAGATCAATTATAAAGAACGCATTCGGGCAAACGCAACACCATTTCGTATGCATAGCATTTAGGTTGAATCACAGAAATCAATTTATAAAGGAAAAAATAGTTTACATTTGCAACAATAAGGTGAAAAGTGATGTTGAGACTGAATTTTGAATTGTAAATTCAACAAATGAATTGGAAATGTGTGAAAATTCAAATGCTAAAAATGAAATGTAACGGCTAAAAAAAAATCTGAGTTAAAATTTCTGTTAAATGTTAGTCAGTGGAATAAAAAGTTATTTATATATTTTTATGGCTATTTTGCCAAAATCAGTCTGCAGCGCCCCGTTTGTCCTTGGCGCATAATTATAACTTTTTTCCTTTATAAATCATTTCCCTGTGGCTTTAGTATGTATACGAAATGGTGTTGAGTTTATCCCAATATATTCTTTACAATTAAGCACTAAACCCTCACACTTTAATTATAAACTCACGCTGTATCATCATTCGAAATGACGCAACTTTATCATTTTTTTATATATTTATTCATTCGAGTTGTACAGACTGTCCCAAAACAATTAAAATGCGCTTTTATTTTTTAAATGTTTTAAATAAGTGAGCAATGTAAACTGCAGAAGTATTCAAAATAAGGTAAAAAAAAAATAAGATTAAGATAATGAAATAGTCTAGCCATTAATTTTCAAAAAGTTCACTTTTTAGTTTTTTAAATGGCTCTCTTCATGGTAAAATTAGCCAGTAAGATAACTGTTCTTTTGTTTCCAAAAGAGCATTACAAAATCTGCATATCTTTGTTTAGTATTAAACAATTTATGTTAATTGAAAATGTAACGGTTCGAATAGTACTATACACCGAAAAACATTACATTATGACCACCTTTCGCCCTTAAAACCGCCAAAACTCGACCTGGTATCAATTCGACAAAGTTTTTATGCGCAATCTGAGGAATCTGATATCACGCACTCTCCAACTGGTCCCGCAATTCTCGCACATTGCGATGTGCTAGCTTGGCAGCACGAACTATGATTTCCAGGTGGAACCACAAATGTTCTATTGCAGCAGCTCCCAGACTTTCTTGGTACGTGACCCACCTTTCGGTGAAAAAAAATTTCGCGGCCCACCCAAGAAAATGTTGTATATCAGTATAGCCATTTTTGTACGACCTCTATACGCTCGGCTATGCTATCCTACGAAAAACGCGAACGAAAAATTTTCGTACGGAAGATACATTATCAACAAAAACAAGAATCGGTAACCTCAATGTGTGTAAGTGAATAGTGATTAAAACAATGCACAAAATACCAAGATAGTTAAAAATACGTTTAATTATCATGAAAACATAACTTTATAATCCATAAAATTTCTGGCACTGGTATTTACCAACGTGGGAACATATAATAAATAACACGCAGTTTGTATCAGTACCTGTCTTTCAAAAGCAGTCAAGTAGAAAAAGTATGTTCTCATAAGCACGAAATGTTGAATTTCATTAAGGACCTCAAGGCTGATTTAAATATTTCTGGATATTCTGTTCTTATATTAATCTAGAAGAAAATTAAGGATTTTCTCTTCAAATATTATTTCCTCTTGAAATTGTCAGATTTTTTTTTTTTAAACAGGTGAAGTAAAAGATATATTTTGATGACAAATCCCGATTGTTCCGCGACCCACCAAAACTACTGCCGCGGCCCACCAGTGGGTCGCGACCCATAGATTGGGAATCGCTATTCTATTCGATTCATGACAGGTGAATTTGGAGGAAAGGACATGACCTGAAACTCACAAGAATGCTCCACGAACCACTTCCTGATATAATGAAAATATTTTTTCCAGAGATAAATTAAATAACTACAGCAACAAATAATATATATATATGCAGTTTAATATATATATGTATGTATATAATATATTAAACTCTCTCATTGTTTATGTTTAAATTCATTAAATACTATTTACACGGATTCTAAAAATCCAAAATCTTTCAGTTTGATTAAAATCATTTGCTTTTGGTTTAGAAAAGTGCTGCTCGCCATATCGTGTGACACTTTCGTCTTTTCATGCCAAATACTCGAAAGTATTACATTTTTTTACATGTTTTCTACTGCAATTCCGCAGCTAATTTTGACTGATCCTTTATTACATACATGAGTAGTTTAATTAATATTTTTTTTTTTTTTTCAAAAAAAATCTGAGTATGCCCAGTATGGAGACCTTTCTTGTGAGTCATGTATTGATGTCAAAAGAAAACATCTAAGGACTGTTTTATGAATTCATTTTTTAAAAATAAAATATACTATTTTAATGTATAACTTTATATAAATATTTAGGATTTTAAACTACATATATTGTCTTTACACGTTTATTGTCTGTAATTTGAAGATTTTGTGAAGCAAGTGGTATCCACATTTTAATACATTCCTTATCTCTGAACGCCTTCGTCCATTGTATACAGGGTATCGCAAAAACAGTAAATTCGGATTTTATTCCTTAAATATTGATTATAGACATATATTATAAATTACAAAATTACGTTAAAAAAAGAGGGGGATGCACAGGATTTTACGAAATTGATTAAAATTTTCAGGGGATTAAATTTAAACAAATACAAGATTTAATTAATAGCGAATTCTAAGAAAGGCGAAATTCTAAGCGAAATGCATTCTAAGTAAATTTCGGTGGGAAAACCTGAACTGCAATAGTGAAATTAGGCTTGATTTTCAACAATGAATTGCAAATGCTGAATCCTTACGCACTGAATGGTTACTAAAGAATTTATTTTTAACTATTTTTACTTTTATACCAATTTTTAAAATACTATTAATTCCAGTCTTAAATCTGGGGTGTCCCCGAATAATTTTAAAAGGTCAGTGTTAATTAGGATATTAGGAACCACTAACTTAAATATATATATATTGCAAATTGCAACTGAGTTGAATTTCCGATGAGTAAACAGGTAGGGAAAAATAAAAGAGAGAGAGAGAGAGAGAGAGAAAGAAAGGGGATGGATGAAAGAAAAAACGAGAGAGAGAAAAAAAGAATTTGTTACTTAAGGTTAAACGATGATGCTTTTCAGCTGGAAGAAAATCATCAGAACCGGAGATAGAAAAAATCTGCTCTTCCGGTGGTTTTTGACAGAAGACTAGTAAGCATGCTTGAAAGCTTGTTAAAATAAGTTAACTAATAACAGTCCGAGTTCTTTTAAAGTAAATTTATCCACTGAACATCAATGCAATGAAACAAAAAATGAACAAAAACTGAGATTTTGATCAAGATTTCCCTTACGTTTAAAAGTTTATTCAGATTTAACACTTTTTATAGAGCGAATCAAAAGCTCTCAGACAAACTTTAAGGGACGGTAGAGCAGCGGTTCCCAAACTTTCTTGGTACGCGACCCACCTTTCAGTAATTAAAAAAAAAAAAAAAAATCACGACCCACTGAAGATAAAGTTGTACATCAGAATAGCAATTTTTGTACAATCTCTATACGCTCGGCTATCTCATCCTACAAATGACGCAAATTTTCGTACGGAAGATATGTTATTAACAAAAACAAGAATCAGTAATCCCAATGTGTGTAAGTGAATAGTAACTAAAACATTGCAAAAACTATAAAGATAGTTCAAAGTACTTTAATTGATTTCAAAACATAACTTTAATAATCAATGAGATTTCTGGTACTGATGTTTGCCAATGTGGGGACATACATTAACATTCAGTTTGTCTCAATATACTTGTCTTTCAAAAACAGCAAAGTAGAAAAAGCATGTTTTCATAAGCACGAAATGTTGAAATTTATCAAGGACCTCAAAGCTGATTTAAATATTTCTGGATATTCTTTTCCTATATTAATGTATAAAGATATTAAGAATTTTCAATTGAAATATTATTTCCTGTTGAAATTGTCGTATCTTTTTTAACAGATGAAATAAAAGATATATTTTGATGACAAACCTCGATTATTCCGCGACTCATAGATTGGAGACCGCTGCGGTAGAGTATATTACAAAAAATAATTTTGCATCGGAAAGCAAAGTCATAATCCATTTATTGAGTCAAAAAGTACAAGATATTTCACCCTAATCGGAACACAATCGCTGCTTTAAGGTTTTTTTTTTAAATCTTTTTTTAATAATGATAAAGATTTAAAAAATATTTAAACTTTTTAACAAAATTGCTTTGCTTTGAGATAAATCCTTACTAATATTATAAATCGGAAAGTGAGTTTGTTTGTTTGTTTATTTGTTTGTTTGTTCCGCTTTCACGCCGTAACTACTGAACTGATTGCTTTGAAATTTTGCAGATGTAAAGTTAGAAGTCCGGATTAAATAATAGGGTACTTTTTATCCCGGAAAAAATTGATATTCCCGAGGGAAAATAAAAATATATTTTGCTTGATGGATGGATTGGAGATGGCGCTGTGTGTCGTTTAAAACAAGATAAAATATTGCAAACGTATATAAACATGTAAATTTAGAAGCTAAATGATACGATAATGAATCCTCGAAAATGAGGAATTCCCGAGGGATGACGTACTATTTGTTTTATCGTCTAAAATGTTTTTTTTTTTTTTTTTTTTTTTTTTTTTACATCTACTTATACTGAAATAACTATAAGTCAACGAATTACTAATTGGTATAAGTATTAGTTACGTTATTTAGTTCTTGAGGTATGCGATAGATGGCGCTGGGTGTTTTTAAAACGTGGTAACGATGTGCAGTAGCTGTATAATAGTTAGGTTAGATTAGTTTAGTGCTTTTTTTCTAGGTAGATATCTAAAGTAGTTATTGTTTTTTCGATAGATAATTACGTCGCTTTGTTCGTCGTTTAGATTGTTATAATTTAGTTTGGGATTTTAGTTTAGGTTTATAGTTTACTCATATTTTCACAATGCCTCGCAAACGTAAATCTAATTTGTGGAGCACCTTATCTAAAGCTCGGGCAATGAAAATTGCCCGATCTCAAGAATCGTCTCTCCATGCTGAATTAAGAAGGCGCGAACAAGCAGAGCGTCAGGCTGCTTCGAGAGCTGCTGAGCTACCATCTCAGCGCCAGCAAAGACTTGAGGAGCAAGCCGCTCGCCAAGCTTCTTTGAGGGCTTCTGAGAATGATATTCGTACTCAAGTCCGTTTATCACAACAGGCTCAACATCAGCATGGTCAGCTCTATGTAGCGTGTTCCCGGGTTTCCAGTGCCCAAAATCTGCATGTTTTTGCTCCACAAGGGAAAACATATAATATAGTGTACCATTCAGTTTTGGTTTAACAACTAATCGTATCCAGCGTCACATCGCGCTTCTTACATTTTTCCGTGGAAATGAGAAGTTTTCTTATAGTTGAGCTTTATACCACAATATAACCGAATTCCACGCGGGCGAAGCCGCGGGCGGAAAGCTAGTAACATTATAACACTAAAAGCTGGAAGTACACAGTATTTCTAGCAGTGGGATCGTATGTATTGTTAATTACAATTGGTATTATGAGGCTGTCTTAGCGCTATTTAGATGCAAATGGTGCCTATTAGTTACCACTTCTCGTCATATCGTTACATTTCAAAAAAAAAAAAAAAAAAAAAAAACAGATGGGAAACTTTGTTTTAAATAATATTAAAATATCTTCAATATCATTGAAATTATGAACAGAATTCCTGGTTACACCTAAAATGAGATACACTGCAGTTTTGACTGAATTAATGGATTATGTTCTTAATTCTCTATACAAAAATTTAGTGCAGCGTTATTTTCTACCATCCCTTAAAACTAGAACGGACGGGAGTTTTATTCAAGTCATATAAAAATACTTTACACCAGAATTTCTATGTAATACTATTTAGCTTATTCATGAAAAAGAAAAAAAAAAATGCGGCTTGGTGATTTTTATTTTTTAACTTTTTTCTGGAACTTTTTTAAAAAGAAAAATTTAATGGTATTCGTTTATTTTAGTAATTAAAAATCGATTAATATGTCTATTTTTATAAAAAATCTTGTAAATTTCAAAAATTCATTAAAAATGAACAAATAATCGCACTAAAATACGGATTGTAGTATAAAAACTTGGCAACTAAAGAATCATGTTTTTGGGGGCGTTTTATGTTATTTTTGTTTGTTTGTTCCATTAGAAATAATAACTAGGACTTCCCTCAGAGGGATTAGTCTGAGCGATATTGCTTAGAACAGGTTTTAATAATAATATTCTAAAAGTAAAAAAAAAAAAAAAAAAAAAAAAAAAAAAAGTTATTTTTAATTGATTATATAGTGTCACAAATTGAAATGACAAAAAATTGCAATCTGAATATGTACAATCCAAAAATATTACATAAAAATTCCTATACACATTTGAAAAAAATGGGAAATCAAACGATACAAAACAGCTATGTATGGGTATAAAATTCGAAATACGCAATACATTAAAAGTAATAAAGATAATAAAGCATTAAAATGTCTTGTATCGGAATTGGATTTTTTTGAAATGACGTCAAGAATATACACACTAATTTTAGTACCTAAAAGTAGAGCAAATCATGATGCCTGAGTAGAATGAAGGAATTTTTTATATGGTATGTGGTGCCCTTAACCCTCCCACACCGCCCGAGATATTTTGAGATATTTTAATTCATATATCATAATTCCCACCAGAAAATTTAAATAGCAATATTTGCTTTAATTAATAGCAGAACATTCCGTATTTAAATAAAACGAAATTAGCCATTGAATTTTTCTGGTGTAAAATCAGATTTTCTGAATTACATAATTTCTAGAACATCTTCTATCATGGGAATTAAGGGGTTAAATAGTTAGAACAAAATAGTTAATATATATAATAGTATAATGTCTACATCTGTTTTCTATGCATGCGATGAGGTTTTCGATAAAAAATTAGGACTTTCTCTCTTTAAAAAATGATATATAAAAATCTTGAAAACGCCAACAAAGGAATACAATTTGTCCTTTCGAGTATGTCAGTCTGTGTGCTCAATCTGATTTAAATGGGTCGTGCATGCTGGCCTCTACATACACTGTTTTGTTTTGTTTTCAAACTCATTCTCATAAAATTGAGCTGTATTTCGCTTTAGTATGCATAAAATAAAACAAATTGGCAATCATGAATGTGGTAGAGAGTTTACATAGGTATACACCATATACTTTCTTGATTTTTTAAGAACCACTGTATACCCTTTCTTTCTCTAAAAGCTGCAGTATATACATTCTAAGGTATATTCTCAAACTTGAGCGTATGTTCTCTGATTAGAGCGTATATTCTGTTTTTTTTTTTTTTTTTTGTTTGTTTTTTTTTTTTACGACTATTCCACTGTTGGCAATGTCTATAGTATAAGGTACTAACGAGATCTGAATATTTCGCCTGCATAAGCTTTGAGCCGTCAAGTGTCATCACAAATGATTTACAAATCTGAAGTATAACATTCTGGCATTTTTTAACATTTTCAGTATAACATGCTGGCTCAAATACGTCAGTGTGTACTCGATTATGCAGTTTTACCCGAAAAAGTTTTATTTAAGAGACCTGCTAGTAAAATTGAGAAAATGACTCTATGATAAAATCCCTAGACTGATAATGCTAAAAAGTTAATGTACCCCCCCCCCCCTTCATACTCATTTGTAATGGAATTTTTTTATGGTGACGTGTAATTGAAAATATTGTTTGCGCGACATGTTCTACAAAATATATATTCTAGTGCTCTTGATAAATGCATATCAATTTTATTATGTCTGTACGGGTTTAACATCATTAAAAAGTACTTGGAATTATTTCATCCCATCGGCAGTAATGTAACAGAATAATTTTGACTGTCCCAGTATTCGAACCCTGTATCCGATTTTATTAAAATTTGCAATGAAATTAGGCAACAAATAGATATTTAAAATTTCAAACGATTCGGCAGGATAGTTTTTGTGCTGTTATATGCGGATAGGCAGACGGACGGATCAGACGACTTCTATAGGTACTAAATATTTATATTAATTGGGGACGCACCTAAAAAACAAATTTAAAACCAGATGCAAAAATTGAAAACGCATTTCCAGAAATTATTGCTCAAAGATAGTATTGTAACCGATTTGTTTTGTGTGTCCCTATAATTGAATTAAAAATGCTATGAATATCCTGTTATAACGTAATCGTAATGAAATTCATTGGTTTATATAAGTTTCACATATTTGGAATAGCGTAATTTCATTAAATATTCTGCAAAGGATTTCCACCAACAGACCATAATGTAATGAAATTCTATTGGGTGCTCCTGTAGATAAATTATTAATCCCACATACTTCATATACAATATCAAACATGTCTTGTGGACCCTAAGTAATGTTTACCAATTGCATATAAATCGGTGTATAATTACTGGTGTTAGAGCGTAGACTGACGGATACACAAACCGAATGCACAAACATTTTTTAGCTTTGTTGGAAAGTGTTGAAGAAAAAAGCAGAATTTAGAACAGGATATGGTACACTTTTTTTATATAATTGACGCCAAAATATCGTTATTTACATTGCATGATGACCCGGCTGCTGTTGTTTGTCTATTAATAAATTGTTTATTTATTTTTTTTCTGTATTCATTTAATCTAGATTTAATCGTGTTTTTTATTGTTACTTCCTTTTTAAAATACATGAAATTAATTTAAAAATGATTTTCGCCAAATTTGCGCCAAACCCGATGGTTATATGATATCTCTGCCCTAATTTCATGGTACTTTTCCAATACCTTCACCTTGGCGTTTTTATAAATCATGGTCCAGTTTGGGCTTCAGAAATTGAGATTTCAAACCTGATGATCGTTCATGTTTATTTTTACTCATAACTATGGCACAGATGTCATATTTATTTGTAAAAATATAAGCTACACATTAACGCGATTTTTTCCCCACCAAATTAGTGAAAACGTTCTTTTTGACTATTGCTATAAGTATTTTACGATTTAAGATTTATTGTGATATTCTTTATTATATTTACTAAGTTTGTTATTTATAACTGTTTATTCATCGCTTCAAGTATTGTTTTTTTTTATTACTTGATTATCCCGTCGACCAAAAAAGTAATCCCAAACAATAAGATAAAATGCCAATAATGAATGATCTTGAATGTCGCATTCAATCTCATTAAATACGATACATGTGTTTTAAACATCATTAAGTGATTTTTTATCACACTTTTTATTTGTATTTTTATCAATATTTCACTAATTTATTTTATCAATTTTTAAATATAATTTTTCAACTATTTGGAACTAATTTTTGAAAGTAGGTGCATTTAGTAGGTTACTATCCTAGGTAAAGTTTGGTACAATCAGAATCACAATTTGACACGTATTTTTTCAGATTTGCTTTAAGAAAGAATTATGCTTGACTTTTAATATCGTTACGTACTATGTATATTAACCTTCGCTTCACTCAGATAACTATTTACTCCATGTACTCTGATTCGGTTGTTTTTTGAATAAATCGACCCGGTGAAAAATGACACACACCAAATTTCTGTGATGTATGCAAACAAATTGTGCTTTTTTATCAGTTTTTCTACTATAACTTTTAAACTATTTGGAACTCATTTTTCAAAGTAGGTGCATTCACCAGGTTACCTTCATAGGTACCTTCTGGTACAAACAGAATCGAATTCCGACAAGTATTTTTTGAGATTTGCTTGACGAAAGAATTTTTTTTAATTTTTAATATCGTTATGTACTCTGAGTATAAGACTTCGCTTCGCTCAGACAACTAACCAATTTTAATTACGTAATGTACCATATAAATATTCCAGTATAGTCACATATTAAATTTTACTTTTCAGACTTGGCCATTTACGATCAATTCAAGAACAGCTTACAATGAATATACTTCCCCTCCAACACATGACAACAACAGAAATACAGCAGAATGCAGCCATAATGGTGTACTGGATTACAGAAACTTAGTGCCTTGTGAATATCTAGCAATGAATCAATCAAACTACCAAAGAAAAGATGTCATGGAACATTACCTGCAATAGAATCAAAATCGTCCACTTCTGACTACTGAAAGACCTTTAGTGAAACAAGCAGCTTATAATATTAAGCGAACTCTCACTTTCAGATGAATGTGCATCATTTTTATGTAATGAGTTTGGATTAACTGGGATGACTATTTCCTTTATTTTATTTAATCTGCCAGTGATTTTCAGTTGCATATTGTTCCTTATGAGCAAAACGCTCTTAATGAGACAAAGAACCTTCAAACTCTTTTTTTATTATTATTATTTTTAATTTAACTTTAAATCCTTTTTTAAGGCACTCTAAAAGAATTGTGACGTATATTTATCATACAAGACATTAAAAAAAAAAAAAATGGAGGAGAAAAGTAAGGAATATTTCTGACAAGGAAGGTCTCCATACGGAAAGACTCTGAAAAATCGTAAAAAACTACAGAATGCTCTTATTATGAGAATATAAACGTTCATAAAAACATTTCGGTGGAACTTCCATACAGCGTCCGTTAAAAAAAAATAATGAAAATTTCGTTATTTGGCGATTTTTCTATGATTGGCGATGGAAAGAAATTTCAAAAGATACATTTTTTATGCCAAATACACTTTAAGAGAAAAAAAGTTTCACGTTGAACTTGTTCAGAAAATTTTAATTTAAATAACTTTAGTTTTGTCAGTTTTAGTTTGTTTTAAGTATAATTTTGCTATTTAGATATTTACATGTATTTATATTTAAATTTAACCATCAAAATTTGTGATTTAAAATGAAATTCATAATTTAAATTAGTTAAAGTTGTTTCAAGCTTAAATTCCAATAGAGCATAGTCGATTCGATTTTGTTGCTATATAAACATCTGGCTTTTATTTTTGAACACCCCTATGTATGAAAATTTTTCTCAATATGAATTTTTTTATGCATAAAAATATTTTTTCCAATGATAAATAACTACGGAAACAAGCAATATATATGCATATAAATATTAAACTCTCTCATCGTTTAAGATATTTAAATTCATAAAATACCATTTACACGCATTCTAAAAATACAATTGTTTTCAGTTGCATTAAAATCGCTTGCTTTTGGTGACGCCACATCGCGTGATGCTTTCGTCTTTTCACGCCAAATATTCAAAAGTATTTTATTTTTTTAAAGACCTTATACTGTAATTCCACCGCTAATTTTGACTGATCCTTTATTCAATACATAAGTAGTACAATCAGTAATTTTTAAAAAGAATCCCGAGTATGTCCAGTATGGAGACCTTCTTTGTATTTTCAAATGTTATGAAAAACTTTTCAAAATGGCTTTTGCGTATTCCATATCAATTAAAATCCCAAACTTTTTTAAAGCCATTTTGGTTTGCATATACAAATAAAATCTTTTTTGAAACTGAAGTACTTGGGAAAGTTATAAGTAACTAAATGCAGAAATTTAATACAAAATTGCTGAAAATTTTATAAAATAAATATATCTATATATATAAATCTTCTGTGCATGTATGTCACTGAACTCCTCCTAAACGACTGGACCGCTTTTAATGAAATTTTGTGTGCATTCCAGTGGATTCGAGAATGGTTTAGATTCATATTTCGTCGAAATTGATTCAGTACTTTCTTAGTAATTAGGCAAAAACTAATAGTTAGTGATTTTTCGCTAATTAAAAGTGTTGAATAAGTTCGATGAATAGAATGCGGACGGAATGTCCGAGCGGTCTAAGGCGCCAGATTTAAGATCAGATTCTTGAAGAAAGAGATCGCGTGTTCGAACCCCACTTTTGACAAACGTGTATGCTTTACAATAATATTTCCTGTATTATAAATTTTGATTAACCGACTTCAGAAAATCGTTAACTTTTAACTAAAAAGAGAAAAAAACTTTATCAAAAATTGAACGGACTTCAAAAAATACTGAAGAGTGAAAAATAATTTCCTTACATAATTGTAATAAGAAATTAAATTAAGAGCGTGGTGTTTATCGTGCATATTACCATATTTACGTACATTTATTTGATTTTCTGGAGTCTGTCGGGTCCGCTAGTGCATATATATATATATATAAATTTTATAAAATTTATATATATATATATATATTCAAATATATAGAATTCGATGCATAATTTTATTCGTATACGTAAATCAAATTGGCATAAAAAAAACATTGCGGATACATTGCACGTAAAGCAATTTGAAAAGTTCTTCCTAACGCTTAAAATATTCAGGACTTATACCACTCATGTACACGAACTTGTATATTTTTTTCACCATATAATTAAAAATTATGCATAACTGAGTTGCTTTAATTTATTTTGAGGAAACATACAAATAAGTTAACTTGGTGCAAGGAAGGTGGTTTTTGAAAAATTCTAGAATGGGCTAGAAGTGTGGTAAATAAGTGATACGTTATCCAAGGCATAAAATATAAAAAAGACAAAGTTGTAAGCTGGGAATATAAATTATTTCTTATTTACATTTCAAAATTTTAATAATCTGCAGGCTTTCCTGCATCTTATAAATGTCAGATTAATCTTTTTTTTAGCAGTCAAATAAAACTGACTTAAAAAAAAATGGCAACCACTTAGATTTAGAAAATAAACTTTAAATAAGTGCCATAGTCACTTCAGTTGTGAATACCAAACCGGCATTCATTAAATTTTTAAGCTCCAAGAACTTTTTAGATAATTTTTTCTGATGAATTCATATATCTATCTTACAGTATATTCAAAATGAAAAGAAGCCTAAAATTAAAAAAGCAGCCTTTACAATACATTGACTACTACAAACAATGTCAGCCAAGCAGACAATTACTGCTTCCATGTGTAAAAACATAGCTCTCCCTGTTACTTTGATTGTGATCAGTGCTTGTTTATATTCTTTAAAATAGATAAAGGTAGCAAAAACCTTGGTATGATCATTTTTATGTATTATTGGTGGTTCCTCCCGCCCTCTTAGATTTTCTTAAGAAAACAAATATATATAGAGTGATTTTATAAATATCGACAATTAGGGATAAACATGCCAATATGGAATGTGAGCCATCTTGGCCATAAACTTATAGTCTCTTATTTTGACTTCAAGCAATGCCAATTTTAGATGGAGAGAGGAAAACAGAGGTTGGACAACTGCCTTGTGTGCTGAAAACTAAGGAATATCAATCATACATTAATTCTGTTGTCGGCATCCCCCTTTTCTCAGAAAATATGTAGCATACAACAATGAATGAGGCATCATTGGTTAGATGTTTTAGCCCACATGACACCACATAATAAATTTAACTAATATACAGTAAACATTGATGAATGAGCCATTATTGGATAGGATTTTTTGTAGTGCATCCGAGATCTGAAAGCCAACATCCTTTTCGCTTACACATACGTACAATATGCACAACAATGAATTGGGTATTACACAAAAGTTTTTGATCAGGCTTTTGAAATAGTACACTCATTTCGTTAAAACAAGTTGTTTGGATTTTTAAAAATGCAGTTAATAATAGTAATGAAAAATTGACCACAAAATAAAATAAAAGATTGCAAAGAAAAAGCCTTTCCAGTTCTACTAATATAAAATTATTTGATTTTTTAATATATAGATATTTATATTTAGAAGCTACAGTTTGTAAAGTCACTGACAAAATTCTCACCTTAGAGTACCATAGATACTAAAACTGTCCCTGACCTTAAATATTTCTTCTTCTTGGGGGGAAAAAAAGAAAAAAAAATAGATTTTTTGCAAAATAGAATAAAATCTCAGAAACAATTTAAAAAACAGATTTTTATTTATTCAAATAACATACAAATACTATAAAAATCTTATAAAATGTAATATATATAAATATATATTCATATATATAACACATTTAAGTACTATAATTTACAAGTAGTCGTAAAAAAAAGATTTAGACTGCCAAACCATACTGCTATATCACATAATTACAATAAAAATTAACAGTTTTTTTTTTTTTTTTCAGAAACAAAAACCTGTCAATTTATCATTTTATAATTTTATTAATATTTATTAATTGATTTTGCTTTACAGGTTCATTTTTAAAAAATTACATGAAAATGAATGAACATGCATTTTACCAAGAATTAAAGACAAAAGAATTATAATGATAATAATTATACAATTTTAAAAGACATGAGATTATTCACTCTTCAAATAAAATTATATAAAAAAAGCATTGGATAGCCAACGAACAGCATAAAAAAAAGCAATTTCTGTTAAGTTTAATATTTCAATTTTTAAAAAAGTTTTTAGGAAATTATTTTGAAAAGGAAAAAAGGGGGGAAAAGATGAACGTAATTAAATAATAATATGACAATTATTTTATACATAGTTAGCAACACGAAATACACAAAATAAATCTTTAAATACAAAAATCAGAAATAGGATGAGAATATTGTTTTCTTACACTGGCAATAATATAGACAGACTTGCCAAGATTCAAACATGTCAAAGCAAGACTTTTTTTTTTTTTTTTTTTTTTTTTTTTTTTTTTTTTTTTTTTTTTTTGGGGGGGGGGGGATTAAATGAATTTAAAGAAAATTTTATACTTTTAATTACTGACACACATAAATAATAATAATACAAACTAATGTAACAAAAGAAACTTGCAATTACTTACCAACAAAGAGATGATTTATATTTAATAGTAAGTACTAAATCAATAGAAGCAAATGTCACATTCTATGGTGGAAAATTGAAAGCTTATTCCTGGCAACAATCATGAAGTTTTTATATGTTGCCAATACCTACCAACTTTTGAAGAGAAAAAATAAAAGAGATTCTTTGACATTTTCCATGTAAGGGTGCAGTTAAAAAAGATACAAAAGGGAGAATGGAGATTCTTTTTAAACAGATATATACATTAACTTTTTTAACAAAAAAATATTTTAGACAGACATTTTAGCACAAGAAATAATCTACAAGGATATTTTTCTTTAACATTAATCATTTAACTTCATGCAATTAAGTCTTTTTTTTTCCCCTTTTAGGAAAATAAATTAACATCTTATAAAATAAATTAACACTGTAGCAACAGATTTAGATCTCAATAAAATTTCTTCAAAGAAATTTTGGTCAAATTTTATGGTTTTGTTGTGAAAGTTTATGAAATACTTTATATATATTTTTTTAATAAATAAGAAAACAGGAGAAAGGTCTAAATGTTAAGAAGTCAGGGAGATAATATCAAAATTAAGAAAGTTTCCTCTGAAAAAAGGAAAGGGTTAATAAATATCACATCATTTATATTCAATTTGAAATTTTATCAGATTAAATATCATTGGTAAATTATAAAAATTGAACATAATAATTGTTTTGCAATTTTTATTCACTAATGACAGCACATTTGATGATAAAATATTTAAAAACACTAAAAAGCAGAAGTATTCTATTAAAATCAGGAAACTTGGCAAGTCTGTGCATAAAAACCACTGAACAGAAAATATTAATACAAATTTTCACCAAAAGGACAATTTCCATTATTCATTTTAAAAGATAAGATTCTCAGTCTGCATTTAAAATAATGAAAAAAAGAGAGGTCAAAATTTAAAAAAAAAATTGAACAAAGAAATAAAATTGTTATTATTTTATCAGAATTTAATGTTAGCAAAATTATCATCTACACAAGATATTTTTAAGCAATAGGTTGTAATAGAAAAACAAATTGCACATTAATGCTATGTTAAATGAACTTCTGTACATGATCTGGATTCAAGACTAAAATTCATCAACGGGTGTTATTTACTTTTAAATATTAGCAAAGTGCTCTATGGAGTATGTGCTACTGCACATAAAAACCCACACTATTTCTATGACAATAATGCATAGTAATTCAGTGAAATAGTTTAGATTTAGTAAAAAATGAATTGTCTTAATGTTCCTAATCATTTAAAACAAAACAAAGTGGAGAATATATATATATATATATATAGAACCTCCAAATTACACAGATTAGGTATATCCAATAGAAGATTAAACCTTTGAAAGGCAGTGATATGTTATTATAGTAATTAATTTTTATATCCAAATGCAACAATGGCATCAGAATTTTGAAATAAAATTTTGCTTTTATAATGCATTTGAGGGAAAGGTGATTTTTTATTTCCAAATAACTGTTCTTAAATCCTGGTGCCATTTAGTCATTTTATCAACAAGTACTACCTAAGTGCTTTGTTTCTGAAAAGATAATGTTTTTTTAATGACTTAGAAGTCTGATTAAATTGATACATCATTTAGATAAAAACAAAAAATAACTTTGTGAATGAAAAACTTACTTCATTGAAAATGGAAATTGTTCACTGGTTTTTTGTATGAAAATGAAGAAAACACACACACACACAAATAGATAAATAATAATACATCTGATTTCATGAAGATTAGCCTCATATTTGCAGATGTAAAAGGCAAGAGTAAGACAAACACATGCATGTATATGTAAGTGAATAAAAGTAAACATACACAAGTACTGCTATTATCATCTTTTTAAAAAGTGCAACACTTTAAAACTTTTTAAATGATAATGTAAGTTCCAGCTGTATAATTATTACAACCTTTAAAGAAAATACAGTGGAACAACATAAATAAAAGAAATATGTGATTGATGTTTTCATGTATGAATAATTGGAATGCATTTTATTTAAGAAAGTGAAAGAATTTAAATAATGTACAGAACATATACAAATGATATTATTAACATTTTCAATTTTTCTTTATAAACAGAGTGCATATATGCATGGAAATATATTATTAAAAACTGAAAAAGAAAAAATTTCTAAAAAGAAATAGATAAAACAATATTAATTATGGCACACTTTCAAGTTTAATAATGTATAATAATAATACAGAATACAATCTACAATCAAGTGCAAGAATGAGCATGCAAGGTGTTAAGGAAAGAATTGGTTAAGAAAATAAATAAAAACAGAAAATTCATACACCACCAAAATACTATAATAAATTTTCTGACATTACTTTATCAATATGATGCAGAATACAGATATGTATGCAAGTGAATAATTGTAAATGCACATAAATCTTTAAAATGGAAATAGAGAAGATCTTTAAAAGAAATAATGTTGGATATTAGCATAGGGCATAAGTTCAAGTATATTAGCATAAGTTCATGTGAATATTTAAAACAAAGAAAGCTTTAGATTATTAAATTAACTCAAATCTAGCATGTATCAAAACATAATGTGAACCTTAATTTTTAACCAGAAAAATATGTTCCATAAACTCAGGTTGCTTTAATTCACAATAAAAACTGTTCTAAATCAGTTCTAGATCTATTGTGTTGAAGGTTTTGACATGATTCAAGAATACTCATTTAATAATATCTACATTCTAAACATAATAGAACCAGGACTAATTTAAAATTTTATTTTTCTTATAGATCCAAGTACTGATAGACCACATTTGTAAGATCACATTGCCGCTTCCATTCAAATTATAGGGAAAATAGCTTCCAAATCCGAAATTACTTGTATGTATTAATGGAAATGTTTTAAATTAATAGATTGTGCACCTTCTACTTAGTTCTCAGAATAAACATTTCTAAAGTATATGCATTTTTCCTACATTGTGAATTTTAATAAAAACACTTATTTTTACATTTATATTTATGGCTAATATGCAGATTTGATAATTGCTTAGTATCTGACTTTGTGAGAAATTTGTCAATTCTATCAATGTAAATATTCCGATAGAATGTAAACAAATAATGGAAATGAATAATGTAGTAAATAATATAAACAATAATGTAAGTAAATAATGTAAATAAATAATTTAAAGCAAACAGCAATTTGGCAATTTTTTTTTATTATTATTAAATCCCACCATGCAGTCGTTAATCCTCTAAAATTGTTAATTTTAAAATGTTTAAGTTGCATTATATTGTGGGGGAAAATTAATTATATTTAATTTAATAATCATATCTTTAAATCATATTTCTTACTGTATTTCTTTTTATAACTTATTTTAATAATAGAATTACAATACAATATTAAAAAATATAATTCAATGACAGAAATAAAGTATTTAAAAAAAAAAAATGACATATCTGGGAATTTTAATAAACTCATAAGGAGATGATACAAGGTACAGATGTCCCCATTTACAAGTTGGACTAGACCTTTTTGCCCATGCACAGTTTGCTCCAGATTTTCAAACTCGGTACATCAGTAATACCTTTTTAAGATAGTTCAATTGTTTGAAAAATTAATATCTTATAAAGAAAAAGTACAGCAACTTTTATACTCATTAAAATTTTACATTTCTTATTTTTTTTTCCTTATACTTTCTTTTTTTTTTCTCATATTTTCTTTCCTCAGATGTCGCATTACATAAATCTTTATTCTCATAGTCTTCTCCCTTCATCATTCAATATTTCAGTAGTTTTGAGCTCTAGAGCAACCTACTACATTTTAAGTGTCACACTTTACCAATGGCAACTTAACTAAATAATTAGAAATACTTTCTCAAGAGCTTACAATATCAAAAGGTAGTGTAAATACTAAATAAAATTTTAGGACAGAATTGCTTTGCATGCTAACTGAAATGCAAGATAAGGTCTGAATAACAATTAAAAAAATTATTTCATATGTACATGCTGATAAGGAGTGTGGATATCTGCTAATTAACACAAATATTATTTGTTAGGTTTTACTAATTAATATTTGTTATATTTCAATAAACCTTGATTTCTATGATTTGGATAGCTACTTTTAATTTTATTATTGTAAAAGTATTTTTTCTGATAACTGAAAGAAAATTCATGTCTAAATAAGTTAAACTTAAATCTTTCCATAATAAAAATTTTCACCAGCTTCTATAAATTTTGAAATCTAATACTTGATCATTCAGTTACATGATTAAAACATAAGGGTTAATAACAAAAATTAGAAAAATGTTGTTGTAAATTTTAAAATAAATATTTAAAAGCATCTTTGTGAGAGATTTTTAGAATTCGTGAACAACACTTTGCACAATCATGACATGAAATGTCTACAAATACATTGCTTTAGCAACAATAGGCATATTTCATGCAATATTTGTTATAAGCAGGCAGAACAGGAAATGAAATACATTTTGGTATAGTTTAAAGATGCCTTGAAAACCTATAATCGTATAGTTTAGCAATTTTAAATGCCATTGCTTAGTGCCAAGTACAAATTTCAGAACAAGTACAACCTCTGCAACACATTTACAGCACCTGTACAATGCTATTTTAAAAGTGAAAGAAATAATATATATCTATAAACTTTTATTATTATTATTATTATTTTACTGTGAATCTTCTTTTAATATAAACCATATAACTTGGGTGAATGGTTTCAAAAGAAATGTTTATGTGCCCATCAAACACTGAAGTTAGAAATTATTATTTTGGGCTCAAGAACAATTAATTCTGTTGTCATGGACTTGGTTACATGCCTACAATTCTTAAGTAGCTTTATTAAACAGGTTTGATCCCACAGAAAAAGACAAAGTGTGCTAAATTTGAGAAAATACAACATATTTTCATTTATTTATTAATCTGTAATATAGTTCTGTATGGGTCGAAATTTTGAGTCATGGAGTTTAGACCGATTTATGTTTTGCTGTTCATAGTCAAGTCTTTGCTATGCAAAAATCAATTAAATTAGGCCCAAACCAATTTAAATTTCTCAACAAACATTATTGTGCAGTTAAATTTCTTAAATATAGTTAAAATATTTATGAAAAAAAAATTTAATCTACATGGCTACAAATCATTGAATATGAAATAACAACATACTTAGACAAATAAATACATTCAAATACAAACTCATTGGAAAAATAAATGTAATTTAAAATGAAGAAAGATCATTTTGAAGCTGTATAATGAAAATAAAATGTACATTTTTAAATATATTTCACTAAAATTTATTAAACTAAAGCAAATTTTTAGAGATTCTGTTAAACAAATGTGCAATAGTATTATTCTTAATTTTATACAAAAGGAAAAAAAATAGTAATAATAATAAGTAATAAATAAATAAAAATAAAATAAATAAATGCTAGCCTGACAACCTATCTTAAGTCAGCTGAAGAAAAAAAAAAAGTCCACATTTAATGTGGACCGAGTCTAGGTTGAGCAAATTTCTAATCTACATATCTTACTTTAGGCATTTCAATAGAATTGCTAATTGATAAATTTTATTAATCAACTAATTTTTTATTAACTATACATAACTATAATGATATTTTATTAACTACAGCAAATTTCAAAATAAAAACTAAACATTTTATTTCAATTACTGTATATATTTTTTTTAATCACCGGGTAATTGACAAAATAGATCTTTAAAGAGAATATTTAATTTTTTAATGTGAAAAAAGAAAAAAAAAAAGGAATGGTGATTCTACTTATGTACATCTCTAAAGAAGAAAAACATTTCTTAATTGTTTAAACTTATCTATCATCCTTGAATATAAATAGATACCTGTTACTAATAGCAGTTTGCAGTCAAGTTGACTTACTTTCAAGCTAAAAAGTTAACACACCATTTCCATACCTAAACAATAGCTATATAGAGTGTACAAGGAAGGTCTTTATAACAAAATATAATTATAAAAATATACTAACAGCTAGAAAGGAATGTACTTCTCTACAAAAGGATGAAGAAATCTAAGAGTTTATTTATTAAATTATTAATTATTCAATACATAAGATTTAATTTAGAAAAAAAGGGAGAAATACAATCAGCAATCTTCACTGTTATACCGCAAATGTTAAACACTTGGAGGAGAATCGTGTAATAGACTCAACATTCTTCATGCTATTTAAATAGAGTTTACATCCAGCTACACTGAAGGAACTGTAAATTTTTTTTTTTTTTTTTTTTTTTTAGATTTCTTCATTCTTTTGCAGTAAACTGCATTTCATTTCATCTGTTAGTATTTTTGTTATTAATGTTTAGAATAAAGATTTTTCTTGGACATGTTGTATTTCTAATAAGCATATGCAATGCTATATGATTTTTTAAAGACCGATAAAAGCAACATAGGTTTATATGGGCCTAATATCAAATACTACAGTGAAAAAAAGAATGAAAAAAATATTGCAGAAATTTTAAGCCAACATAAATAGCTAAAACACATTGAAATCTATGAATTACTCATTTAAATCTTAGATTTGATGTTTTTAATTCCTTAAATTAATCAGTAAAACTATTCTAAAAATTTATTTTTAATATGATTAAAATTTAAACAATATACATTTCAATCAAAGTTAATTATATTTCATATGTTTGAGAAATTAGATCAATTATTAAAAGAAAATACAAAACAAAATTTTTAAATTTTCTTGCTGCACTGACAAGCAGCAAGGATTTAAAAGAGTCATTATTTTAATGAAAAAATAAATAGTTTATCTTTTAAGAATCCTAATATTTGCGTTATTTTCTTCAAATTAACTTGAGATACAATAAATAAAATGTTTTATTAACTACTTTACTGCTAGCCTCGAGATAAGTCAGGGGATATAAGCACTGTTTACACATATTTGTCACCAGTGAAACAATTAAAAAATCATTGGAAAGTTTTTTTTTCTTTTTTTTTTTACCTGAATAAGTTTTAAAGCAACTATATTTAATCAGAATCTGAATGTGAAACTATTAATATTTGTTACTAATAAAAAGTATATAAACTAAGTAAAAAATAAAATGTAAATTGATTATTACATGCAGATAAAACTAAAGAAAACGAGCTATGTATATATATATTTTAAATAAATTAAGAAAATATCAAAATATAAAAACAACTAATACTAGTTGACTATAATTATGCATTGAATTTCAGATTCATCAACAGATTTTTTATAATGAAATCCATGCTTTTAAATTTTAAAGCACAATAAAAAATTAACAGAAAACATGTTTCCAAATTTATATGATACAATACAAATTATATAAGGAATTATGCAGGAAGAATTAAAAATCAGCAGATATAATTGTGAATAGAAATTTAATTATATTGTACAATGTTTGCACAAAATTATTGTACGAATATCCAATGCAGTATACAAACATAAATATATATATATATATAAAGATGAGCATGCACAAATATTTCAATCATTATTTATTTTTAAAGGAAAAAAATCAAACATTAAAGGGATTTTAAAATACTAAAATAACAATATACAGCAGAGGACCTATTATCCGGAATCGTCGGGACCGAGGGCTTTCCAGATTTTGGAATTTTCTGGATTTCGGGTCCGTCCGAAACTCGACACTCCCCCCCCCCCCCCCCCTCCAAAAAAAAACAAAAAAAAACAAAAAAAACACGGGAAATTTAAAAATAACAACAAAATTATAGCACTGATATCTAGAATATGAATGAAAAGTGTGTTGTATGAGAAGTCTGTGGAAAAAACACTAAGCTACAACTTTGGCTCTTGTACTATAGTACAAAGTCAAATATACGGACATCCAAAATTCAGAGCTCTTCAAAATCCGAATGTTTTGCTAACTGGCTTTACATATATATGTATATAACCGTAAAATACCGTTAATCCGCTCCCCCAAAGGTGACGTAAATCGTAAAATAATTAGAGGGGGGCGCTTACATGGGATTTTTCCGAGATCGTTTCACAAAATTTGCATTTTTTCGCGATATTTTGAGATTTGCAGGGTTTTATTGCAATATTGGACGAAATTTGCAGGGTTTTATTGCAATATTGGACGAAATTTGCAGGATTTTTTCGCGATATTTGATGAATTTGCAGAGTATTTTCGCGATACCTGAAAAAATTTGCGTTTTTTTATGGGGATGAAATGAATGAATCATGAATGAATTATGAATTTTGATACTTGAAGCAATACTTGAAAAAATTTGCGTTTTTAAAAAAAACGTAAATTCTGTCGAAAAAACGCAGAAAAAATGTGAATTTCGTAAAAAAAAGCCAAAAAAGCATGAAATCTAAAAAAATCTCGATAAAACGCACATTTGATCAAAGATTCGTGATTCATTCATTTCATCATGATTCATCTCGTTCTCAAACTTCTTCATTTCTGGATTTCGGAATTCCGGATAATAGGTCCTCTACTGTATAGTTAAACAAAAAGAAAAAAAATTAAGACACTAGAATACTCTATTAAATCTAAAAATTTATAAGTTTAATTGATTATCTATTTATTTAGAATGATTTAAAATGAATAAGTGAAATTTTGATAGATTCTGATTAAATGTCAGAGTGGTACAATTTTTTTCTTATTTACTTTCACAAGATGACATAATTACTTTTATGAGTGAATTAAAACTGCCAGAGAACTTGAAAAATCATGAAAATATGTGAATCATTCCAGTCAACATAAAATAACTATAAAATTTAATTTAAAAAAAAATATCTCAGCGTCATGTGCATTTAACCCGGGAGAACTCACTATGAGAATTTCTCTCACAGTGCCCAATTCTTTTCTTTTACTTTACAGTCACTTAATATCAAATTTTTTGTTTGGCTTAGTATTTTTATTCAAAAAAGAGGTAAAATAATCGAAATCACATTTTGAAATTTTATTAAAATGAAAAATAGTCTTAAAAAGGGTACAATGGAGAAAGAAAATCTCACGTGCAAGTTTTCGCGGGTTAAGCTTGTTTATGTTTACCTGGAAAAAATCTGCAGATTTCTGCATGTGATAGATTTTCCTACTCATCACTATCAAACAAACAAAAACTTTCTTTTATTAATGCATGATTTACAAACTTATAACCAAAATAATTCATTTGGAAATTATATTTACAAAATGTATGTATTTCTTGCATACTTAAATATTTAAATTCTAGATCAAATTTTTAGAAAAATTATAGCTAAAATTGAAGAATGGTTGACTTTGAAAGCTTTAAAATTGTTTTGAACATTATATGATACATAGTCTAAACCTGACTAAAGATCAAACATTTAATAGCATAAATATTCTTCAGGTTAACTTAACAGTCTATCATAAAGCATACATTTTCTCAGCATATTTTTTTTAAATTTATGTTTAACCTTGTAAAATTGCTTGCATGTAAAATAATTATAACAAAGAGAAAATCATAATAGTAAAAAATTTTTAATTTCACTTAGTACAAAGAAAACTTGCATTATTGCCGTAGAAATGTAGAACTGAACATAATTACAGATAAGAGTTTAAATTTTCCAACTAAGTGAAAAAGTATAAAGTTCCAGCACAGGAGTCATATTTTTTTCTTTATCAATCAGTTCTTTTTTAACTAATCTGATTTCTTTATCAATCAATTTGACGAAATTAAAAATAATAAAGTTCAATTACAGATGCTCTTTATACATATTTTTTTTTTTAATTTACATGTTAAATATTAAGACTTTCTTTAAAAGGCTAAAAAGTTTAATTTTAAAATATTAATGTTTTAATCAAAGGAAAGGTAAAGTATTAAAAAAACATTATCCAAATCTCAGACAACGAAAAAATGTTTAATAATTAAAAGATTTCATTTTCATGTACTGCAAACAAATAAATTAAGCAAAATGACCAATTTTCATGATTTTAAAATTTTTCTTTTTAACATATATATTGTTGTGTTTTACTTATTTTTTTAAAATTAAAATGCTTTATTTTAAAAGTGTTTTTTTTTTCTGATATAAATTCTGCAGTAAATAATAGATGAAAAAGTTTAATTAGAAAATGGTATGAACTTCCTGATAAGGCACTTAAGAAACTAAAAGAATGTAAATTAAAAAAAGAAAAAAAATCAACCAAAATAAATTATTAAGATTGTATCTACCTTATATAACATATTAAGTAGTAACTTTAAAAAATTAAGAAAGTATTTTAAATGATTTGTTCAACTGTTCTATAGAAATCTAATTATGATAAAACCTCTCTTTTTTTCTAACCGATGACCAGAGCCCAACCTGTCGAGTTACCTCAACTTAACAGGTTAGATACCTGGTATCGGGGAAATGATAAAACCTCTCAAGCTATGACTGATAACTTATAGCACCTTTAATTGGATAAAAGAAGGTGGGGTGACACATCATCTTTGTTACCATAGAAAGGTTTACGTTAATTTTCCATACGACTCATTAATGAGAGAAAATCTTGTTGAGTTTAATAGAAAATAAATTTTAAAGATGATTTATAGAATTTAGACTCCTATAGAATAACAGAACTAACATATGAAGTACTGAATTATTTAATGAAATAGAAATGGATATTCCTATAAAACAAATTTTCTATTTACTTTATGAGAATATTCAATATTTTTCATTAGATTGGGACCAGTTGTAATTTTGTATAATTTAATCCTCTTCTTATATGCTAGGGGGGGGGGGGGGGGGGAATCGAGATTAAAGTGTAAAAATAATTTTACATTCTAAACAGTAAAAAGACAAATATCATGAGTTATGTCAACTAAAAAAGTAACTCTTTGAAAATATAAATAAAAATAATGTGTGAACTTTAAAAGTATTTTTTTTTAATCCTTAATTAAATTATTAAAACAATATTAAACTTAATGCAATTTTATCTGTTCAATTGGAAGTCATAAAACGTAATTTGAGGTAACTGTAGAATCAAATAATATTATTTGGCTTTATCTGCAAATCTGGCAACACTTACTGTGCACAGTGAACATAAAAGAAACAATAGAGTTTAAAAGGTAAGTTGCTTGATTTTTGTGCAATCATATACCTAACATTAAATTAACTTCAACAACTCTTGATGGTTAAAATGAGATGATAGCTACTAATGAGAAAATACATAAAAACCCAGCAGCAGAAAATTCTCCAAGTGCCTAGGACAGATATTTCAAAGACAAAAAATATGCAGGTAAAATAATTTTCCTATTGAAGTGTTACTTAATGAAACAATCACTTACCTAAAGCATTTTTACACATTTTATAATAATTTTTTATTAATATTAATCTTAACTTTTTGCTTTAAGTAGTAATAAGCTATGAAGCAAAATAAAGATTCAATGAAAAAGAATCTGCAAAAGATAAAAGAAAATCTGCGACTCCTGTCTCATCAAACTTTCTGCTACTGGGCATCAAAATCTGGACAACAATTAGTATGCTATTCTTAAGCAGTTTTTAAAGCATCATATAACGGAGCAACTTCTTAAATAGTGCAAATTAGTTGTATCATTAATAACACAATCACTGGATAATGTATAAAAATAAAGCAAATAATCTTAAATGCCTGAGTATTACATGCAAAGAATAAGAGCACAGAAAAAATGGCAATAAAATAATAATTTTTATTTTTAAAAAAACATGACTATACATGAAACATTGAGAGGAATGTAAGATTGTAAATAAAAACTAAAAGACAATAATAAGCAGTAAGTGACATAATGAGAAAACTGAGACTCTCTGATATTTAATTTTCTATCATCAAATAAAATTCACTCCATTTGAAAAACTTTCATTTAAAAACTTGTTAAAGAAAAAGAAAAAAAAAAGTCAGATAAAATGCAATATTCCAAAAATGAAAGACAATACAAACTGATTAAATATAAATGGGCAACATTTTATTTTAATAATTTATGGGCTGCCAATAAATGAAGTCGTTAAAAACATTTTATCAATTGCTTTTAAAAAACTGAAACATGATATATTTGGATATGAATGTTTAAAAAAAATTATAAAATCTCAACGTTTCTCAGTGGAATCTGACGTTGAATCTAAAGATGCTGAATCACAAATTGTAGTCTCTTCTGTCTCTTTTATTTTGCCAACAGAATTTTCGGAACTTGATACTTCTTCTTCTTGCACTCTTGGGATGAACTTTTCAGTAGATTTACTTGTGCTTGCCTCGCATGAAGAATCAGGAATATTTAAATTTCTCTGCTTTCTATTAAAATAGAAATAAAAATTTTAGATATATTAAAGTATAAAAATTACTATATCTTTATAATACTAGGGATGAAGAGTATGTTCAACCCAGCGATCTAGGATCAGGGGAATTAAATTTTAGTCATCTGCGGAAATTTTGCAGAACAATATACAACTGATTTTAGTTTTAACAATGAATTACATAATTTCCCAATATTAAAAAAAAAAAAAAAAAAAAAAACTACAAATAAAAAAACATATGGCGACTTCACAAAATTCCTCTCAGAATAATATATACCATATATACTTGTGCATAAGTTGAGAAATTGTGAAAAATAAAAAAAAATTCTATACTTACGGTAATACAGAATGTTTGTAAGCTTATAAAATATTGTAAAATTTTGGATAGGGGAAAATGGTCTGAGTAAAAACATTTTCTGCCCCCTGTATAATACATCAAGAGGAGAAAGGTAACCACAAAAATTAAGTTCCATTAGGTAAATACAAAAGAAAATTTTATAGCAATCACTATAGAATAAATAAATGTTGTGTCAGTGCCAGGTATTTGAGAACAAACTAGGTGAAACATTATGGGTCATTCCATGTCAAATCACCCAGATTTTTCCAAAAATGACACCCACCATCACCAAATTTGATAAAATTCAGTGAATTTGTAGAATTTCTAATGCTGATTCCAAAAATATCAATTATATTGAAATTGATCAAACGGTTTATGAGTTATGAGCTTTTAAATAGCTCCCAAGATAGCTGATTTGCCGCCATTTTGAATAGCACATGTAACAACAAAAAAGTCCATAACTTCTTTCAGGTTTAAGTTAGAGCTTTCAAATTTTTTTTGTTTTGTTCAGAATAAAGTAAACTTTCATTTAAACAGATTTTTGTGAACCTCATTTTATAAAAATGCTGTCAAAAATGACTTTTTGTCATTTTTTTAAGTAAAAAAAGGGCCAACTTCAATGGCTGATTTCCCCCAATGTACCCCCTTCAATTTTCATCTAATTGCATAAATAGGCAAATCAAAGTGTGTTTTGATGACTAATAAAAAAAACTTAATGGGCGGTTCACAGGTTTTTATTTAAAAAATAAATTCAAATTTACTGACTTTTCACAATAACAGAAAACACAAGATAATATTGATATTTCTTTTATTACCAGAAATATCATACATATTTACATCTAAAAGTTTGATAAGGTTTAATGTTACATAAATATATATATTTAATGTGCCTAAAAAATGGGAATCCCATAAGAATAAATAGGAATACCAATAATGGATTCTTGCAATCGGACAAATTGAAATCTATTGCATTCTCAGTAAATTATGAATAAAAGGAAATGATGGAAAAAGTTCTACAAATAGTTGAATTTTATGACAAAATCATACTTTTGTTATACAAAATACAATAAAATTGCAACTCTTAAATAAAAATTGCGGTACTTTAAATTCATACAAAATAACATATCACATACACAATAAACGCATGCTATTAAAAATATATCTACATCAATAATAATTTAAAGTAAAGGTAATTAATATTTTTAAAAATCCCTGCCAACAGGCAGATGTAAATTTTGAAGTTAAATACAGTAGACTCCCTCAAATCCGCACAGCTTGGAACCAGAAGTTTTGTGGATTTTAGAATTTTGCAGATTTCCGGTCATTACTTTACCTTTTTTTAAACAGGAATTTGAATGCAATTAATAATGCAATCAAAACTAAAATGAATGCTTTACAATATAATAAATATTAAAATAAGTAATAAATTAAAATAATAAAAATGTAGATAATTTTCAAAGTGATTAAAATATTAAAAGTAAGGATCAAGTTAATAATCAATAATATATGATTAAATATTCATTATAAACATGAAATATATCTTTCCTAAATTATTCAATGTAGTTACTAATGTACCTCATAAAGATACATTACTAATTCTCAACAAAATCATAAAATAAAGAAGTTTTTTTTTCAGGTTTAGCCAGATTTAGATTTAATAACCAAAAAAACTAAATTAATACATAAATATATTTGATAAGAAGATTGTGATTACCAATGATAAGAAAAATCTGAATTTTTTCAGAATATATTTCTTTTTCTTCGTAGGGGGAAAAAAAACATTAATTCAGTACTATTAACAAAAGTTACAAATTAAAATACAATGGAATTGACATAAAATTATAAAAGTCAAATTATGTCCCTATATCTGAACTGAATGTTTCTTTATTTACATTCGTAAATTATATGCAGATTTTTTAGAGTTGTGGATTTTAGAGTTTCAGATTTGAGATAGTTAACTGTACTTGTTTCAGTAACAAAAACCAAAAACTAAATCAAATTTAGATATAAACCTAGTTCAACAATTTTATCTGGTTCTTTTTTTAAATTTAATTTTTCTGTAAGAACTGGTTTTATCACAATTATGTTAAGGCAGTATATATAAAAAAATATTTTTGTACCCTCAACAACTAAAAATTTTCTAACACATTTTCAGATTCATTTTTAAAAGTAAAAACATGATACTTGTTGATGTGATTTTTTTTCAGAGATTTATAAGCGACCTCAGGGCTGCTACAGACAACTATTTTTATATTCTGTGTGCACCAGTATTTTTCTAATATAAAATTTGAAGTATATTTTACTTGCAAATGTTATCAAAGCATCTATTATGGATTTCATTTTTAAGAAAGTGGTTGGTGCCAGTTAGAATTTAAAAAATAGTCGCCTGTGGCAGCCTTGCAACCTGTGTTTTTATTTTTTGTTCAGTGAATTAGATCTTGATTTACAACAATTATTTTCTCAGTATGACCATTTTTTCCATTTCCAGTACTATCGCTTAAATTCAATTCAAAATACCCACTTTGACAGCATTTTTAAAATAAAGTATGCCTTTTATATATATATATAGATAGAACCTGTCAATTGAATGTGTTTGTGAGCAAAAATGGATTTAAAAACGAATCAGAAAATCCAATGATTTTGCTTTGCCGAACTGTCCCGTTCACATAGAAAGCAAGGCCATTTTTGCATACACAGCTTTTTGTGCCAAAAATATTAATGTACATTTGAAGTTACTGCTAAACCATTTGTCTATCTCATGCTGAATACAGTTAGATTGTATTCTAAAAAGTCGTTAGATAAGTTCGCAAGCATCCACAAGTATACATTTACATTATCTGTGACTATTACATGATGCTTGTTCTCAGCAATGAATCTTAGATATCACCTGTGGTTGATCGCAAACAAACTATACGCGATAGAAGAAAACTAAGAACAGTTGTGCAATTAGCATAGAAAAATACATTAAAGGGGTGCATTGGTTCTTAATCATCTGATATGTAGACTAGTGTAACTTTTACTTACTATATTTTTTATTTAAGAGTTTTAATTTTATCACATTTTTTATTATATTATATACAAGTATGATTTTGTTATATAATGTACCTATTTGTAGAGTTTTTTTCTATCATTTCTTTTTTATTTATAATTTATTGAAACTCTGCTATAGATTTCAATTTGTCAGGAAAGTACTTCTTTGTCTTGCAAAAATCCATTATTGGCATTCCTATTAATTCCTTTTTTATAGGGGATTCCCCTTTTTTAGCCACATTAAACATACATGTTTAAGTAACATAAAACCTTATCAAACTTTTGGATGTATAAATATTTCTGGTAATAAAAGAAATGTCACCTCATTATCTTGCGTTTTCTGTTATTGGGGAAAGTCAGTAAAATTGAATTTATTTTTTGAAATAAAAACCTGTGAACTGCCCATTAAATTTTTTTTATTAGTCATCAGAACACACTTTGAGTTGCTTATCTATGCAATTAGATGAAAATTGAAGGGGGTACATTGGGGGAAATCAGCCATTGAAGTTGCCCCTTTTTTACTTAAAAAAAATGACAAAAAGTCATTTTTTGACAGCATTTTTATAAAATGAGGTTAAAAAAAATCTGTTTAAATGAAAGTTTACTTTATTCTGAACAAAACAAAAAAAATTTGAAAGCTCTAGCTTAAACCTGAAAGAAGTTATGGACTTTTTTGTTGTCACATGTGCTATTCAAAATGGCAGCAAATCGGCCATCTTGGGAGCTATTTAAAAGCTCATAACTCACAAACCGTTTGATCCATTTCAATATAATTGATGTTTTTGGAATCAGCATTAGAAATTCTACAAATTCACTTAATTTTATCAAAATTGGTGATGGTGGGTGCCATGGTCTGGGTGATCTGACATGGAATGACCCTTATCCTACATATCAGTTACAAATCTTTTTCTGTTAGACGTAAATGTCAGAACCTAGACTTACTGAGGAAATGAAAAAACATGTAGTCATATCAGGGATATATAGCAATTGAACTCATCATAGAGCATATTACTTAGCTTTTTATATATGAAAAATAGAATCTGAAGAAAGACATCTATAATTTAAAATTCACAAAATTCTGACTATAATTTTCAAAAATATAAGAAAAAAAATTCACAATTTCAGAAAAAACAAGACCCTGCGAGAAAAGTCTGGACAAACCTCTTAAGAATGAAATAGATTATGATTTCAATGCTGCAAAGTAAACATGTTATGGAGTACATGGAACATGTTATCATAATGATATTTGAAATGTCCAGATGGCCAATGGGTGATAATACTGATATTGTACATTGAAACAGAATCTTCTTTAATCCTTAAAATTGTCTGTTGCCAATCATTTTACAGTTACATGCTTTACCTGTTCATATCTGCCATACAGTTAATAATACATGGTTTTCATTGAGTATTAATTTGTCCTAACAATCACTTTTGCTATTATCTATATGCAATAAAAGTACTACATTTCAATGCATTTTTTATATATAATACATCTGTTTTGGAATTTAGTAAGTGCATAAAAATAACTACTTCTATTAGATTTCATGATTTCAGAGAAAAATATATTTATTAGTAATCTATTCATATATTTCAGTTAATCTATTTTGATAGTTATTAATATAAAAGTTTTTTTTTTCTTCAAAAGTGGAAAAAAAAATACCATAAGGGTTAAAAGAAACCTTCAGATATCTTACAAGAAATAGTTATATCTTTGATTTTATTTTCGGATAGCGATAAATCAACGTAACAATATTAGCATTGTTGACTGATTGTATTTATATTTGCATTTTAATTACAAGTTGTAATTTGTAAATGTGAAATATTTTGATTTTAATTTTAAACCTTTCAAATCAGCTATACTATTACAGGGTGGCTACAGAAATGATGAAAAAATGTTCCCTGATTTTTCTCTGATTATCTATATCAGATTTCCCTGATTTTTATTAAGAGCATATACAGAATTTTTTTAATTTTGACATATGCTATTTTCTTGTATAACACACATATCCAGCTTGCAGATATACCTTTTGGGAGGAAAAAACAAAAAAATGCACAGTATTTAATTAGCAGAGGTGCCAGGTATTGTGATTTATTCGTAATTATTATGGATATGCAACAAAAGTTACGGCGTTATGGGCATTGGATTAAAAAAAAATCACTAATTTTGTCGAAGGATCCCTTGAAATAATAAGAATTTTGACAAAGGATAGCAGAAAAAACACGAAATTTTGTCAAAAGATCATCTGAAAAAACACTCATTTCTTCAAAATTTTGCAAAAGCAAAAATTTAGTCAAAAGATCATGGAAAAGTCCAAAATTAGTCCTAAAAGATCGCATAAAAAATGAGAATTTCATCGAAGGCTTATGTAAAAATTACTCATTTTGCGAAAAATTGACGTAAAAGCAAGAATTTAGTTAATAAATCGCAAAAAAACATGCAAATTTCATCATAATGTCATGAGAAACATGCAAATTTTGTCTAAAAATTGCAAAAAACGCACAATTTTTTTTTTTTTTTTTTTTTTTTTTTAAGCAAAAAATGTGCAAATTTTGTGAAAAAATCTCGAAAAATGTTTGAATTTTGTCAAAAAAATTTGCAAAAAAAGCATATTTCATGAAAAAAAAAAAAATACGAAAAACATGAAGAATTCATTAAAAAAAATCGTGAAAAACTTGCAAATTTTTTCAAGAACTCGTAAAAAAGTGTACATTTTGTGAAGAAATAGCAAAAAAATGCAAATTTCATCAAAAGATTGCTAAAATTGGCGAATTTTGTCAAAAGATCGCAAATGAACAAACTTTTGAAAATTTGGGTTTATGGGTCAATTTAGCTTTCATACAGACATATTGCTTGGCAACAGTACGGCTTTACATCTCTTAATCACATTTTATTGGTTTAAATGCAGCCTCTCTGTATAGGTGTAAATTAACGATCGCCACTCGCCACGTGGCGATTAAAGTTGTAAAAGTGGCGATTAAAAATCGGCTATCGATCGCCACTCGGCGATTAAAAAATTCTATTAATTTGCTTTGTGAAATACAACTTTTTTCATGGATATATTCAACTCTACTTTGTTTGCATCTAATTAGTGAATTGGTTAATTCTTTAAATTAAAAATCGACCATCGATCGCCACCCTAGTCGCCACTTGGCGATTGAAAAATCTTATTAATTTGCTTTGTGAAATACAGATTTTTTTCATGGATATATTCATCTCTACTTTGTTTGCATCTAATTAGTGAATTGGTTAATTCTTTAAATTAAAAATCGGCCATCGATCGCCACCCTAGTCGCCACTCGGCGATTAAAAAAATTTATTAATTTGCTTTGTGAAATATGGCTTTTTTCATGAATATATGCATCTCTACTTTGTTTGCATCTAATTAGTGAATTGGTTTATTCTTTCTTACTATCGGATGCAAGCATATTTAGCAACTTTGTTATATTTTCTATATTTTGGCTTTTTACCATGAACTCTTTATTTGGATTATATTTTCAAGAAATAGTTTTTTTTCCTACAAAATATAGTCATCAATTTCAATTTCTCACGCATTTCAAATAAATTATACCATTTTTACCTCTGGATGCAAGGAGATTTTAAGGACATTGCTGTATCTTAAATCTTTCACTTTTGCCATATGCTCACTAATTGTACCAGTAATAGTTGGCTGGTACAATTTTTTTTTTATTTTTTTTATTTATGATTAAAGTTTATGTAGGTGTCAAGAAAGACTGAAACATTATACAGGGATGCCACTCAGAAAATAGCCAAAAAGAGGAAATTATGCGTGAAGTAAAATTTACGACATTTTTCACAACATTTATGCATGAATTTTGTAAACTATATTGTTTATAATAAATTAAAAAAGAATTGCAGCTTTCTTTTAACTTTTAATTTATAAGAGTAAATAAAAATGATTTTTCTTTAGTTTACAGTATTTTACATGAATTAATTTAATCCAGCAACAAATTCAGTCAGGAATTTTATGTATCACATCATTTTAAATCAATTTAAGTAACCCAGCAATAGATTCGATGATTATTCCAGGAGTAAATAGCAAAAATTTGCAAGTTTTCTTTTTTTCTAAATTTTGTTTGTTTGTTTTTCCGCATTTTTTTTTTTTTTTTTTTTTTTTTCATTTGACGAAAATAGCTGCTTTATTTCATGATCGTTTGATGGAAAATGCCGTTTTATTTCGCGATCGTTTGACGAAAATCGCCGTTTTACATGGCGATTGTTTGACGAAAATCGCCGTTTTAATTCGCGATCGTTTGACAAAAATCGCCGTTTTACAAGGCGATTGTTTGACAAAAATCGCCGTTTTATTTCGCGATCGTTTGATGCAAATCGCCGTTTTACATCACAATCGTTTGACGCAAATCGCCATTTTACATCGCGATCGTTTGACGCAAATCGCCATTTTACATCGCGATCGTTTGTCGAAAATTGTCGGTTTACATCATGATCGTTCGACGAAAATCGTCGTTTTACACCGCGATCGTTTGACGAAAATCACCGTTTCACACTGCGATCGTTTCACGAAAATCACCGTTTCACACTGCGATCGTTTCACGAAAATCACCGTTTCACACTGCGATCGTTTCACGAAAATCACCGTTTCGTTTAGAGATTGTTTGATGAAAACTGTTGTTTTATATCGCAACCGTTTGATGAAAATAGCCGTTTTATTTTGCGATCTTTTAACAAAAATCACCGTTATATTTCGCGATCGTTTAACGAAAATCGCTGTTACATTTCACGATCTTTTAACGAAAATTGCTACTATATTTCGCGATCACTTGACGAAAAAAAATTGTTGTATTTCGCGATCGTTTGATGAAAATAACCATTTTATTTTGCGATCTTTTGACAAAAATCACCGTTATATTTCGCAATCTTTTAACGAAAATTGCTGTTATACTTCTCGATCGCTTGACGAAAATCGCTGCTATATTTCGCGATCACTTGACGAAAAAAGCTGTTGTATTTCTCGATCGTTTGACGATAATTGCTGTGTAATTTCGCAATCGTTTGACGAAAATTCAAGTTTTATTTCGCGATCGTTCGACGAGAATCGCTATTTTTTCGCGATCGTTGGATGAAAATCGCTATTTTTTTTTCGTGACGCTTAACGAAAATCGACAATTCTTAAAAATTAAAAAAAGCGGAAATCTGCCTTTCGGCGGAAAAGTGGCATCCCTGATTATAGCCAATTACTTAAAAAATATAGGACAAAATTAGCACTCGCCACTTAGGCGAATAATACTGCAAATTTAGCATCTGACTTGACTGCTACCAAGCAGACTTCCTCCACCTCACCAACACATTGGCACTCTCTGATTTTGCCTTAATAAGACATCTGGAGTTTTGAAATCTCAGCCAAAACAAAGAATATTTATATTTATCTGCACACTCGCCAAACTTGAGAATTACCACCAATTTTAAGTAAGAATAGAATATCCAAGAAAGATGTGAAATTATTTTTAAATTTAAAATTTAAAAATACAATTTCCTCGTTTGTTTTATACAATGCTTTAATATATATTTAAATATAGTTTATCACTTATAATTTTAGCTGCAGTATTAATCACCAATTCATATTTTTCCATTCAGTGAAATGACAGTTTTATTTTTAATCAAATATGTGTAACTTGGTAACTCACTAGCCGCTAAATAAATATAAAAAAGCCATTTTGACCTATTTTTAAAAAGTGGCTACTAACTTTTAAAAAGTGGCCACTAATGAAACTGGGTCTACCAGCCACTGGCTACTAATCGAATTTCCCAGTTTTCACCTATACCTCTCTGGCAATGAATTAATATTGTTGGTAAGGTAAAACAGAAATATTTTCACAGAGAAAAATTTCCCTGATTGAGTATTTTTTTTATAAAGTTCGCTGATTTTTCCAGATTGATAAACTTTCCTGATTTCCAGAATCTGTAGTCATCCTGTATTGATAACGGTGTTTACACCGTTACAATTGATTTACTGGTTGAATAGTCAGGTTTCAATTTAATCTAATGTACTATTAATAGTGCAAGTCTTTTGAGTATTGTTATTTTTAAGAAATACTTCTGTTACTATTCACATGTAGTAATGTTAGTATATGTCTGTGCATTTAACATGACTTCATTAATGTTTAGGCATTTAGTAAAATTAATAAATATTTGTTTATTTTTCTTTTCATTGTTTGCAATTCTTTTATTTTAAATGTGTAGTTCACTCTTGAATTAAAATAAAAGTTACTTTCCTGAGAGAATTATGTGTAAAGTGCAAAAAGTAGTAGGAAGTTGCAATATCAGTTAAATCTTGCTGTAATATAATATTTTCTAAACATCTCTGAAAACTCTTCCTTAGCATATTTTTATATGAATATGAATTAAATAGTACGGAAAACAACAATACTCGTTATGTTTCAATCAATGAAACATCTCTTAAACTAATTAATCTATTAGGATAGCTAAGGATAGGATAAGACTTAGGATAGCTATTAATGTTATTAGCATAAAAATAATTTTTTCTAAATATTAAAAAATCTGACCCGAAAGGGTTAAAATTTAAAAATGTCATCATCATCATATATATCTCACAAATATATTAAAGCATCAATTTATATAGACAAATAAATGTATAAAATATTGTTATCCAGTCAAGTTGTTTCAAATAATAAAATAGGCCCGACTACAGGAATAGGGCATGTTTATAAAAACATTTACTTTTTTTAAAGGTATATGCCTCAATGGAGTTTACTTTTTGGAAAAGTGCAGTATTAGAATAAAACAATGGCAAAAGAATTATTTCAAAAGGTCATTGCCGCAAGAAATTATGACAGTTTGAATATCGGTCAAATTCAAATATGACATTTTTCAGATTTTGGCACTCTATGTAACTTACATTTTTTAAGAGTGCATGGCTTTGAAATACCTTTTTTTTTTTTTTAAATACCCTTTTTTTTTTTTTTTTTACATGTGGCAACTGAAATGCACAAGCTGTTATTATGCCTTAAAAATGGAAAAAAAAGGCAAAAATTAATCTTTTTAAGACCTTCTGTGACCTTGTGGCAAGAACTTGCCATGGGTTTTTTATCTATTATATAAAGTTTAACCATCTTACATTTTATATGTAAAAAGAATTCAGTGGCAAGGGCAAGTTAATGTGCAAAGAACTGTGAGTCATAGCAATTTCCATGTCTTAAAAAAATGCTGAATTTTTCGCACAACATAATGACTTTTGGGAGTCCATAAAAAATGAACAACTCAACTTTGGAACAAAAAATTCTGGGCGAAAAATGCTCAACAGTTGCCGTGCCCAGTTAGCTTGCTTAAACGGTAAAACAGCTTTGTAAGCCAAGTATTTGGGTTTGATTCCCGACCTGGAAAATTTTTCGCTCAGTTGGAAATATTTAATTCATAAAAAAAATTCTAGATTTGTTCTTTTAAAAAGATAAGTAACAAATGGTAATTTTTCAGAAGAAAATTTGAGATGTCATGAATCACATGTGTGTCACGCTCTCAGATTTTTGCTCTTAATTTCATTTAAATTACTTTTTTAAAAATGTAAACAAAGCAATGATCAGAAATCTGCAAAATTCTAAATCTGCAAAATATTTGGTTTCAAGCTGTGCGGATTTGAGGGAGTCTACTGTATTACATATAGAGTGCTACAATAGCAAGTTATTTTTTTATTTCAATATGAAAATAAAGGGATAAATAAAACATTTTCTATTAAGAGGAGAAAAATAAAAATAAATAAATGATAATTTAATTGGCACAGATATTATATAAGCATCAGGTTTAGCCATGATTTTTTAATGCCTATTAGTTAAAATTATTTTTAAATAAAATTTATATATACTTTTTAATTATTTACTATTACTTTAAAAAGAAAATAGCAGTAAATAAAAAAAGTTTAATTAATAACAATAGAATAAAACAATATAACTTTTAAAAAAAGAAATTATTTAAACAATTTATTAATATAAATGAATAATAGCCAGGTTACCAGCAGAAATAATGCGATTTTAGACACCAATTACGTCCTTGGTGCATAAATGACATCTGTAATAAAGTTTTTTATAGAAGGAAGCAAATGCACACGGAGATTTTTATACTATGAACTATTTATATGTGAAATTGATGAATGAATAAGTGAATTGGAAATTACCTGTTAGGTGCTCCCAAACCATTTATAATCGGAGAGCTGGATCCATGAGCCTCATTATCTATAAATATAATTGTATCAGCAACATATATAATTTTTAAATAATAATATTTACATTTACTTCAGTGTATCTTTATGCATATACAAATAAATAAGATTTAAAACTTTAAAAAAAAGTTAAAAAGAAAAGTTTAAAAACTAGAAACAGACAGGAATAATTTGTGTAAAAAGAAAAAGATTGAGCAAGGTGTATTTCTTGCACAAAAAATAAATCATCAATTATGTTTTCAATATTCTGCCTGCAGGGTTTGTTGATTTAAATCAGCTTGATTTTAATCATGATTTAAATCATGATTTAAATCAATTGATTTTTTTTAAAATTATTGATTTAAATCAATTTTTCTTTACAATTATTTTTCAATAAATTTAAGATGTAAACAAACATATTAATGTACATTAATGTAATTTAGTTTTGTATAATACAGATAATCAAACAGCTTTTAGAAAGATAATGCTCAATTTTTGTCAAAAACTAAAATACAATATAAAGTTTAGAAGAAAATGTTTTCAAAATAACCTTGCAGGGTTGTTATGATTTTGCCCAGCCCAAAAAACACGGGTGGGTTTTTTCTGAAAAAACCCAAGTGGGTTTTTTCAAAATTTCAACTTTAAATTACATATATAATGTATTTATATTACACATATAATATATTGTAATATATTTCTTAATATCAGTACACCACTCATAAAGTTTATAACCATCACCCCCCACCCTAAAAAAAAGAAATGTCCTAATTCACAATTTTTAAAAGAAATAATTGTTAGTTAATCTCTGTAGCATGTGTAAGTAACACAAACAAATTTTTTCCCATTCAAAAAATACTTTGATGTGTAATGTGTTCTATGTTATACAATAGAAACTCATAACAAAATACCATGTATGCTTAGAATCCTAATTTAATTATGTAAACATGTAGAATTACTTGGCTTATTCTATTATTTAGTAATAATAAAAAATATTTTATAAATCATTACTAATAATCATTTTATCTAAAAACAAAGCATAATTTTGATTACTGTCATTGATTTATATATATTTGTAATCAATTAGCTACTTTAAATTTAGTAATAAGTACTTTTTTTTTTTAATTTTCCATTTTTTTTTTTAATTTAAGAAATATATTAAATGTTGGAATATTTTCTTATTAGTATTTTGAAAAACTTCGGCAAATTGAGATAAAATAAATGACACAATGATGACACAATAAACGACAAAATGACACAAAATGAGACTGACTGAGTGCTTCACTTTGGTGATGCCTATTATATTAAAGTTTGACCAAATTCTGAACCATTCAATGGTCTTTTTTTTTTTTTAATCTAACATACTAGATCTCAGACTTTTTGGTGGAAGGTGGTATTTGTTACAGTTATTGAACAGCCTGATACTCAAAAACTTATAGAATTCATAATCAACTAGCATTTTACTGCAATAACTTTATTTACTTCAGTGGAACGAATGTTTTCTGCCTTTTGTTTAGTACATTTGAAAAGTAGAAATAGATTCATAAAGTTGCTAAACTCAATTTTCTGTATACCAGCCGTTTAACAAAACAAGAACAAAATTTAAAACTTGGTTTACAATTAACTTTCAAATTTGTAAATTTTTTATGTGTTTATTTTTATTTTAACTAAAATACTGAAGGTTGAATTGATTTTTGACATCTGATTTGTACTTTTCCATTCATTTTATGTTATAAAGATTTTTCCATAGCCTAAAATTTTAACTTTGAATAGTTTATGTAAGTTGTGTAACATTAATAATATATATTAATAGTAATTATAACATGCATGTGTATGTATAATTTATATTTTATAAATGGAAAAAAAACATATAAAAACAATAATACTGTGTGACTTTTTTTTTTTTTATAAAAAAAAATCCGATTTAAATAAAAAAAGATTTTTTTTTTTTAATTAAAAAAATACAAAAAAAATCACGAATCCTGCCTGCCTGTCTTTTGATTCAAGAAATTGCACCTTTCTTGCCCCCCCCCCCAAGTATGGAAATGAGGGAAAAAAAGGTGGATTTTTCCCCCCCATCTATACTGTGGTGACAAATTCTTATAATTTAAAAGTCATTTAACAGCTACTTATACAATAAAATTGAATGTAACTTCGCATATGATTCCTTTAATTTAGAAGTATTAACAATGCTAAAGGTGTAAATCCAAATCTATATTGAATTGCAGTCATTAATGTTCTACAACAAACATTATTCTGAATGGTTTAGCTATCAAATCCCTGCCTTCCACTTACATTTCTATTATATATATGTTTTTTTTCTTCCAAAAGAAAAAAAAATCTTTGTTAAATTGATTTTTGTTTCAGAAATACATCTCGAAAAAATGCATTACAGAAATTACACAAACGTGTTGTGTAAATAAAAAATATTCTGTTTTAAAAAGAAATTTTCTTACATTTTGAATTTTTAGTCTAATAAAAAAATTTATTCTTGAAGGACATTTTGAACAAGATCATTTACCCAATTTTCAGATGCTTATAATATCACATAAGCTCTCCTTTCATTTAATGTCTCTTTTCCACAACAATTCAAGAATGAACTCCAAAGATTTGAGTAAACAAAATGTCCAATTACTAAATTTTTCCACCCCCCCCTCCCCATTCTCCTTCCAAAATTTCCTTTGCATTTTTGCATCAATCCAGGGGACATCCAAATGTTGAAATTCATCACTTAGCTTAGCCTATTTATGGAATTCTAAGAAAATATTTATCTGTACCTGTCAACACTGTGTATGCCAAAGATTTATTTTCTGGAGGTATGCAGATAATTATGAACAGAAAAAAAAACAGATTGCAATTAGAAATCAGGTAATAGTGAAAAATTCTCGTTTTTAAACAGCAATTTGCCCATGTTGGATTTTGGATTAGTACAGGTAGTAACATATCTGTTTTATAAATGATTATTTATCAATCATACGAAGCATATTAAAATAACATCAAAATGAGCATTGGTCACCTTGTACTTTTACAACTAATATTTCATCTATTGATTTTCATAAATTAAAACTAGGGATGCAACGGATATTCAGTTGAAATTTGGTATAGTATTTAGCTCGGCTTATTCAGCTTAAAAGGTGAATATTTGGTTTGGCCGAACACTAACACAAAATCAGTTATATGTTATATTATATTTTAATCTGTAACTGATATTGTTGGTCTCGCACACTTTTAGTAATATTCAATTTAATAATATTACACCAATTTTTTTCTTTTGATCAGTTGAATGAATTCTTCTGATATCTTCCTCTCTTGCAACATTGAAAAACCTCTCTTATTGGCTAAAAGTTTGTGTGCGTGGTTTTATTTTTATGAGAGAGGTCTAGCAGGCTGAGCCATACCTTTAACACAGCACATTTTTGCCATGTCGAAGAATGTCATTTGAAACTCGGACCGAAAAATATTTTAAATTCCTCTGATGCATGCTAAGCAGAAACGATTCAAAGACTTCTAGATGAAGCGAGGAGTGATTTTTTGGATGAAGATGAGTGTGATGAATAATTCTGTTATGAAAGTTTACATTCCTCTGAGAGTGAAATTTCTGAATTCAACAGCGATGTACCTGGTGATTCAAAAAATAGTTGCTCTTAGTATTATTATGGAAAAAATAATTTTAAATGGTCATTTATTGCTGTCAGAAACATGGATGCCAAGATTCCATCAGAAAATTGTGTCATGAATGTGGTAAGAATTTTCAAAAATAACATCAGTATTGCATGAACCATGAATATATATATATATATGTGACGATTTAAGGAGAACTCGAATTATTTCCACTGGTTAAAAAGAAACACGCAGTCATGGCAAGCGAGGGAAAAAACAAAATAAAATAATAAATGTAGAAGATCCAATAATTAGTCATGGGCTGCTGTAAATTCATTTATTAAATTCGTAATAATGAGGAAGGAAAAGCTCCTTTTGCAAAAATTCCATCATTATTTCAGCGAACTGTCCTCATCGAAGAAGCAACCCAAGAAATCTTCTCTCTCATCTCGAGACTTCCACCTTCTAAACTAAAAAGAAAGTACTGGAATATTCTGTAACCTCCAAACCATCATTCTTTTATGTAAACAGAATTCTTGTCCAGTTACGAGGCTATTTTAAACAGACGATAAATTTATTTTAAAAAATATTATTTAACCAATTTATAATTGACTCAGAATTTTAAATATCTTACGCAGACGATTTTTATAAATGATTAATTTTAAGAGAAAAAGAAAAGAAATGAATTTATTAATATGCACACATCAAAGGTTGACAAAGGAAAAATAAATAGATAAAATAAAATAATGATATTTTTTGAAAGGTATGGTTTTGGAATAAATTTAATAAGACTTTCTTAAAAAGGGTTGATAAAAACATAGAAGAAATCAGTTTTATTTGGAATATTAAGAAATAAAGTTTTAATTAAGAATATTTTTAATTCAGAGCCATCTTTTTAAATTTACGCATACTGGAATAATGTTTTTTAAGGCAAATTAAGAATTTATATCGTCTGCATAAGGATTAACAGATTAGATTTTGAAACAAGATTTTAATTTAATAATTTGAAGTAAGTACGGAATATTATTATAAGAAAATTAAGATAGTATAAAGGTTAGTTTTGGCGAAAAAATTTTTAATTTGTAATATTATCCCCCCTCCCCAAGACTTTGTATGAAATTGATAGTTAAATAAAACTACAAGTTCAGACAACAGAAATATAATAATTTAGAAAAGTTAAATTTTGGAATAAAACTGTCAAACTCAGGAAGCCAAGAGATGGAAGAAAAGAAAATTAACGCAATATAAAAAATATTAGCAATTAAAATAAAATAGTTAAGAGAAAATAATTCTGAATTAAATTTAGGTAGGAGCATTTCCCTGAAAGAAATACAATAATGTTACAACATCACTTACCATTTGTAAGTGCAGAGGAGATAATACATATAATAACGGTAAATAAGTTATGAATATTAATAAGCAAGAGATAAAAATATAATAAAAACAATAAAAATTCGTTCTCATGGAAGTTTAAATAATTACAATGACTTAATGCATAGTTTATTTTAAATAAGTCCTTTAAATGAAACAAGTCTTTCAATAGTATGTATAAAAGAGTCTTTTCCAATGTTCTCTGAATACAGTCTCTTTAATTAAAAATCTTCAAACCTAGTTTAATCTTTGGTTTTAATGTTATGTTGGATCCAACATCTTTCAGTAATATATCAATTTTTCAATAATAAATAGCATCACTCTCAATATCAATAATAAATAATATAGAAAAATTTAAATAATGACAATAACAACAATAATAAGTAATAATATAATAAGACTCCATATCCTAATATTTTTCAAGAGTATAATTAATACTAAACTTCATTATAGAATTCATAATAATAATAATAATAGTAAAACAAGAGTATAATCAAAAGAAAATATCACTATTTGTTTATTATTGATAGGGAAAAAACTGGTTGAGGATAAAAATAATTACATAGCAACTAAATAATTTTCTTATCTTCTAATAGCATAAGAAAGTATTTTTTGCTAGCCGAAAGTATAAATAAAAAAAATCATAATAATTCCAAAATCCAAATAAATTAAATCTAACTATTTAGAAAATGGACTCTCAACCAGTATTTCCTTACAATAATTCCTCTCTGATACTCTTTTACAAAATTGTCAAATTTGGTTGTTATAAGTTTTCAAATGCCAAATGTAGAATAAAGTTTTATCTACACATGGTTTATAAACTTTAATAATAAAATATAGGAATAAAAGTTGTCATTCTTAATTGAGAAATGGAAATAAAAATACTTTGCTTTTTTGAAAAACTTTTAATCTGTAGTTTTCACAATCACTGAAAATCACATATTATGTTATAGGTTTGAGTAGAATCATTAGATTTTATAACTGTTATAACATAAATATCTGCTGAATAAATAGAATAATACTAAGGTCAAATACATGAGTAAATATAGTTAGACTTAAACACCCTTAAATTTAATTTATCAACATCAATTTGAAAGCTTTTACAATCAAAGTGTTCACCTTATGCCTGCATAAGGAACCCAATTTAACCCCAAAAACTCCCAAAAACAAGTAATATTCTTGTAGGCCTCCAAGAACATACCTGCTGATGTTGAAAATTATGGTGATAAAATATTTAAAGACTAAGAATTAAAATTTAATCTATTGTCTTGACTTTAGTTTGATCTAGTGATTGTGATTGTATCTGAGGTTTTGTTTGTTTTTTGGGTTGCTCATGAAACAGTTTAAAATCTTCGGGTGAAAAATAGGGTCTTAATTTAGAAACATGCACAATAACGGAATTCTGTCCTGTCTCATAATTAAATTTATCTATTTCATAAGTTACATCAGAAAGTTTATTTATAATTTTATATGGTCCAGAGAAAGTAGGTTCTAATTTTCGAGTGTTAGGGTATTTAAATTCTTCATAAATTACAGAGTCTTGTATTTTTAATGGGCATTCAACAAAATTTCGATCATAGAGCCTTTTACTTTTAAGGTGAAATTCATGAGTTCACGCTTTCGCAATTTTGAGGGCTTTTTTGTCTACTGGAGTTGTATACATTTTAATTGCCTCACACAAAACCATTACCCTTCATTTAAAAAAAAATTGAATCAAAATTATCGTGAAATTGTGACTATATTTAGCTGTTAACATTAACCAGAAATTTTATCTAATAAAAATAGAAATTGTAAATATCATAGTTATGCCTTATTATTACAAACTTGCCCTTAATCGTGCATAGAAATATCATAATAGTCTTAATAAGTAACAGTAAATATCTTAAGAACATCATACTCCTCAATTAAATCCTTAAGAATAAAAATATTTCAATCTCCAACACATAATAATGATGATAATAATACTCATAAATAGGTAAGTAAGTAAGATTCACAGATAAATAATCAAATAAATAAACCTGACAAACAGAGAACTATCTACAACGAATGGTAATTTATAATTATTTGTACATCCATACACAATTAATAGTCAAATATTATGAGAATTATTTTGTGAGCTACTTGGAAGAGTATCAGAGGATGGCAACTCACTCCTAAAAATACATTCTCTTTCCCAATGAAAAGCATTACTGACACCCCTATTTGTGCATATCCTACAAGGTCTTGAAGGGTATGAATTTTGAATATAATTATTTTGACAAACTCTAGGTCTTTGAAACTGAGATTGCCTTTGGGGAATTCAATTCCTAGGTGTATTATTGGGCCTAACTGGCTGAATCCAGGGCCTAGTTGGTTGAAAAGATTGAAAATTTTGTCTAGCTGATGGTTGATTTATTACTTGGTTTGAAACTAGTGGGGTGGAAACTTCCACGAATTGTTTGACAACCCGGTACCATTCTGTGGTACTACTAGGAGGATTTATAATAATATTGTTTTTGAATTCTGGTTTTAAACCATCAGTTAAACCTTGTAATAGTATATTTTCACTAAGGTGTAATTTCCTACCAATTTCCACTTTTTTACGAAAATAAGTTTCTAAATTGTCTAAATTATCTAATTTCAGATTTGAAAAATCAGAAAAACTTGGGATGTCTAATTGAATGAATCTTTCTATCAAAATTTTCTTAATTTGTTCATAATCCGTACAATTTAAACAGTCATTGATATAAATTTTTTGCGCTTCCCCTTTCAGATATTGCGCAATAGAATTAAATTTCCATTCTAGATTTTTCTTCTCCTTTTCACATGTTGTATCAAAATAAGTTAACCACGACAAAATGTTCATTCCAGAACTCGGGTCAAACGGTACGAACTTAGGATCTTCCATAATTTTTTGATTCTTACTAATTAGAATAAATGAAGTACTTCTATTTTCTTTATTAAATCCTGATCGTAAAATCATTCGCAATAAATTTCAAAGTTAATAATTTCTATCAATTACATATTTTTTCAAAATTACTATATCAGATCCATAACATACAATAAATAATAAAATAATAAATTAATTAGTAAATTAATAAATTAACTTCAAATTACTCTCATCAATAAAATAATAAATAAATAAATAAATAAATAAATAAATAATAAATACTTTCCATCAATCATAAATAGAATAGAAATAATAATCAAAACATTTAATAAAATAAACTTACAGTTCACGAAAAATCTTCAATAAAATCCATTCTTCATTAAATTCCTCATCAAATACCTTTCGCATACTCAGCACTTTGAAGTAATTAATTTTCAAAAATTCTCCTATGACCATGAATACTCAATCAAAATTTGTGCGCACAGATCAACATCAAGCGTCAGGAAATCCACATCAGACTCGAAGCATACTAATTCTTTCCAAGCATAGCTGTGAAGTTCTTTAGAAAGAGCATTTCTTTTACTTTAATTAAGTAAGAAATTACGGCGATTTAGGCACAAAAACATTCACGAGAAGTCGATTATCGGCGGTTCACAAAGCTATCATCATTTCGTTCCACAGCAGATTTCATTAGCAAGCCGAAAATACCATATAGAATGTCCTTCAATCGACTTCGGCGATAGCATGCTTTTCTTCGTTCCATCGCAATTTTCTTTAAATATCCAAAAACGGCAGCACAGATAAATAATCCTGTCGACTTTTCGATTAGTTGTGACGATTTAAGGAGAACTCGAATTATTTCCACTGGTTAAAAAGAAACACGCAGTCATGGCAAGCGAGGGAAAAAACAAAATAAAATAATAAATGTAGAAGATCCAATAATTAGTCATGGGCTGCTGTAAATTCATTTATTAAATTCGTAATAATGAGGAAGGAAAAGCTCCTTTTGCAAAAATTCCATCATTATTTCAGCGAGCTGTCCTCATCGAAGAAGCAACCCAAGAAATCTTCTCTCTCATCTCGAGACTTCCACCTTCTAAACTAAAAAGAAAGTATTGGAACATTCTGTAACCTCCAAACCATCATTCTTTTATGTAAACAGAATTCTTGTCCAGTTACGAGGCTATTTTAAACAGACGATAAATTTATTTTAAAAAATATTATTTAACCAATTTATAATTGACTCAGAATTTTAAATATCTTACGCAGACGATTTTTATAAATGATTAATTTTAAGAGAAAAAGAAAAGAAATGAATTTATTAATATGCACACATCAAAGGTTGACGTAGGAAAAATAAATAAATAGATAAAATAAAATAATGATATTTTTTGAAAGGTATGGTTTTGGAATAAATTTAATAAGACTTTCTTAAAAAGGGTTGATAAAAACATAGAAGAAATCAGTTTTATTTGGAATATTAAGAAATAAAGTTTTAATTAAGAATATTTTTAATTCAGAGCCATCTTTTTAAATTTACGCATACTGGAATAATGTTTTTTAAGGCAAATTAAGAATTTATATCGTCTGCATAAGGATTAACAGATTAGATTTAGAAACAAGATTTTAATTTAATAATTTGAAGTAAGTACGGAATATTATTATAAGAAAATTAAGATAGTATAAAGGTTAGTTTTGGCGAAAAAATTTTAAATTTGTAATATATATATATATATATATATATATATATATATATTATTACAACAATTTTACACTGACTTATAGTTGTGTGTCATTTTTTATGTAATTCATCCAACCTTTAATGTTTTGCTTTTAATTCATTCATCATACAATTGTTTGACAGAACAACCTATAAAAATAAAGTAAAACATGATATTATTCATGATGACCCCCCCCCCCCCTCCTCTCATATCTATAAACTTAACTGTAAACTAGAAGAGTTTTGATATGGAAGTCTTAAAAATAAACAAAAGTTCTTGGAGACATCTTTTCAGTAACAATACCTTAACATCACCATCTCCACACAACACAAAAACATTTAAACTAAGATTGATGCTAAAAGAATTAAACATGATTGAAAATATTAACTGCACTAACAGCAATTTATTAAAAATTAAAATTAAACAAAATTGACTTAAAAAAAATTAGCAGAAATATTTTTAACAATGACTCGATTTTTTTGAAACAGAAGTTACATTCCTATCATTAATGAGGAAATGTACAGAAAATCATAAAAATGACAAATGACCACCAGAAGAGACCAATGTTTCCAATTGGGAACATTCTAAAAATTATATATATATATATATATATTTCCACCATATTAATGACTAATATCCCTTAACTAAAACATCAGAAGGCATAATGTGCAAAAAAATAAATAAATAAATACATAAATAAATAAATAATAATCTAAAATATGACTGGATCAGAATTTAGCTTGTAAAAGGTTAATCAGGGTAATTTTCAATGAATATTTTGACAGGACAGCAACCTTGAAAAGTATGTTAAGTTTTTCCACCATTTTACAATCACACACACCACCTTCAGACATGCTACATCCAAAAGAAAGATACTGAACTTTCACAGCATCATGCATGAAAAGAACTGTGTCTTTTTCATAATCTTTTAATAAAAAATTAAGAGGGTTTTTTTCAACAAACCTTTGATGAATTTTACATTTTTTTTTCATAATCCCTTGATGGAATTCACACTTTTTTCTGTAGCCTTTTAAGAAAAATATTTTTTGTTTTTATATATATATAATTATTTGACAAAGGTTTTTTTTTTTTTTCCTTGATCTTTTGATTAAATTTACTGTTTTTCACAACATTTTGACAAAATTTGCATTTTTTCGCGATCTGTAAACAAAATTTGTCTTTTTTCGAGATCTATTGATAAAATGTCATTTTTTCACAACCTTTTGATGAAACCTGCCATTTTTTTGCAATAAGATGACCAGGGTCGTATAATATAGATGCAAACGCGCAGAAAATTTTAGGAAAGAAACAATTTTTATTTTTGCCATTTTTTTATTTAGTATCAAAATATTAAAAATATTCTCCCAATTTTATGTACAAATTATTTACTATTAGACAGTTAAAATAAGTTTTGATTTTCGAATTTTTCATAAATTTAAGGCAATTGATGACAAAAACTTTAAAAATTCATCAATCAAAAAATTCAGAAACCAAAAATCATGAATTTTGACAATCGGTTGTTGTAAAAAATCAATTTCAGCAATTGTTGGCAGAAAAAAAAATCACCAATTTCGTCAAACTATCACGAAAAAAACACGAATTTGGTCAAAGAGCTGCAGAAAAAGTGCCTGTCAAAAGATCTCGAGAAAAATCCTGAATTTCAATAAAGAATCACATAAAAACCCACATTTGAACAAAGGACTGCATAAAAAATGTTTTATTTCAACAAACAGGGTTCATACAGAGTTTGCTAAATGAAAAATAAGGACTCTGTAAGGACTTTGTAAAAGCTTCGTTAAAAGAAAAATAAGGACTTTCTAAAGTTAAAAAAGAACAGTACATATAATTACTTACATTAAATTTTAATCGTAATAGATTGAAATTTTACATAAAACATACTTATATAATTATTTAACAAAATATATAACATCAGTTGGCTAGCAACTGTTTTTTCGCATCTATTTCTTCGGTCAGGGAGGAAATTTCTTCCTTTTTTCTTTTGCAGATTTTTTACAATTGTTCAATTTGATAAATAATTGAATATCTTTAGTTGATTTAGGTTTATCAGCTAATTCATTAGCCTTATTTTCTAACTCCAATACTTCTTTTTCAAGAAGCCATATTTTATTTTATTTTATTTTATTTTTTTTTATAAAACCTAAGTCATCTTTAATTAATTTCCTTTTATTTTCTGCAGAGGAAGACTGTTGCTGTTAACCATGCTACACATATCCAGTGAAATAATAAGACTAAGATCAAACACAGACAGTGGTGACCATCCCCCCCAAACCCAATGACGCAAATTCCCCCCCCAAAAAAAATCTTTATACTTTAGCATTGACGCCCCCCCCCCCCTTTAAACAGAATATCAATTGTAAAATACATTCTACTTATAATCTACTGCACATTCAAAAGAAAGCGAGTTGAGCATAGCAGAATGAGTTCATATTGCCCTTATCTAGAATTTACAGAAAAACACCTGGAAATTAAATGTTGAAAAAATTTAAAAGTGATATTAAAAAAAAAAAATCAAGATTTTTTTAACAATAAAAAAGGGAGATATTAAGAATTTAAAAATACCCCCCCCCCCCCAAAAAAAAAATGAATTTTTTCTCAAATTCCCCCCCAAAACTAAATTTTATGACGCATTTTGCGTCGCCAAACCCCTCTCTGGGCACCCCTGAACACAGATTAGCAGATGTCGCTGGACTTGAAAAATCCTGGGTCCCGGGGACCTAGGACTTCTAAAATTCTGGAACCTTTTCTGGGGACCTCCTTTTTTACAAAAGCGAGTCCCCACTAATAAGTCATATTTTTAGACGCAAACATTGAACTTGTTCATTTTCAAAAGAAAAATTAAATGCAATAATTATTGTTTTAATAATAATACGTAAATAATTAAAGCCAATATTAATTTTTTTAAAACTATTAAGAGAAATTTTCTTCACTTTTTTAAAAATAAAAGTGCAAGGTATAAATTTAATTATAAAATAATGCTTATTTGATTGTAGAAGATAACAAGTGTCATTAGTGTTTGCATTTCTTTTAAAAAGGGGCAAAACTGATTTATTGAAAAAGACATTTTTCCTGAAAAAGGAATACTTTTGTTGAGTAAAGGGGTATTTTTTGTTTAATGAATGGGTGTTTTCAGAAATTACATTCACTCAGAAAGATTTGGAACAATCAAAAACAGATTGTAAAGTAGAAAAATCTGTTTTTGGAGCAGCAAAAAGAAATAATTTTGAAGCAGGAAAGTTAGCTTTTCGAACAGCGATCCTGGCATTATTATTATTATTATTTTGCGCTTTTTTGACGAAAATTACGTTTTAAACCGATCTTTTGAAGAAATTTGTCGTTTGTTCTCGATTTTTTTGTCGAAATTTGGCATTTTTTTGGCAAAATGTGCCGTTTTTTCGCGAACTTTTGACGAAATGTGCCGTTTTTTCGCGATCTTTTGACGAAAGTTACCGTTTCATCACAATTTTTTGATGAAAATTGCCGTTTTTCGCGAATCTTTTGACGAAAATTGCCGTTTTTCGCGAATCTTTTGACAAAATTTGCCGTTTTATCGCGAATCTTTTGACAAAATTTGCCGTTTTATCGCGAATCTTTTGACAAAATTTTCGTTTTTTTGCGAGTTTTTGAGGAAATTTGCCGGAAATTATTCGCTATTTCGCGATTTTTTAACGAAATTTTCTTTTTTTTCGATTCTTTGACGAAATGTGCCGTTTTTTCGCGATCCTTTGACGAAATGTGCCGGGTTTTCGCGATCTTTTGATGAAAGTTACTGTTTAAATCATAATTTTTTTATGAAAATTGCCGTTTTTCGCGAATTTTTTGACAAAACTTGCCGCTTTATCGCAATGTTTGGACGAAATTTGTCGTTTTTTCGCGCTTTTTTGAGGAAATCTGCCTTTTTCTTCAATCGAAATTTTGTAACAAATTTAGCCATTTTTTTAGCGAATTTTTTGTCAGAATTTGCCGAAAATTATTTGTTATTTCGCGATTTTTTAACTAAATTTGCCTCTGTGCGATTTTTTGACGAAAATTACGCGTCCCGTGGGACGCGTAAGCTCCATTTTCTTGCGTCACGTCGCCGATTTCCTGCGTATTTTACGCGCTATAGCGCGTCTGCGGCATCCCTGGCGGATTATAGAACAGATTGGCGCAATTATTTGGCGAAATATCTTTACTTTGCTATTCATTTCTCTATTTCAAAGAAAAGGTAATTTTTGATGGTGAATATTTTTTACGATTGGTGTTTGTAAATACGAGGTTTCTACGTCGCAATCGGGAAACAAAAGAGGCAGCTTTAATGTCCAATCAGAAATAAGAGAATTGTAACAAAGAAACTTGATTTTTTTTTTTTTTTCAGCTGCCATATTTGGCAGATTATGAATGTTTCAGGGGTGATTCTGGGTGAATTTTTTTTTTTTTCGGGAATGCACATCGCATTTTCGGAAATCGGCGGCGCGGGGGGAGACGGGATTCCGCGAATTACCCCCCCCCTCCCGGTTTTTCCGCGATCTTTTAACGAAATCGGCGTTATATCTGCAATCTTTAGACTCGAAGTTTTCCCACGGTCTTCAGACAAAATCAGCGTTTTATCTGCGATATTTGGTGAAATTGTCGTTTTTCCCGTGATCCGCACAGGAAATTCGCGTTTTTCAGGATCTTTTGACAAAGTTCGTTGACAAAAACATCTACCAAATCGTCGTTTTCCCACGAAATATTGACGAAACGCGTGCTTTTTCGGCGATCCTTTCATGAAATTTGCATTTCTCCGCGATTGTTTTTTCTGCGCGCTAAACCATACAAGTTGGCAGTATGCGGAACTGATAACCCAATTTCAAATTTTCGGAAGAGGATGCCTTAAATTTTTGGAAATTTCGGACGAGAATCACTCCTGGAATGTTTGACGATTTTTTAAAAACATTTTACGGATCGCGTTAATATTAAGTTCACGTTAAAAAATAAGGACTTTCAATAAAAAATAAGGACTTTAAGGATCCTTATTAAGGACTATCGAAATATAAGGAGTTTATAAGGACTTTTAAGGTCCGTGCGAACCCTGACAAAAGACCTTAGGAAAAATGAGATTTTCGACAAAAGACTGTGCAAAAATGCAAATTTCATCTAAAGACGTTGCAAAAAATGTGAATTTCGTCTATAGACTGTGCAAAAAAACAAGAATTTCATCCATGAATCGCATAAAAAATGCAAAATTTGTCCATGAATTACATAAAAAACGTGAATTTCATCCCTGAATTGTGTAAAAAAACACAAATTTTGTCTTTGTCAAAATAACATAGCTCGTAATTTTATTAAACATTAATTTAATTTGTGGAAAATTTTTGACGAAATACTATGCGCAGAAAACTTTTGGCTTTATACAAGTCTGCAGATGGTGAAACATTTTTTTGCAATCTTTCTTGGCAAAATTTACATATATTTCACAATCTTTTAATGAAAATTAGCTTTAATGGAATCCTTTGTCAAAATTTATGTTCTTTATGCAATTTTTTGTTGAAATTTCCATTTATTTAGTGATTTCTTGACAAATATTATGTTATGTTCATTTCACAATCCTTTGCTAAAACTTTCATTCATTTTGTGATTTTTTTTTTTTTTATGAATATTGAATTTTTTATGCGATTTACCAAAATTTTTCACTTAGTGATTCTTTGAAGAGTATTACATTTTTAATGTGATTCTTTCCCAAAACTCATGTTTTTACTGCAGTAGAAAATGTCTGAAAGTCATGGCCAATTTTTTTAATTGATTTTATTAGCATAGGCAAAAACTGTCTATAAGAGATTACCTGTGACCACAACTATGTTGCTGTGTTGCGATGTTTCTGCTACTGGAAACATAATATGAGCAGTAAGAAACAATGTTTTAATGCATATTTCATGAATATTAGAAAATGTTAATCATTTCTAAGATTAAAATAAAGATGAAATTTCCCAAAGACAGGATAACTGACACATGTATGAGTGCTTTGCGCCTATAAAAATAACAATCACTTGTTGCAGCAATCTAAAATATTAATGGATTTCGTCAAAGCTGCAATCATTAACGGATGTAAAAGTGATTTCTGCAAATAAAAACCTAAACATTATTTGATGCAATAAGCTCGTTGTGTAGCAATCTTATAACATGCATGAAAGTCTGCACCACAACTGGCGACCGATAATGCAGCACTTCCTCTTGCACTATTAAAAAAAAAAAATCAGCAATGCCATGATCACCAAAGAATCTAATTCTAATATCAATAAATATTAAAATGTACAATATATTAAATAAAACAAAAAAATAATAATAATCCTAGATATTTATGATCACTGTTCTTAATTACTCCTGTGGACTGATGCTTAAACATTTATGATACCAGTGGAAACTCCTATCTGTTGTTACATAAGTATATGCATTGCAACTTCGCACCATTTTTCAATGCTGTTTCTTATTTTTTATTATAGCACAGTTTAATGGCATAATTATTATTATGTTTAACAAAAGAGCTAACTTGATGATGTAACAAACGTGTTATAATAAAAATATACCTTTGGTTAGCCCTCTAGAATTGGTGCATTTATTGCCACTTCTCAAAATGCTGTCAAATTGGAAAGCAAGCATTTTTTTAATTCTGCTGTTTACCCAGTGTTATTATAAAGTTTATTTATGTAAGAAATTTTAAAAATGTTTGTTTTTTATAAAAGCTAACATGATATTCAGTCACTTTTTATAAATTTTATTTTTATTATTATTGAAATATAATATTTTATAGGAAATCGGCATCAGAACTGATTTATACTTTATAACATGTTAAAAATTTCATTGCATAGAAAACACATATATTCAAATTGCAAAAATGCATACAATATAATGATTAACAAATTGCATAGTATTAAAAATAAAATAATCTAACTGAAATAAACTTTATCACACACAAAACAGTCGTATAATGAAATATATAGAAGTTTATTAGCGTCTACTGATGTTAAATGTATAAAATAATAGACAACAAAACATCGAAAACATTTTAGTACCGAGCTTAATTTTTGGAAAACTAGAACATGCAATATGTCCACTAGATAGACACAACAAGGTAGGAAATTCGTATGCACGTTATGAAATGTAGGTAGAATTATCAGGATAAAAACTTTTCTGAAGAAAGTGACCGCAACTGTTAATTAAAAATAAAAGCATAATCAAATATGAAACAAATTGTCAACATCAATGTTACCAGAGGAGTTAGATGGTTCAGCTTCAGAATCTGCAGCTGGATTTGACTTTATTTTTTTCTTAGGACTCTCTGGACGACTGGCAAGAGCTTCATTATCCATTTTTACGAAAAGCAAAGTTCATTTAATTAATTACGCAAAATAATAAATGATGTTTATGAATTCAAAACAACATTAACTGGATCCGCATTCGCAATACCTTACAGTTAATTGTGCAGTTGTTCGAGAATTCTGGATAGGAAGCAAAAACGTATATATATTTTTTAATATGTCTTTCTTTTAAATAACATATTTAAATCATAGAAATAGCCGTAAATTTTCTTAATTTCCAAATTTTTAACATACTAGTTGCTAAAATATTTTATATTTTTTAAAGTAACTTTTTTTTAAGCAACTTTTGATCAGTAAATAAAAATTATATTTTAAAAAAATATTCTTTTTTTCCTTTTTTAATTTTTTGGATTTGCTTTAAATTAAACTAAATCAAATTTTTACTCATTTTTCAATTTCAAAACTATTAATTGAGTATTTAACTGCAACTGTTCGTAGTTATTCTCGGAAAATGTCGTAATTGTTTGTTTTTAAATCTGCGGGCGGGATGTTCGTATTTTGCAGTTTCGTGTTTTAACATTTTAAGTTATCATTTCTGTGTAAAATTTATTATTTATTAACGTTACTTGTTTATTTAGCTTTGAAAACGAACAGAAATGTCAAAGAAAAAGGGTGTTAGTGCTGAAGAAAAGAGAACACGAATGTTAGATATATTCTATGAAAAAAAAGAAGTGTTTCAGTTGAAAGAGTTAGAAAAAATTGCTCCTAAAGAAAAAGGAATTGTTGTGCAATCAGTGAAAGATGTTGTCCAATCATTAGTAGATGATGGACTGGTTGATTCAGAAAAAATTGGCACGAGTGTTTATTTTTGGGCATTTCCTAGTAAAGCTGCTAACAATCGAAAACGTAAAATTAGCGAACTGAATAGTAAAGTCAATGAAGCTAATAAAAAAGTTAAGAAACTAGAAGAGCAAGTTTCAGAGGCGCAGTCAGGACGAGAAGATTCTGATAACAGAAATAATATTTTAAAAGAACTTGCTGAAAATAAAAACACATTGATTGATTTGAAAAACAAAATTGAGAAGTATAAAGATTGTGATCCAGAAATTTTAAACATTATGAAAAAGCAAATTATAGCATACAAAGAAGCGGCAAATAGGTGGACTGACAATATCTTTTCAATTAAGTCATGGTGCAAAAATAAATTCTTTATTGAAGAAGCAGTTCTAAACAAACAGTTTGAAATACCTGAAGATCTTGATTACCTTGAATAAAGATAAAGTTAACTAATTCATATTATTTCAACTTATGTATGTTTCACATTGCTACTTCAGTAAAGATCTTAATTTTTCTCATGAAAACTTTCAAGTATGAATCTTTATGTGGGCGATATTGCAATTTTTTACAGGGAATTGTGTAACAGAATTCTGCATTGCATATTACTTAACTCGTATTTTCTTCACTGTAATAAATCTTGAGGCCTGTCTGCTAACTTATATAAAATCTTTAAATGCTTTATAAAATTTAATAATTTTTAATGTGCTTATATCATAGCTTATAGGATGCTTGCAGCATAAATGGCTTATGAGTAAAAGGTTTTTTGATACATTTATAATCACAAAAGTGATTTTGTAAGATTGTAAATAAATATAACATTTATGAATTGTTAAGAAACTGGAATTTTCTCTTATATTGTAGTGTTAATACTAGAAAGAAAAGGGCTGCTGGGCAGAAGTTTTTCAAAGAGAGAAAATATTCTAAAAGAGGGCTATATTTTTCTTGATAAGAGAACATTCAAAAAGGCAACACTATTCTAATAAAAAACACAATTGTTCCATGTTCACCAAAAATATTTTGTACTGATTTAGGAACAGATGTGTTAGTGTTCGGCACCATAAACTTGGCGATTTTTTTTGTGCCAAAAAGCTGTTTCGGAAAATGATCGCCAAACTGAAACTGCATGAGAAACCAGTTTTCAAATACAGCAATCACTTTCAAAACTTATGAAAAAATGCATTTTTGTAAATATAAAAAATGAACAATTTACACTATGTTGCGATGAAAATTGAAGGGAAATTATCTGCCATAATCAATGAAACAAATAAAAAAATCCAACAAAATTAACTAAAAAAATTCAGTACTTCTCTGTTATCCCGTCAACCAAAATATTATCGCCAAATTATGAGATTAAATGCCAATAATGGATGATCATGAATGTCAATACAATGACATTAAATACAATACATGTGTTTAAAAGTCATTAAATGATTTTTATTTCGACTTTTTATTTGTATTTTTATTAATATTCTACTAAGTACTTGTTTTTTTATTATTTAAAATAAAAATTACGTCAATATGTATAATTTGGCTATTAGTTGGGTCAGAGTTTCCCCCAGAGGGTTTCAGGGGGCGGTCCGCCCCTCCTGCCTTTTAGTTTAAAAAATAGTGCCCCTCTTGCCCGTGATCCAAAAACTAGCGCCCCTCTTGTCACTCATTCAAAAAAATAGTGCCCTTCTTGCCCCGCATTTGAAAAAACACAGCCTTTTAACAATAGTTAAACGATATCTTTTGAAGAAATTTGCCATTTTTTGTGGTCTTTTAACAAAAATAGCAATTTTTTGCGATCTTTTCACGAAATTTGTCGTTTTTTCGCGATATTTTAGCAAAATCGGCCGGGTTTTTTTTCGTTTTTTCATTTGTTTGACGAAATTCTTTATTTTTTCTCGATTCTTTGATCAAATTTCTGTTTTTGCACGATTTTTTAACTTCTAGATTCAATTCTATAAAAGTGCCCTTAAAAATCAAAAAGTGCCCTTTTCAGAACAGTAGCACCCTGCCCCTTTTTAAACCTGGGGGAAACTGAGTTTGGTGATTTGGCGAAATTGGTCGACAGGATAACAAACCAGCTAAAATCCTCGGTGTTGGAGAAGGTAAGAGCTACTACATTGAATGGAAAAGAGACAAACTGAAAGCACCGTTGCGTATTTCAAAGTTTGAATTTCAATATCTTAACTGCGCAGAAGACAATAACGCAGCTCCGTAATCAAATCACATCACCGGCGCAAAGAGAAAAACTCCTTCTTGCCTCCACGAAAGTTGCTCCTAGGGTTGCCAAAAATTGGGTATTGGTGCAATATTTGTCAAGCTTACCAAAATTAGTAATTTATCGCCAAGCTTGGCGAGATTTTTTTCCTTATTAATTTTTGCCGAATGCTAACACATCTTAGCCCTGATTTGTTTAGAGTCTCCAAGAATTTGTGATATTTTTCCAGTACCAATTGAATTGTCATAAAGTGCATGGGAACAGTTTAAAGGACCCATTGAGTGTTGTGTCCTGGTAAAACATCTTAGAGTCGACACTATACAGCACACATGCATTATATATTAAGAGGTACTAAATTAATTATAGTTTTATTATTATTATTATTACGATTTACCATTCCAGGACTGTCCATGTCCATCCTTTCAGTAAACAGGGGGACACATTAATTTAATTCACACTCAATGAAGGGCATCCTTTTTCATATGACTGAAATCATGCAGCAATGTTATCGCTCAATATCAGTATATATGCATTTCTTAACCTGATGTAAATTGTATGCTTGTAATAGTTGCTGTTGTCCATTCAAACAATTGGTGAGCTGTCATTATTTGGTCAGTATAATGTACGTTGTAAGCTAATTCAGGCTGCTAATCTATCTTTTTACAGTTCCACTAATGCCATTAGACACTCCTTTTCCATGAGCTGTAGCAAAGAAATGCCATTCTGCTTGTATTCCAAATTCCAAAGATCCAAAGTCTTTTACATGACAATGCAGGTTCAAAAATTTTTTAGATTTTTATAATGAGGCATTACAAATACCCTGCATTACCAGAAAAATACATATATTTTTTAAGAAATTCATTGAATTTTTGGTCTAGAAATTTAATCAAATTTTTTTATACAAGGGGCTTCCAGCAAGTCAGTGAGTGAAACAGTGTGTAAAGCAGTTGTAGCTTCCCTTCTTATCAGTTGGAAGTTCTTTAGGTAAATTATCAGTGCCACGGGACTTTATTCAGCTACAAATCCATATTTTGAATATAGAACTCAGTAAAACATCTCATTATCATTTTAATTTCTATATGAAGTGTGTGTTATATTGTAAAGATGTATCATATTAATCCTTTAATTGTGTGTTCTAAAGTAATGGGCAATAATCTAGCTTATGAAATTTGATTTTGATTATTTTGGTATTGCATTGTTTAGACTAGCAATAGTCTAGCAGTTTTAGAAAATATCCTGCAAATCTCGCTGCTATCTTCAGATTTTATCAGCATCGTTGCACATTTAAGGAATACAATATTTTAGCGCTTTTTAAGTATTACTGACTGAGATAGCCAATTTCTACACTATATATTCTAGATGATGTAGTGACACAGGGGTGCAGAATATGTCCAATCCGTTAGGATCCAACTAGGATCAGGGGAAATTTTGCACAAAAATGTTCAATTGATTTTGATTTTAACAATGAATAACATAATTGCTAAAGACAGAAAAATCCATATGGGATCGTTACAAAATTAAACTCAGAATAATATATATACTCGTGAATATATTGAGGAGGGAAATAAATCTATACCTATGGTAAAACAATGTTACTTTTCCATTTTTCAGCATTAGATTTTATCAACCCTAGGATCAACAAAAATATGCAATAAAATTTGATGACATTTTTAATGAGGGAGGATAGTGGTAGTGGATGAAATACGACAAAAATGCACACAAATTGCGTCAAAAATGTATGATGTATGAACCATGCCAAATTAAGAAAATTTCTTCAAAGGATTACAGGAAAAAAACAATCAAAATGTCATTGGAAAAAAATGCAATTTTCATCAACGAATAACGAAAAAATTAGGGATGTAAATTTTCCGGAAAAATATAAGTAGCGGAAAAAAACTGGTTTTTTACCTTTTTTTTTTTTTTTTTTTTTCGGAAAAAAACGGAAAAATTAATTTTTCATGACTGTTTCGCCCAAATAAATTATATTTTCTTAGAGAATGTTAAATAATAAACATTTTTTCCCATTTATTTGTATTAAATGAAAATTATTTTCACTTTATATTACAAAATAAAAAGAAAGTAGCAAAGCCTGCTTTTAAAAGTTTAGTTTTTTTTTTTTTCCATAGCCTAAGAATTTTTAAAACACTATTGTTTGTTGTATCATATCTCTGTTGACATGATTTTTCAGTTACATGTTTAACTACCAATTGACTTAATGTAAGAACCAGAGCCAATATGTCTGCAGTTTGAAATGAAATAAATTATGCATATGCATTCCATTTACATAAGTATAGTTTTTAAGTAAATGAGACTAGTTTAAAGAAATTGTTACAGTTTTGCCATTATTATCAATATCAGTATTAAAAAAATTCCATTGTTTGTTTAAAAAAATGTATATTTTTACATTATTATTACACTTTATTCTTACAATTATAATTTTATTTCCTTTAAAAGATATGTTTAGTTTTGGTATAGCTTTCTAATCTCAATTCAAAGTTTTGATTTAGTTTTATAATCTAAATTCAAACAAAATTAAGTTTTAGTTTTGTTTACTCAGGTCTGCAACTAAAAAATAGCATAGGATTTATTGACTGTTAGATTTTTACTCACTGAAACCAGAAAAATATTTCTTTTAAGTTTAATTAAACATAATTTTTTTCTTTTTATCCTGAAATCTGGTGTTCTATTCTTGAGTTAGAAACCATATTCAATAATGTTTCCATATGGTAATTTCATGTTTCTAAGAATGGAACTCAAAAGTTTTGAAAACAGAAAACACTACAGGGTCATTCCACATGAATTCAACCAATGGGTGTTGCATCATAGTCACAGATTTTTTTTTAATTTTATCATAGATAGACATAGTAGTGAAACCCTCAGATCTGAAATTTAAAAGTAATTTTCACAATATTGGTTGAGATATAGCCATTTGAAAACTGACCATTTTTACGAAATGGCGGCCATCTTGGAATTGTATCACTGTCTAAATATTGCCATAACTTGACAACTAATGGCTCAAATGTTATATATCTGGTACCAATTTGAAGCTATTTGTACAAAGAATGAATATTTCACATCAAAACAATAATAAATTTTCATTTTTTTACTTTTTATTATGTGCAAAGTGAAAATTTCACCCCAAAAAAGGGCAGATTGTAATGGCTCATAAAAAAAATGAATCATCATGAATTTTTCTGAAACTTGGTAAAAACATTGCTCCATCTGTGTGCTTTAACTAAAAAAAAAATTGGAAAGGTAAAATTTGTTGTTTTAAAATAAATGGTTTTTTACACATAAGGTGTCATTAACCAAATAATGATCTTTTTAAAATCTGTAAGCATTTCTGATTAAAAAAATAATGGTTAAAATAAAATTTTCTAACATCTAAATTAATGTAAAAGTATATTCAAAACCTCATTTGTACTAATTTTGTAGGAATCTGCCCCCCCAGCCCCCCTCCCCCCCAAAAAAAAATTAGACAATTGAAAAATTTTTACACTGAAAAAGATAAGAAAATAATTAAGGAATATAATGTATAATTATAAAATACCTATAAATGCAGTGCATATATATATATGATAATTTACTTCACATATAGGGGCAAGTGGGGTGGAACGGGACAGTAGGTTTTTCTCTTTATGTATCATTCTAAATATTTCATCAATCACATATTAGATGAAGTAATGGTACCCCAATCTTCAATTGAAAAAAGTAGCTAATTTACATAAGCTTGCAATTAAAGAAAAAGATTATTTCAAAAATGAAAAGTAAATTTAGTTCATATACTTTTTATGCTTTCTGTATAATGATTTGATTATGCATAGATGTAACAGTTTCTCTATATATGGAACATTATACTGTAAAATTAGAGAGGTAAAATTTGTTGTTTTAAAAATGGTTTTCTACATATAAGATGTCATTGACCGAAAAAATGATTATTTTAAAATCTGTAAGTATTCTTAATTTAAGAAATATTGGTTAAAATGAAATTTTCTAGGATCTAAATTAAAGTATTGTGTTTATATTATATAATTCAATAAAGAAATATCAATTTGCAGTTATTTACACTAAATATTCATTTTTACAGTACTTTTTATTTCATTTCATTCAAAATATGATAATATAATTCTCAAAACATATTTACATAAATATTTTAAATACCTTACTATGGAATGGATGAAAAAAAAAAAAAAAAAAAAAAAAAGGCACATAATATTTTCTCCAGAAATGTTGGAGAAATACTAGCTGTAAATTACAGAGTTAAATTATTCAATTGTGTAATTTAAATAAAATAAATATATATAAATGAGTTAATTGAGTTGACATTTGTTATTTTTTGTTCACATTGAGTTAAAATTTATATGAACAAAAATCTAGATATGATGAGACAAAAAAATAAATAACAATAATATAATACAAATCCAGGGCAATCTTTAAATTGCATCATCTTATATAGAACATGATGCAATATTACATCAGCTTATAGAAACATAATAAAATTTTTACATCATGTTTTGAATTCAAAATTTAAAATTTTGAATTCATGTTTTGATTCTTGAAATAATCTTTTTCTTTATATAATTGCAAGCTTGTGTAAATTAGCTACTTTTTTCAATTGAAGATTGGGGTACCATTACTTCATCTAATATGTGATTGATGAAATATTTAGAATGATATATAAAGAGAAAAACCTACTGTCCCATTCTACCCCACTCGCCCCCATATGTGAAGTAAATCACCATATGTATGCATTGCATTTATACGTATTTTATAATTATACATTATATTCCTTAATTATTTTCTTATCTTTTTCAGTGTAAAATTTTTTGAATTGTATAATTTTTTTTGGGGGGGGGGGGAGGGAGGGGGGCTGGGGGGCAGATTCCTACAAAAATAGTACAAATGAGGTTTTGAATATACTTTTACATTAATTTGGATGTTAGAAAATTTTATTTTAACCATTATTTTTTGAATAAGGAATGCTTACAGATTCTAAAAAGATCATTATTTGGTTAATGACACCTTATGTGTAAAAAACCATTTATTTTAAAACAACAAATTTTACCTTTCCAATTTTTTTTTTATTTAAAGCACACAGATGGAGCAATGTTTTTACCAAGTTTCAGAAAAATTCATGATGATTCATTTTTTTTATGAGCCATTACAATCTGCCCTTTTTTCGGGTGAAATTTTCACTTTGCACATAATAAAAAGTAAAAAAATGAAAATTTATTATTGTTTTGATGTGAAATATTCATTCTTTGTACAAATAGCTTCAAATTGGTACCAGATATATAACATTTGAGCCATTAGTTGTCAAGTTATGGCCATATTTAGACAGTGACACAATTCCAAGATGGCCGCCATTTCGTAAAAATGGCCAGTTTTCAAATGGCCATATCTAAGCCAATATTGTGAAAATTGCTTTTAAATTTCAGATTTGAGGGTTTCAGTACTATGTCTGTCTATGATAAGAATTTTAAAAAAATCTGTGACTATGATGCAACAAGTTTTCCTTAAATTGGTTGATTTCACGTGGAATGACCCTACAAATAGAAAATGCTCACTATCTGAAGAATTAACAAAAGCAGTTACATACAGAGATAAACTTCTAGTGTGCTTTAAAAAACTACAAAAATTCAAAGTTTAATCAAGAGGGAATGTATAATTTGGAACATGGTTACTTGTAATAAAATATGGGTTTTTTTTTTCATTGCAGTTGTACTTTCTAATGCAAACTGTCCATGTTTTTGCAACATTACTGTGTATTATGGAGGTAAAATGGAGGTCAATTTTAGATTCAATACCTTGAAAAAACATTCAATTAATCAGCTATAATGAAATCTTGAAAAATGCAGCATAGTAGTGCCACCTATAGGGCAATTTACACCAAAAACTAAACAACATTAATAAATATCAGGAACTGTCTGAATCTGTAGTTTGATTTAAAAAAAAATCATCCTTTAGTCTTTGAGATAGAGCTATTGCGATAATCATGAATAATGCAGCATAGCAGCGTCATTTGTTGAGCGATTTACACCAAAAAGTAATGTGCACAAAGTTATATCAAAGATTAATTTAATCTGAAGTTTTATGGAAATACATACATTAGAGAGATACATACATTCTTGAGATAGAACTATTGTGGAAATTATGAATAATGCAGCATAGCAGCACCATCAGTTGGGCGATATACACTAATAACTAAACATCTCGAGTTTATATCAAGGTGTAACTGAATCTAAAGTTTTGTGAAATTATGTGCATCAGTTCTTGAGATCAAGTGCCCATAAAATTTTTGTCCCCTACAGACTCACACAGAAACAGATATTTTCCAAAAACTATCAAATCGTGTTCAGGACCTTCTAAAATGTTTAAATAGACCAAAAACTGGAAGTCAAAATTATCACGAATTCAATATTTACTTCTTGAAAAGATAGAAAAAAGTAATAAATGCATGCTTCAGATTTTATATTAAATTTTTAATTTTACCATTTCTATTAATCAGCATATTATTGAAATAATTTTACCCATGAATTAATTTTTAAAAAGAGAAGTTTAATTTAATTATACATGTAGATTTTTTTCATGTAATCCTGTTTTGTGAAATTGTGAGTTTCTTGTATGTATACTTATACAAAATATATTCAGAATTTGTGAATAAGAAATTATTACTATTTTTAGAGTCCTATTTAGACATTTTTAATAAGGTTATTTATGCTTGTATATAACTTGATAAGATTCAGCTGCTATATGGTTTGAAATTTTTTCTTTCTTCAATCACTGCATTTGCAAAAGATTCAATTTGTAGATTAAACTTTTTTCTGAAATGTCTATTTTCAAGAGAAATTTTGCGAAAGGTCTTGTGTTTCAAACAAGAAAAAAATGTGAAGGATCCTTTCAAGCAGGGTTGGGTTTCTGACGTCAGAAACTGGTTTTTGACATGACAAGTGTCAAAAACTGGTTTAAACCGTCAAAAACTGGTTTAAACCGTCAAAAACTGGCTTAAACTGTCAAAAATGTGTAATGCGTTTTACACATTTTAAGAACAAGAGAGAAACATTGAGTAATTTTTTATTTAAAATTAATTATACTGTAATCTAATAATTACAAAAAAATTAAATTACTTTAATTGTGATAAAAAATTGTTTTTTAGAATGTTCAAACAGAAGAAAATGATTTTGTACAGTTAATAATCTGGATCAATTTTACCCCACAGCATCCGATAGCACTTAACCAGTTTAGCACATTTATTTGCACCCAAATGGTTTATGAGTTTAGAGTGTATGAAGCCAAAATACTCTCTTAATTGGTGCTGAGCTAGCAGGGCTTGATAGCAGAAGCATTGTTAGTTGAGCAAGTTTGGAGGCAGATTAAATTTTCAGATTTATGACTTTTTTTTTTTTTTACGGAAATGATAATATATAATAGAGTAAAAGTGAATTTTTAATATTACATCTAATATTGTATTTGTGACAGATGTTTAATGTGAAATTTTACAGATCAGTGTAGTATTTGAGGTTTTTGACAAGAGGTTTTAGCCATGACGGTTTAAACCACGGTTTTAACCGGATAAAACCGCACACTGTCAAAAACTTGCCAACCCTGCTTTCAAGTCTTCTCAAACAAATTTCTGCTCAGAGATCAGATTACCAGGCACGTAGCCAGGGAGGGGGCTAAGGGGGCTGAAGCCTTTCCCGAAAGTTTGAAAAGTTTTTGAAAAATTATCTCCATGATAATTTTTTTTATTTTATTTAATTTTTATTTAATTTTTTTTTTTTTTTATCTTCCATTACGTTAAAACCACGTACATTTTTCCTTCTAAAAATTTCAATTTATTCAATTACACTTATGGTAATCCCTCTTTTAATCGGTTTTCCAGATATATTCTTTCTTATTCGTATCTACTACTAAAAATATGAGTACATTTTAAAAATTCAATATTAACTTTCTTTATGTACAGTAACATTCCATTTAGTGTAATTCCATATTATTAAATTAACTAAGAAAAAGTATATATAATACACATACTGTAGGAAGCAAATTTTAAACATATACGTGCATCTTCCTTAATTTTCTTTATCTGCACGTCTATAATGAAAACTTAGCATGGTTAAGTTCTATTCTCAGCTGTACATCTCAACAAGTGCAAAACGTTTTTACACATTTACTAAATTGATTTTTTAACGGAAAGATCTAAAATTGGAAGGCCTGACTAGGGAAGCAATTTGGAATCGAGCTGTATTTTACATTTTGTGATCGATAAATTATCTATTGAGTTATAAGCGATTTCAATCACACGACAAAGATGTTTCTCAACCCTGTTTGAATTGTTATTCTTCTTTCTTGTGGAAATTTCATCAAAAGGTTCATTTTGGCACTATTTTCTAAAAAATCTATTGCTTTTGCAAAAAAATAAAAAATAAAATAAATAAATAAATAAAAATAAATAAAAGAGAAATGTGATTGTTTCTAAATAACAAAACTTGCTAGTTTAATGTATTTCCAAACAAAAATAAAACTTATGTCATAATGTTACTTTTTTTTAATTTAGAACAGCCTACATGATAAAAATGTTTTGTAGAGAAAGGAGCCCAAAACTTTAATGGCCGCTAGCCTTCTATAATTTCAAATCATATGAAACTAGTCGGATATGGCAATTTCAAAAATTTCTTTTATCTCATACGCCTTAATATTGTCGAAACATAGCAGCGTTACCGGTTAAATAATTTACACAAAATCTAATCTGCAACTACTTATTTCAAGCTCTAACTGAATTTGAAATTTGATAAAAATTCGTGTTTTAGAAATTGAGATAGAATTATCACAGAAATCGTAAAAAAACTTGAAAGAGGCGCCACCTGTTGAACCATTCACTCTAAAAACTAATGAATACTAATTTATATCAGGGTGTAACTGAATTTGAAGCTTGATAAAAAATAAAAACGTCATTAGTTCCTGAGATTAAGCTATTGCGATAATCATGAATAATGCCGCATAGCAGCGCCACCTGCTGAGCGATTTACTCCAAAAACTGAAGATTACTCATTTATATCAGGGAGTAACTGAATCTGAAGTTTGATGCGAATTCGGCATTAGATCCTGAGATAGAGCTATTGCGATAATCATGAATAATGCCACATAGCAGCGCTACCTGTTGAGAGATTTACTCAGAAAACTACTGAAAAATAACTTATATCAGGGACTATCTGAATCTGAAGTTTGATGAAAATTCGTGCATTAGTTCTTGAGACAGAGCTATTGCGATAATCATGAATAATATCACATAACAGCAGTATCTGTTGTGCGATTTACACCAAAACGTAATCAGAAATCTATATTATATCCAAGGTCCACAAAGGTCAAATTTCCATATTATATCAAGGTCTAAAATTTTATGAAAATCTGTCCATAAGTTCTTCAGATATAGCTATTGTGAAAATCGTGAAAAAGCAGCATTGCAGCGTTACCTGTTAGGCGATATACTTTAAAAAGTAATCAGCGCCAGTTTATATCAAGGTCTAATTGAATCTAAAGTTTTGTAAAATTGTGTGCATTAGATAATGAGATAGAGTACCTACAAAATAATGTCCCATACAGACAGGCACACTCACAGACAGACATTTTGTAAAAACATGTTTTTTTGGAATCTCTGACCCCTAAAACGCGTAAATCCGTCAAAAACCAGAATTTGAAAATTTTGATGAATCCAATACTCTCTTCTTGTACAGATAGAAGAAAGTAAAAGTATAAATTTAAAGAAAGCATTTTTGCTTTTTTCTATCTTTGCAAGAAAAAAGTATTGCATTCGTGAAAATTTTCGAATCCGGTTTTCAACGGATTGACACGTTTTAGGGGTCAGAGATTCCAAAAAACATGTTTTTGCAATATGTCTGTCTGTAAGTCTGTCTGTTTGTCTGTATTTGACAAAAAATTTGTGGGTGCTCTGTCGCATTAACTAATGCACGGAATTTCACAAAACTTTACATTCTGTCAAACCTTGATATAAACTGGATCTGATTAGTTTTTGGTGTATATCGCTCATCAGGTGGCGCTGCTTTTTCATAATTGCTAAAATAGCCATATCTCAAGAACTGGTGAATGGATTTTCATAAAACTTTAGATTTGTTAGCATTTGATATAACATGGTGCTGATTACGTTTTGGTGTAAATCGCTCAACAGATGGCGCTACCATGGCATTTTATTCGAGATTATTGCAATAGCTCTATTTTAAGAACTAGTGCACGGAACGTTACAAAACTTTAGATTATGTGAGACCTTGATATAAACTAGATCTGATTGCGTTTTTGGTGCCAGTCGCTCAATAGATGGTGCTGCCATGGTGCATTATTCGTGATTATTGCAATAATTTCAAGAGCTAATGCACGAAATTTTCTAAAACTTAAGGGTGTTCTTAAATCAAAAAGGGCAACTTTGTGACACATGCATTAATTTATTTTTGTTCGGAAATACATGAAAATAGCAGGTATTGTTATTCAGAAACTGTCTAATTGCACTCATTCTTTTGTTTTTTAAAAAAACACAATAGATTTTTCATAACAAGCCTGCAAAGTTGACACTTTTGAGCATATTTCCCGGAGAAAGCAGAAAAACCGGTCGAAAAGGAGGAGAAAAACAGGTGATTGCGTCATCGAAATAGCTTATAACTGGATAAGTAATTTAATTATCATAAGATGGAAAAATAAGTTCAATTCGAAATCGCTTTCATAGTCAGGCATTAAAATTTTATAACTTTCTGTTAAAAAATGAATTTGTAAATGTGACAAAACGTTTTTCACTTGTTGAGCGGATCAGTTGAGAACACTCTTAAGATTCAGTTTGTCCTTATAGATTAGTGTCCTCCCTATATAGATTAGTGTTGTTTAGTTTTTGGTGTAAGTCATCCTACAGATGGCACTGATATGCTGCATTTTTTTACGATTTTGCAATAAATGTATCTCAAGAACTAATGCATGGATTTTCATCAAACTTCAGATTCAATTATAAGTTGGCATAGCTTGTTGCTGATGCTGACTAGATTTTGCATCTAGTCAGCATCAGCACCAGCGCCACCTAACCAGTGGCACTGCTATGCTGCATTTTTCAGGGAGAATTAACATGCTTAAGATAGAAGAAAGTTTTGGGATTACCACATTTGATTAGTTGATAATGGTGTTATAACTGTAAAACGATTTTTATTTTTAAAAAAGGAAGGGGGAAAAAAAAGATATATATTAGTATGATTTTTTTAAATGTATTGGTGAAAGAAAAATGATAGGGTATCCAGAAACCTTTGAAAGCGCCACGACCGCATCTCTTAGTCTCTTCATTGAACAATGCATCATATGCATTAAGTAGATGATTTGTCTGGAAAAATTTCTTTGTGTTTTTCAGAACAATCAACGTTAGGAAAGGAGACCTCTATTACAAGAAATTTTCAGCAGTTTTTCACAGTGCCCATCGAAAGTGTTTTCCAATCCATCAGCGCATGCGCTGGGATAAAATTTACCCAATTACATTGTGCAGCTAACCTATAGATGTAGGCGCTTGTGCTGAACCGGTTTGGAAACCGGAAACAGGTCAGAAATTGAAAAAAAATAAAATAAAATAAATATGAAATAACTATTTAAGACATGGCCTTCAAGTATTTTGTACAGGATTAGATTATATTCAGGTTAATAATATTTATTTATTAATATTTAGGTTGGGCCTACTTTATTTTTAAATTTTCTCTTTAAGTTATAGAAATTACTGCTGTAAGACTAGAAAAATTACAAGATTGAGCCCCTCCCGAAGAGAAATTCTGGCTATGGGCCTGCAGATTACCCACATTAAAGTTTTCATGTGGGACACTCAACATAAAAATAAATAAAATAAAAAGTATGAGAATGTAGCTATTACAAAATTTTTACTATATTATTTCATAAATGAAATTTCAATTTTTCCAGTTCGAAAAAATTAAAAAATAAGCCTTCAGAAAAAAAACGGTTTTTTTCCCAATTTTTCCGGGTTTTTTCTGAGCATTCCCATCTCTAGCACTGAGTAGGGATTTCGGCCGACAGCTGAACTGAATGTTCAGCAAGCCGAACAGTAATTGTTGGGCCAAATATCGAATATTCAGCTTTCCAAATACTTTTTATATTTCAAAGTTTAAAGATATTGAAATGTTACTTTTACTTTTTAAAACAATTTTTCATAATAAGAGAAACTTATATTTTGATAAACAAGAGCTTTTTATAAGAACATTTAGTATTTGAAAAAAATGTGCTTTTTTATATTTAAGAAGCGCAATTATGAGATTTTTTTTAATTAATAAAATTTTAAATTCCATGATTTCTTCTATGAATTGAAAGAAACATTATAAAATCAGAGAAATAATGAAAAAATGGTTAAAGAAAAATTGTGCAGTCTCATAATTGTTCTTTTTAAATAACTCAAGGCAGATTTTTTTCAATATAAATACTTTCAACTTAATTCTGAATAAAGGAATGTCTAACTCATAGTTCTTTTTTTATGAATGGTGGCATTATCCATCCTTCTCATTATATCATATTTTACAGAAATCAAAGCATGTGATTTGTGAAAATATAGTTATGATATCTTATTTATCGTTAATGCAGTGAGGTAATGTAGTAATAGAGTGAGATGAAATACAATGTACTTATGATTCAATAAGTTGATTATGATTATGGTTTCGTGAACAAAGATTGTCTGCCTTGATAGCTATTACTAATCTCAAAATTTAATTTTTTTTTTCTTATTTAAGAACTTTTATTTGGGAAAAGCAAGAAACAGATTATTTACTAAATAAAATTTAGGAACTTGCATCTGCACTCACATCATTTATTCCTAAGAAGAATCCTAATAAATCACCATTTTAATCCTTCTCATGGTTAATTTTCTTAAGTTAAACTTTATAAACATCAAATAAATAATGTAAAACCATCCTGTTTTATTTAAATATGATTTTCTTTCTAATTATTTTAAATATATTTATAAATTAACAGTTAAAAGTAGAAATTTTGAAAAGTTTTTAAAAATGTGTTTTAAAATGCTTTACTAAGTATAGGATTCGGCCGAATACTTTGATATTCGGCCAAACTGGATGTTTGGCACACTGAATAGTTTGATATTCGGTAACATGGTTGAATACCGAATAGGTACCGAATATTCAGTGCATCCCTAGAAAAAATGCAATTTTTATCTAAGAATCACAGAAAAAATTTGATTTCCGTCAAAGAATTGCAAGGGAAAATGTAGTTTCCATCAAATGATTGAGACAAACATGACATTTCTGTCAAAGGATTGCAGCAAAAAAATGTCATTTCCTTCAAAGATCATGATTTTTGAGAAGAATTATGAAAAAGATACAGTTTTCTCAGATGGATTATGAAAAAAAAATACAAATTTCTTCAAAAGATCATATAAAATACACAATTTTAATCAAAAAATCATGTAAAATGTGCAAATTTCATCAAAAGATCATTGAAAAAATGTGAGTTTTGTCAAAGAACCACGAAAAAGATATGCATTCTGTCAAAGAAATGTGAAAAAACCCGAATATTGACAAACAATCAGGAAAAAATGTGATTTTTGTCAAATGATCGGGGAAAATATGAGAGTTTCGTCAAGAAAAACGTGAATTTTGTCAAAGGATAGTGTGGAATATGCTAATTTCATCAAAATGGCGCAAAAACAAAAAGAATACAAATTTCATCAAAAGTCTGTTAGGCTGTAAAATTTCAGCTTTATCTTTGCTGTACCTGTACTATGTCTGTATAACATTTTCGTAAAAGTTTGGGGAAATTTAATATGGGTTAGGAGAAAAAACATTTTCTGTACCCCTTAGTGATGTGGCACCAATAACTTACCCAAAGAACTTCTAATTCGAAAGAAAGGAAGCTACTACTGCTTTACAACATGAACTGTTTTGCTTGTTGACTTGCAGAAACCCCTCCCCTTTTTAATGCAAGATATTTTATTTTGCAAATTTTAAACCTTATATTTCATTTTTTTCAAAAATCTTTATCAACAATGTTTTTATACTTCTGTTACGATTGGTACCTCCAATGCTCCCCAACACCTTTGTTCAATGCCCACAAATCGAAATTTGTGTGTAACAGAAAAATGTGCTTTTCTGAAAAACTATGCGACCTAGAGTAACCACTATAGTTTTCCTGCAAAGTTTAAAGTAACATCTATAACCTCTAAATTTTTTCGTAATTTTATTTTCAGTATATTCAGAATTAGATAGGGGAGGACATATTTTTATACTATATTTTCGACGATATCACTGAAAATATAATATCTAAAATTTAAAGAGCATTTTTAGCATCAAAATTTCATGTAGTTAATTACTTAAATTTTGAAAAATCATCATTTTTTGGCTTGCTTACAGGTTTTTAATTTTGAATTTCTCAAGTTCTATCAAATGTAGAAAAGTTTATGAGCACTCATTTCAAAGAGGAGTTTATAAGGTTTAATTTGATATGCAATTCGACTATGTATAGTTAAAATAAATAAAATTTTAAATTTGAAAAATTTTTAGATATTTTTAAAAATTTTGAAAAAACTGTATGTTTGTTGTAATATTATAAGCTTAAAATTCTGAAATTTTTAGAGTGGGATCTCAATGGGATCAGGAGTTATTAAATGGATCAGGAGTTATTAAATAAAAGCAAAAATTACCATTAAAATAGCAATTTAATTCTGTCTGTTTTGCTATTTATTTAAAATTTGTATGGTAATTTTCAGCTTTTATTTAATAACTCCTGATCCCATTGAGATCCCACTCTAAAAATTTCAGAATTTAAAGCTTATAATATTACAACAAACAATTTTTTTTTTCAAAATTTTTAAAAATGACTATTTAAAAATTTTTTAAATTTTATTTATTTTGACTATACATAGTCAACTTGCATATCAAATTAAACCTATTAAACTCCTCTTTGAAATGCGTGGTCATAAAATTTTCTATGTTTGATAGAACATGAGAAATTTAAAATTGAAAATAGTTATGCAAGTCAAAAAATGATGTTTTTTAAAAATTTAAATAATTAATTGTATAAAAATTTAAAGCGATAAACAAAAAATAAAAATATGCTCTAATTTATATCATCATAGAGAATGATCCCTGGCAGTTTCATTGAAATCAGAAATGGTCAGGTTGAATATTGAATTTTTTTGGTTGATTTGACATGGAATGATCCAGATCTCTATACATTTTCAAAAACTAATTTTGTAGATTTTTTTTTTTTTTTTTTGTACAGTGTACAGGTAAAGTTGTAGCAAGATTTCTGCAAATTTACATTTGTAAAATTACACATTTTCTTTTTTTACAATGTAAACATTTCCAGGTATTTTGTTCGCAAGGGACGTTACAATATCATGACAATCACTCCCTACACAAAGTCTAATAAAAAAGATTTCGACTTATTTTCTAGTCTGACATAACATTTGTTTCTATTTTCTTTACTAAAATTCATTTGATCATTCATCCCCTTGCATGTTAAATTAATAGTGTGTGTTATATATGGGATACAAAAAATCGCCATTTTTCATTCTAAAATACTGGATGCGCGTCATACACTAGTAAATACGGTATTTCTTATTATTACCAAATTTAACAATCATAATTACACTTTATAAACAATAGCTACAAATTACAAAAGTATGCATAATTAAATTTTCAAAATATGTTTTGTGTTTTTAATATGTTTTCGTAGCTTTTGAAAATCTCTCTGATGTGGAAATCAGATTGGTTTTAAAGAAAGAATTTTTTATAATGCAATTTTATTTCTAAAATGTCTAATAACAGGAAATTTTAAAAAGGGTGCCCCAGGAAAATCTTCAAAGGGCCCATGTGCGCCACATTGGATAGCTCTGTCCTATTCAAACAGTAAACATGACGCAATTACAGATTATAGTTGCTGATTTTGATAACTTCATTGAATCATCTGTAATCAGGTAATCTTTTTAAGACAGGATACATTATCATGAATTTAGAAGCTGCTAAGTCTGATTAGTGATAGGTGAGCATAGTTTGCAGGGTCAGAGACTCCTGGTAATAGATAAAATGCAAAGTATAGTTATTGTAAAATATTTTTAGGTATCTTGTTCAGGAATATCCGTATAAATATGGGCTTAGTTTGGCTTGTTCATGTAAAAGTTTTTAATATAGGAAGTTGAAGAAAATTTTATAATCATTTTTTAAAACTGTGGTGTCATAGTTGAAATTAAAAAAAAAAAAAATCATTAAAACTTTATGAATGCAACAAATCTATCTAAAATGTGTAAAAGTCAATGTCAGTATTGTTTTGCAAAAATATGAGTAGACTTTTTTTTTTTTTTTAACTAAATAAATAATTAATGTTTACATTGCAAGTGCATAATCATGATAAGCCATAAATAACTACCAAATGCATTTTTTTTTTTTTCCTTATCACCTATATTAAAAGAAAAGATTGCTCGGTCTATCTATTGATGATGACTAACATCTGAGATCTGAAAATTTGTATGAAAATAAATAGATTCTGACACACCCGAGACTTTGCTTTTAATAACATGGTTAATTATCAAAAAAATATAAATCAATCTCCCCCCCCCCCCCCCAAAAAAAAAAAAAAAAAAAAAAAAAAAAAAAAAAACTTGGTGGACATGTGCTCATGCATGCCCAGAACATGTTTTTCACACTGAAAGAAAAAAAATATATATATACTGGATTTTTTTTCTTTCCACTTTGTTTATTGCTCATCTACTGTACCATTTAAAATTTGAAAAAATGGACAATATACTCTTAAAACTTTCGCACTTTTACATCTTGAAGGCAGCAATCAATTTGAAAAAACATAATTGTTAACCAGTAATGAGATTCAAATAATTTAAGAAATATCTGCTGCCTCAATGATTTTTGATGTATAAACATGAGGAAAATGAAACATCACGCATAGATTATGAAATACTTTCTGCTAGTATAAGAACATTGTTAAAAAACTTTTAATCTTTTGTTATAGTATAAATAAAATCTTGAAATGTTTCCCTATTAAAGACCATAATTTATTTAATAAAAATTCCATAATCATGAAACCCTGATCAAAGTTTATATCAGAACAATAACATAGTTGCCAAACTCCCAATTTTTTTAATACCAATATTTTTATGCAGAAATACTTATTTTATACAATTGCAGGATTATTGCAATTAAATAAAGTTAATATTTTTGTAAGAATTTACGAGTATTAAAAAAAATTGGGAAGTTGACAACCATGCAATTCAAATGTAAGAACTAACTTAAATCCATGATCTAAAGTTGTAATCATTTAGATATTTAAAACACTAACTGCAGGAAGAACTTCAGATATTTTTGAAGTTTCTAATTTTGCGAGAATACTATCTCACTGAATGTCAACCCTTCATATGTCTTTTCTTTGGTGATAAATTCTTATAATTTCTTGAAAGTTAATTTTGATAAATTGACTCTTGTATTCATCAATGTTGTCTTGTATAGTTAAACTTAAGTGACTCTAAAATTATACCCTTAGAAGAAGATATATCTGGAAATTTTACATCAATAATCAAATTAGTTCAATTTAAAAACATGCAACATTTTTTAAGAACCTCTCATTCAAGAACTGTAATAAATAATCTGAATAATAATTGCTGATGAATTAAGTTATTACACTAGTATACATTTTTGGAATGAAAACTGCAAAAATAAAGTTGAATAATTTAGAGTTCCTGTACTGAAAATAATATATTTGGCACAATTGCAACAAAATGGTGATTTTAATCTGCCATCCAAATGCCTCACATGGTAACCCAGCTATTATTGTTTATTTTTTAATAAATTGTGGTATTACTCTGTTATCCCGTCGACCTAAATACTACACGTAATAATGCACGTGTTTAAAACATCATTAAGTGATTTTTGTTTAGACTTTTTATTTGTATTTTTATTAATATTCTACTAATTATTTGTTTTTTTATTATTTAAAATAAAAATTATGTCAATATGTATAATTTGGCTATTAGTTTGGCGATTTGTAAAATTTGGTAAAATCGGTCGACGGGATAACAGAGTAGTACCTAAATTGTTTATTTACTTTTATTGTCATTTATAAAATGATATAAATTGTTTTGTTCTATAATTATTCACTAAACTTCTTTTATTTATTATTACTTCCTTTTTAAATTTATAGAAAATAATTTTAAAAAATATATATAATTATATCTAAAAACAAAGTTTTCACCAAACTGGTGTCAGAAAAAAATCATGCCTATGTGATGTGTATATGACATCTGTGCCATATATTTATGAAATTAAATATATTTACAATTTTGAAAAGTTATAAAAGGTAATCAAAAGGTAATATATTATTTCATATAGTTAGTACCTACGTAAAAGAATAAAGGATGTAGAAAAAAATTAATTTTACTTTTCGGTTAGCTGGACAGACCTAAACTGAAGGGATTAAAGTCATTTTCCAATTTTTCCCTAGTTCATTCAGAGTTCAACTCTTTGACCATGGGGCTAAAACTCTAAATTAGAATTGCAACCTTAATATTCAGCAAAAGTATTTAGAGCAGGTACTCATTTTTATTCAAAATTTTAAGCTCTACGACATTTGCATTGACAGTGTTTAGATAGAACCATGGTATTTTTAAAAAAATGTGTCTTCTTACTTATATATATATAATTGAAGATTAACATCTTAACAAAGATATTATGGTATTATTGATGAATTGAAATGACTATTATTTAGAAAAAAATACCAGCATTATGGAAAATTTTTTAGTTATTTTAAAGCAAATATGAATTAAAAAAATGGAATTAAAGGAACTTAGAACTATTTTCATGGAGATTTATGTAATAGTGCATTATTAAAAGAATTTTCATGGTGAAATAAATGTTCATATTTTACTTCATTACTTTTTAGTATAACTGCATATACATGCCACTTTTTCTGATAGGTGCCATCAGAATTTTCGACTGATCTTCCATAATTGAGTATCCCGCCAACTGGTGTATCGTATAAATTAGATTGTTTCATGATTTCATATATCAGTATTTTTCATGACTGAAGAGAATTCTTCTAGGTGAATCCTATTACAAAGAATGTTCAGACTACATATTAAGTGCTTATTTATAAATTTCTGATTTCCAATTAATCAGTCTTCACAAAGCACATTCTATGCATTAATTAATCTGGCCACAAATTCAGAAACATCAACGGTTATTTGTGAATTCTAATATATTTATGATTTTTGCTATTGAAATTTGCTTTTTCTCCACTTATGTGGAAAATTTTTTATTAATGATAAATTTGTTTCATCGTCGCCACGAATTATATCAATATTCTTGGTGAAATTTTTAAACTTTTAAACTAGTTTAAAAAAATGATTTTCCCGCACCCCCCCCCCTTTTTTTTATATTTTTCTTACATATTTGTAATTTTATGTTAGTATAAACCATGTCAGAAATTTGGAATTAAAGATTATTCTTGCAGATACCAGCAGTCCAGATACAACTTGCAGTCCAGCAAATAACACCCTGATTTCAAATTTAAATTTCTCAAAAACAAAGATTGATAGTAATATGCAGTAAACTGTTTTTTCACTAGGTAAGCTGTAAAAATCTTATACAGAAATTTCAAACAGTGAATATTTTGAAAAAATTGTGTTCTGATTGCATAGAATGCTTTGATTTGACATTTTTCTTGTTTTAGATTGCCTGCAGAGAAATATTTTTTCAGCTTACAGTGCAATATTTTAAAGATTTTTTGAAGTAAATTTTTAGAATTTCAAAAATTTAATTTAAAAAAACTATGAAATATGGCACTTTAAACCGAAAAACACATTCTCTGGCAGCCATCTAAAGCAAGAAAAATGTCAAATCAAAGCATTCTTTGCAATCAGAACACAATCTTTTCAAAATATTTACTATTCAAAACTTTTGTATAAGATTTTTACAGCTTACCTGATAAACAAACTGTTTACTGCATAATTCTATTGATCTTTGTTTTTGAGAAATTTTATTTGAAATGAGAGTGTTATTTGCTGAACACCCTGTATTTATGCAATAACATATTAATATTACTTGATTAAACCTTGCACATACTGAAATGAAGCTTATATCATCTGCTTATTAGTATGTATTATTTCTTTGTTCGTGATTATAGCAAAATCTTCAGTTTTCATTAGTTAGTTGTTCATAGAATTCCATGTGAGTCATCCATAATTGAACACCTTTCCAATTAACCTATTAAATACAACATTAAAAGCATATTTTTAGTTTGAAGCAAACCCTTCATGAGAATTCCTTACAGAAAATCATACCATCATCTACTACATACATAAAGCATAACTTTGCATCTCAATCAGAAGATTTATATAATTTTGATAAAAATACTATTTTTATGGAGTGTATAAAACATTTTTCTACATTGTTCAGTTATAGAGCTACAAGGAGATTTCAAAATTCTGTGAATCTGATTATTAAAGATTATCTTTTTTTAAACTTTTATGAATTAAAACAAGGTTTTTTTTTTTCATGATGTAATAAAAAAAAAGATTGCTGTGTTTTAATTGATGATGGAAGCTACAGTCTTACTGCTATTAAGTTTTAAGTGCCTTTTTTTCTGCTAGAATCAAAATATGAACGACTGTGGCACATTTGCGTTTTACGAAATATGACAGAACATACAGTAAGATGGCATTTAAACAACCAGATACACGCATTGTGTAAAGCTGAGAAGCCTGTAATTGAAAAATTAACAAATAAGACTGAATCACTAGAATATTATTTCAATACTATGTACAATCTGTGCAATAATTGTAATGTACTAAATTTCAGTACTGTAGTGACAAAAGAATATTCGGATTCCTACTGTCACAACGACATCATTTTCCTACTATGCCTTACTGCAGTGAATTAACTAAAATAGTTGGTGCATAACAACAAAAATTTTAAATTAGATTAATTTTAACACACTTATTCAATCGGATGAATAATTCATATCAGTTGTAATTTTCCAACTGGGCAAAAAATGTCCGAGTCACAAATCAAACCTGGGACCTCTTGGCTAAATCTGAAAATGTTCTGCCAACTGAGCTATGCTGGATGAATCTGGAAGATCTACTCATATAACTCAAATTTTGCCGAACACATTAGAAAATATGATACTGCAATAGCATTTATGTTATCTTTTGAATTTGGGAAATACATTACAGGTAAAAATCCATACTTCGTTAAAATATGTGATATTCACTGATTTCATTTGATTCAACATTTGTTTTGAAAAATAGGACCAGTATAGTGGGTGTAGCCTACTAGTCTTGCTATAAATCTATGCATATTTTCTAACACTCACCTACTACGAGGAGGAAAACATAACATATTCATTGTCAAACAAATAACCTTATCAAAAACATTGACAACACAAATGTTGTAGAGCTTAAAATTTGAGATAAAATGGACATAAGTATTTTTGTTCAAAATTAAGGTTGCAATTCTATTTTCAAAATTTTGCCTTAATCTCTCGTCAAGAGCTTGAAACCAGGAGAGACTAAGTTACTTTAACAACACCCCAAAACAGCTAGCTGTATCAAACTATTACCATTATAATTGTTTTAGAGCTTAATTTTGAAAAAAAATATGTACTGTATCTACATTAATATTTTTGTTTAAAATTAAGGTTGCACTTCAATTGCATTGTTAAAACAATTTTTAAAGAAATGTTTTTTCAACTATAAATATGTACATATTTCAGGGCTCCCAACACATTTTAGTCCTCAAAAAGGAGGAAAGGGGGCAATTTTTATTTAAAAAGAGGACTTTGGGGGACCATTTTTGCTTAAAAAGGGGACTTTGGGGGACCAGTTTTATTAAAAACGGAAATCAAATAAAGGATCATATGTGTGTAAAAATATAACACAAATTTTCCTAAATAAGAAAGTACATTTTTAAAATTACCCCAGAAAATATGGTAGATGGTAATCTTTATAAGATTTCATTAAACAATGTACACAATTTTATTTAAGAACATTTAAATTTCCTATTGAAAAAGTATATAAAGCATTCAATATTTCAGCATTCAGCTTGATAATTCTTGTTACAGGTAAAAAATAATAGTGATCAGTTAATAATAACAAGTAAGTAGGTAAGTATGATCACAGATCACTCAGAGGATTTTATTTAATATTCCTTTGAAAACATTCTAACTTTTAATTAATAAACCAAAATTGTTAATAATTAAATGTTAAAAATTAATAATTGTTTATAATTATTAAATCCTTACATAGATGGGGATGGAATAGGGCAGTGAGAATGTAGGTAGAGAGAGAGTGAAGAATAACATTATTCATAACCTGGCCTTTAAGATATTACATGACATATTGTAGATTAAATTTTGAGAATTTTTTTCAATAGCATCCCCTGGCGACAGAAAGGGATGAAAAGATGCTAATTGTTGAGCAGATTTTTTTCTTATTTTTTTTTAGAAATTTAATGGAGTAGTAACGAATGCAATTAAACATTAAAAAATCTGCTAGTGGTGAAAAAATGAGTTAAGATGATGGGGAATGGGTGCTTAGGCTAAAAGTTTTAAAAGGATGTGTGAAAAAAAATTAATTTTCTGATTCCCCACCTCACATGCACATGAAGAAATACCCCTAATTGTATGGGGTCAAAATAGACCCTAGCAAGATGTTGGGCTTGATAAGATGCCTCTTTCGGTCAATCCTTCAAATAAAATTGAATCGTGCTATAGTTTAATTAAAGGTTGAGTAAGAAAATTGCTTAAAATACTTAAGTTAGAGCCTGGAGAAATAAAAAAGAAACTTAGAAATTTAATCCCACTGCTTCCACACCACTTCTTAAAATTTTTTGCGTTATAAAAAATATCTGAGATTTTAAAATCGATTACTTAATTACTTTTCTTAATTTTTTTTTTTTTTTTTTTTTTTTTTTTTTTTTCTAAAATTAATATTTGGATTAGTGCTAACTAATCACTCATAAATAATAGGAGCCAATAAGTTCATTTTATATAGCTTATAATAACAAATCAGACATAAAATAATGATAATTAGTGGAGAAATGCTTAGTTTTAAATAACATGTCATACAAAAGCATTTCTTTTTCTTTTTAAAAAGCGATATTTGAATAAAGTAAAATCATTAAAAAGCACTAAACTTTAGTGCATTAAAAATAACTAAATATTTGAAATTTGCAGGTAACAAAATTTACTATAATGGGAAAAAATATTGTTTTTTTCATGGATAATAAAAAAATCAATTCAGAACAAAAAAAATTTCTAAATGTCATTAAAATTGAAATATCAGAGAGTAAAAAATTTACTATATCAGCCTTAACGTTTGATATTGTAAGTTTGCAAATGTAAGAAAATCGTCAAAAAATTGCAATGAAAATTACATTAAAAATTGTTAAAATTAAAAAATCATGGATCACAAAATTCATTATATTAGGATAAAAGTTTGAAATCAAATTCATTTTTAAAATGTGAAAAAAATCACTGCAGGAGTTGAAAGAATACTAAAAGTTGCATTAACACTAAATGTTGGAAAATAACAGGTGACAAAACTTTCTAGAATAAGATAAAATGCTGCAGTATGAATTCTTTCCTGAATGACAAAAAATCAATATGGAATGAAAAAAAATTCTGAAAATCACATTAAAATCTTTACACCTAAAAAACCATAGAGGCATGGGTGCAAGTTTGAAATTTTGCAGGACTGAAAATATTTTGAATCGCTCCCCCTCCCCCCCCCCCCCCCCCACCCCACATTTTTTTAATTTTTTTTATTCATGTTTTTTTCCATCAACCTTTGAAAAAATTCGCTTTTTTCCACAATCTTTTGACAGAAATCGCGTCTATTTAGCGATTCTTTGACAAAAATCGCGTCTCTATTGCGATCCTATGACCAAAAAAAACTCGTTTTTTGCGATCCTTTGACGAAAATTCGTGACTTTCAGCGATCCTTTTACAAAAATTCGCGACTTTTTCGCGATCTTTTGACAAAAATTCACAACTTTTTCGCGATCCTTAGACAAAAATTCGCGTCTTTTCCACGATCTTTTGACAAAATTCGCGTCTTTTCTTTGCTCTTTTGACAAAAAATCGCGTTTTCTCCACAATTCTGACAAAAATAACGTTTTTTCCGCTATAATTTCACGAAAATCGCGTATTTTTCGCGATTCTTTGAAAGAGACTGCGTCATTTTTGCGATCCTTCGACAGGAATCGCGTTTATTTTGCTATTCTTTGACGAAAAACGCGTCTTTTTGCGATCTTTTGACAGAAATAGTGATTTTTCTGCGATCTTTTGGCAAAAATCCTGTATTATCAGCAATCTTTAAAAAAAAATCGTGTCTTTTCTCGCGATCTGCTGACGAAAAACGTCTTTTCCTCGATCTTTTGACAAAAATCGCGTCTTTTCCGCGATTCTACGTACGGAAATGACGTTTTTCTTGAGATACGTCGACAACAATCGCTTTATTTCGCAATTTTTTTTTTACGAAAAACGCGTTTTTTTGCGATGTTTTAAACGAAATAGCGCTGTTTTCTGTGATTTTTTGGACAGAAATAACGTTTTTTTCCGCGATCATTTGACAAAAATCACTTTTATTCATAATCTTTTGACGAAAAATCGTGTCTTTTTCCGCGATCTTTTGGCGAAAAACGCGTCATTTTCGCAAACATTTTTCGTCGTCGGAGATTTTTCCGTCCCGCTTCCGTCCTCGGGAACTTTTAAAAGACGGAATTCCGTCTGTGGACGGAAAACTTGCACCCATGCATAGAGGACAAAATTTATTATATTAGGCTAAAATTTGAAACCAATTTCCTCTTTGCAATATCAAAATATCATTGCAAAATGTGAAATATACTAACATATACTAACAATTGCATTCAAAAACTACAAAAAAAAAAATTTACTAACTGACTAAAATTTAATGAAAAGAGGAATAAATTTGCTTTATTGAGCTAAAAGAGTTAAACCAGATTCTTTTTATACATAAAAGAAAATCATGAATTTTAAGAATCCAATAATAATTTTTAAAAAAATCCAGTATAAGGCTTTAAAGTGCAAAATTAATTACATACAAATTTTTCTCACAAATTTTAGTAATATTACGTTTCAGACATTTCTTTTTGTATCATCATATTTTTTATAATCCTTAACAGGCAAGGACCCATAAAGTTGAATGTATGATAACATTTAATCTCCTGAATGGTCTAAATCCCTTAATAAATTAAATAATTATCAATTTAAGTTTTCTTTTTGATACCGATTCATTCTCAATATGCTTATTTTTTATTTTGGAAATAAATATCTGGTGCAATTAGTTTTTTGTTAATGAGAAAATTTTCCATTGATTTTTAAAAAAAATCATACATTAAATGTAAAATATTTTTCTACTTATGTTCTGAAATTTTCAAATTGATATATTATTCTGTTTTCTTATTTATCACAGATTAGTAAAAATCATAATTTTTTTTTTCTTTGAAATCAGAAATTATATTGCAGAGTTGCCTAGCGTTTTTTTATTCACACTATTATCTTGGATAAAATTTTGTTCTTTAATTCCCTCAAAATGTTCCAATTAAATAAAAGAGCATTTTCCTAAATACTGATATGCAAAAAAAAACTGGAGACTAACTATCATCTAATTTTTTTAAAAAGTTTTACACTGATGTATTTTTTTGCTACTTATGCTCTAGAATTTTCAAATATATACTTCAATTTGTTTTCTTAATCGTGAAAATTCTTTAATATTTTTTATTGCGCTGTGAATTCAGGACCAGATAGGTTCAAACTTTTACATTAAAAAAGATTGCTTTTATGATGAGTTTTTAATTGATATCTGTATTAATTATGAAAACAATAAAAATCTGGTCCTCAAGTGCATCAGAACCTGCCTTTGGCATAAACTCATTCCAATTTTTAGGTATGCACTAGCCATTGCAGAGAGAGACAAATGCAAATGTAGGCACAACACATACACACAAAAAGTAAGACAGTGAAATTTTCTTTAAAGATTTGTCGATTGAGTACGGGGTTTAATTGCTACAATTGATAGCAATGCATCATAGATTTGATAACTATAATAAGACCAATATATTGGATGGGGGATGAATTTGTATGCTTAATTGAATTTCTTAAAAATAATACTTTTATCAGTTATGTTTAGTGACTTGATACTAAAAGTTTTCTACAAGGATCCATTTTCTTTCTGTGACAATGTCACTGTGTTTCTGCCATGGGGAAACTAGGTCATACTGAAAGAATTTTACAGACATCATTGATAAGTTGGCAGCTATTCTATTATCACAAAAAGTTGATTCATGCCTATTTAAAAACAATTAATAGTTTCTAAATAGCTTAACAAATGATACCAAAAGAAAAAAAAAGGCACTTTATTGTGAAAGAAAAGCTTGTTAGTAATTTTAAGCACAGTAGCATGTCGCAAGTCCATTAAATATATTTATATGTGTATGTGTATTTTAATAACAATGAAAAAATCATATATTATCACACAATCAGTTGTATGGGCAAGATAAAAACAAATATGGATTATAAAATTGTAAAATTAAACAGAACAGCATGTAATTAAACAAAACTTAACTCACAAGGAAGGTCACCATATGGGCATACCCACGAAAAATCTGAAAAAATTACTGAATGTTCTTCTCGGGTGGATATATACTTATATAAAAAAAATTTCGTGGAACCTCCATTCAGTAACCGTAAAAAAAATTATGAAAATTTCATCATTTGACGATTTATCGGCGGTTGGCAATAGAATGTAATTTAAAAAATATATTTTATGTCAAATACACTTCAAGAAAAAAAAGTTTCATCTTGAACTTGCTTTGATAAGTTTAATTTAAATAACTTTAGTTTTGTAAGTTTTAGTTTGTTTTAAGTATAATTTTGTTATATCGAAATTTATATGTATTTATATTCAAATTTAATTATCAAAATTTGAGATTTAAAACGAAATTCATAATTTAAATTTAATTAAATTTGGTTCAAGCTCAAAGTCCAATTGAGAATTGTCGATTAGATTTTGTTGCTATGGAAACATATGATGTTTATTTTTGAATACGCTTAAATGTATGAAGATAATTTTTCTCAATATGATTTTTTTTAGCTATGAAAACATTTTTTCCAGCAATTAATTAAATAAATACTTCAACGAGTAATATATATACTGGGTGTCCCAAAAATGACTGATGAATTTTAAAATTCAATAACTTGTAAACGGTGACAGCTATTTAAAAAATTTTTGCAGGAGGGTTATGTATAATGTCAGGAGTTTTTTTACCGTAATTTTTTATTTTAGCTCACATCTCAAACAATAGACGGCGATTGAAGGCCAGGTTGATGCTTCACTCAGCACTGATCACCTGGCCTTCAATCGCCGTCAGCACCACCTATTGTTTAAGATGCAAACTAAAATAAAAAATTACAGTAAAAAAACTCCTGACATTATACATAATCCTCCTGAAAAATTTTTTTTAAATAACTTTCACCGTTTGCAAGTTATTGAATTTTAAAATCCATCAGTCATTTTTGGGACACCCAGTATATATGTAATACAATATGTATATAGATGTAAAATCTCTCATTGTTTATGTTTAAAATCATTAAATACCATTTACACGCAAACTAAATATCCAACAGTTTTGAGTTTCATTATAATCGTTTGCTTTTGGCGAGGAAAAAGACTGCTTCCCAAATCGAGTGACTCTTTAGTCTTTTTACGCCAAATATTCGAAAATATTTTATTTTTTCACACAATATCTAACGTGATTCCGCCGCTAATTTTGACTGATCCTTTATTACATACATAAGTACTTTAATTAGTATTTTTTTTCATAAAATTCTGGGTATGCCCAGTATGGAGACCTTCCTTGTCAGCAGCATCATTCAATTCAGTCTAATATTTAATGTGTTTCAAATAATCTCTGAAAAAAAAATGTCAAAATACTTTCTCGGAAAATTTAGCACTAAAAATGTACATTTCTGGGAGAATGGTCAGTATTATAAAATTTTAAATTAACATATTCGTTAACGTATGCAATATATGCAGTATGTCCTCCTGTGTACATTAGTTTTGAAGAAAAATATTCAAGATACATTTCGAAAATATAAAGAAGGAACAAAATTTTACAAAACAAAAAAATATTTTAATACATTATTTTGTAAATAAATTACATCCAAAAAATACATTATGGACAACGTTCAAATATCAAAACTAACTCCTTATGAGGAGTATATGGAAACATATCAACAACTGCAGCTTCAGATGGATAAAATGGTGGACCCCTGTAATTGTTTGATGGTGGCCTACAGAGACTAAAGAAAAAAGAGGGAAAAATTAACAATAATTAACTGATTGTAAAACAAAATCTCACACACAAAAAAGAAAACAATGCTTAAAAAATACTTACTCTACAAAATTGTTGAAAGCAGAATTAGGATTGCAAGAAACATAAATAAGTTTCTTTATTCTTGGTGTAGCACGAATTGCCTTCAATACCTTTTGATCTAAGAGAAAAAATATTAAACTATAAGTAAAATATTCAATAATGCAATGTAAAATGTGCATGTATATAGTATTACATACCTATCAATTCAAAACAAAAAAGTAACTAACACTTCTGACACAGTAATTGAATTTAATATGACATTTCCACTTTTTCAACTTAACTGGAAAAACTACCGCCGATAAAAACATAAAATTGGGCAGTTTTAAAGAAAAATATTTTATAAACACTTTGAAGCAGGAAACTTTTAAATTGAAGAATATTTTAAGTAAAGTGCTACCTGACATTCAAATCGATCAAGATAGTTCAGTTACATAATAGGTTTAATAGGATCAAAACTCTGCATTGTAATTTAACTTTCATTTGCAGGCATATGTTTGACTAGATTGTAGCATACAGTATCCAATATTTTTTTTTTTTATTTGTCTAATTAAAAATTTTATTTATTTTAATAAAAATTTAATTCATAGTTAGAAATAATTATTTTATCTATTCTTGCCATATTTTTATAAGTTCAAATAATATTTCCTAACACTTTCAATTAATGGCTAAATCTACATCATATTTAAAATAATTTTCTTACAGTATCTAAAATAAAACTACTTTTCTAGACATTATAAAAGGCCAGAAAGCAGCAACATTTTTTTTCAACGATTTTATACAAGTAGATTTTCAATTGTATGTTTGATCTGGCTTAACCAATCATAAAAACAGCCATAAATTGTTGTGACCACAATGAAGCAGCTTTTGTAACCGAAACATCTGCCAGTCAAAAGGAAATGAAGAGCAAAACCAAATACAGAATATCATAACTGATCATGATAATATCATTCTTTTTTTTTAAAAATTAGAACAAGTAAGGATATTTTTAAATCCTGTGGAATCTAAAGATCTTAACAGATCAAGTCAAATGTCTACAAGTCTGGGGATATGAGAGCATAGCTCATGGGGGAAAAGTCTCTGGTATTAAATCAAAATATATCAAACTTAAAAAGCTAAGACCTCACTACACAGTTCTAAAACTGAAAAGTTATGATGTACTAAGATTACTTCAGGTCTTCCAATAAATCTTTTAAAAATGTGTGTTTTTGTTTATCTCACAGTTTTTAAGAATCACAACATTAATATGTCTGCTGTTTTGTAAATTTTTTTATGACTTGCCTTGTAAGTCATAGGTAATTCCATAACCAAACACTACATATTAAAAATGCTCAACATACTAAAAACTTTCTTGCAAAATTACCCAACAATGTAAGTTCCTTTTGAAATCTATTCAATAGAAATTAAGTTAAAAATTATGTCCCTTTTACCATGACTGGATTTCAATACATACAATAGGCAAAACAACATTTTTAAAACTAGAAGATTTATAAGAATTTGACTACAGTAAAATGCTTACTTTCATAATAATTTTCATTAATCAGAAACCTGTTTAGAAATAAATTGAGTCCTTTACAGAACCCTTCACAAAATTTTTCCTTTTAAAACACAACCCCTCAAAAAAATCACAAAACTTTTCACCTTTTTAACAGGATTCTTCACAAAATTTTTTATCTTGAAAATAGACTTTTTTTAAATCTCCAACCTGAACCTTTTACAAATTAAACTTTTAAAAGTAAAATCTGATCTGTCATTTTTACATATATAAAATTATGAGGCTGATTTTTACAAACATTAAAAATTTTCATAATTTCACAAAAAAAGAACCTTTGAGAAAAGTTTAGAAATACTCATGTTAATTTTAATTCCATACGACAGTATGGAATTAAAATTAACATGAAAAAATGGGCCAGTACATCTCCATGGCCATCTTAATATTTTCAAATTCAGATTGCAGTAAAAAAAAAGTTGTATTTTTGGATGATTTCAAGCCTAAAATTGGAAAACTGTTAAATTGATAGATTCTATAAACCTAATGTTAAAACAAAAAATGCAAACATTTTAGTTTAAATCATTTAAAATAGATTTTAAAGTAAATTAGCCCCACCAATGATGTTGCAGATGAATCTAAAATTCAAATAAACAATAGACTGAAAAACCAATTTGTTAACACATTTATATATATATACATATTTATAATTCAATTTTTTTAAAATTCTTAAAAATTAAAATTAAAATTAAAACAAATTATGTTTTACATAATAAATTGTTAGTTGATTTTAGAAATTGAACACTTGAACAAATTTACAGTAAAAAATTTCTAGTTGTAAATGGAATAGACCTGATATTATCATCAAGAAAATATAAATAAAAATCAAATCTTAATGTCACTAAATCAATCTAAAAACTTTTTTTAAACATTTGTTATCAAGTTTTTCTTCTTTCAAAGAAAATTAAAGGATTAAGAAGATATACAAACCAAAACCTATGTATTTAATAACTATTTGGAATTTGAATCAATATATTAATAAACTTCATTTTATAGCAGGGCTGTTCAACATACTACCCAATCCAATGCTTTGGCAAATGTAGCTTGGAAGAGCAGGAAAATTTCCTTTAAACACTGAGATTTTAATGTACTTTCTTGTAATTTGTTGATTTAATAACATATCTATTGAAAATATTGCATCAAGATGATGCAACTATAAATTTCTTTGGAGAAATGTATTCAATGGGTTTTTTAAATTACAGTGATAAGATAAACTTTTATAACAACTCATGAGTTTTTCTGCCTAAAATAAATTTCTATACAAGTTGGAAAAATACCTAAAAGACATTTGGGGTATAAAGCTATCATTTTTTTTAGTCAAAGTAGGTCTAATGAGGAAGGCTTGTGATTTTAATGTTTTCAATAAATGCAAGTTAGTAGATGATCAGAATAAGTATATTTAAAAATGCTGAACTGCATTTCATAGTAAAGTACTGAAATTGAGTGACAAATGCTTTAACATTTGACATAATATGTCACTTGGATTTTAGTTTCTGTTCCAAGAAGAAATGCTGAATATTTGCATGCCTCAATGTGCCAACACTATGTTACTAATTTTAATGTATTTGGTTCATCTGCTCAATAATTTTAAAAGCATTTCTATTAGAAAGTAAGTAAAATATTATCAGACATTTATGCTTAACAACTGTCATTAATTTTATTAGAGTATGTGTGTGTGTCCCAAAAAAAAAAATTTATACAACACCTGTGTTAGCAAAGAAACTAAAAGTAGTAATTAAAAAAAAAAATAGGTACTTTTATACACAAATAGCACATTATTAAAACATGAGATTTAACACATATTTTATAAAGAATTTCCTTCTCCTCCTCACCTCCCCCACTGCAAAAGAAAAGTTCGCGTAACACAAAATATGTTAACCTTCTAAACAAGAAATGACAGAAAATTCTGCCTAATTTTTACTAATTGTAATAATAACACCCAGTACAAAGATTAATAAAAGGTGCATTTCTAGTCATATTTAGAGTTTGGTAGTACATATTAATGGATATATGAGGACACCAGAAACCAAGATATACAAGTGACAAAAATTAGATTATAAGTAAATTGAATTCAAAGTTCAAAATCTATTGTAACTGACTAAATTAAATATAAAATTGTAGCTTATTTCATAGCGATCTTGGAACTCTTATTTAAATAACCAAGAAAGAAAAGTTAGAGTTGACTCTAGAAAAAAAAAAAAAAAAAGGCCTTCGGGTAGAATTTTTTTGGAAAAGGAAATACTATTCTAAAAAAGGTTACATTTTTTTCATAATGGGAGCATTATTTAAAAAAAATTGCATTTTTTTTTTTTTTTCCGAAAAGGGCACACTTGTACCTTGTTCACCAAAAATATTTTGAATGGATTTGTTTAGAGTGTGCACAGGAACTGTTAAATAACGCCCCCAGGCGCACCAGAAAGGTTTAAGAGAGCTGCTGAGTGTGTAAAAGAAATAAAAAGGGCTTCCGGCACTGTATTCAGCTAAAACGGCTTAAATAGTTGAGCTCTAGAACACAGCACATAATTGGAAATTAACTTAAATTTCTTTACCTTCCTGAAGCCTGTTATTTAGCTCAATTTTGTTACTGGTACCTCTTGGCATCTGGCGTCCTTATAATTATATCATAATCTAATATTTTTCAAAATGTCAGGCTTCATATTTTTTTAATTTTCACATATTTGATATTTATTTCAAAATATCATTATGATATTTTCAGTCAAAACGAGTGTAAAAATTTTTTCAGAATACCAACTGTCTTATTCAGATGATAAGTTATTAACATTTTTCATTAAAAAACTCTATAGCTTTTGTTTAGCTCCATTTAAAAACATTAGAACAGGTTAGGGAATGGAAAAATAGGCAAGCTTATATTTATGTTTTTTTTTTTTTTTTTTTTTTTTTACTAAAAACAAATTATTTTGTATTCAAAATTTCATTGTATAAAAACAAAGTTTTCTCAATATCTGATACTAAATCTTATAGTTTGTTTTTGGGAGTATAAAAAGCAAATCGTATTTGTTTTCAATTATATTCAAATATAATTCAATATAATTCAAATAACAACAAATATAGTTCAAATATAATTCAATTAGTTGATATTCAAAGCTTTTATGCTAAATGTGATGCTTTTTAGTTACTAATTTACATTAAGTCTGAAAATATTTATAATCATCAATAAGTTTACAGTTATGAAAATATTGGTTATAGATAAAAAATATTGGATACTTTTGACAGTTTGGACAATATAAAAAAATACTGGCTACTTTTGACATTTTTTAAATTATTATGATATGTAGCAACTCTGAATTAAAACATTTTATAACTTTAATTTTGACTTTAAAAAAGTATCAAACTTACGAAGACCAGCTCTAGGTGGATCAACTACAGCTATAATATCAGATGTTTCATCACATTTATTAATGGCTGTAAAAATAACATCTTCTGCTTTGCCACAGATGAATTCAACATTTGTCACACCTTTAAAGGAAAAAAATTAATATGCTTATGAATACAAAGAAAAACACGTTAATAAAAATAAATTTTATACAAAAAAACTTTGAATATCAAAGTTTTTAAAATTATAGATCACAATTAAAGAGAACATTTTATTCTTTAAAAAACAGAAATTAAGTCACAAGCATTGTAAATATTTTCATGAAATGACATAGGATAAAATCATGGTTGCAAGAAGTCCATCCAAGCCAAGACTGGTTTTTTTTTTTTTTTTTTTTTTTTTTTTTTTTTTTTTGTATCAGGAAAAACCAAATTGAAATAGGTTAGAATATTTCTATGCCTTACATTATGGCTAAAAATTGATCCCTTATAATAAAGAAAGTAATTAAAAGTTCTTGATTGTAAAATTGTTATTATTTAAGTGTATAAAAAAGAATTTACTATCAATCAAAAATCTTTCCAAGACTGAAATCAGTTTTGAGACTGAAAATCTTGCACACATGGATAAAATATCAATCGTGGAAGTAATTTGAATAAACAAAAATGCAAATAGTTAGGAAAATCAGCAAAAATTTTTTATAAAACTGCTTTAAAAACATTCTTGTTTAATGTAAAAAAAAAAAGGCTTAATGTATTCAATATAATGATAGACTAGACTTTTAATAAGATCATATTTTATTATTATTTAAAAAATATATATATTTAAATACAGTAAACTCTCGCTACAACGATATCCAATACAACAATAACTCCCTCTACTATAATAATATTTTGTGGTCCCGATGAATTTGCATATAACTAAAGTTAATCTCCTCTCAATATTGCGATATTCTCTAGAGCAATAAACCCTTGTACAATGATTTCTTTTTTTAAATTTCAACGTCATTTTCTACTTTTAAAATGATATTTTGGTTTTACTGTAAAGAATTCTTTTAATAAAAAAATCTGTAAATATTTCTTTGCTTATTTTCTGAATTTATTTTATTTATTTATTTACTTATTTTTATTTTATTTTATTTATTTTTTGTAGTGTTTAACTACTATTATTAACATTCTGCTAATTAATGTCTTCTGAATATACTTTTTTAAGTATAATATACATAAAAAAACATATTAAATGCCCAAAATATGTAGGCCCTCAATATAGCAATATACCTCTCTACAACAATATATTTATTTGGTCCCTAAAATATTGTTGTAACGAGGTTTTATTGTACATTATTAAATATATTGGTTGAACATGTTAAACTGTTTTGCTATAGACTGGCTCAAAATTAACCAAATATTATCCTTTAAAACTGCTAGAGAAAATTTTCAGGTTAGAGAAATTACTCTCTTTTTCATTAACCTCTTTTATTTATTTTTATCATTATTGTTTTAAATAAATATTCATATGATAAAAATTTTCTTGAGCCTCTTGACCTATGAACAAGAAGTGTGTTTTCATAGACTACAGAAAGAAATTGACAACAAACGAAATTTAAGCTACCATTTTGTTATATCAATTTTTAAAAACTTAATAATCAGTAAAATTTGTATTGAATATAATAAAATTTAAATTAACTAAATTATTAAATATATTAAACCAATGTTGCATTATATTTCCTTTTCTATTGTAATTGTAATTTTTGTGCAGTTGTTCCTAATTCACAGCCAGACTTTAAAAAATAAAATATACAGAAAAGAATGATCTATAATCTACAAAATCTTCAGCCTCTAAGTGTGCTGATTTCATAGGTTGATTGTATTTAAGGTGGTTCTTAAATCAAAAAGGACAACTTTATGACTTAAGTTTTATTTTATTTTTGTTCGGAAATGTATGAAACTAGCAGGTGTTGTTCAAAAACTGTCTAATCACATTCATTTTCACATTTTTTTGAAAACACAATAGATTTTTCAGAAAATGGTGTCAAAGTGAGCATTTTGTACAGATTTTCATGAGTAAGAAGAATAATCATTCTAACTGGGATGAAAAACAGGTTAATCACATGATCAAAAAATAGAAAATTCAGTTTGATTCCAAATCGCATCCATATCAAAGCTTTGCAATCTTACTTCCATTAAAAATCTTTCCATTAAAAATTGAATTTGTAAATGTGTCAAAAGGTTTTTCATTTGTTGAGATCAGTTGAAACCAGCCTTAAGAAAAAGTTTGTGTCCCATGTGGAATATTGCTCAAAAGATCTTATAACTCTAAACTAAAATGTTTGTTTTAATTTTGGTTATTATATTTTCAGAGATATCATCAAAAATGGACAGCAAACTTATGCATTCCCCTTTATTTCTCAATCAACTGAAACTAATGTTATGTAATGAAAAAATTAGGGGCAGTAGTAGTTCATTTAAATCTAGCAGGAAAAGTATAAAAATTATCTAAATCATATATTATTATAAAAATCAAATAGTTTTTGAGATGATTGTATTTTTCATTACACACAAACTTTACTTTGTGGGTGCTCAGGAAGTGGAAATGAGGGCTGCTGAAAGTACCTATCAATGTGAAATCATTTAAGGATTCTTTGAAAAAAATATATATATTGATAATTAGCTGAACTAATAATTAAAAACCTACCTACAAAAATGTGACATTGCAACTTTTTTACTTTGCACTTGAAACAATTAAAAATTTAAACTTTGTTATATGGTACCCTTCATACATAAGTAAACTCACACTTGACGAATTATTATTATTTCAAACATTTTTAACAAAAACACTCAAAATATAACTAAAAAAAAATAGAATTTATATCCATATGCATATTAAATTAAAAAACAAATTATAAAATTAGATATGATACACATTAATCATTGAATGATCACAAGTACTGAAATTATAATGCAAATTATGATATGATACTTAACACGAACATACCATTATTTTTTGCATTTAAATTGGCATTTTCAACAGCTTCTGGACACATTTCAATACCAATCACTTTGGCACCAGCCTATAAAATTAAAATAATGATTCATATCAAACAATAAATTTCTCTTGATAATTATTTACATTTATTATAGACTTTTATTTTATATTAAATCTATATGAAACAAAGGCATTAATTAGACATATACAAGTAGCTTAGTGCCTCCAAAGGCAACAGCCCTTTTCTTTTTTCTATTAACAATTTGTGGATGAAGAATTTCTGAAGTTTTAATGAATACTAGTATTAAAATTAATAATATGAGAACACATATGTTTAGTAGTGATACTATCAGGATTTTGAAAATTGGTATCTTTGAAAGCTCAGACATTTGCAAAACCTGACTGCTTTCATACATAAGCTCTCTGTTACAAGGAAGGTCTCCATACTCAGAATTATATGAACATACTCAGAATTTTTTTAATACTAATTAAACTACTTATGTATGTAATAAAGGATCAGTTAAATTTAACGGGAGAATAAGAGTAGAAACTCTGTCAAAAAATAATATACTTTTGAATATTTGGCGTGAAAAAATGAAAACGTCACTTGATTTGGCAAGCAGCACATTTCCTCGCTAAAAGCAAACAATTTTAATGTAGCTGAAAACTTTTTATCAATAGATTTTAAAATGCGTGTGAATGGTATTTATGAATTTAAATTTTTAACGATTAAAGAGTTTAACTCATATATTTTCTTTTTGCAGCAACAAGCAATATAAATATGTTGCTTGTTGCTGCTGTTATTTAATTTTATCACTGTAAAAATAATTTCATATATAAAAAATGTTTTCATATATTTAGGCGTATTCCAAAATAAAGATAATACATTTCAATATCGGAGAAATTTTTGTTTTCATAGCAACAAAGTTGAATCGACAGTGCAAATTTGGACTTTATTTTGAGATTGAAATGATTTATTTTTTTTTTTTAATTCATAATATTTTATAGATAACTTTCAGTACATATATGATAAAACTACAGTTAAAACAAACGAAGACTGACAAAATTAAAGTTATTTAAATATTTTTTTTTTACTACAAGTTCAACATGAAACATTTTTACCTTATTAAGTATATGGCATAAAAAAATTATTTTTTGAAATTTTGTTTCATCGCCAACCAGTGATAAACTGCCAAATAAACGAAATGTTCATTATTTTTCTATGAACGTTTTAAAGGGATTCAGCCAAAAAAAATTTTAACATATATATCCACACGAGAAGAATACTCTATTTTTTTTTTTAGAATTTTCTGAGTCTGCCCGTATGGAGACCTTATTTGTTCATAAATAGTCCTCCTCTTAATAGTGGGATAAATTTAAGGTAAGATTATTTATAAAAATCTATTAATTCCAAGGTTAGCTTATGTGCTTAGGCCTGGTCCAGGCACATGACAATGACTTTAAGACCTGTTCCACAGTTATGTATGTGACAATCATAGTAAATATATGTATATAATTATGGTAATTCAGTTTATAAATATAATAATTAAGGTCAAATTGTATTTTATTGAAATAAAATGGAAGGTGACGATAAATAATAATAGTAGAGAATACCGGATATATAATATCATAGCATTAAGTCTAAAAAACAAACAACTGTTGTGTATGGTCTGGTCATGTATGTGTCAAAATATAGCAGCGGGATCACACAAGCAATGCTTCTTATTTAAATTTCTGAGAATCATACTGCCTTAATTTAGTTATTTTCATTTGTTATTATTAATAAAGGAATAACAAAGAAATATGACTGGGAAAAATTCAGTTAAACCTTATTTTGAAAGAAAAATTTAAGAAAATTCTGTCTATTATGTGACAGAGACTCAAGTATGTACTAACATGGCTTTAATGTTATTTTTACATTACTGAGTGGGGAAATACATTTCTGTGGCTATTCAAGGATGAGTAAGAAAAAAAAAACATAAAAGGAAAAATGACACACGAGGTAAAATTCGAGCAAAAAGTTAAATAATGTGCAAAGTAAATATAAAGCAAAAAGTTAAATAACATGCAAAGTAAGAATCAAGCAAATTGTTAAACAATGTGCAAAGTAAAAATCAAACCAAAATGTGTAAATAAAATTTATGTTAGTATTTGAATTAAAAATAAAACATATATATGCAAAACAAAAATATATTTAAATGAAATATGAACACTAGTAAATATATTAAAATTGTAATTCAAAATTTTATTCAGTAATTCATCACAAAAGTCAAATATTAATATAAAAGTTCCTCAAAAATGTAAAATTATTGTTTAAAATTTGTATAAGTAAATACATTTTAAAATATGCATTCGAAATATCTTGTCATGAATCATTTCAAAAATTTCTTTTAAAATTAATGAAATTGCAAATATTATGAACTAAAGGTTATAAAAATATTTTTACCTTTTTATCGTTTAAACTTAGCTCTTTAACAACATAAGTATTCACTAAAAATAAATTTTTAACATAATAGGTACTGCAAAGAGTGGATGATCACTAGAAATACCTCTAATGCAAAGCTTTACAATGTGCAAATATTTAGATTTTATTGGCCATTTTATTGATAATTATGGTTATTTCTTACTCTGTGCATATTTCTTAATGTAACACATCTGGAAACATTTTACGAAATAGGATTGATGCATGGTTCGAAACATTTAATAGAAGCTATAATCAGCAGTAAAAGTTAAAAGTAAAAAAAAAAAAAAAAAAAAAAAAAAAAAAATGTTGCTTATTTTCTTTTTTGGTTAAATTCATCAATATTTAATTTAACTCTTTTTTAATGTATTATACATTATCCACAGACTTTGAGGTTTGCTAAACATCCTGGCTAATTGTGAATTCAAAATACTACACTGTGAATTCAGCATGCAAACTAATTTCTTTCATCAATGATACTAAAAGTATTTTCAATATCTGCAAAAGGTAGATGAAAAGACAATGGATTTTTTTTTTCTTCCGGAACAATAACTAATTACAAATCGATAAGCAAACAACACATTTAAACACTTAACCCATCATTTTAGCGAGTTTCAGCTTGCTAAGAAGTAAATAAACAAACATGACTTTTCAACCTACTGAAACCCACAGCACTTCGCACTCATTGGTCAGATGGATCATGACTACGATGTTTCCACTTGACTTACGATGTGACATGACTACGATGATTTCACTTACGATGTGACATCAAACGTACTCATTAATCAGAGATGAGAAAAGTACAAGAGAATGGGATCTAATACAGGTATTGGTTGACTGGTTTCGTTTTACCCATTAATGGGAAACAAAAATGATAGAATTATCAAAAAAGAGAAATGGATTAGTTATGAATTAATTTTATATTAGGAGAGACAGATTAATTATTGGGTGACTTGGGAAGTCTGAATTTATGATTATGTTTTTATTTAACTGAATAAAAAACTAAAATCATAAAAATACATAAATGAAATCTTTAAAAATATCAAAAAAAGAGGATTTTTTTTTTTTTTTTTTTTTTTTTTCCTAAGCAGAAATTTACAAATTTTAAAAATAAGCAAAAATGCAGAAATCTATGGAAAAATGGCATACCTAGTTATTAATTGTTGGTACAGGCAGTTTTAATTATATCACCTTGAGAAACCACTCTCCTGATATATAAAATTATTTATATTTAGGATTATAATGAATACCATTGTATTCTTGACTGTGTTGTATGAAAGGCTCTATCATATAAAAGGAATTACCAGAATAGGATTATTCCGATTGTTTCTTTTTATATTGAATGTGAGCAACAATATCAAGCCAGATATTGAAAGAAGAGACAATAAACAAAAGAAAACTTTTTATGATGCTAGGTCAATGAGCAAGCAAGGGGAAATGGCAGTTTTATTGTTTTTCGTTTTTCAGATGGAAATTGATTTTACAGATAGTGAGGAAGGTCAGTATGTAGTCTTGTATTGGAGGTGAAACGTAGAGTTTGGAAAAATATTGGTTCATGTGAAGAGTAAACGTATGCATGAGAGTGTGGAAGATACTTGTGTGGTTAACCTGTTGAAATAACCCGTTAAAGGTTAAAGTTAGATATGTTCGGGCTTTCCCCTCAAAATGTGGTATCACAGAAACTTATTAATACCAATATACTTATTATATATCAATACCAATATATAATAATTTACCAATAATTGTCTAAAACAAGTCTTTGACATTCAAACTCCCCAATAATTATTTTGTTTTAATAAAATTCTCTATATACAGGCTCCCCAAAAAGTTTTAAGCGATAGAAATGCAGCTTTTACTTCATCTAATTTTTTTTTTAATTTCTGGTGAATCACAATATTAATCAATTTTTAACATCAGTACACATTATCCACAAACAAATGGAAAGTCTGGGTGTGTAAATCAAATAACAGTTACATAATTAAAGTGTAAAGTTAATTCTATCAACTTCAAAGTTCCTTGAACAAAACTTTTGACAGAAGTAGTTAATAAGCACAATAATACACCCCATTCCATAACCAAATACTACCCCTGCTTATTTACTTTTTGGCCATTTAGCCTATGATTCTGCTCTTCAACAAGATTATTACCCTCCACTTCAAGAAGTCCTTAAAATTGCTAAGATGACTGATGCATGCTTGCACTGATGAATTTTATTAAAAAATAAAAAATATTATGATTGAAATTATATAGAACTAAATTTTGAAAAAGGAGATCTTATAATTTATGAAGAATTCCAATATCCAAATACTAGATAGCTCTCACAAATTTTTAACAAAGTTAATTCTACCAACTCCAAAGTTTCTTGGACAAAACTTTTGACAGAAGTAGTTAATGAGCACAATAATACCCCCCTGCTTATTTACTTTTTGGCCATTTAGCCTATGATTCTCCTCTTCAACAAGATTATTACTCTCCACTTCAAGAAGTCCTTAAAATTGCTGAGATGACTGATGCATGCTTGCGTAATGAATTTTATAAGAGAAATAAAAAATATTATCACAGAAATTATGTAGAACAAAATTTAGAAATAGAAGATAGTATAATTTATGAAGAATTCTAATATTCAAATACTAGGAAGCTCTCACAAATTTTTAGCAGACCCTATAAAATTCTTAAAAAAATATCAGATGTTAACTTTGAAATTGATAGGCAAATTCAAAATAGAAATTCTGAGATTATTCATGTATCCAAATTATGTAGATATTACCTATCAGATCAATAAAATTATCCCATGAGAAATCACAGCAAACTAATGTTAAGTCCCTAGTCTTTTCATAATGTAATAAAAGTCATTAAATTAACTAAATTAAATAAATAAATTTGTTATTAACTAATCAATTCTTTCCCATTTAACATACTTGTATCTATGTGTGTATATAAATAAATAAAGTACCTTAGCTAAGCATAAGCTGATGGTTCCAGTTCCACAACAAACATCTAAAACAGTTGCATTAGGGGTAACATTTGCATAGTCAGACACCATTGAATAAAGAACTTCTGTAGCAGGCACATTAATTTGAAAGAATGCTTCTGGACTAATTAAAAACTTCATACCTAATAAAGTTTCTTCAAGGAACTAAAATAATACAAAATGCATTGAAAACAAGTTTTTAATCTAAATAATTATTACATAAAATGGAAAATTGTAAATAAAAAACTATAAAAACCTTTTTTCCCATTAAATGAGTCAAATTGGGATTTTCATCACTGCATTCTCTTTTAGAAAACAACTGGAAGTACACAGAAGTAATACCAAAATTTGAACCTGGTCCTGTTTCATAATACTCCTTAAGTTTATTCTTCTCCTCAGTCAATTCTTCCTGAAATCATTTAAAAGAGTTAAATTTGTATATCAGCAAAGGTTGAATTTCAAAGTTTGCATTCCATTTTATTGGCAGAAAAAAAAGGCATTAACACACTTCAAAGATTTCTGATAGCATCATACAACTGGAGAAGTATTTAAAACAACAGAAAATGGAATGTGTAACGACGGATTGAAAATGTAAAACAGAAATATCATTTTTAAAGCATAAAAATTTAAATTATTAATAACAGGTACATGTAGTAACTTACTCTTTGAATGTTTATAATTATTAATGTTATTTTAAGGATTCAGATACAAAACATAATAATGTTTGACTTTCCTGATTTCCTTTTCAAATTACTCAAATGCATTAATTATCCTGTCATCATTTTTACAATACAAGGTTTATTTGTTACTCAATGAAGGCCATTTTGAGTAAGTGCAAGTATTTTTGTTATTAAAATTCAATAAGTTCAATTAAATAAAAAAGGGCACTTCTATGTTAGGTGATATTTGGCACTTTTTTAAGAAGCTTGACACAATTCAGGTTTTTAAAAAAAGGAAATTGTTGCCAAATAATATAAACAGATATGAAAACAAAACTAATGAACTATTATGCTTGCATTCTTATTATTATTACTCGTATGCATTTAAAATATTTCTCATACTTGCAAATATCAGACAAATTACTCCTATCTGAATAAAAGAATAAATCAATCACTTCTTTAATCTTTATATTAAATAAAATGAATGAATATTAAAAAATTTGCTTCACTTGTATGTATGAAACAGTAAATAGGTTGCCAGAAAATATGTATGAAAAATTTTCTTCTATTTCATTAAGGTGCCTATAACAAAGAAGTACCAAATAAAATCTCAGACAAAAAAATTTACATTTATGTTTAATAAATAAATCTATTTAAAGATGTGAATGCTGACCTGTTTTCAAAAAACTCAAAAGGGTGCACAATAGAAATGACCTAAACTGCAATTAATATACTATTATAGTTAAAAACTTTAAATTTGGTATGATAATAACTTATAAGATGTAAATTAATGTTATAGAACGATTTCTAAAAATTTTAAAATTTGAAGCTGTTATCTTTAAAACATAAATATTCACAATAGCACAATTTCTAAAAATTTAGCTATGTAAAATAGTGCAAAAACAAAAAACTTTTAAAAATTTTCTATTTTATTATTACTGCTTGATCTAAAATCTTAAAATTTTAAATCAGATTACTTTTAAGATGTAGATGATATGTAACAATGATTTCTAAAAAATGCAGAATTTAGAAAACTGAATAAGGCGAACATCATTCTAAAGATGATCTAAATACTGAAGTACATGGAATTGTTTGAAACACAAACATGAAAAGTGACACGGCTGTTACTTTCAAGATATATTCATAATAGAATATTTTCTAAAAGTTTAGCTATGTAAAGTGGTGATGGAATAAATAACTTTTGTGAATTTTCTATTTCTGTATTATGCTGTTTCTAGAAATTTGAATCGATGTAACTTTGAAGATATAAATAATCTCTAAGAATGGTTTCTAAAAAAATCAAAAGTTAAGAAGATGAAATGAATGGAAACATTTTAAATTACCATTAATTTGAAAATGTTAGGTATAGAAATTCTAAATATCTACATGTATAAAAATACTTCATTTCCAACCCCACAAAACATGCAACTTAAATGCAAAAAATGGATAGATATCTACCTAACATTGAATAAAATGTGTAAATATTGAATAAATGTGAAGATGACATAGTGAATAGTTTGTTCAAAGGTACTTGTCAAAGTATTCCTTCCCTAGTCATTTTTCTATCTCGCCAAGGCCACTAATAAAGAGAAGTGACAGTTTAAATTTAATATGCATTTTTTTTTTTTTTTTCCTACAAAATTCACTAATTTAGAGATCTTATCATACAGTCATTTTTTTCAATTATCATTTAGCAGATTTTTTCTATAGTAATTTATTCAGGTAAAATTCTATAATTGGGTTCATATTTCATGTATTTTTAGCTTATATGATTTGCTGAAAAAAGAATAAGGTTTTGTAATTTACTGGAAATGATACTTTGACAACTTAACGGTTATGCAGACAATCCTGTGTTTTCCTGTAGTACAATGTATTTATTTTTATACTGAATGCACAAAAATATATGTGTGTATGTATATACAAATTAATCATCTTATAATTTATAATTACTCAATTATTTGACCAAACATAATATATTGTATGCTATGAACAAACAAAAAACTACGTTGTTAACATTTATTATTAAATCCCACATTTTACATTAATAGCAATGAAAATAGTAAAGCAATATTCAAATACTCTGCTAAAAAATACTTTGAAATATCTGTAAATGAATGTTAGAATACGTAAAATCTTTGTATCTTATAATTTAAAGAATATTACCTAAAATCCAATTATTTCAAACATAATATCCCAAAAATTGCAGGGAAAAGGCCACTTACTTTATGCATTTAAATATACAACACTGATTTTTTGTTAAATTTAAAAAATATTATAAAATAATTTTAGTTCTTTTTTTTAATTATCATTGTTATTATTTTTTTTGGGGGGGGGGGGGGGAGATAATTTACTTATATGAGCATTAATTTCTGCAACTTCTACAGATTTTTCCGTTATTAGTTTTCTTTTTCTTTTTTCTGCAACAATTTAATTTGCTGTAATACTTTATGTTTGCTGCTTTTTTCTTGCATGGTTTATCCCCCCCCCCCTTTTTTTTTTTTTTTTTTTAAATAGTGAATTTATAGTATTTAGTAATTTTAAGATTCATTTTGCTCATTTTCATCATTTGAATTTGTGGCAGTTAATGGTCAATTAACCACTTCAATGGCTGCCCCGAGATAAGTCAGGGGTTAAAGCACTGTTTTCCCATACCCATCGCCGGTTAAGTGGTTAAAGAATCTCATTTCTTTACTTGTCAAGTGATTATTAAATCTACGTGCTCAGTAATTTCGTTCAGACTAATCTCTCTGAGGGAAGTCTTAGTAAAAGTATTACACATTGTAATTTATTACAATTAAAAAAGATTAAGAAATTTTTCAACTGCAATTAACGCACAACTCAGAATAATGAACAAACAATTTCAAATTAACACTAACTTCAGAAAGAGACTGGGGATGCATCACACAAATAAGCAAAACATCACCATTATTTGATGTTCTGACAGTAAGTTGTCTCCAGTATCCTACATGATTTTCAGGATTGTACACATCTCTATCAGACAGTCTAACATATTCTTGAAAACTCTAAAAAAGAAAGAAAAAGGGCAGAATTTAATTAAAATAACATTCACAAGTACTTATTTTTAATATACTTTTTATGACTTTGTAAGAATTTATTAAGAAATTGAATTGAATTGCAGGACTGAAATAAACTTTTAAACAAATTAAAACTTGCAAATCACTTTTTAAACTAAAGTTATACATGCTAAAAGTGAAAATAGTTTATTTAAAGTCTAATAAATACCTTTTAATAAACTAATTAACATGTTTTGTACACCTGATAAAACTTTAAATGAACAGTTTTCACTTTTAGCATGCATAACTTTAGTTTAATAATAATAAACTATGTCCAGATTTTTCTTACATGATCCTGTATTTGTGAAATTTATGAACAACATTTTATGATTGTGAAAAATTGAATTATAATCTTGCAAATTTGAATTTAGCATTATATTCAGGTCCCAGTTTAGACAGTTGAATTAAAATGAGGTCATGTGTTGATGAACAGATATTTATGCAAATGCAAAAAATATCCAAATTTGGATATATTTTACATGTAAACACATTTACATTATATATATGTAACTGGATAATAAGTTCTTAGGTGATTACATGTGCTTTTGGACAGATCTAACTGGAATTTAAGATTAATAAATTTGTGAAAAACTCATTTAACTCTATGAAAAACTTTTGTGAAGAGTTCTTTAAAGATAAATAAATTTGTGAAGGGAGCTGTTCTGAATTGAAAAAATATGTTGAGGGTTATTTAATGGAGCTCAATTATTCCTAAGTGGACCCCTGCTGACATAATTAGACGTCATTTTTTATTCATATTAAGGGTGTATTCGAAAAAATGCTATTCCACCTTCAACAGCTCGAAACTTTACGATACAATTTCAGACACATTTTTAAAAGCACAAACAAGAAACTTGCTGAGGGGATTTTTGAAGTGATGTATAAGGTGTAAGATGTCTTTTTACACTCAATTCATTAAAATTTGATTTATAAACAATTATCCTCTCAGTATGACCCTTTTTTTCGTTCTCAGATCTCCCACTTCTGAAAAATTCGTTCAAATTGGCAACTTTGGCAGCCTTTTTTGCAATATTTTCTACATTTATCAAAGAATCGACCTTTACGGCACCTTGAGTACTTTCTGAATAATGCAATTTTCCAGTTTCATACATCTGAGGGCAAAAATAAACTTAAAAATAAATCAGAAAATAAGCAGTTTGAATCGAAATACACCCTTAAAGAAAAGAATTCTCATAAGAGAACTCATAGGAAACAAAGAAAGAAAATCTCACAAAATAAAATAAGTCGGATACAGTCCTCAGCAAAAGCTTAGCCATTGGTGTTATTTAATTTTTAAATAAATAATACGAGCTTTTGAGTTATACAAATGGCTATACTGATTTTTAAACATATTTTAAACATTTTAGAATGAAAATAATGGTTTTAATGTAGGATAATATTTAATTTAACTGAAAAAAAGTGAAATTTGCATATATCGCAAAAGTTTAGACACTTTTTTGCTTTTTTAATAACCGCTCCAAGAAAAATGCAAATTTCAAAGTTATGGTGTCTTATGCCTGAAGTATTTAAGTATGTATAACTCGTTATAGCATCGGTTAGTGAAGATGCCGCGAGCTGGAAATATTCGATTAGATGAGGTAATTAAAGTAGTGAAGCTGAAATGGAAAGGGAAGACTGTTGCAGAAATTTCAGCTACATTAAATCATTTAAAGAGGTTTGACTATGAAGTTTAGTCTACAGGTGACTCCTTCAAAACAAAATATAAATCTGGAAGATCTTGTGTTATCAGAAAATGAGATGACAGAAGGATCCATAAACTGGCATTGACACAAATGATGATTGCTAGTCACATTAAAAGTAAGTTAAGACTTTTTGTGTCGACGTATATGATTCATAAATGAATTACAGAAAGAGGTAAATCAATTGACATGAAAATGATAAAACAACCAGCTTTGAAATTTGTAACTACAAATTGGTGAGAATGCAAGGGACTTACAAATGTATGTCATATACACCCAAGTGGTACACTATGATATTCAGTAATGAAAAAAGTGGAATTTGAATGGTCCAAATGGGTAGGCGTACTACTGGCACAACTTGTGTAAAAAGCCTTGGACTTGCTTTAGTCGACAACAAGGAGGTGACTCTTTAATGATTTGGTCCTCCCTTTGCTTTAATGCTCGAGTATCTCTGAAGTTATTCAATGGTTGCCAAGCAGTGCAAGACTACATACATAAGTTGGAGAACAATTTGAACTCATTTGTGGAACTTTTAGCTGGTCCAATGTATGTATTTTAGCAAGACAATGCGTCTATTCATGCTGCATACAAAACAAAAACTTTGTTAAAACTCCAAATACTACTGATCTCAACTGACCAATGTGTAGCCTTGATCTGGATCCATTCGAAAACCTTTGTGACATCATATCTAGTAAGGTTTACACAAATTTTTGCTATACTTTTCTGTTAATGAGATTTAAGCTGCTGTTGAATGTGCTTGGTACAAAATAGATCCCCAAGTGACACAGGATTTAGTTTCTGAGATGGAAAGTCTCATTCTTGTACTAATAGCAGATAATGTGGGTGCAATTCTATTTTAATGTATGGGTTTTTTTCTGTAAATTTACAGATTGTGTATACATTTGCAACAATATTAATTTCATTTTTTTGCCATTATATGTTACTAGTACACCGAACCCAGTGTTCCCGGGTCAGAGAGTAAAGGCGAAAAACTTTTTTTTAATTTAAAATTGAAAAGTCTAATCAATTTTTCCTACGTAATATGCTATTTAAACTGCCAACTAATTCCAAATAGCAATTTTATATGAAACATATGAATTATGTAATCATATAAAGCTTTGAAAATTATCGGTACTTCTGTATTAGACGCAAGATAATAGTTATTAGCCGAAGATTTTGCCAAAGAATAAAACTGCATTCGTTCAGTTTTTAAAACCAACTAAGAAAATATGACACACAAATATTCTTTAAAATAAATTTTTGTAAAGGTTAATTGATGTATCTTTTGTAAAGTAAGTTTGCAATGAACTAAAAGTCATTATTAAATTGATAGATAAAAATGAAATAAAACCAACATTCACCGTGTTTTATAGCCGACGATATTTTAACATAACAGATTTTTAATTACTATGTTTTTTCAGTTGCGATGAAAAGATGGCAACTAAAATATACAGTGATCTGTTATTTTCCATGGGGAAAAGAGATAGATGGAGGTGCAATATGCAACTAAAACGGTTTGAAATGGGCCTTATTCTTTCAATTTAAATCTGGTATTCGGCCCTAACAAAACAATCACGTTGAACAGAGACTGAATTCTTTAGCATCATTTTTTCTCTAAATGTAACAGATCTGATTATATTTTAGCATTCTAAAATAGCATTTCATTGTATTATGAATTAAAACAGTATCGCTAAAAGTTTTCCTTTTATGCGACAGCACACGGTTATGTTTGATGCAATGCAGCGAATTTTAGGGTTATATTTTTGCCGTCACCTCCAGCTACCAAACTACATCTCTATTCTCTTTCTTTTTTATATGACTATTTTTTTTTTATTTCCCACATAAATGCGATACTCAAGTTGCCACCATTAGAGAAATATAACTAAAAACTACAAAAAAATTAATATTTCAAAAACAAATTGAGATACAATTTTCTAACAAACTGCATTTAAAAGTGCATTTTTTTCTCTATACGATGGTATAACGTTTGAAAACGTACTATGTCTAGAAGTTTAAATATTTACAATAGTGAAAATTGCAAAATCGAAATTTCATCGGAAAGTGTTGCCATTCAAAACATGACGTATGCGTTACGCACAGATACGTTTGGCCTTTATTATATAGATGTAACGGTATAATTTAAAATTTATTGTTTGAGCATAAAGGATAAGTCACAAGTAATATGTAACAGATGAGTTACAAAATTTTGTTACATACTTCTGAATATAAAAGTGAAAATCAATCATTGTCTAAACTTTTGCTGAGCACTGTATTGCACATCAAACGTAGCAAATGAGGCGCATTCATACTATAACAAAGTTTTAAAAATATTCAGATTTGGGTGTAATAGTATACAGTACTTCAGCTACAGTATAGTAGCCAAAATCTTTTGTGTGTTCCTATAAATACTATCTGCTTTCTATATACAAGAAATATCTCATAGTAAACCTCAGCAACATAAATAGATTTCATAAAATGTGAAATAGTTTAATATAATTAAAATGTGCCCCAAATAATGTCTCTTCCTATACCATTATGTGATTGAATTCTCTCTTGTGGTCATGTAAATTAATATAATTATTCTATGCACCACAGATAGAACAGAACAGATATTTTAGTATATAATTCATAGATGCATATCAATTGTATTATGTTCGAATGAGTAAAACATCATTAAAATGCACTTGAAACTATTTTTTCCCATTGGTTGTAATGTAACAGAACATGTTTGATTGTCCCTGTAATTAAACTATGCATCTGATTTTCATAAAACTTGAACTCACTCGACAAAATTATGCAACAATTACACATTTTATATTTCAAACAATTTGGTTAGGTAGTTTTTGCTCTGTTATATGTGGATGGATAGACAGATTGAACGACGACTATAGGTACTATGTATTTACATAATTATGAATGCACTTTAAAAAGTTTGGCAAAGAAATTAATGAAATGGTAGAAATTAAGTGAAACATAAGAAAGGAAGTCTTCAGATTCATTAGGACAAAGGGAACTGCTAGAGTTTCTTCTATCAAGGAACATTAAGGACCAAATACTAACAATGTCAAAATTAATAATAGACACTATAGTAAATAAAACTGCTATTTAACAAAAAATTTTGTACACTATCATTTTTCAACAGGCAGGAAAGTATTATCTGAGCCATATACTTAAATAAGATGGGTCCAGTTATAAACAATGAAAAAATAGTACACATAGTACAAGTGGGGGAGGGAGAGGGGGCAAAATAAATTTTAGATTTAAAAAAAAATAAAAGTAGCTAAAAATTAAAGTTTACTGAAATGTAATGATTATGGTCATTTACAGAAATCTAACAAACATAAGTACTTTACATATAAGCTTTGGAAAGTGTTTTTAAAATGTTTGGAAACATTATATTTCAACTAGACTAAATATAAATAACAACTTTCCAGCACATTCTTTTTTATCACAAATTATTGGTGTGTTTTCCCCCCCAATTGCTAGTGCAAGCTGTAAATTAAATGAAATGGTAATAGTAAAGATACATATCATAATTACATATAATACATGCTTTAATTATAAAGCAGAGATTTTGCTAAACTGTTTCAGATGAGAGGCAAAATAGCATCCCTTTCGCCCTTCACACAAAAAATTTCTACCTTATTAACCTCTCGGTTTAAAAAAAAAAAAAAAGTTTTATTATTATTATTATTATTATTATTATTAAAAAAATTGGTTACATAATAAAAACAGACTCAATGTTGTCTTGAAATCTTTTTTAAATCAAAAGAATGAATTTAAAAATCTGAAAGGTACTCTTAAGAATCCGAAAACTGTCACTATAGTCCAGCACAAAAACCTAAGGTATCAAGCAAAAGAAAAAACTTTTATTTTATGGAAAAATAGTAATAGGGGAACCCAATGATCGATGTCTGCCGGAAGTGAAGTGGTGCAAAAGCCAAAAATTAATATCACTAGTGGTTTATTCGCAAGTTTATCAATGTGTTTGCCGTAAAATCATTTCATACCTTTGATTGCACGGCAAATACAATGTTAAACCTACAAGTAAATCAGTGGTAGTATTAATTTTTGACTTATGCACCATTTCACTTCCAGCAGATATGGATCATTAGATTTCTCTATTACTACTCTTCCATAAAATAAAGGTTAAGGTCAAAGACCTATTTGTATAATAATAAATGTATGTTTTTTCAGAAATGGCTTTTTAATTTTGCCTGCATTTAAGTTGAAAAAATCAGATAGCATAGTTTGGAATAATGGGACTCTACTGTAATATGTTGTGAATGAAAGAATGACAATAGAAGATTTTAAGAAAATTTATATAATCTTTTTAGAGTTTACTTTAAAGTTTTTATATTTTTAAGATAATTTTAGCTTCACTTATATGGCAATTAGAAGCAGGCTTTAAAATTTAACATTTAATAATTAAAATTTAGTAATTAAAATTTAATAATTAAAATTTAATAATTAAAATTTAACAATGAATTTAATAATGGCTTATATTGAAAATAGCTAAAAATTTCATAATACTGAAATATACTAAAATATGAAAAATCTGAAACCTTATGATTAATGGAACCACTTTGTATAATAAATATATTTTATGCAGGCAAATGATTAAAAATATATGGGTCATTTTCAAAAAACTTGTACATTCTATGTCCCCCAACTTTAAGAATTTTTAATAACTAAAATAAAGTTTTAAAAATAAAATTTAAGCATTTACATTACTTGTCTGACTGTTTAGAGTAAATGTGGATTAAATATTATCAGAAATTAAAAATAATATTAGTGTAGTTATGGTTTCAATGTGACAGCTATAGCTAAAATGCTATGTCCCCTCTTCCCTTTTTACTTTTTCAACTGTTATAAAATTATAAATCAATTGTCAAAAATGCTAATTTTTTCATTTGTGACAATTGTTGTATGTCTTATCTGTAGCATAGACCATATAATATATTTTTTAAAACTTGTTTTTTTATAAAAATGAAACAATTTATTGTTGTCCCCATATTTTTTCCCCTCTGTTACTTCCACTCTGTTACCATATTTATTGTAGTAAATTATTACTACTAAGTGTTCAACACAAGGTTTTGCAGTTCTTCGAACAGTCTATTTTTAGATGAGGCCATCATTTTTTTAATTATTAAGTTATTTTCACCGTGGTGTTGAACTAAAGCATTTACAAGATAAGGATGTTTTATTCAGTTTCCCCTCTGTTACCAGCTTATTTATGTGAAATTTATTTTTTTTATACTTTTATAAAATTTTAACCATAAGATCAAATGGTGCTTCTTAAATAAATAGGCTTAGTTTTTCTTGTTTTTAATTCACTTTGTGCTGATAAAATTATTTGCAGTTTTTTCCCCCTCTGTTACCATTCCCCTCTGTTGCCATGCTTATGGTAACAGAGTGGAACAAAGTGGAACAGAGTAAGAAACTACTAAAAAAATAAGTTTATTTAAACATTGTTCTTGAAGGCTGCACGTTCTCGTTTCATGTTCTTAGAACAGAATTAAAAATATGCATTTTTCTTTTTAAATATAAAATAGTAGTTTTTGTGGTGAGCTAGTTGCCATAAACATTAGGCTTTAATTTTCTCAAACAAAATGCTTCTTTAATTGTAGTCATTTATATTTATGAATCAATACTACTTATTTATGAAAAAATAATGCAGCGTGAAATACCACTATTTTCGAATATTAATTTTTGTAAAAGCCTTTAATTCTTGCTTGGTCTGTTTCAAATTTTAGGATATCTTATAACACATGATAAAAATGTATTAAAGAAGAAAAGATCATTATTTAAGTAGGAAAGAATTTATAAAAAAGATACACCACGTCAAATACTACTATTTTCAAATAGCAATTTCTGTAAAAATCGTTATTTCTTGGGTTAAAGCGTCATCCAATTGGCACGCGAATTTGTTAAAATTTGAAAATCTAAGGCGAGCTGTTAGAAATTAAAACACAAATTATAACATATGATAAAAATTTATAAAAACAATGCCACATGAAATACCAGTATTTTCAAATAGTAGTTTTTTGCAAATGTCTTAAATTCTGCCTTGATCTGTTTGAAACATTGAAACTTCATGATAGCTCATAACACATAATAAAAAGTTATATTAAAAAATTGCCTGGTCTAATTCCACTATTTTTTAATAGTATTTTTTGCAAAAATCTTAAATTCTTGCTTTAAAGCACCACTACCTCGACTAATATATGATAAGATTTTTTTTTTAAACTAAGCAGTGCGTTTGTCATAGCACATGATATAAATTTGCAAAAGAGAATGCCCCGTCAAATACCACTATTTTCCATTAGTAATTTTTGTAAAAATCTTTAAATTCTTGCTTGATATGTTTGAAACATTAAGATCGAATACAATACATGATATAAACTTATAAAAAAAAATATGTCACATCAAATATCGCTCCACTATCAATCAGCGTTCCCTTCGGTTACTAGTTTTCCACTCTGTTACCGTCAATTTAAGCTGGTTTATTTCACTAAAAATTTTATCAATCATCATTTTGAATAATTAATTGTGTAACTTTAACTAATAATTTATTTATGTAATATTTTTTTATAATTTAATTAAAAAAATGTGAATGCACATTTAATTAAAACTTATGATTTTTCCAAAAAAGTAACAGAGAGGAAATCTTTTTTATTTTACAAAAATAAAAATAATCATAACAAAACAACAGTTAGAATTTTCTGAAAGTAGCAATCATGTAATTAAAGGAAATGTGATATTTACTGTTTTAGGTGTTTTATTTTTTTAAATAAAAATTTTTGACTGTTGGTAACAGAGGGGAACATTTTACTGTTGCAAGTTCATACTTTATTTTTTATTTGACATTCCAAATCAAAAAGTAAACTGCTGTTTTCAGTTTTATATACAAGAAATGTTTTAGTATCGTCTAATATTTTTATAAGTTGCATTAAAAAAATTTTTTTTATTTGTGAAAAATTTCCCAAATGTACACGTTTTTTGAAAATGACCCATATAGAACTATGTTTTATAAATATGAGGTTAAACAAAAACTGGGTTATTTAATTATTTTATTTCTCTTGGGGCGTAATGAAAAAAAAAGAGAAATATATTGAAAAAAATATGATGTTTAACCTTCTGAGTCTTGATGTCAATCGGAGGCGACACTAAAAATCCCCCTTTAAGGGTGTATTCAAAAAAACACTTTTTCACCTTCAACAGCTCGAAATTTTCCGATACAATTTCAGACACATTTTTAAAAGTAGAAACATGAAACTTGCTGAGGGGATTCTTGAAGGGACATATGAAGTGTCGTGTGATGTCATTTTACGCTTATTTCTCTTGGGGCGTGATGAAAAAAAAAGAGAAATATATTGAAAAAAATATGATGTTTAACCTTCTGAGTCCTGATGTCAATCGGAAATGACACTAAAAATCCCCCTTTAAGGGTGTATTAAAAAAAAAATGCTTTTTCACCTTCAACAGCTCGAAATTTTCCGATACAATTTCAGACACATTTTTAAAAGTAGAAACATGAAACTTGCTGAGGGGATTCTTGAAGGGACATATGAAGTGTCGTGTGATGTCATTTTACACTCAATTCATTAGAATTTGATTTATAAACAATTACCTTATCAGTATGACCCTTTATTTCGTTCCCAGATCTCCGCCTTCGGAAAAATGGGTTCCAAATGCCGTTTTTGATTGCTTTTTTTTTACAATATTTTCTGCATTTATCAAAGAATCAACAATCACGCCACCTTGTGTACTTTTCAAATAAGAGATTTTGAAAGTTTGGTGCATTTGAAAGCAAAAATGAATTCAAAAATAAATCCAAAAATAAGCAGTTTGAATCGAAATACACCCTTAAATTAATTTAATTTCTACTATAAGGGTTGAAATTACACCTACAATTTTTAAATAGATGTGTGCATGTTAGAAACATTGACATGCAAACTAATGCATTTTTGGAGATGCTTTATAATAATTTTAAACTAGTTTTTGTAGTGCCACATAAAATTTGTCTCAGGACTGAGGAGATTAAGTAAAAATAATACCTTCAACCACATACACAAATACATATCAACACAAATACAATATATACAAATAGATACAATATTGTTAATTAAACAAAAAATCAGACATTTATAATAATTTTGTAACATTAATTCAATTGGCATTGTCTAAACTTGTTAGAAAAAAAAAATGTATACAGAAAAATCTATTTTTTATGAAAAGATAAAATGGGAATAAGAAGTTACTTTGACTGCCTTTAACATCACAGCTGATATATTAACACAATCATCTGGTTCAGCAACACTCATTGAGCCAGCTTTGTAAGAACTCAGCCGAAAACCAACTGTCTTTTCCTTGGTAACTAAATGCCGTCCAACAGTAAATTCACATTTATTGCGATATGCAGAGGTAACAGGTGATGGCTTTATTTCAGAAAGAGGACAACATTGGAAATTATTTTCTTTCCTATAAAATACATATTAAGATTACACAATATAAAAAAATATATACACAGGTTAATCATCTAGAAAAATAAATATAGTAAAAAATATAGAAAGCATGAGAACTTGAAATCAGTTCAGCAGTAACTCTGCACATAAGTTATAAAAATGGTAGACTGATATTGTGTTTCCTCAAACACAAAACTAAACAGGATTTCATGTAATTTTTTGCTCCAAGAAATAAATTATGATTTATATTTTGGGTTATATTTATATATATAATCATGTACAACAGTTTATACTTATTAACTACCATTTATAAACAGGAGTGGGAAAATACGTCATTTTACTCGCCATTACTGAGAAGATTTTCTGACATCTTGAGTGAATTGTTAGGTAGTTTTAGAAAACTGCAGGCTATAAAGATATTCAAATTTTTTTTATTTGTTTGATATATTTTGCAACTTTTCAAATTAAGGTGATGTAAACAAAGTACTAAGTACTATCCTATAACAAACTTTTCCATGTTGTATCTATTTATCATATTTATAGAACAGATTATGAAAATGCATTGTAGTAATTTACATAGTAGTAAATAATGTAGTCATTTACATTTTGTCATAACAATTTTAAACTGTACATTGTATTTTGCTGGCTGGTAATATTTTCTTAATATTCCCCAACCCTGTTTACAACAACTTATAATTACTGATATATTCATAAGCAAATATGTACATTTCTTTTGCACAACTAGTAGAGGGCTTAGCCCCCTAAGAACTACACTCGTCAACTCCTGTTCAGACACAGCAGACCCAAAAGACGTGCTAATTGTATTGGCTTAAAAAAAAATTATAAAAGATCGAATTATAATTAAAAAATCTATGACAATCTTCCAGTAAACAAGTTTCCATTCATCCCTTTGATTGGGGAATTTCAAGATTAAATCAGTTTCTGTTTAAGGAAATCAATGGTTGTTTTCATCTTTGATTAAATGAGATCAGCTAAACATTTGAAAATAAACTAATATAGAATGAATTAAATAAATAGTATTTGTGTTGCAGTATTTTTGAACATTGGTCTGTAAAAAAGCTATTTTAAATGTATCATTTTAAATCTGATGCAATTATCTCCAAAGTTTTCTTTCTTTTTTTAATATTCATGTAAAAATATTTTTCATGTAAACAAGGAAATATTACTTGCATTGTCTTAAAACTCACAACAATTGTTAAAAAGACAATCTCAAAATTAGAAATAAATTTCTCATGTAAATATATTTTAAATTTCATTTATTTTGTAATATTATTGTTTGATCATTTTAAATGTGACTTATATTCTCCTATTTACTGCTTATAAAACATTTTGATTTTATTATTTTAAAATTTTATTTCTCGTTTGAAATTCATGTGAAAATAATTTTATTGCTAGAAAGAAAATATTTTTATTTGCACTGCCTTAAAGTAAGCAACAATAGAATAAAAGATTATTTAGAAATGTGAAATAAATGTGTGGTGTAAATGTTTTTAAATTTGAACTGTTTTGAAGATTATCATATGAACTATGCCATAAATTTTATGGCTTTTAATGCATATGTTAATGCATTTATTATTTTAATATTTTCTTTCTCTTTTAAAACTCACATGTAAGTATAGACTTTATGACATAACTACAATATTTTCTTCTTTTAATAGTAATCATTTAAGTTTAATTTGTAAAATTTGTAACAGTCACATGTAAGTATTTTTTTTCTTTTTTAATTTAAAAGAAATATTATTCTTGGTGCTTTTTTTTTTTTTTTTGCAAATTGGCAACAACTTAAAATAATAATCTTTTCTAAAATGTGTGAAAAATATCTCTGGAAGTGCTGAAATTTTGAATTTAAATTGAAATAAAAGGTCAAAGAATTAGTCAAATAAAAAATAATAACTGCAGTTTGTACATCAGGAACTTTTAATGTATAAAATTATCTAAAAATGATTAAATTCCCATAAAAAAATTTTCTATTATAAAACTTTTTTAATGGAACAATTTCGACCAACTTTGGCATTAAATGTCTCTTAAAATAATTGTCTGCATCAAAACATGTCTCTATACTACTACTTATTTTCATATTTTTGTGAGCAGTAATTTTTAATATCAACAAAGAAAAATCCCCAATTGCAAAAACTTCAATATCAGTGGCAGTGACAGCGTTAGTTACTTTTTTAAGAATAGAGAGATTGTACACAAAAATTTAGTTATACAAATACAGCAACATTCTTTTCATCAGGATCATTATTTCATAATCAAAAAATTTCTAATCAAACCCTTCTTGATTTTGTGTGTGTGTGTGTGTGTGTGCAAGTCCGTTCAACAATATAGTTCACCTTAAAAGAGCAATTCTAAGAAGTCTCGTTGTAAACACACTAGATTGCTCTAACTTATGACACAAAAAATGACCTTGAACAAATTTTCATTATTATGAGGAAAGAAAGTTACTGACACAAATTGTACAGAAAACACATTTATTAATTAAAAACTAAATTCTACTATAGTTGCTAGTAGTGATTGTCATTTTAATTAACGAAAAAATTTATCTAAATTTGCTTTAGTTACTGGCCAAGTTGTTTTAGGAGGATTATAGCAGCTCAATGGTGAATAATTTTATGCTATGATTTTTATTACTCATATTTAAAATTGCAAAGATTGAAAAAAAATTAAGCAATTGCATCCAAACTTATGGAAATTCATAATTCACTTTTTTCAAAAGTTCAAATGCCATTACATTTAGTACCCCTTTCATACTCTTTTTTGAATTCATATATTTACTACTTTTTTCTGAATAGGCTTGGCTACTGCCTTCTTATTTGTCTCTTTCAACTATGCCATACATGCAGAGTTACTTAAATCTGCTGATCTACAACTCTATGCCTTTGGTCATAAGTTTTTCTTCTAACTTTTTCTCTAATATTTTCATGTATTTTTATGTAATATTTTTGTAGCAGCACTATTGAATTTTAAGAACTCCTAAACAAGAGTGCCAAAAAAGGTTTTTATTCCCAACATTTTCTTCAATCCATAAGAAAATTTCCCCATAATTTTAGATATAGAAAATAACATAGAAATTTTTGCAATATACAAGTCATATCTTTAAAACCCTTTAATACACTGAATTTGTAGCATGCTTAATATTCAAAAAGTAAATTAAGTGGATGCATGTAAGTTTTAATCTAATTCTTATGCCTAATATTTATTAATAAATGCAAAGTTTTAACTACAATGTTTTTAATTACCTTTTCTTATAAACCCGATCCGTTAGTTTGATTGGATCATATTGTTTATTTGTTTTTAGTTTACTAGTACAAAGTTCCATCAATTTACTTAAATTTTCTTTTCATGCAAGACATAGCATATCTATTCAACTCAAACTGAACTGGTAGTAAATTTGCAAATTATGATTACAAGCTTTTCATATGTAACCAGTTCAGAAGGCTAGCCATTGTATAAATACAGGAAAAGTGAACACAAACATTTACAAAAAAGTGGGATGAATAAAAAATTTCTGAAAAGAATATATTCATAAAGAACAATTTTATCAAAAAAAGGATATAAAAAGGTATAATTTTACCTATTTTTTTTAAGAATGTCTTTCAGACTTTTATTAGTTTTTTCTAAATGTCTGCCTAATTTCATTAGAAACTTGTGAACATCATCAGTTTTCATTTTTAATTGTTCTTCATATGGAATTTTCCAGTAAGGTGTGACTGCATCTTTTAACCTAAAAAGATTTTATAAATTGTACAACAAAGTAAATTTACCATAAATATGAACATTTTATTCAATTATTTTGTCTTTATTAATACTAAAACAATTATTATACAGCACCACTATTAGGTCTAGTAAAAAATAAAAATAAAAAAGAAAGAAAGAAATGAAAAAAATTGCTATGTTAAAAATAGGATCTAATAGAAATTTAACTAGTTGTAATTGTTAACTGTTTTTTGCAAAAATTATACTTTGTGTTCTCTGAAGTCAGAAAAAGATATTATGATGGAAATGTTAAACTTACCAGTGATTTAGAATGATGTAACTGTACACATAAAACGAATGTATGAAATGAAGACATCCTTATTATAATTTTAAAAAATCTTTATTTGACCAAAATGGAGTAATAAATATGCTTTTCTGCTGTATATGCACTTGTAGTCTTTGTATAGACACGAAAATTAAATAAAGTTTGTTATATAGACATGGGTGCAAGTTTGAAATTTTGCCAGGACTGAAAATACTTTGAATCACCCCCCCCCCCACCACCACCACCACCAAGTGAACAAATATACACCTGCATGATTTACGTTTTTTTTTCATGACTGTTTGACGAAATTCGCTTTTTCTCGCGATCTTTTGACAGAAATCGCGTCTCTTTAGCAATCCCTTGACAGAAATCGCGTCTCTATCGCGATCCTTTGACCAAAAATTAAGTTTTTTGTGATCCTTTGTCAAAAATTTGTGACTCTTTCGCGATTCTTTGACAAAAATTCATGACTTTTTTTCAAACCTTTGACAAAAATTCGTGACTTTTTCGGGATCCTTTGACAAAAATTCGTGACTTTTTCGCGATCTTTTGAAGAAAATTCGTGATTCTTTGACAAAAAATCATGTTTTTCCGCAATTCTGAAAAAATAGCGTTTTTTTCTGCTATCATTTGACGAAAATCGCATCTTTTTCGCGATTCTTTGAAAGAGACTGCATCATTATCGCGATCCTTCGACAGAAATTGCATTTTTTTTTTTTTTTGCTATTCTTTGACAAAAAAAGCATCTTTTTTGTGATCTTTTGTCAGAAAAAGTGCTTTTTTTTCCGCGACCTTTTGACTAAAATCACGTATTGTCAGCAATCTTTTGAAAAAAATCGTGTCTTTTTTCACGATCTTTTCGACGAAAAACAGATTTTCCTCGATCTTTTGACAAAAATCGCAGTTTCTCTGCAATTCTGACAGATATAGCGTTTTTTCCACGATCATTTAAGGAAAATCGCGTCCTCTCTGCGATTCCTTGACAGATTCTTTGACGGAAAGAACGTTTTTCTTGAGATCCGTCGATAGTAATCACGTTTATTCTGCAATTTTTTGACAAAAATGCATTCTTTTGAAAGAAATAGCGCTTTTATCTGTGATCTTTTGATAGAAATAGCGCCCTTTTCCGCAATCATTTGACAAAAATCACGTTATACTCAAAATGTTTTGACAAAAAATCGTGTCTTTTTTAGCGATCTTTTGGCAAAAAATGCATCACTTTCACGATCGTTTTCAACGTCGGAGATTTTTTCATCCCACTTCCGCCCTCGGGAATTTTTAAAAGACGGAAATCTGTCCTGTGGACGGAAAACTTGCACCCATGTATATATAATATATTTTTCATAATATGGAGATTAATTTACATGTCAATGATGTCCAAAATCAAGTTTCAGCAGAAAATTTTGTTAAATTAAAGACTTCATTAGAGGGAAATTCCCCTGTGTGTGTGTGTGTATATATATATATATATATATACTCAGTAAATTCTAGATGAGAGATTTTAAGCTGTTGAAAACAATTTGTGGAATAAGAATTGTTTAAAAATACATAAAAGATTTCAAATTAAACTTTCTGAAGAAATGTATAAAATACTGGTCTAAGTTTTGAAGATTTGTGAATCCAATGTAAAAAAAGAAGAAATGTAAATTTCCAGTTCTAAACAGAAAATAATGCATGTGAATTAGAATTCCAATATATAACTGGAACACAAACAGCCATGAAGTTCTAAGCAATAAACATTATAAAACCATTCTAGAAATACTCTTTAAAACATATTGCATTCTGTAAATGTGATTTTCACTAGAAAGCCAAAATAAATTTATAAAACTGAAAATTATTAAATAAAAATGACACAAATAAGAAATAACTTTTGATGTTTAATTTTTTAAAACTATATACATACTGTAAACTGTTTTTATGCATAAAGCTGTCACAAAATCACTTAATGAAGTTAAAAATAGCCTTTGCTATTTAATTTAAACTATTTTTACAAGCGTCAAATGAAATTGTATACAATTTTAACTCATGTTTATTTTATTTGTAGTTTTTAAAGCTAATAAGTATAAAAGTGTTTACTGTGATAAAAATGATTTGTGATTATTTTAATCTAAAAAAGGTACAAATAAAATGTTTTAAAAGGCGTCATATTACAATGGTATTAATAGCATTGATGCAATTTTGAAATATATATACTGACTGCTAATCTCTACTTTACCAGGGTTGAAAAAAAAACCAGGTTTATTTCGAAAAAAACCAAAAAAACCCCGAGTTTTTTGGTTTAAACCAGGTTTTTTTTTAAACATCCTTCTTATGACACATACATGCATATTTACTGAAAAAACAGACATTTTTGGTTTATAAGCAGTATAATTTCATTTAAAATAATTTAAATTTAATAATTATAGGGAATTTATGCTGAAAATTGAAAAAATCCATTTTTCAATTAAAACAGTTTTGGCAAACAGTCTTATGTTGAAAGTTTTAACTGTTCTACACAGTGAACCATTGATGCCATGTAAATCTTTATAAACAATCTTTTGATTACTAATAATAAATGTTTGAATGTAGTTTGATAAGTATTCTTTTCCACAATTATTCAAATAATAAATTACAAATACTACTTAGGATTTTTTCTTTCTGAGTGACAATTTGAAGTTAACATTTTTAGTTGTTAGATTCAGCAGATAGCAGAAGGGAAAAATTATTATTAAAATGCTATAATTAGCAACTAGTCTTTGCTTTTAATTCTTCAAGATAATCTCCCAAAAGGAAAATTTCTTTTACAGCTTGTGCAAAATCTTAAAAGGTCATTGTGTTACATTATTAATTGCATTAAATATTCTGCATCATTAAAAAATTAAAATATTTTATACTAAATATTGAATTTTTTTTATCTATGATCAATTCACATGTTTGAAGTTTTTTCTTTAGAGCAACAAATGTGTTCACCAATGTGTACTGATTTGAATTCTATGCATAAAAAATTACGTAAACCCAATATACCTAATGCTTATTGCTTAAATAAAGTGTTAAAAGTAGAAATTATTTATATCCAATAATCTGAAACTCATAAATTATAAAGAAAGAATGAAAATGTCATTAGATTGCTTCTAAAAAACGATAGAAATTACTTATATCTAAAAATCTAAAACTCATAAATTATAAAGAAAAAAAGAAAATATCATTAGATTTCTTCTAAAAAATAAATTGCTTTCTTTTATATAGAAAAAACCAATTGGTTTAATCCTATACATAAAAAAGACCTAAACCCACTATATATAATACTTATTACTGAAATAAAGTGTTAAAAGTAGAAATTATTTATGTCCAATAATCTGAAACATGTAAATTATAAAGAAAAAAAAGAAAATGTCATTAGATTTCTTCTAAAAAAACCAACTGGTTTTTTTGAGAAAAAAACCATTTGGTTTAAACCATGGTTGAAACCAATTGGTTTAAACCGTGCCAACCCTGTACTTTACATTTTTCAAAGTATAACATTTTACATTATAAACTACTAAAAAAAGTAATGACAACAATAATTTTGTCATTTGATCACGAGAGCCTGAGTCAACCCAAACCCAATACCAAAAGTGTGCAAATGAAAATTGTCAATAACATTTTTAAATTGTTTCAAGATTTATTTTCTCATTTTTAAATATCTTCTTACATAGAAATAAATATCAATCCTCATAGATAATTAACAAAAACAATAATAATAATGCCTTGATAAAAATAAGCTGTAATGAAATCATTATAAAAATAGATTTAAAAAATCTTAAAGATAAAAACAAAGATGCAGCATTAAAAGGAAAAGAAATAAAATTAAAAAACATATATGTTCATAAACAAACAGAATAGAAGAAAACATAATAAAAAACTATGTTTTGTGTACCCATTTCTGTATATAAATAAGGATCATTCGAGAGAACAATCATTGTTACTATAGGTACCAAAACAATCTCCACTAAATTGGACTTTTAACATTTAAAATAAAAACTATAAATGTGACATAGAATCATTAGAGAAACATTATATAGACAATTTATAGTAAAATCATAGTATTATTTTATCGAATATTATCAGGTAATGCTAGATTAATGGCAATAATCTATTTTATAGCACTTTACAGATTCCCAATTCTGAAAGTTCTTCACTAACAAAATTATAAAAAAAAAAAATTAATAGCAACAAAAATTTTCACTCTTTTATGATGAGTTCCAAAGCACAATATGCTGAAAAGTGTGACATATGTCACAGAACAATGGACTTCTCGACAGAACATTTCAAATTCTAATTTTCAATAAAATTCCTCATTCAATAGTTGGGAAAAGTACATTTTTTTTTTTTTCAATAATCTATTTAAAAAGACAGTAAAATTCATCAATTGGTCACGGAAAATACTCGTAGAATTTATTAGTTGGTCATAGGGCAAAAAAAAATTGCAAAATTTTTCAGTCAGTTCTAGAAAAACATACAATATTTTGTGAACAATATAATTAATAAATATCATGAAAATCGTCAAATGGCTGTGAGTAATAAAACACAAAATTTGTCAGAGGATCATTGGGAAAAGTTGGGAAATTTATCGATCTGTTGCGGAAAAAAAATCAATGATTTTCTACAATCAGTCACAAATAAAAGAAAAAAAATATCTTTCTTTAAAAATTGGAAAAATTAGAAAGCTCATTAATCAGTTGCAAAAAAAACTGTTTTTTTTTAATTGGTTGAAGAAAAAAAAAAGCAACAAAATCTACCAATCAGTAGAAATAAAATATTGAGAAACACGTCAGTGTACCATTATACAAAATCACATGCTACCAAAAAAAAAAATTAAATGATTAAAGATCAAAAACAAAATTAAAAGTTAACTAATTTGTATAAAATAATACATCACATGAAAAACTGGAATTATTTTTATTAGACATAAGAATAAAAATATTTTTTCTTATTCAAAATGAAAAGTTACTTTAATTCAATGTCATCAATCTTTATTTTCTTATTATTCTGTAATTCTTCAGAATCTCCAGCTTTTCGTTTCTTAACCAAAGGATCTGCAGCTGGATTGGCCTTCTGATTGAAAAATAATACACATATATTACTTATACATACATAAAGTTAATACACATTTACATTAAATATATATATAATATATATGTTACGGTTAATTTGATTAATCAGTAATTATTAATAATAACCATTTATCATTAACAAAATTATTAATAAATAATATTAATAATTATTGATTATTAATAATTACCAACTAAGTTCAGCTAACTTACTAAATTTCATCTTGTGCTTCATGAACAATGCTGGTAATCTGACAGGGAAAGATGATAGTTTGTGTTTAGACTTTAGACTCTGAATCAGTTGGTTTCGTATTAGTGTCTGTCACATATAGGTTTTATTTTTAATCATTTCATGACTTTAGCACTCGTTAATTCGCCAAAAATGTGTGTGTGAGGGATGATTTTTAAGTAACATGGTCAATAGCAGAAAAAATACTTTTAGAACAATGATTGTTATGAGATCATTTATTCTTTCAGAGATTGTACTTTTATCTTACAGAAATAAAGGGTTACTTGCATTTGGAAACCATGGACAAAATAATTGATTTTATTTTCTTTTTAGGGTTTCGTTCATCTAACAAAACCCTATTTATTTCTTTCCTCTGTCTGTCACAGAGTCTGTACGCAAAAACTGCATAAGTTAGAGCCTTCAAATTTGGGGGTGAATACCTAGTTACACACGCCAAATCATAAAATTTTGAAAAACTATTATTTTAATGAAATTAATTTTTTCAATGTTATCCGTTCACTTTTGCAATTTAAATTTTAAAAGAGAACCTTAATTTCAGTGTTTGTATGGTAGACATCATAACTTGCATGTGAAGCATGTCCTTGGTAAACTGAAGGTTCTTAGTTCGAACACTGATGCTAGAACTTGAAACTTTCATATTAAAATGGATTTAATACAAAAAAATTTCGTATTTTTTGGCCAATTAAGGACTTATATTATTAGGGTTTCGTGTTTCGTTCATCTAACATTTATAATATTTTTTAAAATTCAATTTTTTTTCTATTTTTGTGATTTATTAATAATTCAGTATTTTAAATTAATTTTTTTTTCTTTTTTTTTTGCTTTTAAAACTTTTTAAATTTTATTAATATATTTGCTTTTTTTTTTTTTTTTTTTCTATTTAAACATGACGACTAAATAACATAGAATACAGGGGAAAAAAATACTAAAACATGTTTTTTTAAAACAATGTATGTTTTGCACACTGAGAGCAAATACTAATTGCAATGCTCTCTGGTGATTACCATCAAATTAAACAACCCGCTTCTCAACACATAATAAATGTAAAAAGAAAGTAAATGATAGCATACTTAAAGTTCACAAATCTAAAATTATCTTTGAAGCAGATAATTATGTAAAAAATATAATTGATGTAAAAAAAAAAAAAAAAAAAAAAAAAAAAAAAAAAAAAAAAAAAAAAAAAAAGAGTTGTGATAACAGAACTTCTAATCAGGGCCGGTGAGAGGGGGGGGGGGGAGGCACAGGGGACAATTGCCCAGGGGCCCGGGAACCAAAGGGGGCCTGCGGTTTCGGATGAAAAAAGTACCTACATTTCATGATATTCCAAATTTTAACTTTTTCGTACTTTTTTCTTTTACCAGCTGAAAAACATTTCGCAGAATTGTAATTTAGAATATTTCCAACAAAGTTACCGGAAATTTCCCATTTAGAGTACCATAAAAGGTGTGAAATATTCGGGAACTTCCTGTTTTCCTGGATCGTCGACCACCATGGGTGTCTGTGCCTTCAGGCAAAAATAGGGTTATATGCATCCGTCATGTCTCATTGAAACCTGATGTCTCGTTGGGCATTATAGACTGTAAGTTTCTGTAATTACTTTAGTTACAATATTATTGTGCAAGTGACAGGGATATGCACAGTGGGCGATAGCGGATGCAGTTGTATCAGGTCCTAAGCTCAAAAGGGCCTGTGAGCGAAATTGGATAGATAACATTACAGGCTCTAAACTCTTTTTAAATTCCCTTTTTTAGGGCTACTTATAAAAGTAAGGAAAAATTGAAGCCCAAAATTCAAAACTATTTAGGTCCTTTTTTTAATCAAATGTTTAAAAAATACACTTTTTAATCTCTTTGGGGGCCCCAATAAGTTTCAAAACTTCTTTAATACTAATACATCCTTCAGCTAAATATGCTATTTCTATAATTCCCATTCTTTTTAAAGCTGCGAGATGAAAGAAGTTTGTAAATGTGTTTTAAATTGTCTTTTTTAAGGCCTAATATAACAGGGTTGGCAAGTTTTTGACATGCGACAATTTTTGACGGTTTTAACCATGGTTTAAACCGTCATGTCAAAAACCTCCTTGTCAAAAATGTCAAAAACCTATATTTATATGTAAATAAAAATATTTATTTACAGATATGTAAACTATATTTATATTTAATAAGTAAAATTTATTTGCTTTTAATAAAGAAAATGTTTCTTAATATACTGTAGAAGAAATAAATTTAAATTTTTGAAGAAACATATTTTGAATATTAAACAAAACCTTAGATTTTGGAAAACTTATCTTTTGTAACATTATTTATTAAATTTTAATATGTTATTCAAAATATGCAGGGATATTACATTATGAAAAAATTTATTTATAACCAAATTTAATGTATAGTTCAAAATTAAATTAAAGATTAGATATGTTCCGTAATCGATTAGGAACAGAAAGATGTTCAAAACAGGTTATGTGCTATGTGGGGCAAATGAATTAGATTATTGAACTAAATTTTTACTTTGATAAATTTTCATTTGGATTGATTTCGATTATGTAATCAAATTAATTGGAAGTATTTAATGAATGTTTTATTTTTTAAATTATATATTTAATTATTTAATAAAAAAAACCCTACATAATATTTTGTGTTTTAGAAGTATTTCATAGATCAGTGTAATATTTTTTCCTGTTTTGACTTTTAGACTTGTTATTTGGTTTTTCAGGAAAATCAGTAATTCTGAATTTTAACCTTCCGTCTACCAGACAAAACACCCATTTATCTACGGCAACACCTAATTTTAATTCCAAACTTGCAAACGGCACCAGTAATATTTTAATATAATTTTGCTTTTACAATGAAAGCTTAAATTAAGGAATTCGTAATATCTAGACAAGTCCTTTATAAATTCCGGTGTCAATCGACAATTTCTCATTTTACCATTGACACCAGAAATATTGCTGTCGGGTCCAATGGACCCGTCTGGTAGACGGAAGGTTAAATTGTCACTCATTTTTTGAATTTATAACTAACATAAAGATAATAAAAAAATTTACTCTTTTCTATAAATGTTTGAGTATCTATTTACAATATTCAACCTATTTTTATTTACTACGCTGAAAAATTAGCTTATACAAATACTTATGAATCCCCCTACCCCCCCCCATAAAATTAAAAATTATAAAATTTAACCCCAACTATAAAATTTTGATAAATATCTTAACTATTCAGTTGTTGAATAATTATTTTTTGTCTTACATTGCTATAAAAGTAAACATTATTTGTATTTTTAATACTATTAGTGTGTGTGCTGAGGGGTGAAGGGGGGGGGGGTTAGAGATAAAAATGATTTATAATGATATGTAATAATCATGCATATAATAAATAATATGCATTTTATTTAAATTCAAATTAACCTACTGGATATTGATATTATGTATATAATGTGTATAGCATTAAAAAAAAATATTTAACATGTGTATCAAGTTTTACACTTTTGAAAATCCTGCATTTACAACACTTAATTCGTTAACACTTATAAATATTAGCTATGTCAAAATGTATAGTAAATAACTTTAGATTTTTTAAAAATATTAAAATGTAAATAATAAATAAATAAGATATTTAAACATAATTTTTGTGCAAATATTTCTGATGCCCATTTCAAAATAAATGTCTGAGATTTGAAATCTGTCATTTTTACCTTAATTTTTATTAATTAAAAATATTTAAAGACCTGCTAATTACCCATTATATAGTTAAATTTCAACATAATGTACGGCAACTGTTGCTCGTTTTAAAATTTAACAACAAACTCTAGTGCCCCACAGCAGATTGTGACTCTATGGGTTTTTGACGGTTTAATCTGGTTTAAACCTTTGTCATGTCAAAAAACCCTTTTTGACGTCAAAAACCCAACCCTGTAATATAAAAGAGAGAAAATGCTGAAACTCAAAATTAAGAACATTTAGAGCCTATTTTTATAGTTCAAATGTTTTAAAAATAGGCTTTTTTAATCTCATTAATGGAACAAAAAGCTTCAATAAAGTTCAAAAGTTTCTTAATCTTATTACTTCCTTGAACCAAAACAGAGATGCGCTTTCTCTCTATAGCCACGATTCTCCTTAAAGATGTCCAGATGAAAAACATTTTGCAGACTAAGTACTTTTTAAATTGTCTTTTGGGGGCCCTTATAAAACTGAGGCAAAATGGAACCCATGATTCAAAATTGTTAAGCTACGTATATTTTCTAATTCAAATGTTTAAAAAATGTGCTTTTTAATCTCATTGGGAGGCCCCAATAAGGCTCAAAACTTCCTTAATACTATTACTTTCTTCAACTAAAACAGATAACATGTTTCATTTCTACAGCCAGCAATTTTTTTAAAGGTGCTAAGATGAAAAAAAAAAATCGCAAGTTCTAATTTTTTTAAATTAACTTATTTAGGTCCCTTACTAAAAGTAAAAAAAAAAATTGGAACCCAACATTCAAAACTTTTAGGCACCATTTTTTTAATTAAAATGTTTAGAATAATGTGCTTTTTCACCTCATTGGGGGTTTCAATAAGGTTCAAAACTTCCTTAATACTATTGCTTCTTTCAATCAAAACAAACATGTCCTTTCTTGCTATAGCTGCCATTCATTTTAAAGGTGCCCAGATGAAAGACATTTGGCAGACTCTGAATGCTTTTTAAATTGTCTTTTTTAGAGCCTATATTAAAAGTGAAGAAAAACTGGAATGCAATTGCTTAAAAAAAATATATGCTTTTTAATCTTATTGGGAGTTGCAATAAGCGAGTATCTGTGTGCAATGCATTTGTCACCCAACCCCGTGTGTTCGACCTGTTTCTTTTTTAATGTTTCACTTCTCTTGTCTTCGTAAATTACTAATGATAACTATACATAAATTATGTTCTGCAATTATTTAATCTATCAGCGGAGCATTGCTCGCTTCGCAGGTTGAATTTTTTTATGCCCCCCCCCCCCCAAAAAAACGGCTTTTTTGATTTCCATTTCCTTTTGAACGTCCCAATGCCTTCCACAGCATAAATCCGTTCAGGGCATGCCCCCACTCTGATCTTGAATCAAACAATCTTTGAATTATTGTAATTTTTCTTTCTGATAAAAGTTATAATCTCTTGATAAAATTCAAATTTTCTAGCATCGTCGTTCACGTTGCTACAGGGACCATTTCGTTATTTTTCCACTTTAGCTTAAATATGAGATCAGCAAAATCTACCAGATAATTATTCGTTTTTAGAAAAAAATCGTCAAAAAAAGAAAACTTCGTAAAACGCGAAAAAAGGGCTAAAATTTGCATAAAAACATTAGGAAAATATTCAAAAATTGACTATATTTAGCGAAAACATTGCAATCGGAATGTTAAAAAATGACCCCGAAAGATGAAAATCGCTAAAAATCACATAAAATGTTCGAGACAAATTCAGAAATTGCAAATGATAAAATTTTCAACATTGAGTTGAAAGACTGAAACCTGATTTTTTTTTAGGTGTGTCAAGAAACTGCAAATAAATCGCCGCAAAGTCAAAATTTATACTATATCGGGATAAAAGATAGAAAATAAGCTCCTTTTACAATAATAAAAAGTGAATTGAAGGGGTTTTTTTTTCTCATTTCCCCCCCCCCCCCCATTCAGACGCGCAGACACAAAAATGCATTTATTTGCCAATTTTCCGCAAAAATATAGAAAAGTACACAATTTAATGTAAAAATTACCTAACATCTTTAAATATAAAGGTTCATTTTCGTCATATAAAATCACAGGAGTGTTCCATCAATTGTGCAGCATTGTATTTTTTCCTATTAAAAACTGAACTTTTACTCATGATTGGATTTTTACTCATGAACTAGAATAAATCGCGAATCAGAGATCAAAATTTTTATAAATTTTCCGTCAAAAATCAAAAATTTCTTCAGATATGAGAAAAAAATTGCTTCTAATTGGAGTCTTTAAAACAGCGTTGAATCCAGGGGGTGGTCCGGGGAAACATTCCCCCCCCCCCCCCCCCCGAAATTTTGAAATTTTAAGTTTTCATTGGTCAAAAAGTGCAATTTCCCCCCGAAACTCTAATGTCCCTATCGGAGCCACAGAGAAAAGTGTCTGAATTCACCACTGCTTCAAAACGAGGGGGAAATGCTCAAAATCGCATAAAAATTTGCGAAAAATTCGAAAATCGCATTAAAAGTTCGCAAAAATTTAAAAAATAGCTGAGGACAAAATTTAGTACTTCGAGTAAAAAGACTGAGACCTGATTCCGATTACTATAGTCAAAAAATCGCACCAAAATACGAAAAAAGTTAAAAATCATATAAAAAGTTTGTGAAATATTCAAAAATTGAAAGAAAACTACTTTACTGCTAATTGAAAGAAAACTACTTTTCTGCTAAAATGGAAATATGGATTGAAAATGGATGCTTTTTTTTTAATGTAGGGGAAAAGCTCGAAACTTGAAAAAATAGTAATAAATAGCTTAAAAAAATTAAATTTAAAAAAATTGAATCAAAATCTGTTTCGAGATACAAAACATCAAGCATACAGGTATCCTTCCTGTCAAATTTTGTCCTGGACAGCAAACATCTTCTACTCCTCAGACAAAGAAAAACTCTTTACAGTCATACAGCTGTCTTTATTGTTATCTACTACAACTAACCGTCTTCGTTGTCCACAGAAAGGTACAGTCTATCCGAAGGTATTTTTTTCTTTTCAAATTTTTATCCGGTCAACTTGAATGACAAATTTATACTGGAAAAAATCGTAAAAATATGAAAACGACATCCAAAGTTTCTTTTTTTTCCTTTCTTTCTTTTTCTTTTTTTTTTTTTATTTAATAAATCTGTACATACATATAAGGGAGAGTGAGGAGCAATGGGGCACTTTTTACAAAAAATAAAACTTTTTTTTTTTTTTTTTTCACACATGTGAAAAAAAAAAAAAAAAAAAAAAATTCGATTTATAGAATACAAGATGAAACATTTTTTAATGTCCCTGAACAACATAGAAGCGTTATTTTTAGAAACACTATTTATAATTAAAGAAATGGAAAATTTTGAAATGTGCCACATATCTCTCTACTTTTTATATATAAATTATATATCTCATATACTGCGCTGCACAAAAGTATTTGCATACCATTCTCCTGATTAGAGGAAATTGCAGAAGGGGAATTTTCTGAAGTATCTCTTAAATGAACTAAATTTTGGAATAGATGTTGTTGATAGATACAAATCTCTAAATCATATACAAGGCTGCTAAAAAATTCGGGGAATTTTCCGATTGTAGATGGGAACAGCTGAAATTCGGTTTTGTAATGCGTTATAAATTTTCATATGGGAAAAAGAGACATAATATTTAAATTTTTAAACGGTGCAGTTTTGTTAGATTATACTGAATGTGCCGGAAAATGCTTCATAATCAGTGTTTGATGCATGATTTTTCCTTTCTTGTTTAGTTTATTTTTGTGCAGTATTTAGAGTTTTTGCGGCGTTTTTAAACATTTGTAAAGGAAATTCAATTACAAACATTTTTGCCAATTTTCAAATTTTTCGAGAATTTTTAATTTTTTAAAAGCTTTTTACAGATAATTTTTAAAATAGGTAAAAAGAAAATCCAGTTTCAGTCTTTTAGGCCAATACAGTAAATTTTGTTTCTTGTGAACTTCGAAAAAAAATTATGCATTTTTTGGCATACTTTCGCGTTTTGCAGCGATTTGTTGATACTTTTTGCTAAACACAAGAATTTTCAGTTCAGAAGAGGAGCACGTTTATTAATTATTTAACAGCTGATTGAAATTAGCTGCTTTTGTTTGCAAATATTTTGTGTCATAAACAATGGGGTTGTAAAGTGGATGAAATGTAAAATTTCAGAATACCCTGAAATAAATCATTTTATGACAAAATTCAATCAAATTTTGATAATCACCTTTAAAAAAACTTGTTTGTAAATCTGAATCTGATTTAATTTGAGTAGGTAGCGTTGATTTAAAAAAAACCACAATAAACAATACGTTCTGAAGTAAAATAAATCATTAATTCAATTATACAGTGATTCAAATAAGCGGCAGATTTTCGAACTTTTTCTAATAGGGGCCCGTAATTTTTGCCTGCCCAGGGGCCCGTGAAACCTGTTACCGGCCCTGCTTCTAATTATGCATTAATTGGATGCAATTTTATTAAATATAATAGATTCCATTAATAAAAATCCTATGCATTACTCTGCTTGTTCTTTTACACAAACTTCAAAATATATACATGAAGATGGTCACAACAGCATCATCTAAATTCTGTGGATACAAAAAAGTGATAAACTAGGTTGATACATAGAAAACTTATCCCAGTTTCCAACTAAAAGAAATCTCAATTCAATATATAAATAAAACACTGTGCTGAGATGGTCCAGCAGTTGGGACATGTGGACATGAAATACTGTAGTCACCTCCAGGAGATATGTCCACGGTAAAGCAACTAGGTAAGTGCTGTATTCAAAACAACAATTCTTTGTATGACCCATTAGAGTAGGAATGAGGTTTTTTAAACCATAAGTTGTCAGTTTTGCGCCATTTAAACAGAATAAAATATTGTTTATAATTTAAACATGTTAAGTAATACAATCAATAATAGTAGGTTTAAAAACAGTTTTAAATAATAACCAGCTCAATAGGAATTTTTCTTTTTCGAAAAAATGTCAAATTTACCCAAAGTTTTGACTAAAAGTAAAATTTCATGCAGTTAATATACTAGTAAAAAGAAAACTTTTGGCACTTACTAATTTTTAATAAAGTTCTTTTTTTATTTTTTTTTCTACTTTCTGAATTAAAAAAAAAAAAAAAAAAAAAAAAAAAAATGAAACACATGATATTGACCAAATAAAATGAAATAATTATAATTTTTTAAAATAAATTGATGAAAGTACCATAAAATCTTGATTGTAGGCCCCTGCAGACTTTTAAGCAATTATGCATTTCTGTTCACGAATATATCCCCACATTCAAAAAGATTTCAAAAATCTAAGAGAGAAAATTTTCCTTCATTTGACTTTTCTGGCAGATTTCTCCTAATGTTTTTACATAATTTTAATGAAACCTCAGCTTAGAACCCCCCCCCCCCACACACACACACACATACGAGCACCTAATAAATAACTTAAAATCATTATCATTATTTTCTATATCTGCTTAACTTTTAATTTTATAATATGGTGACACATCTAAAATTTTATCTACATCATCTTGTATGCATATAACTCACCTAAAATCCTCATCTAAGACATACTATAATACTAGTTAAAACATCTAGCATTTTGCACTCCCACTTAGACCAATTAGTGATTGTTACCCATGCAGATAAAAGTGTCATGGCCAATTATTCTTCTACTAGCAATTAAATGGTGGCAGTCCATGAAATGAGTCAATCCAGATTCTAGAAGCTTTACTTCATCCCACTTGAAATTTTGCTATGTATTTCTGATAAGTACGAGAGATGATTTCTAAATATGTGAGAAGAAAGTGTAAAATCTCCTCTTTTTTGCAATTTGGCTAGAATCACGTGTATATTTGTATACATAATCACATGTTTGAAAAAAAATCTTTTCTCTAAAATAAGCCCTTTCCCAATTAACAAAACATCAAGACCAAAGATGAGAACACAGTGAAACTACAAAGACAAAAATTTTCTCTCTCTCACTTCCCCCCCCCCCTCTCCCCCTAAACTAAAAATTCATTTCTTTTTCTAAAGATTGAAAATGAAAATTTAAATACAGAGTTAGTTGATTATTTATTGTTTTACAACGTAACAATAAAACATAAAAATCTTAACAACTTTAAAGATTTTAAAGTTTGTATGCTGTAGGGGGAGAGGAAAGATTTTTTTTAGAGGTTAGGAGAGAAATAATTTAGATGATTTTTTAATTATTGTTACAAAAAAAAAAAAAAGCTGGGGGGAAAAAAAAAACAGTTTTGTAAAGATTTTAAATTATGCATATTAAAACCAAGGAGGGTGCAAAAAAAAACTTTTTTTTTTTTTTTTTTTTTTTTTTTATGAAACTAATTTAGACTAGACAGTTATTATTCAAATATTGCTGCAACACATAAAAATCACTTTGAAAAAAAGTTTAAAATATTTTAAAGTTTGTGTACTACAGGGAATGAGAGAAAAGTTCCAATAGAAACACACACGCAAGTCCAGGAAATATGAAGTTCAACATTATATATTGACACAGTTTGCAAATACAACATACCTTGGCAACTAAGTTCTTTCCTTTCCAAACATAACCATTAAGCAGATTTAAAGCATTATTCCTATCTTCTTCATTACTAAAGAAAAAATAAATAAAAATTAACAAAAACAAATGCTTATTAATTGATTGATTTCAGAATGCTTTTAAGATGAAAAAAATTATATACATTTGTTACCTAAATGTGCAGAAGACATAAGAAGGTGGTTTTCCAATTGCTTTGATTTTTCTTGTATTCAACTTCAAAGTTCCATTTAACAATTTTCTAAGTTGCTGAAAATAAAAAAGAAACATAATGAATCCATTAAAGTACATTCATTCTTCAGTTTATGACACTGCAATTATTGTGTTGTAGGCAGAGGTGTAGACATAAAAATAACAGAACATATACACTCAAAGCAGAGGGTATACCCTATCAAGTGTGTATACTATAGCTTTCTTGAGAAACAGAGGGTATATGGCGTATATCCCCGTATATCCTCCACTACATCCCTGGTTGTAGGGAAAGTTATGACCAAGGGTGTAGTCATAAAAATAACAGAGGATATACATAAGGGATATGTAATGTTCCTTTAAAAAATAAAGAAGATATACGGTGTATACCTTCCACTACATCCCAGGTTATGGTGATAAAACGCAAAAGTATATACTGTTTGGTACTATTAAATCCTTATGGTATTCTTAACTTTATTTACTGGAAGAAATTTTATGATTAAATAAAGGGGAAAATAACAATGATTTAGTGATAGCAAACAGTGTACAATTTAACATCTCTGTGTTCTGCTACCAGGCCACTCCTTAAATTCAACACTGCATACGATGCAGTAACTGCTAAACCCTTGAAGAAGAGTGATCAGTATATGTGCTGCATACGGTGCCCAGAATCTCTGATTATTCTCACCAGTAAATTTGATTCTCAGATTGATTAAACTTGTATTTACCAGAAATTTTTTCAACGATACAAATAAAAAATATTTTTTTTTTTTCCATTAGTATTAGAGGGAAGGGGAAGATTTTCATTCAGACTTAGCAAGTGTTTTCACAGGAACAATTTTGCAGTAAATCCTTTTTTCTGCAATGCTTCATTGGCTTTGAAGGCAATTCAAACAATTTTGTATAAATTATAAAACTTTTTTCATATTTTTTGCATCACATTTGTGTATAAGTAGTTTAATTTTTTTTTCTTTTTGTTTTCTTACTGGAGCTAGGAGGCACCTGGCAACCACCTTGGATTTCACTTATTATTTTCAAGTCAATTTGTCTTTACCAAAACTATTTTCAGTAAAATTTTTCTAACAGTTGTTTAGAAAAAATTCTATGGTTTTTAATTTCTAAAAACATAAAAATAGTTGGAGAAGGAAAATTTTAACAATAGTAAATACAATGAAAAAAAAAACCAAGATTGCAACCATTAACTCATAGCTCCAGCCATACCAAGATATTACTTGCATAAGCTGAGGATTATATATAACTACCATTCCCTTCTCCCCTCCCAACAGCAATTTAATAAAATGCAGCTTATATATACAAAATTGTGGTACCAGGAAAAAATTCTCCATTAAAATATGTTAGTTTACATATAGTCAAAGTAAAGAAAAACTTTCCATATAAATAATTTTATTCACTGTGACTGTTTAATATTTAGTTATCATTGTCTAAATGCCTATAACAATAAATTACCAATTAGGTGCACTTTTATATACAAAAATATTTCAGATAATTTCTTCAAATCATGCAGGAATGTAATGTAAAAATTTATCATTTAATAATAATAAATACCTTTATAATTACAAAAAAATAATTAAAAAAAAATTCTGAAACATTTAAAAATTTTAGAAAATAATTATTTCAGAAGTATTTATTTCTGTAAAATTATAATTTTAAATAGTTTCAAACTACTATTTGTGTCTTTAAACTTGCTGTGTTTGAAAAACACATTACAAACAAGAAAGGAACAGATCTTGAATTAATTTAATTATAATTTTGTATTTGGAAAAATCGCTATTTAGCAACCGTTTCACAAGAAATCGACAAGATAAAAATCAGAAATTACTTACACCATAGCCTACATAATTGGGTAAATTGTTTATCTCTATTTTGTAAATTTCTGATGTAAAGTCATTGAGTTTTGTATAAGAATACGGATCATGCGTTGTAGATTCCTGTTCTTTAGGTTCGCCATCATTATTTGTTGCAACTGACAGTGTTTCAGATTCATCAACATTATCATCAATTGCTTCAATTTTTGCTGATAATGAAATATCAAAGTCTTTAACATTTTTATTTACAGGTGATGAAACGTCCAGTTTCTTTTCTTGCACATTCAGGGTCATATTTGATTCTTTTTTATCAGTTTCATCTGATACAAGAGGTCCGACAGCTGTATCTGAATTAGCCATGCCTATAAACAAATTTATATAATTTTTTTTAATGCTTTTTAACATAAAGAAAAGAAAAATATAAAGCTAAATTATTAAATTGAAAAATAAATAACAGACGACAGAAATAACAGTTTTTTAAAATTATGAGATGTCTTAAAAAAATAATAAAAATTACAGTAAGATTGAATAGATTGGAGAGGGAGAGACAAGTTCAGCTAAAAAAGGGGAACATATCTCTAAGAAAAAACACTTAAAACGAAATCTGGACTAATACTTTTTAATTAAAAGTAAATTATTCTAGAAAATTTATATACCTAAAACATTGTTACTTTAACAGAAATTTAATATAAAATGAATTTAATTTAATGAGTTAAAAAGGGAAATAAACTCAGGGCTAGCACTATGACTTTCCAAAATTTTAGAGAGGAATTTCTCCTTCAAATTTTTGAAAAATTGTAAGGACAATTACGATTACAATATTTGTAACATTGCAAGTAGTATGTAATAACAATATTTTTGTGCTAACTGAGCACATGTGGTACAATGCTAAAGATGAAAATAAGGAATTTTGCTTAGTGGCCACTGGCCAGTACATTGTCTTTTTTAGAAGCCAGTCATTGGCTAGTGAGAATAATTTCTTTAGTAGCCAGTAAGTATATTTATGTTACTGAATATTTAATTACAAGATCTATACGAACATAGACTAAATAAGTAATACATGAACTAGTTAAAAATATTTTAATTTATATTGTTTAGCATAAACTTGAGATACTAATTTCAAATCTATTTTAAATTAACAGCAAAGTTATATGTAACATGCACATGTTGTTAGCTACACAAGTCCAACTATGCTTAGGTACTTGCGTAGCTTACAACATAAATAAACCCCAATGCTTTTTTTTTTGTAATTATTTGTCTGTAAATAAGATGTAAAAATGTTTATCCACCAACTAGCAGGTTTAATAATAATAATAAAAAAAAAAGACTGAAATTCACAACAAATTTTCTAAAAAATAAAAGGGTGGGGTGGGGGGGGGGGGGGGGGAGGAGGAGCTCATGAAAAGAAAGTCATGAAAATAATATTATACATTTTTTCCACAATCCTTTGATATAATGTGCATTTTTTTCTTTTTTGCGATCTTTTGATAAAATTTGCATTTGTTTTTGCGACTTTAACAAAAATTGGTTTCATTTTCGAAATTTTTTAACGAAAATCGCGTTTGTTATCGCAACTTTTTGACGGTATGGATGATCGTTATGACAACTTTTTGCACAGTATTTGCATATGTTATCGCGATTTTTTGACGGTAATTCACATTCGTTATCATGATTTTTTGACAGTATTCATTCGTTATCGTGATTTTTTTTATGGTATTCACTTTTTCTGTTTTTTTTTTTTTTTTTTTTTTGATAAAATCTATGTTTTTTTACATTTGTTTTTTGATGAAAATCATGTTCGTTATCGTGATTTTTTGATGGTATTCACATTTTTTGCACATTTCTTTGATAAAATTTGCGTTTTTTCTGATCGTTTTGAACGTTTTTTGACAAAAACTGCATTTGTTTTCATTGATTTTTTGACAAAATACTTGTTTTTTTCATGATAATTTTTTTTTTTTTGCAATTTTCTAATGATATTTACTGTACTTTCGAGATTCTTCGTCGATAATAATGATTCTTTGACAATATTTGTGATCCTTAGACGATGTCATTTCGCGATACTTACACAAAATTTGGGTTTTTTCAATTTTTTTGTTGAAATTCGCAGGTTTTTTTTTCTGCGATCCTTTCACAACTTTTTGGAGAATCCTGCACTTGTCCGGTACTTTCCACATTTAGTTGCCGAGTGGCAACTGGCGAATGCTTATTTTCATCTTTATACAATGCCAAACAATATTCCTATCATTCAGATGAATTCAGCTCTTGTTTCATTTGCTTGTCTTGTTTGGGGTAAATGAAGGCATTTAAATTTGAGCAATAATCAGCTTCATATTAAAAAAAAAAAAAAAAAAAAGAAAAGAAAAAAATGAAGCTTATTGTAATTATATTAACCCACAACAGGTATAGTGTTGATTCTAGAAAAAAAGAGGAGCTGGGCGGGAATTTTTAATAAAGGAAGGGAGGAAATTCCATTCTAAAAAAAGGCACATTTGTATCTTGCTCAAAAAGATATTTTAACTGGTTTGTTTTGAATCCCCTAGAATTTGCAATATTTTCAAGGAATAAATTGGATTGCCATGAGGCATAAATGCTAAGATTTGTACATTTTACAAAAAATTAATTAGCCAAAGAATTTTTACAGCATTTATAAGCAGTATTTATCAATTTTTTATCCACTCAGACTGGATTAATTAAAATCTTATAAATTCATTGATCCATAAAATATATAACTGGTTGTTTACGTTTTTGATTTTATAACTGAAGTTCCCAGGCTCCTTTAAGGAATAAATTAGATTGCCATGGGACATAAATGCTTAAGTTATTTGATGTGCAAAAGATTTGTACATTTTACAAAACATTAAGGCACTTACATATTAACGCCACCACAGCAGAAGTTGAGCTAATAAAGAGCAATCTTGCTGTTTGCATGGCGCACAAAAAAACTGGCGTCAAAAAATGAGGAGAAAACACTACAAATGCACTAAAGCACTGAAAAATGGTGTTAAAAATCAGCAAACAACGAGGAGTCCAAAAGATAACTGCGTACATGTGAGGACAACAAGACTGCTCTTTATTGGTGCATTAGCGCAACTTCTGCTGCAGTTGCGTTAATACATAAGTACCAACATTAATTAGCCAAAGAATTTTTATACCGTTTATAAGCTGTATTTATCAATTCTTTATCCACTCTGAATGGATTAATTAATATCTTATAAATTCATTGATCCATAAAATATAAAACTGGTTGTTTATGTTTTCAATTTTATAACTGATGTTTCCAGGTTCCTTTTTTAAAAAAATTTACACAAACTTCAATATAGATTTTTTTTATAACACACAGCATAAAAATTAGGTTTCTCTATTGCATTTAAGCATATTACAGTATAACTTCTTTAATCCGGAATCGTACCGATCACGGCGATTCCGGACTATAGAAAATTCCGGATTACAGATGCTTTTGAAACTAGAATGCATTTTGACAAATAATAATACTAATATCAGTCATTAATATGACAAAGTAAGAATGCTAATAACTTGATAATTTAAAATAATTAAAAAATGCTGAGAAATTGCAATTAAAAATACCTTAAAGGAAATAATAATCACGGAAATATAGAATAAAATTCGTGGTGTCGCCATCTGCTGTAAATTATGATAAACAATAACTATTTTTTTTTTTCTTTATAATCGATGTTTCCGATTTATAAATTATGGAATAAATAAAATATATCACTAAAGTGATGACGTAAAAATAACCAGTAAACTAATTTTCTAAAAAGAAACAATATATTATAAAGAAAAAAATAAAATATACCAGACATTAAAAAAAAGTTATATTCAAAATAGTGACATATTTAAAATGGTGCTACATAAGGTTACTGTTATGAAAAATTTAACTATAAGTCTTAGAAATGTGAAATTCAATCACAAATTCAATTAAAATAATATTATTTTGAAATAGTACTTAATGCATAGTACATATATAATAGTACATAAAATGAAAAAATGATATCTGAATTCGCGCTCTTTTGGCGCCATCTGTTGTCACTTAATGATAAGATAATTAAGATAAGAATAATATAATATTAATGACGAGATTATACAATATTAAAAACAAATAAACAAAACAAAATCCGGATCGACTATATTTAAAGCATTATTAAGGATTTCTCCATCGATCAACTGATTGATTGTCGGGCATCTTTGTAACATTCAAACACTTCTATAATATCAGATTCTTCTAAATCAATATTTCGATTTTTTGCATAGCTCACAAGTTCAAAAATTAAAGTTTTTTCTTTAGATACTCTAAATCCATCGAATCCTGTGGCATCATCGTCGTCATCATCGAAAAATGGTGTTTATGGTAACACTCTGTGCCAGGCATTTTTTAATGTTTCTTTTGATATGGCATTCCATGCACTAGCAGCATTTAACAGTGCATCTTTTGGCGTGAATGACTTCGCAAAATCGGAAATACTGATTTCGTTATTAATGCTATCAAGCATTCGCTGTAAAAAATTATTTTTATAATGACATTTGAATGCTTGAAATACGCCACAGTCCATAGGTTGCAAAATAGATGTGCAATTTGGTGGCAGGAATTCGATTTTAGAATTTTCTTTTTCTTCAATATCATGCGCGGAACAATTATCTAAAATCAGCAATATTTTTGCATCATTTGGTAAATTTATTGAATTACAATGATTCCGGACCTCCGGTAAAAAAATGATTTTCATACCAATCGGCGAAAATTTCTTTTGTCATCCAAGCACGTTGGTTACTCCGATATAGTACTGAAAAGGTTACACCTTTAAAAGAATGGGGTCGAGCCCTCTTTCCAATCACCATCAATTTGAGCTTGTGTGAACCAGCGGCATTAGCACATGCCAAAATTGTCAATCTTTCTTTAGAATCCTTGATGCCGGTAGCGGATTTTTCTGCTTGAGTAGCCAGTGTTTTTCGAGGCACATATCGCCAGAAGAGTGCGGTTTCATCCGCATTATAAATCTGCTCTAAAGTTAAATTTTCTTCTTCAATAATTTTTGTTAAATCATCAACAAAAAGATCTGCTGCTTCGTAATCCGCACTTGATTTTTCACCATAAATTCGAATTTGGCATATACCATGACGCTTTTTAAATTTATCTAGCCATCCAGTTGTATATTCGCATGGCGTATTTAAACCCATTTCTTGATGGAATCTTTTAGCCTGCACTATAATCATGGGTCCGGTCAGCGGCACATTTTCGCTCCTCCTCTGTTTAAACCAGTCAATCATAACTTTATTCAGATCGGGATTTTTTGCATTTTTCATCGTTTTACGTTTCGCCATTTCAATAGGCAAATCACTGTCCGCAAAAAACGATAAAATTTCCTCCTTTTGTTTTATGATGTCATACACTGTCGATTTTCCAATCGCATATTCGTCACATAAATTACGAACAGAAGTCCCTTGACTATGCTTTTTTAACAGTTCCACTTTTTCTGCAATCGATAGCGTGCAGTGTTTTCTTTTTTTCCCCTTCACGGGAATTAAGTTATCAATTCGCTGGTAATTCATGCTGGGTTTTTTTTTCCAAATATATCGGACTTTGATAACAGAACACTACGAATAACAAACAAAATGGCGCACTAACCCGCACACGGTAGAGTAAATAAAAAGCAATAAACTAATGTTGCCATACAAAAGATGTAAAAAAAAAAAAAGAATTAAAAGAGTGATGCCGAATATTTTTTCATAATTTGATCTTTATTCTAGCTATTTCTTTCAAAGGAAAGGAGTAATGTGATAGGCTGTTTTAATTTTTTTTTGGAAACGTATTCGCATACTGTGGTGGCGCCATCTGTGATCAAAAAGGGAAAATAAAAGAAAAAAATAGATTAAAAGTTCCGAAGTGTCCGGATTACAGAAGTTTCCGGATTATAGATGTCCAGATTAAAGATGTTATACTGTATTATGGAAAGTCATTAATAATAATAAATATAAATTGTCAAACACTATTTTCACTATCAAACACAGAGACCAAAAATTACTGCAGGTGACTGACAATTAACTAAAATGTGGTGAACAGGATGGTTACAGTTAACTTTACAATTATTGCTCAAATGGCTTGCTGACAATTAAAAGCACTAAATATGATTATAAAAAGGAATAAAATGATGAGAAAAACATTGACTAGGAATTAGCCCAGTAACCAAGATTTACCCCAGACATATGGAGCAATATTTGATCAACTTCTGTAAATTATTTAAAATAGTATAGAAAATTATAAGACTATTTTTAATAGCTAAATTAGTTTATATTTGAACCAAAAAGAGAGAAAAGAGATATATTTAAAATTTAAGTTGTGACAAAGATCTTCGTAAAAATGTGCCATAACTAAGACCAATGCTATTTTACAAGACCTTAGCAAACAGTTTCAAAACTTTTTTTTTAATTAATTAAAAGCTAAATTTTTAAATGATCAATTCTAAAGAAGATAGTTTAAGAGTATCACTATGATATTTTTTTCATTTTGGTAAGAACATTTTCAAACACTAAAAAGTACTGTGGTGAACAAGAATTATCCCGGAAAGTTGTAACCCCGGCTGACTCTAGCTTGTGCAAGAATATATATATATATATATTCTGTTTATTCTCTAAAAGTCGCTTTTGGTAAGTTTTAATCTAAATTAGCAGACACCTGAAGCTGAAAGCAATCGCTCTTAGCAGTATTTTTGTTGCATTTAGCAGCTTTAATCGATGGATTTAGAAAAATTCATTAGACCATTAAATGCAAATACATAAATGTGCAAACAAAGTCAAACAGAAAATATGAGTCAACTGCTGAAAATAATTCTCAAACATTTAAAAAAAGAAAAGAAGAAGAAGAGAACTATTAACTATATTAATTTCCACAAAATATAATGAAACTACTTAACTTACCCACAAAAAGTCTTCTTCAGTGTCCAAAACGAGTAAAAGTCTTAGTCTGTATGATTTATGTATGTTATGAATTATTTCAAATCTTCCGAATGAGAAGATTCAACATAAAATTGTAAAAATATTCATGAAGTTATAGACAGAAAAAATACGTATAACGATGGAATTAAAAGACAAATATAAACATGATAAAAACAAGGAAAATCAAACCAAAGCATCCCCAAAATAAAGAAAAGTGGTCCAAACATTTTTTTAGATAACAAATAATGTGTAATAAAACTTATAAATCTATGATTTTAAAATAAATATCTAAGATTTTTCACTGAACTTTTTTTATGTGCACGACTCTTTCATTATTCGAAAGAAAACGTGGTAACAAATAAATTAGTAAACATGAAATGTAAACATAACTATGATTAATTGTACAAAAACCCACAGCACGTGTGCTCATGCGCAAGCAAATCGACAACCATGGTGCTAAAGGAGTGATTATCGATTTAGGCGGCCTCTGTTAGTAGAATGGGCGGTCCATGTGACGTCAGTTGCGGGTAAAAAGTAAAAACACCAGTAGGCGTGAAGAATATTTTGACACTGCTTCACTATCGTCCAATAGTCTTTTTCGGAGAAAGGTACTCGAACTAGCGTGGTTGTTCGCCATTCGCGGGTAAAGTGCAATATAAACACGAGCGAATACTCGATCGCGGCGCGGAGCTCATTGGCTGAAATAAAACAACAGTGACGTCACGAACTTGGAGCTCGCTTCAAGTAGGACTCCTATAACTCAGGTTGAATCATCAAGCATCTTGTTATCTAATTATCCAAAATCTTTCTCTTATTAAAGACTAGCGGCCTTCGCCCGCTACGCTGGTCGGTTTATCTAAAGAAATCTTGAAGAAGTAGTTAGATAAGGTTCAGACATACATTAAAAAAAAAAAAAAAGCAAGTCGATCATTCAAAAAACGTTGGGAAATATCAAATATTTACTGTAATTTTTTAAGAAAAACAAAGTTTCGAAAAAAAAAATTAAATCTAAAAAAAAATTACACTGACATATTAATGCAAGGAAATTTTCCCAGAGAGAAAATTCGCCTTGAATACAATATTTCAAATTCTTTTAATTGCTTATAGGCGTTAATGCCAACATAGTGAAAAAAAATTCCATGCTGGGAATCGAACCCGGGCCATCAGTATGGCGCACTGACGTTCTACCGACTAAACCACATGGAACGACAGCCAGCTTGAAACTTTCTCATACTTAAGTAGACTGGCGAAAACATAACGATAGCGCGTTTTAAAATCGCACAGTGACATCTATTGGATTTTATATGTACTAAAAAACGTTATGTACTAAAAAACGTGAGCAGCGCACCTAATAGTTTCTTTTGTTTCTTTTTGTTACTTTTTTGTCTGTTGTCCGATTTTGATGAAACAAAGCCTATACACTGCCCGGGAGTGTGCATTCTTCATTAGTGAAAACCGCATAAAAATCCATTCAGTAGTTACGAAGATAACCTCGAACAAACAGACAGACAGACAGACAGACAAAAAATTCAAAAAAATTTTTTTTGTGTTTCATTGGTTTTCTTTTATCGCCCTGACTCCATTTTTGTCAATTATCTTCAATGTACAGACACACCGGGTCCTACTGTTTTATTATATGTATAGACTAGCGGCCTTCGCCCGCTACGCTGGTCGGTTTATCTAAAGAAATCTTGAAGAAGTAGTTAGATAAGGTTCAGACATACATTAAAAAAAAAAAAAAAAAGCAAGTCGATCATTCAAAAAACGTTGGGAAATATCAAATATTTACTGTAATTTTTTAAGAAAAACAAAGTTTCGAAAAAAAAAAATTAAATCGAAAAAAAAATTACACTGACATATTAATGCAAGGAAATTTTCCCAGAGAGAAAATTCGCCTTGAATACAATATTTCAAATTCTTTTAATTGCTTATAGGCGTTAATGCCAACATAGTGAAAAAAAATTCCATGCTGGGAATCGAACCCGGGCCATCAGTATGGCGCACTGACGTTCTACCGACTAAACCACATGGAACGACAGCCAGCTTGAAACTTTCTCATACTTAAGTAGACTGGCGAAAACATAACGATAGCGCGTTTTAAAATCGCACAGTGACATCTATTGGATTTTATATGTACTAAAAAACGTTATGTACTAAAAAACGTGAGCAGCGCACCTAATAGTTTCTTTTGTTTCTTTTTGTTACTTTTTTGTCTGTTGTCCGATTTTGATGAAACAAAGCCTATACACTGCCCGGGAGTGTGCATTCTTCATTAGTGAAAACCGCATAAAAATCCATTCAGTAGTTACGAAGATAACCTCGAACAAACAGACAGACAGACAGACAGACAGACAAAAAATTCAAAAAAATTTTTTTTGTGTTTCATTGGTTTTCTTTTATCGCCCTGACTCCATTTTTGTCAATTATCTTCAATGTACAGACACACCGGGTCCTACTGTTTTATTATATGTATAGATTACAGAATTTTAAATGAATTAAAAAGAAATAAAATAAATGTATCCGATGATTTTTGTAAGGAATCTGAAATTGATCTTTTAGTGGGGGCTGATATGATAGGAAAATTTTTGACAGGAAATTTAATTCAATTAAATTGCGATTTGACTGCCATAGAAACCAAGCTCGGTTGGACAGTAATGGGGAAACAAACATGTGGCAAGAAACATAACGTTTTGACAACATTGTCTATGCACGTTAGAAATATTCCTTTGAATGAATTATGGGAACTTGAAACCATAGGAATTTCTGACCCCATTCAGAGTTTTGAAAAACGGGAAAACTTTGATTTAAACGATTTTAAAGAAAAAATGAAAATTCTTCCCGATGGCAGATATGAAATAGGGCTTCCATGGAAGTGTAATTTTAAGAACTTGCCCGACAATAAAGTTTTAGCTTGGAAGAGATATGAAAAAATGATCAATAAATGTGGGGGATTTTTCGATGAATATCAGGAATATTTAAGAATTGGGAAAAAATGAATATTATTGAACGTGTTCCAGAAAATGAATTAAGTAATAAATGTCATTATTTACCGCATAGGCCCGTTATCGGGTTAGATAAGAAAACCACAAAAATACGCCCTGTATTTGATGCAACTGCTTCTGAGAAAGGGAAACCCTCGTTAAATGAATGTTTGTATAAAGGCATTAATCTTATAGAATTAATACCTGATATTCTTGATCGTTTTAGAATGTATCCTATCGGTATAACTGCAGATATAGAAAAGGCTTATTTAATGTTATCTGTTATGCCTAAAGATAGAGATTTTCTTAGATTCTATTTCCCATGTAATGAAGGAAATTGATTTATAGACATTGTAGAGTTGTATTTGGTGTCTCTTCTAGCTCTTATTTACTAAGTGCATCTATAATGCATCTTTTAGAAAATAGTCCTCCAGAATATAAGGAAACTGCTGAAAAATTAAAATGTTCATTTTATGTAGATTAATTGTGTATCAGGTGTTTTTAACATTAATGAAGCTGAAATGTTTATTGAAAATGCAAAGTTATTAATGTCTAAAGGGTGTTTCAATTTGCGTTGTTTTGAAAGCAATGTAGCTTGCAAGAATGTTGATAAACATACTGGGGATACTTCAGTTTTGGGGATTATTTGGAATTTAGATAATGATTCTTTGAAATGTTGTTTAGATTTAGAAACATTAACGTGTGAAAGGAAAATTACTAAGAGATTAATTTTGAGCATTGTGCAAAAGATTTTTGATCCTATCGGCTTATTCTCTCCTGCTACATTGCTTCCAAAATTATTGCTACAAGACTCATGGAAACAGAAAATTCCATGGGATCGAGAATTACCTTGTAACATTGTGAGTGCTTTTCTGAAATGGTTGAAGAATATTGATGTTTTAAAAGAAGTACCTATACCTCGATACTTAGAAATTAATGCTTCATGTGAACTTCATGTTTTTGTTGATGCGAGTAAAGGGGCATATGCAGCGTGCGTCTTCGCTAGATCAATAATTGATTCCGAAGTCAAGGTTACGCTTGTTAGGGCGAAGTCTAGGGTTGCTCCTCTCAAAACTTTGAGCATGCCGCGTTTAGAGTTAATGGCTTGTTGTATAGGTACTCGACTTGCGAGTTCTATCGTCAAGGCAATAAATATGCCAGGTCTAAAAATCACTATGGTCAGATTCTACTACCGCAATTCGGTGGATAAAGGAACATGGAAATTGGTCGGTTTTCGTGAGCAACAGAGTCAAAGAAATTCGGCAGATGTCCAATATAGAGTCATGGAAGCACGTTCCAGGAAATTTGAATATAGCTGATATACTTTCACGTGGATGTTCTCCACAGAAAATGCTTAGTTCGCGATGGTGGGAAGGTCCTAAGTGGTTAAAAGAAAATCCTGAATGTTGGCCAATTGGCGCGATTGACTGTCAGCCAAAATATGTTGATTTAGAAAGAAAAAAGGTCGAAATTACGAATATTGATCTAGCTAACGACGCACCCCTTTGGCTCTTAGATAATATATCTAATTATGACTAGCAAAAGCCATGCTTTGTTTGGATTCGCGAAGCATTATTTTATAAAACAGATTAAAAGTAAAAATATTTTTTAATATTATTTTTGCACCTTTATTAAACAAGAACGTTATTTTATGTTTTGGCGCATTTTAATTTTTTATTTATGATGCAAGACTGGCATAATAAAATATTTTCGAAGCAAACTTTTACAAAATATTTTTAAATTTTCAACTAAAAGCTCTTTTAAAGATGTTTTTACAATTTCCAATAACCACTGGTGTTTTTTAAAGTTGTTTGAAATGTGCATGTTTCAATCTTTGTAATTAACATCAAATAATCTTTGATAGCTATTTTAGAATAATGTATTTGAAGAGAGCTTGAAGAAAGTTACTTCATCAAAATCCTATTTTCTGAAAAAACATTTGAAATCTGCTCTCGTTGATACTATGAATTTTTAACTGTAAAACTTTTTATTCTAATTTCTTCGTTTTTATACACGTTAGCGTATGAGAATTTTTGATATTGTAGAATTTTTCGTAAGGAAAATTTCTATTGAATGCTTAATTTTGAAGGATTTTCACTCTCGACAACATTACGTACGTTTTTAAGCCAACTGGTGTCTATATATCCTCAATATCTACAACTGCTTCATCTAATGTTAAACCTTGGGATTTATGAATTATAACAGCAAAAGCTAACTTCAGAAGAAAGTCTTTCTTGAGCAATTTATGCTTCCATTTTTCCAGAATTTACTTATTGGGGGAATTGGTACGCACCAATTCTTAAAAGTTAAATTATTGTAGTATTCAAATTTATCCTTGATTATTCGCGATATCTGGTCTAGTGGCTTGTGATTTTCTTTATTACATGCAACAAAGTCTAAAGTCCCGTTCACTAAACCTTTTTCGGTCCACAAATAAGAACGTAACATTACTTTAGATCCAAATGATAAAGTAAGAAATGGTTAAAGTCAATTTGTCGTTTCTGAATAGGCCAACTTTGCTTTAGTACATTTATAAAGAGCTTGAATCGAGGCAACAACTTCAGTAGCGGATAGAGACAGCTTAATGCAATAATGTTAAACTTAGACTGAGTAATGAAATGGGGAAAAAAATCAAAAAATCCCTACATGGTTTCGGCGAATTGTTTTCTTGGTATTTATGTTAAAGTGATATTATACTTATAAACTTAGACAAAGGTTATAATAAAAGTATTATTTCTTCAATTTTATTTTTTAATGATGATTTTAATTGCTATTTTATACAAATGTACAATGAAAGCATATTATAATCTTTTTAATATTAGAATATTAATAATTATAACGCATTCTTTTCAAATATTAATGACATATTCCTATCAAACCAGACACTGGATTTTGGCGATTTTAGTAATAAGCACTCTCGAACGAACTGAATTTTAAGAAACATAAAAATTCTCACCAATCAAAACACTGAATTTTCGGCAGACAATTAACGACGTGAACAGTTTCAATGATGATTCTTAAACGCTGCGCGCCTATTAAAACGAAAGAACAACAAAAAAAAAATCATAGGGCACAAGAAACTGACTGTGCAGCAGGCTCTAAAATGAACGAAACTCGTCAATGCCGCGGTCACTAACGTACGTATAAGCGCTGCGCGCCCATGTAAACCAAATAAAACACCACTGGATGTACGAAACTCGCTGTGTAGCAATCTCTAAAGTACACGAAACTCGTTAATGCCGCGGTCACTAAAGTACGTATGCGCGCTGCCGTTTATTTAAACCAAAAAAACATCACTGGGTGCACGAAACTCGCTGTGTAGCAATCTCTAAAGTGCACGAAACTCGCTGTGTAGCAATCTCTAAAGTGCACGAAACTCACTGTGTAGCAATCTCTACAGTGCACGAAACTCGTCAATGCCGCAGTCACTAACGTACGTATGAGTGCTGCGCGCCCATTTAAACCAAAAAAAACCACTGGATGCATGAAACTCGCTGTGCAGCAGTCTCTAAAGTACATGAAACTCGTCAGTACCGCGGTCAACGCTTTTATGAGCTCTGCGCGACCAATTAAACAACAACAACAAAAAAAACATTACTGGATGCACGCAACTAGTTGTGCCGCAACGAAACTCGTCAAAGCTGCTGTCTACGATTCTAAAACCCTAAGAAACACCTCTGGATGCACGAAAGTCACACTGAAAAAATTTCTAAAATGGACAAAACTGGTTAATGCCGAGGTTACTAACGCCGGAATCAAACTATTAAAATATACATGAGTTTGTTAAAAATACGCGATAACATTTTGAAATATTTTTCTAATATTTATAAGGTATAAATATTATGTAAATTTTTAAATAAGAAAAAAGTATTTTTGATATAGGAATGCGCTATCGTATTAACATTTACCGTTATAATATTAAGAGTAATAAAATTATGAGAAAAAGAAAATATAAATGCACAATACAATGTAGAATACAGGGAAAAGTAACCGAAACTAACATCAATACCAAGAAAACAACTTGCCAAAACCGGGTAGGGATTTTTTGATTTTTTTCCCGTTTCGTTATGCAATCTAACAAGGAAGGTCTCCATACGGGCATACTCAGAAAAATCTGAAAAAATTACAGAATGTTCTTCTCATATAGTTATGTATGTTTATAAAAAAAATTCGGCGGAACCTCCTTATAACGTCCGTAAAAAAATAATAACAATTTCGTTTATTTGGCGATTTATCTCCGGTTGGCGAAAAAACGAAATTTTGAAAAATACGCTTTTACGCTTCGAATACTTTTTAAAGAAAAAACTTTCTATGTTCAATTTATTTAAATAAGTTTAGTTTAAGTAATTTTAGTTTTGCATTTTTACTTTACTTTAAGTGTAATTTTGTCATATACGTTTATATGTACTTGTAACAAAATGAAATTAATATATTTTATCATTTAAAACATAATTTAAATTGATTAAAATTGTTCCAAATTGAAAAATACACTGTTAAAAATCTGCTGCATTTTGTTGCAATGCACTCCCTTGCTTGTATAGAAAACGGTTACTTGGCCGTGAAACGGAGCTTTCTCATTGGTTGGAATAGAGATATTATATACAAGCGGTGGAGTGTGTTGCAGCAAAATGCAGCAGATTTTTAACAGTGTTGCACAAGCTACAACACCGCTAAAAATCTGTACCATTTTCTGCAGCGTCACTCCACCGCTTTTATAGAAAACGGTCAATTCACCGTGCTATGGAGCATTCCCGTTCGTCAGAAGAGAGATATTCTATAAAAGTCGTGGAGTGACGTTGCAGTAAATGCTGCAGATTTTTAACAGTGAAGTCAATTAAAATCAATTTTCAGATTCGTTAAAATCGTCTGCTTTTGGCGAGGAAATGCACTGCTCGCCAAGTCCCGCGTCGCTTTCAGCTTTTCACGCCAATTATTCCAAACTATTTTATTTTTTTACATATCTAATAATGTAATTCCGCCGCTAACTTGGCAAGTTTTCAGCCACCAACTTTAATTTTTGAGTCGGACAAAGATCTAGTCAATCGAGTGTTCGATTAAGTATCTTGAAGTTAAGGTATTAATAAATTAAGGAAATGATCAACTTTAAGTTCTGATCAACTAAATAGAGAAATTTGAATAAGAGAAAACTTGCTAAGTCGCTCTATTGAATAACAAGTAACGTAACATATCATTTTAAGCAATTGAAGAATATTATGCATGACAGGAGCTATGATTTAAGGAGCTTCGAAAGAACTTGGTTTGCAGTTAGATCTCATTTCTTTTATTAGCGAAACTTTTAACGAACTTGGCATTCTTTCACATTCATGTTTTTGATACGATTTTTATTACCTTGACAGTATGAATTACAATTCGGTTATTGTCGGTAGTATCTCCCTGAATTTTATTTCATTCAGTCGTACTTTACTTATTTATTAAAATATTTTATCTGACTCCATTAAATTAAGCTTATTTATTTTAGTGTTTCTAACTTAAACTTAACGTACGCATTAACCAGCTACTTTTAAAAAAAGACATTTTTATTCCCTCGAAAACAAAACCATGTTGTTGCCAACAACATAAAAGAAATAACAATCTACTTTCAACATCCTCCCACCTTTTGATAAATGGAATTTATCAAAACAATAAATATTCAAAATAATCTAAAAAATATTACAAATAACTCTGTATAAACATAGTATTGAAGTTAAACAGTTAGAACTAAATATTATAATACAAACACTTGTAAATAAATACGTTTAAACTATCTCTCAAAAATATATTTAAAATAAGAAGTTCAGTCAGTTCTTATAACGTTTCGGAAATTTTACTGTTGTTCCAAATTTTCTCTGATCAGATGTTTTTTGCTTCTGAGATGATTGCTCCAAAAGACTAAGATATTCATCTCGGAATTCTTTTCGTGGTCTTTGCTGGTATCTCAATCTTTTTGATATGTTGACATTATCCAAATGACCCAAATCGGGAACTCCCACCGTTCGACTATCTTTAATAAACAAAGATGGAGAAATCAGAACAGAACTTCTTCTAAAAGGTTTGGTTCCTTTTCGGGACATTCATTCAATGACGGGTCGCCCTTTTCATGACACGAAGTATCAAATACGAGTTTAATCTTTATTGTAGAATTCTTCTTAAAATTTTTGGCTGGATACAGAGCTCTATCTTTAGAATCTACATACCTATTTTCCCTGTAATTTCTTTCTGGATTTTGATCTCTGTCCTTAGAATCGGCATACTTATTTTCCCTGCAATTTCTTTCTGAATTTTTATCTCTATCTTTAGAAACTATGTATCTGTTTTCCATAAGATTTGTTACTGATGCATTTTTTATGAACAATGAAGTTATTACATTAGATAAAGAGCAATCAAATTTTTCTCCATGAATTTTGCCCATGATAAGCCAACCTAAAAACGTTTCGTATGCAACTAAGCCACATTTAAGTTTATGCATGTTTCCGGTAAATAGTTTACCACAAAAATCTGCTCCTATCAATAATTCTATATCAGGACAACCTTTTCCATAATCTCCAATCCATATCTTCTTTTCTTTTAATTCCTTATTCCACGATCCTTTTTTAAGCCTAGGAATTTTATTACAGATTTTTGGCTGATTCAGCACCTCTATATTACAGGAAAATTTTCCACTGAGTGCTTCAAGTTTCACTTTGAAAATATTGTGATTCTTTTCTTCGGTATTAAATCCACCAAACAATGAATGTGTTAAACTTTTTCTTTCTATTGGATTCAGACCCAAATTTTCAGCAGTACTTTGTAAAATATACGACTTCTGAGAACCGCTGTCAATAAATACTCGGGCTTGACGTTCTTTACCTTTTGACTTCAATATAACTATCAGTGTTTGAAGCAACACTTTCTCTGGTACACAATGACTCGTCAAACTGACATCTGAGGCTTCAGAATTAGAGTGATGTTCAGTCGGTTGAATTTCTGTCAATTTGTTAGCTGGCAATTCAGGACACATCAAAACTAAATGTCTTTTATTACATAAAACACATTTGATGTTAGCTTTGCAAAATTTTGAGCGATGGCCGATTTTAAAACATAGGAAAAAGCATTTTTTGTTTTGTAAAAATTTTCGCTTTTATTCCAAATTAATATTTTGAGCGTTAAAACATTTTCTACTATCGTGTAATTTGTTACAAAAGACGCAAGAATTGTTTACTTTCTTTTTATCAATGGTTCCTGAGAACAAATCATTAGCAGCGGAAAGCACAAAATGCTGCGATATTTCTTTTCGTTGACGATATTCATTTATAAAGCTAGATTTTGCCAAGCGAATTCGTTCGTCACATTCAACTTCCGTCTTCAAAAAGGATAATAAATTTTTCAATTTTTCACCGTAAACATTATTAGAAGAATCGGCTGTAATATTGCAAGGATTTCTTAACCATACTCTGAATAGCTCTTCCGGAACACAGGATTCCACAAGTGGAAAAAGCATTGCAGAATATTTATCTGAGGTTAAGCCTATCGATTCTAGAGCTCTTAAATAAGATTCTAGCTTATCATACAAGTTACTAGTGTTCATTCTATTTTTAGACTCTGCAGAATTTTGAATAACAAGTTTAAGAAGTTGTCTGACATCAGGGCCTGATTATCAACGGGGCACTATCCTACCAGTAAAAAGAAATAGAATTTTTTCTCTTATTCATGACAGAATTTTCCATGAATAGGGCGTTTAAACTAGGTTAAAATTTTCACAAAATTTTACTGGTAGGAGAGTGCCCCGTTAGTAATCATGCCCTGTCTGACATAAAACTCAATTAACAGTTCATCGCGCCCGAATCGCGATTTTAAACTTTCAATAGCCTTTTCATAATTTTCACTAGTAGGTGGAAAGCTATCAATTATTTCGCGAGCTCTTGTACCTTCACTTATGCACTGAATTAAATATTGAAATTTATCTTCAATTTCATTATCTTCATGAATTCTTTTGAATTGGCTCCAAAAAGCGAGCCAATCTTTAATATCTGAACTAAATTTGATCAACTCTATTTTTGGTAACTTTAATTTCTTTTTCGTTACAGGCGAGTTAGTTACAGAGTTCGTATACTGCGATTTTAAATCTTTCTCTAAATAAATTTCTACACTCACGCTAACTTTATCCATTTTTTCATTATATTCTTCTATAGCGTTGTATTCAGCTTCATACTCTGCCATATCGCAATTTTCTAACATGTTATTACTTATCTCATTGTCTAAATCTGCCAAGCGACCGTAAATTCTTTTTAAACTCGCAAAAGTAGATTTAATATTTTCCTCCTTAGGATTATCGTCTTTTAATAAATTCGTTAATGCGTTGTAAGTTTTAGAAAAATTAGCTCTAACAGGAGAGTGCTTTTTAATTAATAGATCCATATTCATTAAACGAAATAAAGTAAAATGGTACCTTTTTAAATATCACGTCCTCTGTTCACCAGTAATGTCGGTAGTATCTCCCTGAATTTTATTTCATTCAGTCGTACTTTACTTATTTATTAAAATATTTTATCTGACTCCATTAAATTAAGCTTATTTATTTTAGTGTTTCTAACTTAAACTTAACGTACGCATTAACCAGCCAACTTTAAAAAAAAGACATTTTTATTCCCTCGAAAACAAAACCATGTTGTTGCCAACAACATAAAAGAAATAACAATCTACTTTCAACAGTTATAGCTTTTAAGACAAAAATCTGTTTGTTTTTGGCCTATGAAGATTTTGTTAATTTCATATATTCCAAAATAGTTTCAAGGAATAACATTCCATCTTATTAAAATATTTTTATGCTGTGTGTGATTATTACTAAGGGGTTAATTAAAGGTAATAATTTTACCTTTTGTTATACTGTTTTAGATAAAAATCAGGTATTAAAAACTGCTGTATGCAATCTATTCTCAATAAAACTTGATATTATTATGTAATGTGGTATTACAAGTTTCCCAGATAAATGTGATTAATTTAACTTGAAAACAAATTAAAATATCTCACCCATTAATTGAAAGATCATCTGAAAGAATTAATGTACCAAATGAAAGGGGTCATCCATAAATGATGTATGTCATGCTTGGAAGGGAGGGAGGAGGTTCATAAAATTGTGACAATTTGTGATAAGAGGTTGGGAGGATTATAGTGACGTCAAAATTACTAGTGTATTCTATGCACGATATTATCTCTGCATCAGAGGAACAATCGTAATAGTGAATGATAGAGCATGATTTCTATGTTATAATTTAGTATATAATTTTATAAATGTTGATATCAATGTGACAAATGAAATGTAGTGGTCATTTAAGTAAAACTAATACTGAAACTTTTATTTAAAAAAAAAAAAAAATCAATCTTTTTTAAAGTACTTTGTGCTCATAAAGTAAAGATATGACAATTAAAGCCAAATATATTGAATTCCACTTCAAATTCCAAAATACTATAGTTTTCAACTGCTCTTTTATATTAACAAGGTAGAACCCGTCAAATTTTGACGAAAGAAAATGTTTAAGAAGGAACTGTTTCATTGACTTATAATAAACCTACAAAATTAGTTATAATAAAAAATGTATTTTATATTGGTAAGTTTAAATCTTAAACAGACAATATTTAAAGTCAAATTAACAAAATACTATTTCAGTAAAACTCAGATGCAGAAATTGTTAAAATTAAACATTAATCGTACATGTAAGCAGTAAAAAATAATTAAGATCTGTTGTTATGATAAAGTAATCAATTAAGATTCTTATGCTAGTATTCCCCTCCCCCCCCCCCAAAAAAAGGGCAAAATTCATTCAATTTTGACGAAATCATAGAATTTTTTCCCCGTGAAATCTAAGTCCGTACATCGAAATTTACAAAAGCACATTTCGTATCTGTATTCACCTTTTCAAAAAAAATTGGCATTTTAATTTGATCATTTTGATTTAAAACTTGAAGTCTTAATGCTATTAGCTGAAACATATATTTTACTGTTGATATTCTTCTATGTGTAAATAAATGTAAAATTCACCGGGTTTTATAACTCAGAAAATAGTTGAATTTAAATGTTTCCCTTTTAATGAGAAAACGGCAACATAAAGATACAGTAATCAATTTTTTCCCTTTTTTCCTTTGCTTTTAAACGATATGGAGTACTCCTGTTGCCACAATTAGAAAAGAGGTACTAAAAAATACAAAAAAGTTAATATTTTAAAAACAAATCAAGATACAGCTTTCAAACAAATTTCATTTAAAAGCGCTTTTTTTCCCCTACACGATGGTATAAAAATTGAAAATGTGTGATATTTAGAAGTCAAAATATTTTTAGTAGCAAAAATTGCAATACCGAAGTTTCATTTAAAATTTGAAAGTGTTGCCATTCGCAAAATGACGTATGTGCTACGCACAGGTATGTTTGGCTTTTATAATATAGATATTTTATTTTTTATTACTATTTTACATTGTGTTTTTTGATGTATATTTTTTTATACAAAATAATTAAATACAAAAATAATTGATTTTGTTATGCTCACAAATGTCATTAAAACAAATAGTTAAAGTTTAAAAATAAAATTTGAAATATGATCTTTAACATAGTGCTCTATTTCTGAACTGCAAATGCTTACAAAATATAGTGTGACATGTGACAGGGAAGAGGAGAGGGTATAGTAAAGTATTACACTTTGTAACAAAAAGAAAGAGGGGGGGGGGGTAAAAAATTATTGAAAAAAAGTGTGACATCATTTATAGATAGCCCCAAATCGCATAAAGCAAGAGAAACTTGTATTTAGTAATATGAATTCTGAAAAAATACATAAATCACTCCCCCCCCCCCTCCCTCTCTCTTTAAAAAAAGTAAAAAGCAAAATAACAGCTAATACAAGTAAAACATTTATTCATTTCATTCTTGTATTTAGTAATATGAATTCTGAAAAAATACATAAATCATCCCCCCCTCTCTCTTTAAAAAAAGTAAAAATTGAAATGCCACTATAGTGCATATATTTTCATATTTTTTTATAACCTACGAAAAGCAAAATAACAGCTAATACAAGTAAAACATTTATTGATTTCATTTTGATTTATTGCTTAAAATAACAAGGAATTATAAAAGAAATCCCTTTGTAATTGAACAATGGTTCTCTGTCAGTGATAATATTTTTGCATTAGAAATGTCTTTCAATGTAAGCAATTTATCAATTTTAACAGACAAAATTTCAACTTCACAGGAGCTGTCACTTGCACCACCCTATGTTAAAAATTTTCCCTATATTAGAAATTAGATATACAAAATTACTTGCATACTTTATTGATTCAAATGAAGAGAAGTCAATAAAATACCCCTTTATATCATGTAACACTTAAAAGAAATTATTAGTTAAAAGTACAGTCGGTTCTCGTTAATTCGAACTCGTCGGGACCACAAGAAATGTTCGAATTATCCGAAGTTCGAATTATGGTAAATATGAAATGAAAACATGCTTAATATGGTACTATTACAAATGAATTAATATTATAGTGTTTTTTAAATTTATTTCGTCTGTTATCATTAGAATATGACTTATTATTAAATTAGAATGTATAAATACATAAACTAATTAAAAGATTAGAAACAAGCACAATGGAAGAAAAATTTAAAGCGTCACTGTTGGACAGACGGGGCACTAAGAAAGTGTATATCAAATGCATTGGATTATATGTATACTAGTTCGGAACAAGTTTCACAAAAATCAAAGAAAGAAAGTTATTCAAAGGATCTGAAATTCGTAAGAAATAGAAGAAAAATCGGAATTCTCGTTAGTTCGAATTAAGCGGAGTCACGAGAAAATGAGTTCGAATTAATGAAAATTTTTAACGTTATTCTGCCATTGAAAATTTCGGGACGAATTAAGCGAAGATTAGAATTATCCGATTTCGAATTAACGAGAGTCGACTGTATTTCATAAAAGTTTTTTATTAGATAATGCATTCAACAATAATAATGTCTTGTTGCACTTGACCCGCACGAAGGAGGGAGGGGTGAAGAGATGGAAGTTTTTATCAACAAAACAAGTGGACATTATTCTTTCTCTTTGATTTATTAGTAAACACACAAACTTTTATGATCACTAGATATTTTATATCTAACAGAATTTTCATTTAATTCAATCACAGACATATATTTCTGTCATTAAAGTAACCAAAAAATTGCTATTAGAAATTTTTATTCATGTATAATTTCTTCCGTACAATCAGTATTGCATTCAGATTCAGATACTTTTCTCTTCGATGGATTTTTATGGCTCCAATGGAGGGGGAAGGGAGAAATTGCATATTTCACTATTGAAAACACAAAACGAAATCCTCCCAGGCAAGATTGAAATTAGTTATATATTTAAAAAGGGAGGGGGAGGTCATGGCTCCTTTTTTTTGGGGGGGGGGGGAGGGGCGTTTCATATCACTAAATAAGCTATTTTTATATTGAAGGCTGTTCCAATACCCAAACTGGCTACTCTTCTGATACTTTTAGCAAGTCGTTTTAATTTGTAAATACAATAAAATGTGCATTAATATTTATAAAGATACCAAATTTACAATTTATTAGATACCAAGAAATTGAAGAAGTTCCTGTTTTCTTATAAAAGCAAAGAATGATTCAGAATTTGAGCATTTTAAGCCAAATTTTAGGATATGACATTTACAAAAATGCTGTCATGAGGGAGGAATTGGCTGTCATAACCTGAAATTCAGATTAAAATTCTACATTTTACATACATTTCCTAAAAGATTATTTTCCTTTATTGAGAGATTGAAAATGCTAATTAATCACATTTGTTCTGAATAAGTGCATTTGCGAATGTCTTGCATCTAAGATTGAAAATAACTTCTTGGATGTGTCAGATCTGTTTTGGCTTTAAGTATAGCTTTAAAGAGTCAGAAAGATACTCATTGTTGAACATATGATAAATTCGAAACCCCCGTGACCTCCCCCTTAGATATGCCATTAGCCCCAGCCTCCCCCCTAAATTCATCACTAATACTAATAACCCGGATACTACTAATACTAATAACCCATGCATAATGTTTATTTTTATTTATTTATTTACATGTTATTACATCACATTTATTTATTTCTTTTGAAACCGGGAATATTCTTCATGATGATTTTTTTTCACAATTTCTTGAATTTAAATTGTTATAACTCAAGAACCGTTAAAGTTAAAAGCCTCAAACTTGGTATATGTCTTTAATCGTTTTACTTTAATTTTGATTCAGCAAATTAAAAAAAATATTTACTTTTGAAAATAGTTTTTTTAATAAAAGTTACATTTTTTTAAAAATAATTTACATTAAATATTTTTATTTTTTTAAAATTAATATTTTTTAAAATGCTGAATCAAAATTAAAATATAGATATTTCTGTTTACTTAAATGTAAAAAAAAAAAAAAAAAAAAGTTTTACAAATAATATTTTGAATTGTAACGATTTTAAATTACCCCACTTTTTTAATAAATTTTTGATTTAAATAAAAAAAAAAAAAAAAAAAAACTTATGAGAAGTTTTATCACGTGATTTAGCTTACAAATGGTTATACATCACAAAAAAATTCAAAATTTCAACTCAATAAATAATAATTATTTTAAAATGTATAGCGGACCCCCTTAATTTATGTTACATTCATTCTTTAAAAGAAATAATTCTGAAAATTTTTATGAACGCTTCCAGCATCGTGCGAAGAGAAAGGGCAAAGTTTCAATTTGCTACCCCTCCCCCCTCCCCTCACACATCATTTCTCTTTGTGAGCGGTGTCACAAAATTTAAAAGTGTAAAAACAGAAATAAATACTATTGAATTAATGCTTGGTGTTGTTTTGGAACTTTTAAAAGTTTAATTTTAATAATTAAACAGGGGTGTAGTCGTAAAAATAAGAGGATATATGCTCTTACAAGGAAGGTCTCCATTGGGGGCATACTCAGAATTTTTTGAAAAAAAAATACGAATTAAACTACTCATGTAGGTAATAAAGGATCAGTGAAAATTAGCGGCGGAATTACATTATTAGATATGTAAAAAAATAAAATAGTTTGGAATAATTGGAGTGAAAAGCTGAAAGCGACGCGGGACTTGGCGAGCAGTGCATTTCCTCGCCAAAAGCAGACGATTTTAACGAATCTGAAAATTGATTTTAATTGACTTCATTGTTAAAAATCTGCAGCATTTACTGCAACGTCACTCCACTACTTTTATAGAATATCTCTCTTCTGACCAATGAGAATGCTCCATAGCACTGTGAATTGACCGTGTCATACACTGTTAAAAATCTGCTGCATTTTGTTGCAACGCACTCCACCGCTTGTATATAATATCTCTATTCCAGCCAATGAGAAAGCTCCATTTCACGGCCAAGTAACCGTTTTCTATACAAGCAAAAGAGTGCGTTGAAACAAAATGCAGCAGATTTTTAACAGTGTATTTTTCAATTTGGAACAATTTTAATCAATTTAAATTGTGTTTTAAATGATTAAATATATTAATTTCATTTTTATATAAGTACATATAGACGTATATGACAAAATTACACTTAAAGTAAAGTAAAAATGCAAAACTAAAATTACTTAAACTAAACTTATTTAAATAAATTGAACATAGAAAGATTTTTCTTTAAAAAGTATTCGAAGCGTAAAAGCGTATTTTTCAAAATTTCGTTTTTTCGCCAACCGGAGATAAATCGCCAAATAAACGAAATTATTATTATTTTTTTACGGACGTTATAAGGAGGTTCCGCCGAAATTTTTCTTATAAACATATATAACTATATGAGAAGAACATTCTGTAATTTTTTCAGATTTTTCTGAGTATGCCCGTATGGAGACCTTCCTTGTTAGCAAAGGGTATACGCTCAACACAGAGAGTGTACCCTAGAATGTGTATACTATAAGCTTTCTTGCGAAACAGAGGGTATAGGGTGCGTACTGTAAAAATTTCAGAAGGTATACGGCGTATACCCTCCACTACATTTCTCTAAACTAAACAATATAAAAGCACTTACATTGCACTTACATTTTGGCAAAGGGGATCTGGAAAACACATGTGTAAAAAATGTATCTAACAGTGAAGTAATATGACTAAATAATAACAATGCATCTAAATGTATCTAACAATAGTAATAATGTATCTAAATGTATCTAACAATGCCTTTTGGATTCCAAGAAAGAAGCAACATGCCATTTGAAAATGTATTTTTACCAAAAATCCCAATGTGTTTATATACATAATTTTTTTTTTACAAAAAAAGAAGAATCAAAAGACGATGGTCGTATAAATTTGTTGTCGCTTGAATTTCCGCGTTCGGGGCGACGGCCCCTTCGCAGGACCCTTTACGCTTCATCAGAATAAATATTTCGAAAGTCCGAAAAAATAGTTTCAGATAACTAAGGTTTCTTAAATTTAATAGACTTTGTCGCACTATTACATTCTAAGTACATACCAAATTTTAAGCCTTTGTCTCAATTTTTTCGGTAGATACAGTATTTAAAATCGTGGCTTGATAGCGTTATAAACTTTGAATGTTCTATTACTGAAATGCGTAAATGTAAAAGAAATATCCCAATAACTGCAAAAATGAAATCATATCAACTAATGGTTTACTGCATGAGATTAAGCGTTTCATTTCCAATTAACATATATCTTCAAGTGAAATTTGAATGAAATACAGGGTATGAAAAATCGAAGAGCGTGGACAACAGGATTGGATTACAAATATGTCGGCAACTAATTATCCGATCGAATTCGGATTCTTTATGCAAAATTTATGTTTCTTTATTGCTTTTTATATTCACTCCTTAAAAAGACAATTTCGAAAATTTTTGTATACCTTTTATCAGAATGAATATTTAGAGAGTTCGAAAAAAGTAGTTCTGGATAATCGAGGTTACTGATAATAAATAGACTTCTTCGCATTATTACATACTAAATACATATTAAATTCTAAGTCTCTATTCCAATTTGTTCGGAAGATAGAGCGTTTATGCACGCACAGACAGACGGACAGCATTTTTTTTCGGTTTTTAAAAAAGATTAGAATATTTACCCTACACGCATATGCTATATATGATGGGTGAGTAATAAGTTTCTTTTTTCCTTTAGTCTTTTCTTCATTTCAGCTATCAGAAGTCAGTTATCTCTAAATTCCGCAACCTTCGCCTCGAATTTTTGTTGTTTACTCATCGGACAAACTTACGAGATAGTTGGTCTCGCTCGGCATCGCTACTTGACCTTGAACTCATGCCGTGCTTTGAACAACTCGTGATTGTAGAAGTCTCTTCATTCAGTTCTCGTAGTTTTCGCGCTCAACTGCTTTAAAAGATGGCGCAGAATAAAGTTGTTTTGCATTCATATTTTCGTAGTTCTTGCTCGTGGCGAGTAAGGATTGTGCTTGCATTTAAAAATATAAATTATGAATATAAAGCCGTGAATTTGTTAAAGAGTGAACATCTCACGGAAGATTTTTTAAAACTTAATCCATCTGCAGAAGTTCCAGCCTTAGAACATAATGGGAATATTCTGACACATTCGACCGCTATTTTAGAATATCTCGAAGAAATTGTTCCGACTCCTAGACTTCTTCCCGTGGATCCTGTAATGCGAGCTAGAGTACGTGCCATAGTGGACACTATAGTGGCCGATATTCAACCTATACAGAATATGCGAGTTTTGAAATATGTCGGAGAAAATCACATGGAATGGGGTAAGCATTGGATTGAAGAGGGTTTCGCAGCTCTCGAACGATATCTTAAAGAAACTCATGGACTGTATTGCGTTGGTGATGAAGTGACCTTAGCTGATGTGTGCCTCGTGCCTCAAGTTTTCAATGCAAACCGTTTCCACGTGGATGTACAGCAGTTTCCGTTAATAAATGAGATATCTTCGAGATTATCTGAACTACCAGCTTTTAAAACTTCTCACCCATATGTGCAACCTGATTGCCCTGAAGAATTGAGGAAGCAGTGAAAAATTTATAAGGAATTATGCTTTACTATACTTATTTTATTATTTTTGTGACGCAAAAGAAAATTAAACACACTGGTTTTCAACCTATGAAGAATGCATTAATTTTCATCATGCGAAATATTCCTCTTCCTGGGGAGATTTCGGATTCCATACTTAACAAGGGTCAAGAAATGCAATCCCCCCCGGATCTCCATACTTTCCCCCTCCATTTCGAACTCCACAATCTTTTTTTCTAGAACTGTAGAAATCGCCTCGCCCCCCGATGAAAAATGCCCGAATTCAACACTGATCATCGAAATCATCTGACCTTTCAGCAGACTTTCCACCTATTTGTGAAATTTGATTGGAAAGAAGAGATTAGAAAGTGGCGAAAAAAATTATGCGCCGTTACTTTTTTTAAAATAAATGATTTATCATTGAAATTATATAAACTACCAGCATTAAAAAAATTTCAGTCATTTTTGCAACTTGATTGACCAGGGAAGTTGAGAAATCAAGGAATAAATTTGTGAACAATTAAACATTTCTTTATCAAAACGGATATGGAGACATACTGAAATTATCTGAACAATCAACATTTAAAGTTTCCCATTCATTTTTGTATAACCCAAAGGAGATGAAAGAATAATGAATACCTTTATGAACAACCATATTTTTCTTCATAAATGATGTATCAGAAAAGTTTAAAAAGCAGACTAAATTTATGAACATAATAGAGCTTTCTTGAACGTCTTTTAAATTTATCTGAAATTAAATAATGGCAATTAAATCAATTCATTAAAATCCATTACTACATTAATTTTTATGTGGTATAATATAGACATATAAACCTCTGGTAATGAAATCTCTGCATATTAATTAATTACATTATATCTGCATTCAATTTATAAAAAGTAAATTTATTTGCAATAAGGAATCGTTCTTATTTTGTAATATTGATAAGAATATCAGTGAAAATAAACATGATTCAGAATTTTTTTTAAAAATAAGCTAAATTAAGAAAAGAAGTTTATTTTATTTAAAATACCTATATATATACTCTTTAATAAATTGATTGAAATTATACCCTATGTTTCATGATGAGGTAGTATATGCAGGTAACTATTTTTTATTATATTCTCTTATTTAACTCCATTATTTCAATTCATTTTAAATATTAAAAAAGTAGTCAATAAATTATGAATAAAAATTGAAGAATGTAATATTTAAATGTATAAATTTATGCTTTTATAATTTATAAATTTAATATTACTTAATTTACGATTATATGCATTTTAGAAATTCTGAAAAGATAGTTTAAATAATGTCCCATTTTTTACTTAACCATCATATGTAGTACAGGGTAAATATCGCAATTGTTTTAAAAATCGGTTTTTTTTTTTTTTTTTTTGACAATTTTACACGTTTTAGACATTGGATATTCCAAAAAACATTTTTAGGAAAAGAAAATTTGCCGACTGTCTGTCTGTAAACGCTCTATCTCCCGGACAAATTGAGATAGAGACTTGAAATTTTTTGTGTAGTTAGTATGTAATAATGGAAAGAAGTCTATTGAATATCAATAACCTCGATTATCCGCAGCAATTTTTTTTTAGATTCTTGTAATATTCATTCTGATAAAAAATGTAAATAAAAATTTTCGAAATTTTTTTTAAGGAATAAATGTAAAGGACAATAAAAACAAATTTTTGCATAAAGAATGAAATCGATCGGATAGTTAGTTGCCGAGATATTTGTAACCTTATTTTCCATATTCTTCGGTTTTTCATGACTCTGTATTTCATTCAATTTTTCAATTCAAAGATATATTTTTATAGGATATGAGACGCTTAATTTGATGCAGTAAACTATTAGTTAAAATAAACATCTGAATGCTTTGCGTACATTAAAAGAAAGAAAAAAAAACATTATTGAATACAGCAATTTGGAACAAGTGGGTAAGTGTGATCGCAGATCGCACAGAGGATTTCGTTTAATATCCCTTCAAAACATTTTATCATTAAATTAATTAACGAAAAATGGTTTTCCGGCGCTATTTCGGATTTATTTGCCAATCGCGCCAACCAGAACAGTATACTGATTTCTTCCCCTAAATGCTGCCTTGATCGCATAGATTTTTTGATTTCTCTATCAGAATATACAGATTTAGTGAAGGTACGCTAGTAAATAAATTTATGTATAAAAGTAAAATGTTACAAAGCTCAACATAAGTTTAAGGGAGACCAAACCGGTCACACCAGAGGCGGCTAGTAATTTAAACGAATAGGAATTTAATAAATAAAAAAAATATATATTTCACTTCGCATGTCAAAATAAAAGATAAATATGATGTAATATGATAAAATAAAAACGTTTTTCACGTGTAAAAACATTTCATATTTATTTACTTAGAAGGTGTCACAAATAAAAATTAAATTAAAAAGTTGACATGTTTCGGTTCATTCATAAGAACCGTATTCATAACATATAAAATCAGTAGAAAATTAAATGACACTGGATATAAATATAATTTAAAAATTAAAACAAAACATTTTTTAAATTATATTTATATCCAGTGTCATTTAATTTTCTACTGATTTTATATGTTATGAATACGGTTCTTATGAATGAACCGAAACATGTCAACTTTTTAATTTAATTTTTATTTGTGACACCTTCTAAGTAAATAAATATGAAATGTTTTTATACGTGAATGAAAAAGGTGAAGTGATTTTGTTTTAGTTTTTGAAAAAACGAAAGTTAACAACAGTTTTAACATTGAGTTTTTCACGTGGTTTATTTAATACATTAATTTATGTTACATGCATAATAATTTTATTTAAACTTGCTTGCAACAATTAGAAGAAATGAAATTTAAATTTTGAAATTTATGCTATTGAAAATTTTTAAGCTTCTAAATATATTTCTAAAAACTTCTAAAAACATTTTCAATTTTTACACCATCGTAAGGGAAAAAAATGTACTTTTAAATGTAATTTGTTTAAAAGCTGTACCTCAATTTATTTTTGAGATATTAATTTTTTTTTTTTTTTTTTTTTTTTTTTTTTTGTAGTTTTTAATACCAATTTTGTAATTGTGGCAACATAAGTACTCCTTTTCTTTTTAAAGCCCAAAAGAGAAATAATTTTTATATCTATTTAAACTTGCATGCAACAATGAGAAGGAAAAAAAAAAAAACCTAAAACAAGTGGGTAAGTGTGATCACAGATCGCACAGAGGATTTCGTTTAATATCTCTTTCAAAAAACTTTATCCTTATTCTTATTATGTATTATGAATTATATGTGAAAGTTTAAAGCGATTGATTCTTTAATTTTCTCAAACTTAGAAAATAGCCCCTTCTCGGACGACCCTCTCCTGCCCCTGAATTTTTCACTTTTACAAATATTTAATGTCAAGAAATAATATTTACATTAATGCTCAGTAAAAAGAAAAAAAAAAAAAAAAAGAAAAGAAAAACGCGTTCAAATTGCAATAAACACGCTTATCTAAAGAAAAAGGAACATTGCCCTTCCCCCAACAAAAATTCAATTTATCTTAAATTTATAAAATTTGTATTATGTGTTATAAACTAAGTGTAAAAGCGATCAAACAGTTTTCATGATTTTAGTAAATTCCCGTTAATTGTCTGTGCGAAAAAGTATTTTTTTCTATAAGTTTAAAAATTTATTTTTTCATAAATTGGTAAGTTATGGTCTCGCTTTTTTTTTTCTTTATATTTATTGAATCAGCACATGAAATAACATGCACATGCGGAAGTTCCAAATTTGTAATATCAATAACTTAAAAAAATTACGATTATCAAATCCTCGTAAAAAAAAAAAAAATATATATATATATATCTTCTTTCCGTTTCACGTGGTTTGCCGTGCAAAAAATACAATTCTGAATATGGTTTGGAGGGGTATTTTTTTTTAGACTTATAGCAGTTGAGCTGTTGTCTGGAGTGATCCAAAACTCGAGAAAAAACAAACAAGATCGAGAATGAAGTTAAAGCAATTCTGGAATTAATTAAAAAAATAAAAACAAATACAGTAAAACCTCCATAACGGACATTCCCGAATAGCGGACACCTCTATTTAACGGACAGTTTCCCAATCCCCACTCCCAAAATCTAAATTTTTGTATGTTTAACTTCTGAATAACGGACATTCCGAAAAGCGGACAGTAATTTTGGCGATAAATTTTGAAAAATTATTTTTTAAGGAGAAAAAAAATGAAAAAAAAAAGTAAAAATCTGCTAACTGGATGAAATTTTTCTTTCAGCATTTTATTCTAAAAAATGGCAAATACTTGAATACTTTTGTTCAGCCCTGTAATTTACCTAGTATCTTTATTACACGCCAATATTTTGTTAAAATTTAGTTCAAGCATAAACACTCGTAAAACTACTTAAATCACATTTCCAGAAATTAAAATTTATGGTAACTATGTAGCTAATTCTTTGCGTGACCCAGTATATCATTTTATCTATATTCTACAAACATTTCTTAGTAAATTGAAAGCTGTTCAGCGTAAAAATGCATAACTTATTTAAAAACTATCTTTAAGTTAATTACCCTGCACATTCAGTAACATTTATGAGCTCTTTTGTCTAACCCTGTGTATCAACTATAACATTTATACACACCACATAATTTGCAGACATTTAATAAAACTTAAAAACACATATCATAATTGAAAATGTACTTCATCCATCCATCAGCTGTCATTGATAATGTACAGTACTTCAGACAAAAATATAAAATTTGAAATATTTTGTGTATCCCTGTAAATGCTATGCACTTCATATTATGCGTTGAATATTAAGTCTCAGCGGCGTATATCAATTTTATGATACTTGAAATCGTTTACCATAATTAAAATATGCCTCAAACAATTTCCCCCTTTATTATTGCGTAATGGAATTCTTTTGAGTTGCCCTGTAAATAAATAGTAACTATTATTTTCACTGCATATTTTCATAATGCATATTTCAGTACACTTTATGAATCCATGAAAATTTGAATATGTCTGACAGGGTGTAACATCTTTAAAATTCATTTGAAACGATTTTTTTTCATAAGCCGTAATGTATCAGAAAACTTTTGACTTTTGACTACCCCTGTAAATAAACTAATCATAGTAGAAACTTCATTTTCAATAGGGTTTGTGCTAGTGTAAACATCAATAACAAATAAAAATTTCATAGCAATCCGAGTATATGTACGGGAGTTAGAGCGCGGATAGACGGCCATACGGCCAGACCGACAGACAGACCGAATGCATAAACACTTTTCTACTTTGTTGGAAAGTGCTACACCGTTTTCTGGTTTACCTTTTTCTGGTGTAGTCTACTTTCTTTCACAATAAATATTAATACTATTTTATATACGGTACTTAACTAGTTCCAAGCTAGAAAAAAAATATACTGATTAATTACAAGTGGTATATTACTTAAAAAGAAAGGGGTATATGTTTTAGATTTAAGCATTAAAATTACTTCGTTGAAGCCATAATATCTTAAGTTCTTCTGTAATACTTAAGCAGACATTAACAAGTTGGAAATTGCACGTGAACGTAACTAATGAGGTGCGTTCGTACGATAACGAAGTTTTAAAAATATTCAGATCTTGCTGATATAGTAGAGCGTACTCCAGATACAGTATAGTAGTCGAAATCTTTGTGTTTCTGTAAATATGCAGAAAGTAATTTTTATTACACCTCAGAAACGTATATCTTATTCATAAAATGTGAAATAGTTGAATATAATTAAAACACGCCCCGAACAATGTTCCCCGTATAGCATTACGTAGTGGAATACTTTTGTGTGGCACTAAATATAATAATAAAAATTCTTAATAATAAAAATTCTTTGCATCACAGATTGTACAGAATGCTATTTTAGTATATATATTTCATAGATTCATGCCAATTCTATCATGTTCGAATGAGTGTAACATCATAAAAATGCATTTGAATCTTTTTTCCCATTGACCGTAATGTAATGGATTACCTTTGATTGTCCCTGTAAATGATCGGTGCATCGGACTTTCATAACATTTGAAATGACTCGATAAAATTACGTAATAATTATATGTTTTAAATTTCAAACGATTAAAATGCATTTGAAAATTCTTTCCCCATTGACCGTAATGTAACGGAATCCTTTTGATTGTCCCTGTAATTGATCTATACATCCGATTTTCATAACATTTGAAATGACTCGACAAAATTACGCAATAATTATATGTTTTAAATTTCAAACGATTAAAATGCATTTGAAACTTTTTTCCCCATTGACCGTAATGTAACGGAATCCTTTTGATTGTCCCTGTAATTGATCTATCCATCCGATTTTCATAAAATTTGAAATGACTCGACAAAATTATGTTATAATTATGTATTTTAAATTTCAAGCGATTCGGTTGGGTAGTTTTTGCGTTGTTATATGCGGACGGACAGACAGACAGACAGACGGACGGACTGAGCGACAACAATAGGTGCTACGTATTTACATAATTACGAACGCACCTAAAAAGGGATACAATAATAATAAAACCAAGCATACTGAAAAAAGCAATACTAACTTTAATTTTGATTTCATGGGTACTTTATTTAAAATAGATTTTGTAAAATTTACAACAGTTAAAAAATGTTGTTATTGTGAATGGCTTTAGACTAAACTAACAGCTCTTTGGCCAGTTCTTCACTGGTTCTGGCCAATGGCGTAGCTACATATTCAGCGCCTTGGAGCGGATAAAGTTTGTGCGCCTTTTATTACTCAAAAATGTTCTACGCATTTTTTTTTAAGTTTAAAATTTAAATACTATTCTTAATTCGATTTTAAAATTCTATTTTTATTTAAAAGTCAAAGTATTTTGACAACGTATTAAATACAAATAATCTATACCAATAAAAGAAATTTTCGCTGTGCATGCATGTTAGTCTGTCTGTCTGATCGCGATGGCCAGCAAAATCTGCTGTACGTACGAGGCTTTAAATTTTTGTGAGGGTAGTCGAAGTCCTCTGCTGGCGCTCTTGAATTTAAGAAATTTGATCTCTAATAAGTAAATGGAGAAATTAATTAAAACCCCCAAATTAAAGAATGCCAAAGTATTCATAATTCATCAACAGTCTATATTTTTATCAAACCGCAAAAAAATTCTTAGAAAATTTGAACAGAAAGGAAGGGGTTAATAGAATTTCAGCGCTGCTTTATGAGGCTTCTTAAAAAAGGTTGTATGTTAAATTCTACCGGAACTAAAAACTCGAAAATTGGACAGTCAGACACATACACAAAGTAATTCATTTTCAGAAATTCTAAAAATTATTCCTATACTCTTCTATAAAGTTGATAAACCCATTTAAAGAAATGTCTTTTTGTTTCTGTTCAAAGAAAAAGTTAAAAAAAAAAAATCTTTCAGAACAAGAGCAGGTATTTCAAATGCAAACAACTGTCGACGGTGGATAGTGGCGTTCATGGACGATTTATAGAAAAGTTAAAATATTGAATTCATCGATTTAATATTTTATGCATCCAGTTGTACAATTTTTCGCTGATTTCAGATATAAAATTTCTTCACGGTCACTAAACTACGACCTTAGATATCAATTATTTCATGAATTGAATAATTCCTTTCTAACTCTTATTTTCAAAGACAGTCTCCCGAACCCCCAATTTTTATGCTAGGATTCTTTGAACCGCTCTAAAAATTTTAGACATACAACATTTACAGATTTTAAAATTATGCATTTAGCCTTATCTTTAAACACTGTAAAATAACATATAAATTAAAAAAAAAAATTCGATCCGCAAGTTTTTGTTTCATAAAAAAATTTCGATTTTTAAAAAGAAAATGAAATGTTTTATTGAAATGCGAATTTGTTAAAATTAAGAAAACTGACAATCCAATCAATTCAAAGCTTTCAGATAATTTTTAACAAATAATAAAAAAAATAAAAAAATGGGGGATATATCAAATTTCGGGATGCGTTGGGGAATTAGCTGCGATTAAATATCTAAAACTGTTTTTGCGCCCTTAGTATTGGTGCGCCTGGAGCAGTTTGCTCCAATTGCTCCACGGTAGCTACGCCCCTGGTTCTGGCTACTTCATCTATAATAACATCTTTACCTGAGTTATAAAATAAATCTCTTTCTACATTCATGAAAAGAAGATTAGACATAAGATCTTGGATTAAACGAGATCTAAGTTGATTCTTAACAATTTTAAGTTTAGAAAATACCCCCTTACACAGGTGTATTGTGTACAAGATATGGTTAATATAAATTTGTAAGCTACATACAGGTTGGTAAACATTCCAGATTGTGAGAGTTCAAAAACAACAGAAAAGGCGAATGGTAAACACCGAAGACATTTTTTCTTGTCAGAACAATAACCATACAGATTTTCCTCGTCTTCAAATTCAGATTCTACATCGTCACATGTTTAACCCCTTCGGGGCAGGCGCCTTTTACTCAAATTTTATTCGGTTGGCACCACTTTTTAAAAAGAGGTTACATTTACTTAAAGAATAACGAAAATACTCTAATTTTTTAAAAAACATTACTTTTCTTTTTTTTCTAGTGAGAAAAAAATGTTTATATTGTTACGAATTTTGTAAATAGTTAGTGTTTGTACTGTAAAATAATGTTAATAATCTTATTAAGCTCCATTCCTGTACTAATGTTAGTTTTTTTGTCTGAGCGAAGCGAAGTCATACCCAGAGTACGTAACGATATTAAAAGTAAAAAAAAAATTCTTTCGTCAAGCAAATCTCAAAAAGTACTTGTCGTATTTTGATTCTGTTTGTACCAGTGAAGGTTTGAACCTATGAAGGTAATCTGGTGAATGCACCATCTACGAAAAATTAATTCCAAATAGTTTAAAAGTTATATTTAAAAAAACTGATAAAAAAGCACAATTTATTTGCATACGTCACAGAAACTTGGTGTGCGTCATTTTTCACCGGCTGGAAATTTTCATAGGCAACCGAACCAGAACGCATGGAGTAAATAGTTTTCTGAGCGAAGCGAAGTCTTATACACTTAGTACGAACGATATTAAAAGTAAAAAAAAAATTCTTTCGTCAAGCAAATCTCAAAAAATATTTGGAGGATTTCGATTCTGTTTGTAGCAGAAGGTACCTACGAAGGTAACCTGGTGAATGCACCTACTTTCAAAAAATAGTTCCAAATAGTTTAAAAGTTACTAGCAGGGGAGACCGAGCTTAGCTCGGTCAAAATTAACTTTATGTTCAACTCGATATAGTATTTTCACTGTATCATTAACTCTGTATTATTACTGTAAAACATGTTTATAATAGTATTATTTAGAAAAACAATCAATAAGAAAACTATGTTTTTATGCGCATGTTTATAAATTTTACTTTATTTTAACATTTACAACGAAAGGACATCGATCTAAATCACTTTTATAGCTCGACTCTGATTGGTTTAACCATGCATCTCGAATCCTCTTAAGAATGCAGAGCTGCCAAGTCTCCGGCTTTTTGCACACCAGTATTATTTTAGAGAAAATCACCTGTTTTTAGATCGTCTCAATGTTCCAATTACTTAAAACATCATTTTCTGTATAATAATACTGGTATCCAAAAAGCCGGAGACTTGGCAGCTCTGAGAATGTATAAAAAAATTCTTTACATTCTGAAAGACAATATTTTTTGCTAGATATAGCCAAATTTGGAGGCATTCTTTCATTTGGCTCCAAATACGTGTTTTGGTTTTCGTAATTTTTATAGTCGATTTTTTGGCCATATGTCGCCAATATTTTCTCAAATATCACCAAGTTATTGGCTTTTGCTATATTCTCGTGACCCTGACCAGTATTACCCAAAATGAGCCACTAATCAAATTTGATCAAGCATGTGACATAGCTCAATCGTCTTCAGGTAATCAAAAACAGTAGAATATAAAATTGAATCAAAATCGTTTAAGCCATTTTTTAGGTAAAATTATCTTGGCAGCATTCAGCAATAAAGCGAAATGACCCACTAATATAATTTTGTTTAACAGGCAACTCAGCTCAATAGTCTTCTCGTGACAAAAAACGTTTTGTTTCAAAATTTAGGTAAAATTGATTGAGTCGTTGTTATATATAATTAGAATGACCCTAGCTCATTAAGACCCAAAATGACCCACAAATTGAATTTTCGCGAGCATGTGTCCAAGCCAAATGGTTTTCTCTTGCTCAAAAACGATATAATACAAAGTATAGTCAAAATGATGAGTACTGTTTTCTATATAAAATTAGCATGACCCATCATGACCAACAAATGACCCTTATAATCGAAATCTCTCGAACGTGTGGCCTAGCTCATTAGTTTTAGCATGCCGAAAAACATTAAATACAAAATTTAGATAAAATCGATTGAGCCGCTTTTTAGATATAGTTAGTTTGACCCTGATTCCTTATGATCCAAAATGACCCATTGATCGAATTTTCACAAAAATATGTCATAACCCAATGATTTTCTTGTGCCCGAAAACGAAAAAATACAAAATTTAGTCAAAATTGCGCGAAACGTTGTCTAGATAAAATTAGAATGACCCAAAAGTGGCCCACTAACCGAAATTTCTCGAACATGTGACCTACCCCAATGATTTTCTCATGCCAAAAATATTGTTGCAGCGTATATAGGGTTCTTTTGATCTTATGGTTAGACAACTTCAAACTCTTGCTTATAGAAAAGTAGAAAATAATTTATTTACAGACTCCAGAACAACAGAGTCTTCGAAACTCACAAATATTTCTAGATATTCAAAAATAATTGTTCAAATCTATCGTATAAGTGCACACACTCTCAGAAAAAACTGTAAATTTATGAGCATTTGCCCTTCAATTTTCACGGGCAATAGCCTTATTTGAAGAAAAACGGTCTGATCCACTAAATAAACGGTCTTATCCCTTAAATACTCAAAAAGTTAAGGGTAATCCACATGTTTTTACAGCCCTGTCTCATCATTAGCAAAAACACGGTACGTCGCCGTTAATTTTCCTCCGCTAGGATGCGCCCCGTAATTTAGTCATATTTCGACCGCAACCGTAACATGTTTTTCAACCCGCCCAAAAGGAAAAAGCATGGAAGATTGTTCCATGGGAAAAAGCGATTCTATGATCGTGTGGTGTTATGATCGAGTTACGAAAGAACGAGTAAGTAAAATATGTTATTATTATTGTTTTTAAAAGTGTATTATATCTTTTTTTTAAGATAAAGGACGCATAGTTTTATGTAATTTATGTTTTGCATTTGCAGTTGTAACAAAACAATCATTAATCGCGGTATATATACCGCGAGTGCAACTTCAAATATTATGTTTTAAAATATCCTTTTAATAAGAGTAAATTTTACAAAAACGGTAAGATTTAATCATTTTGTAATTATTATGTGTCAGTTTTCTGAGATTATATATAATCACATCACAGATAACGTTAGTTGCAAAAACATTAATTATGCCATTTATTCCCAGTATATATATTAGTTATCAAAAATTTACGTTGAAAGAATACATATTACAATAATGCTTAAAAAAAATAAATGCACTATAACGATATCACTCTTATAATATGCAGAATAACTTTTTATTTATATTTTGTTACCTTCTTAATGATTGATTACATTAATTTTGTTTTGTTTTCTCATTTAAACATGAAAAATACAAGGTTTATGCTGGCACAAAAAATTCCTGCAGCAAAATGACAAAAAATGTTAATTTTTTTAATTCATTAATAAATCTAAAATTTTTTAATTGTTTATTTTCGAATGTTTTCTATTTAACATATACGTGCAAGTTAAGAGTATTTAAATAGGGTAGATGTGCCAGTTGCCACTAATACACACTCTTAAGGGACTTTTTTTATTCATTTTTTTTAAATTATTTTTAATAGTTAAGCTATTCTATTTCAATTTTTTGCAATATTATGTTAATCTATCAACAATATTTAACCATTCCCATTCTTAGTTTTTTTTTTTTTTTTCTCAATATGAATAGAATTTAATTTTAACAAATATTTAAATATATCAAAACCCTCCCGAGTCCAGTAATGGACATCATATTTATGATTGCATTAAGAACCAGAATTTAATGAAACAAGTAAATTTAACAACTAGGATACTAATAATTAATAAAATATTTGTGATAATCGTGTACTGTTTGCATCACTTATAATTAATAGAAGATCGATATTTTAATTTGTTTAGATGGATGGTTTAAAATATTAAACACTTAGGTAATTGAATTGAAACAATCAAACTATTAAACACTAGGTAATTGAATTGAAACAATCAATCTATTAAGACAGTGAGGGATTTTTTGAATATAGGTGTACAGTTTAGACAACTAATCTTCCAGAGGCTGTTTGATATATCATTTATAATAGTTAGTATTACAAATATGAAATAAATGATATTGCAAGTTGAATATTTTAATTTTATTTTAAATCCAAATAAAATTGCAGAACTTATGTTTGAGGCCACCAATTTGCAGATTTACTAGATTCATATTTACTAACTTTGGTACTACAGTAAAACCCCGATAATTCGAATTAATTGGGACCGGACCCAATCCGGATTATCGAAAATCTGGATTATCCGGAGAATTAGAAAAAAAGAAAATATAACGTACTAACAGAAAATCACCTTTATGTTAAACTTATTGAATATTTGCAGACAGTAATAATGTTTACTTTGCTTAATTATTCCGAAAACATGGCAGAAAAACTTTTTTTGACGTGACAACGTCTTGTAAATTGGTTTGCCGGGAGACACTTCAAGAAACTGCGTTACATTACGTTACGCTCCGCTCACGATACGCGCTCACTTTTCTCTTAACTTTTTCCGGTCACTTGTGGGACCATTTTCTGAACGTGAATGTGAATTCGCTGCAAGGAAGGGGCGGTGCTTAATAGGAATTTTAGATAGTATCAAACTAAGACGAAATACGTTATGTATTAGTTATTAGTATAAAGTACAAAGAAAATAAGTGTAGTTTATTTCGTAATTCGGTGGTATATTATGGAAAACTAATGATATGTGATTAGTGAAAGCCATTTTACTTTAGTTATATTCTGCTCATTGAAAAATTCTTTAATATGCTGTTTACAAAATTCAACATTTGACATCAATAAACATGAAGTAAAATGTGTTTAACAAACACAGTGTATTGCAAGTTATTGTATGTATATTTGTATATAAATACGTATGTATGTGTAAAGGTAAAAATAAAATTTTGTTAATATGAAATTCAGTGCGAGATTCTTTGTATAAATTAATGTTTTAAATATAATTCTTTGTATAAATAAATGTTTTAAATTGTTACTATTATTTCATCCTTCTTCCTACTATACGAATGAATATTCACATTAAAATTATTTTACAACTCAAAGTCGTTGTCACGTAAAACTTTCGCCTGTATACCGACTTTACAGGCAACCAATTTTTTTTTTTAGAATACCCGAATTATCCGGATTATCGGAGTCCGAATTAGCGGGGTTCAACTGTACTAGGTAATCCCGTCGACAAAAAATTATCGCCAAACTGTAAGATTAAATGCCAATAATGGTTGATCGTGAATGTCATATTCAATGACATTAAAAACGATTCACGTGTTTAAAATGTCATTAAGTGATTTTTATTTCGACTTTTATTTGTATTTTTATTAATATTCTACTAATTATTTGTTTTTTCATTTTTCAAAATAAAAATTATGTCAATTTGTATCATTTGGCTATTAGTTTGGTGATTTGTATAATTTGGCGAAACTGGTCGACGGGATAACAGAGTAGTACCCTAACTTTAATATATGGAGAATGTGTGTATTTCCTGATCAGCGTTTTTTCAGGGTAATTGGTGGCCCCCACCTTATATCATAATTAAGGATGCATTGACTAGTGATTTTGGCTGAATATTTGGCCGACAGGTGAATTTTGTCGAAAAAGATTGAGAAAAATAATTAATTTCGCTAATAGATCATGGATAAATGCAAATTTCAATGAAAAGACTGGAAAAAGTGCACTTTTTGTCAAATGATCGAGGGAAAATGTTAATTTCTTTAAAAAATTGCAGAAAAACGTGAATTTTGTCAAAATGCTGCAAGAATATACAAATTTCATCAAAAGTCCGTGAGGCCGTGAAAGTTCAGTTTTTTTCTTGCTGAGCCTGTAGCAAGTCTGAATAATGACTTTTCTTTAATAAGAAAGGGCTCAAAAAAGACCTGTCAGATTTACCTGAGAAGGTTGCTGTAGCTTTGTTTTATTTCTCTAAAAGCATGGAGGATTGTTTGAGACTATCGGGACCGTTCAAGTATTACGTAAGCACTAAAGGGGAGGGGGGAGTCCAGAGGCTGCTTATTTTTTCTGACAAGGGGGAGGGGGGAGTCACGACAATTCTTACGTAAGCATTAAACAACGAAGCAACTGCAGTTCAAATTCAACAAGCAAACAAGGACCGGAAACCTGCAATACCCCAGGCCACTGTTCCAGTGAAAACCTTATAACAGACAATGTTGAAACATGGGTTCAAGGATTCTGGACATCAGATTAAAATATGAACACCAAATTGAACTCCAACATTTGTATGATTTATGGCAAAAATTTTAGTTATGATGCCTAAGTAAGTTAAGACTTCTTGTATATCTTGTTTTATTGTTCAAAGTGATAAATAACAATATATTTAAACCATTTTGTATTCTGTGGTTTGTTTAATGCAATTAGCAACAATATATTAAAATGATTTTATATATTTTGATATCATAATCCCTATATGCCTATATAAATTTGTAGGATTAATAATGTAATTGATTGGTAACTTTTTATAAGTCAAGAAGTATTGATGTATAAACTGTCATAAAATCTTACGTAAGCAAAGGGGGGGGGGTCTAGCATTTGCTTATATTTTCTTACAAGGGGGGGGGAGGGGGTACGAAATGACGAAAAATATGCTTACGTAATACTTGAACGGTCCCATTCAAGGTAAAATGTATTAACTTTTTTCTAAATTTGCATAATTAGTTTTTATATTTTATGTATTAATCAACTCCTAATATTCACAATTTCGACAAGAAAATGTGTTGATTATAGGTTATTTGATTGTATTTTTCTTTTTCACGTATAAATTGAGTTACTATGTTAATTTATTAATGAATACAGGAATGTTAAAAATTAAACAAGCTTCTTTTTACAATAAAATATTTATAAACTTATCCATTTTATAAAGTAAATAATGTAAGTAAAATCATCAGGGTTGGCATTTTTATGACAGTGTGACGGTTTTATCCAATTTTAACAGTCATGTCGAAAACCTAAAATTGAGTCAAAACTGTTTAAAATTATTTTTAAGACAATATTAAATTAAAAAATTTTTATTTTTAAAAACTTGCATAATTTTTTTGACAATTTTAGACCTTATAAACCATTAATCCCGATTGAACTCAAAACATATTTTTGTTCAACACGTTACTTTATATTTATTCTATATTTTCTATTTTTAAATATAGATATGGTAAGCTGTAAATATGGAATAAACAATAATTAAAAGTATCTTTATATTAAAAATATTTTTAAAAAATCAAATGAAATATTTTAATTTTTAAAAATGAAAGTTCATGGTGAAAATACTTGTATAATTTAATGTGTAAAATTACATATGAATGATTACATATATTTATAATTTTTAAATGTTAGTCTCATTCTAAGATTTTATCACATAAAATGATTAAGCTAAACTTACAGCTAAAAACTTGAAATAGCATGCTTAAATAAGGGAAAAAAAAGACTATTTTATAATTTACAAAAATAAAATTTAACGTAAACAAATTTTTCTTAATAATAAAACTAAAACCAACATAATAAAATGAAGATATATATGAATGAATATTGAATTTAACAAACTATCTTCTTTTAAATTATTGATTTAAAAAACATTTAATTATATTCATTTCATATTATAATTCATTTAAATACTCAGAGAGCATTTTGTATTCAAAGTATGAGCATTGAGCATCATCATCAGATGCAAGCAATCTTTCTTTTTTTAATATTTTATTACAAAAAATTTTGTTTTATACTATTTTACAATTTTCTGCTTTTTAACCCTCATGTTTTTGCAATTTCATTTTTACAGGAGGAAGTAAGTTTGGAAGAAGTTCTGGGAGATGAAAATATACCTTTATCGCCATGTATTGCTTCTTTTGGTGAGTGTGGGGTTTCATTTCTGTTACCTAATGTTTAAATTTGAATATTACGTTGCTTACATAATTTTTTTATAGTCATATGTAATCGCTATTTTTACTTTCTTTGATAGAGGAAAATATTGTAATCAAAAGTAGTTGGATATTTTGGGTTTTTTTTTTTTTTTTGCTTTGTTTTTTAAGTCATGAAGACAGCGGAAATTCTTTATTTCTAGAAAGCATGTATTAAATACAAAAATCTTATACTTTTATTAATTTAAGATGCAAGTAATTTTCATTGACATTTATGTCAATGAATCAATGCAAAAATACAGATTTTTGCATTGATCTATTTGTATTATAATACAAATAGATCAATGCAAAAATCTGTATTTTTACTTCTGAGATCATATTATGTAAACCATGTATCCCATATTTAAAAGTAACTTTAATAAATTGCTTTTTATCTATATTCCCCACTAAGAACACATTTTTTTTAAACAAATCTTTTACTAATCAAAGGATGCTGGATAACATTTTCAAGATAGCTATGAATCACTGTATAGAACATTTTATTCTTTGGAATACAAATATGATATCCAATAACGTTTATTTTTATACACAAACATGCATAGTAAATATGTAATAGAATATGATAATTAAGGAAAAAAAGAAAAAAAAAACCTGGTTTAAAGAAAGAAAAATAAATGTTTTATTTGTGTATTTTGGAAAAAAGGCTCCCCCCCCCCTTTTTTTTTTCTTTTTTAATCAACTCTGGCAAAAATACATATTTGCATCATGTTAGGAACTTACATTTAGCATTTTATATTGTTAAACCTTGGTATAAAAGCAGGGTTGAAAAAAAAACAGGTTTTTTTGGTTTAAACCGGGTTTTTTTAAAGCATCCTTTTTTATTACAAATACATGCATATTTATTTATAAAAATAGACATTGTTGAATTATAAGTAGTATAAAATCATTTAAAAATAATTTAAATTAAATAATTATAGTTAATTATGTAGAAAATTTTAAAAAATCATATTTTAATTTAAATAGATATTAGTAAAGTTCAAACAATAAGCTACTTTACATAGTGAAACATTGATGTTTTGAAAATGTTTATATATAATCTTTTTATTACTTATAATAAACATTTGATGTAGTTTGATGAATATAATTCTTTTCTACAATTAAAAAAAATAATAAATTTGAGATTGTTCTTGGGGGTTTTGTGTTTTGAGAGACAATTTGAAATCAGCATTTATGGTCATTGGATTTAGCAGATAACTGAGGGGGAAAAAATAATTTGGTATTATTAAAATACTATAACTAGCCCCCAATTTTTGAATACTCATTCAACTTCATATTTTAATTTTAATTCTTAAAGATAATCTGCCCGATAGAAAAAAAAAAATTCTTTTATACTTTCACCAAAATCTTAAAGATTATCCAGTTATGTAGCTCCATACTCAAAAGCATTGTGCATGTTATGATAGATTGCTTTAAATAATCTGCATTTTTATTGAAATTATTTTATACTAAATATGGAATATTTTTAATCCATTTTATCTTTGACCAGTTCACATATTCTAAGATTTTTCTTTAGAGCAATGGAATATGTTCACCAATGCATACTGAATTTCATCCTATGCATAAAAAATAACCTAGAATCACTATATTTAATACTTTTTACTGAAATAAAGTGTTAAACGCAGAAAATATTTATATCCAATAATTTGTAAGTCTTAAATTGCAAAGAAAAACGAGAAAATATCATTAGATTTTTTTGAAAAAAAACCAAACCGTGGTTTAAACCATGGTTAAAACCAATTGGTTTAAACCGTGCCAACCCTGTAAGGTCTTGTCATTCTTCATGTATTTGAAAATGCTACAATTAGCAACATCAGATTATTCTGCATTTTTTACATTCTTTTTTATATTTGCTTGAATGATTTTTTTTTTATGTTCATTTCTTTCAACAGTTTCAATGATTAAAACCTCATCATTTTGACTCTGTAGTTATTTCATTATGTCATTGTCATTTATTATAAAGTATAGAACATCTGTCATTTATCAAATTAACACAGAGAATAAACAAGGTAAATTGTAAACATGAAACTTGTTGCTAGTTTCTAAAAATACAGTAAAAATGTTTACGACAATCTGTACATATGTCACTAAAAAGAAAGTGACTAAATATCTTAATTTAAAAAGAAAAAATGTGTTTTTCAATGTAACATCACTTTACCCCATAGGCCCACTTTCCCACATCTCACTTTATTAACCAGATGTAAATTATGTATGTGTATATCAGAGATGGCTTTTAGCCGGCAGAAAATGGTTTCTGCCATGCCAGTGGCAAAAAGTGGTTGTAACCGGCAGAAACTGGCAACAACTGGCATAAACTCATTTTATGACATAATCTGAGATATTTTTAGTGATATTAAAATGCTAATATATAATTTATTCGGGATAAATAATAAATAAAATATTGGGAAAAGTTTTAATTTTAAAAATATATTAATTAGTATTAGAATTTAATAGTTCTGAATCTTTCAAGAAGAATGATCCATGTTATTTGCAGATAATTGAAAATCATGAAAATGATATTAAGGATATAGCAGTTGTTAAAATTATAAATAAATATCATGATTTATAAAGAGTTAAATACTTGTTGCAACTGTTAAAATCTATTGTTGTTGCTTTAAATAAAACTAAAAAACATGAGTGTTCTGTTGCAGCTGCTCATAAAATTTACTCAATGATGGAAATATTATGGAAACACACAAATGCAAGATTCAAATCTCATTTAATTAGCTTATTCAATTCATCTTAAGTATATGGGATCAAAATTGACATTTGAGCATAAAGAAAGAGAAAGAAAATTGCTTTTTGATATTCATCTAAATTTTGTGCTGTATACAATAACCCCTTAGAAAAATAAGCTCCTTTCTCAGAATTATATATATTTTATGATGTTATGTACTTATATGATCCTTTTGAAACTTTTTGCTACTTTAAATAACATTCATAATCTTTATTTTAACTAAATTCTTTATACATTAAATACATGTGTGAATTATGAATCACTGCAGGTTAAAGTTCTTAGTTTCTGCCATGCCAGTTTTTACTGGTTATAACCGCTGGTTTAAACCATCCTGGCAGAAACTTGCCAGCCCTGGTGTATATACACACATGTGGCAGTTAACCTAAGCTAACTTCATGTGCAAATTTGTTAATCTTTCTTACACACAAGTATTTGGTATCCGTACTTGACCAAAGTAGTACGACTCGGTGCAAAATCAGTATATTTTACTTGTTTAACAACTTTGTCTCACATATAATTCATGTTTAAAATTTAATTTTTTTGTTTCAGGTGACCCTTATCAAAATAAAAGAAATTGTATAAAATAGTGTTGCTATACCAGAATTTACGAATGTGAAAAGAGTCAACACTTTTTGTATTTGGATTGGAGTACTCAAGTGGTTGTCCTGCCACATTAGAATTTACGCAAAGGTAACTTATGTTTAAATTTTATTTATAAAGTCCATTATTTTAAAATTGTATTATGTATCATGTGTATGCATGTGTATACATACATAAACATACATTGTAGGATTGCACAACCTTTTTAAGAGAAAGGCCTCTTTCAAAAATTTCTGGGTGTTCGAAGGCCACATCAGTAACAACCTGAAAATTCTATCTCTGGGAGGTAATCTTTAACCTATAATTATATTTTTTAAAATGTGCTTTCAGATTGGTGTGTGTGTGTCTGGGGGGTGCCCTTGGTTCTCCTATCCAATCAACAAATTCAATTCAGTTGGCAAAGATATATCAACAGTTTACACTTGTACATATAACAGTGATACAGCAAGATTTATTTAGAAGGAATGATAATATTGTGACTTTGTTTACTAAAACAAAATAAGCATGAAAGTGGCTAGTGTAAAAAAAAAAAAGTTAACTTTTATGAATAGAAAGGGTAGGAGGAGCTGATCAACAAAATTTGAGATTTTTCAAAGATTTTTAACAAAGTTCAAGAGCCACAGCACCATTCCTAATACATAGTATACATTTTTATTTATAGGCTACATGCTTAAAATATCCGATTAGCATTTTTTGTTAATTTCCATTATCTAAAGAACAAAATTAAATGGCGTATCAAAAATGTGCATAGCTTGGGGCCAAAAGTTGTGCAGATTTTAGAATTTTGAAAGTTTTAGAGTTTTGTAAATTTTGATTGTTTTTTTTTCCAACTTCTTCTTTTTAACACTTTCGAACAAAATTGAAAATTGTTTGCGATTTTGGTTTGTCTGTCCAATTTTCCTCGCTCTAACTCTCATAAATATGTTCATATTATCCTAAAATTTTTAAAAATTTATTAATGTTTACCCTAGCACTAAGACTAACCCTATTTTTAGGGATGCACAACATGTGGCCTGCAGGCCAAAATTGGCCCTCGATGGGTTAACGTGTGACCCGCGAACTTCATCAATTTACAACTGGAAAAAATTGCAATTTTTGTGCATAGGTCGCAGAAAAAAATCCTAAATTTCGTTAAATTGCCACGGTAAAATACAAAATTTCGTCAGTCACTCAAGAATCTCAAGTTTTGGTGATTGAGCACAGAAAAATCATCAATTTCATTGATCAGTTGCAGAAAAATAGCGAATTTCGTTGGTGAGGCTCGTAAAAATTGCTGATTTTGTCCATAAGGCTCGGAAAAAATAGCATATTTCGTCGTCAGGCACGAAAAAAAATTGCAAGTTTTGTCGATCAGGCACTGAAAAAACGTGAATTTTGCCGATCGCGGATCGAATGCGAAAAGTCGCACATTCAATTGATCGAGTAAGAAAAAATCGTCAGCATAGGTAATAACCTGCATTAAATTTATCGGCTGCGGAAAAATCTCATGTTTTCTTTTCTCGGATTATCGCGTGAAAAATACACAAATTTCGTTGAACCGGCTCAAAAAAAGTCATGAATTTTGTCGATCGGGAACAAAAACATTGCAAATTTAGTTGATAAGGCATGGGGAAAATGCAATGCGATGATGTAAAGAAAAATTAAAAATTTCTACATCGGCTGCGAAACAATCGTGAGTTTCGATTTATCAAGAGAAAAAATTCATGACTTCCATCTTGTTGCATAAAAAAGGGCAGAATTCATCAAAATTAGTTCAAGGTTGCGAATTTAGTTGCTTGGGCGCGGAAAAATACTTATTTCGTCAATTATCACCGAAAAAACGTAAATGTCGATGATCGGACATGGAAAAATCACTATTTTTAGTCAACGGGGTCACAAAAAATTGCAAATTTCGTTGGTCAGACAGAGGAATATCGAAAATTTTGTCAATCAGGCTCAAATAAAATCGCGAATTTCCCCAATCGACTTTGTAGAAACTGAGAATTTCATCGATGACTTTCGTAAAATTCTCAAATTTTGTCAATCGGATTTATAATAATCATAAATTTAGTCGATAAGGCTCATAAAAATAGCGAATTTTGTTGATAAGGTACAGAAAAATCATGCATTTCATCAATCTGGTCCTGAAGGAATGTGAATTTTATCGGTCTCGCGAGGAAGAATCGTGAATTTCGTCGATCAGTTATACAAAAATCACAAATTTCAGCGATCGGCTCAGTAAAAATCGCAAATTTTGTTGATCGGGGGCAGAAAAATCGTAAATTTTCTCAATGTTTTTCATAAAAATCATGATTTTTCTCTATTAGCTTCATAAAAATCTAAAATTTTTTTTGATTGGATTCAGAAAATGGTGAATTACGTCCATCAATGTCGGAAAAATCGCGAGTTTCGTCCATCAGAGTCAGAAAAATCACGAGTTTTTTCGACCAGACTCAGAAAATCGTCAATTTTGTTGACAAGCTCGAAAAAAAACGTGCATTTCGTCGATCAGGCAATTAGAAATCATGAATTTTGTCAATCAGATTTCTAAACTTCGTGAATTTCATTGATTGGCTTTGTAAAAATCGAGAATTTTGTTGATCAGGCAAGGAAAAAAATCTCAAATTACGTCGATCAAGAGTGAGAAGATTGCAAATTTTATTGAGCATGTGAGGAAAATTTGCAAACAATTTCATCGATCAGGTTTGTAAAAATTGAGATTTTCATCGATCGGCTTTGTAAAATTTGTGAATATCGTCGATGAGTTTCGTAAAAGTTTGATTGATTGATTTCGTAAAAAGTGCAAATTTGGTCAATCAAGCGTCAATAAATTGCAAATTTCGTTGATCAGGTGCAGAAAAATCGGAACTTCGTTGATCATCTACTTCCTTCTCCTTCATTGATAAAATTCACATTTTTTTCGGCACCAACCACTTTTGTTTTTTTTTTTAGCAATTTTAATAAAACAAAATTTACTCTCCTGAATAAAACCGAGGAATACCATTACATCTAGAAAATAATCCTTGCTGTATGTGTTATATATACAAACATAAAAACTGCTGATACATCCTTACAGATTGAATTGGATTTTTTGATTGGGGTAATGAACTTAAAGGAATAACTTCCCCACTTTCCTCTGAAACCATATTTATCAGATTATAGGCCACAGATAACCTCATCAAAAATATCTCCATGTTATTGCTGTGGCCCTCGACGACCTTTCATATTTGTAAGTGGCCCGTCTCTTGAGAAGGTTGTGCACCCCTACTATTTTTAAATGAAGTTTCTAGCATGATTTGTTTATTTACATCCACAGTGAAAAGTTTTCCTCTACATTATGTCTGATGGGGAAAAAATGTTTCAAATAAATTTTAAGTATGTTACACCCTGTCAAACATTAAAATTTATCATTTACGAAGTGCACTAAAATATGCATTATGTTAAATGTGTGGTGAAAATAGTTATTCATTTACAGGGCCGCCCAAAACAATTCCATTACATAATGGGTAAAGGGGAGAGGAATTGTATGTGACATATTTTTATTATATTGAACTATTTCAAATATAATAAAATTTATATATCTTACTGAGGCTTAATATAAGTTATTTCATGCATAATACAAAGTGCATGGCATATATAACATTTTAAAATAGAATATTCTATCTGAAGTATTCTGTATCTTATTTAAATGGCTGATGGATGGATGAAATGCATTTATCTTTTATGATATGCGCTTTTAAGTTAAACTAAATTTATCCATATTATATGGTGTATAAATGCTATATTTGATATACAGGGCTATACAAAATAGCTCATAAAGCTTACTGAATGTGAGCGTGAATTATTTAAAGGTGTTTTTAAAATAAGTTATGCATTTTTACATTAAAAATAATCAGTTTACAAAGAAATTTTTTCTAGAAAATAGGTAAATATATACAAGGTCATGCAAATAATTTGATACATGGTTGCCTATGGATAAAAATTTCTGAAAAGGGTTATTTTAGTACTTTTAGGAGTGTTTTAGTTTGGATTAAATTTTAGCTAAATATGGTGTGTAATAAAGGTACTAAGTAAACTACATGGTTGAACAAAAGTATTAAAGTATCTTTTCCATCTATTAGCATAAATTGCTGAAAGAGAAATTTTAACCTGTTAGACAATTTCTTGCTAAATTAAATTTCCTCATTATATAGTATGCATATCAACAGAGATCAAATACAGGGCTGTTCAAAAATATTGGAATTCATATTTGGTTATGGGCAGTAAATTATTTGTCTAAATAATGAAGTTTTGCTGTTTTCCTATCAGTTTGTGTTAAAAATGATCTTATTTTCAATAACTACTTTTTGGAAGAATACTTTTTAATTGCCGATTTCATTGTTTACATTTTGAAATGCACGCAGATTTCCTAAGATACTGAATTTTTGAAGTGTCGAATTTAAAGACTACTGTAATATGCATTCAACTGGACCCCCTTTTTTTTTGAATTAAATATATTTTTATGTCATAATTTTTTATCAAGCTATTTATCTTTTTAAGCTCTATAAAAAAATAAAATTTTATTTTGCAACTATGACCAAGTGCATGATAGAAAATTATTTGAATTTGGCATGAAAATATGTATATACAGTCCACTCCCTCTAATCCGCAACCCTATAATCTGCAAACGCCTATAATCAGCACTATATTTTAGATGTAAACAAACAGTTAAAATTTCCTTTTTTTAACCAAGATCATGCACACTTTGACCATAATAAAAGTTGAACTATGCATTTAGAAATTTTTATTGCATTTGTGCGTTCATTAGAAGGAAATGTTTTATGTATCTTATAAATAAATAACTATTAAGACTGCTATATTCTGAGCACATTTGCTGGCTACATAAAAGATAAAATAGCTCTTTAGGATAAATATCTTATTTTATTTAGGAAAAAAAAACATGTTACTTATCAAGAAAACCTGACTCTTAAGGGCATCAAGATTAAACAGCATAGCATAGATAAAAAATGATAAAGCAAACCACTACCACTGTGAAGTTTGATAGATTTAAAAATAAAAAGAAATTTTTTTCATTAATTTTGTATTATATCATTTAAATATGTTCCTATTGACTATAGCTTTTTATGCATAAAAAAGTATTTTCTTTCATTTTTGTACTATTTTTTTGCTGTACATTTACACATTTGCTGATAAATTCCAAATATTAGAATGTAAACAAAGAAATGACCTATAATCTGCAAAATTCTATAATCCGCAAAACCCTTGGTCCCGACCTGTGTGGATTAGAGAGAGTGTACTGTATACAGCTTATTCATATATTTTATTTTGGAATAATTAGCTGTTCCATTTAGAGAGAAAGTAGATTTTACACATATTTACATTGAATAAATTTAAAAATGTGTGAACTAGAGCTTCTATAAGAATAGTCTTAATTTATAAAAGGAAGCTTGTGAAGAAACTTTGAACATGCTTTTTTAAGATGCATGAGACTACATTTGATTATATACACTGGATTTTAAATTTTTTGTATTTTAATTGTTTTGGCCTTTTCAAATCTGTGATTTTTAAAAAATTGTAAATATTGTTTGATGTTTTACAAAGAGAAGGTACAGATTTTTTTTTAATTTTTGGTACCTTTTATTTGTAAACACCAGAAAATATTTACAAAGTGGAATTTTTTAAATTTATGCATATTTGAAATTCCCAGAACACTAAATTTTTTTAATATTTTTTGAATTATACATATGTTTTTCCCCATAAAAAATTTATAGTTTCACAAAAAGTTAAAGAATAAAATTTTATTTATAAGTTTTTTGTGTTCTTGAAAATATATAAATGAGTTTCCATTATCAATAAAGAAACAAGCTTGTGAAAACAGTAAAGTATTAATTTTTGAACACGTGGTTATTAATAGTGAAAAAAATTAACAGATGTTGATGAAAATGCAAGGTACTACCGTTCATCATTTCTTTAATTATTTAAAAATTTATAAAGGGATGATTAAGTCAGACTATGAAAAAATATTTTTCAAATACACATTAAGAATGGATTAATAATGAGAAATGTTCATGTGAAACATTTCACAATATTAAGGCTCGACATTAGGCACAGAAAAAGACCCGGATGATAATGTAAAGTCTATGGGGGTGTTTTTTTTTTCAAATATTTTGCTCAAATTTTAATATTTTTACATGATTTTTTTGCACAAGATAGCTGAGGGCAATCCACAACTGACCTAGTTTTTACTTTTTCAGTTTTAGTTTGATTTTTTTTTTTTTTAAATTACTTTAACTTTCGAAACTGGTTCCGAAATTGAAACTATCGTAATATAAAAAATATAAAAGCAAAATCGAAAAAGTTAAAACTAGGGCAGTTTTGGATCGTACTCAGCTATCTCATGCAAAAAAATCATGTATAAATATTAAAATTTGAGCAAGATATTTGAAAAGAACGCTCCCATAGACTTTACATTATCATCCGGGTCTTTTTCTGTGCCTAATGTGGGGCCTTAAGCCATTCTAATATATAATAAAATATATTGAAACATTAAACAGGAAAGAAATCTAATTCAAGATGTCATATTAATAGAAAATGTTTAAATCTTACTGATTTAATTATGTGTTAGAACAAAATTACTTTTTTGTACTTGCATAATTATTTTTAATATGTATGTTTTGTATTTTTAATAGGGCTTTTTTTGGAATCAATCCAGAAAATGGATCGAAAAGCCAGATCTCATGAAAATGTTATATGTGTGATGATTTTTAAGTGACTTGTTTTTATATTCTATATGTATTCAGTTGTTAATTGTAAATTCATAAAAATAAAATTTATGTTTATTGATAAATTTTTGTAGTTATTGTAAGCAGATTATTCATTTAATCTTAAGTTCCAATTTCAGTTCCTAAAGTCAGAGAATTCAGCATAAATTTAAAAAAATGGGCAATTAATATGAAAGGTACTAAAAGTTATAGAATTTATAATAAGGTAGGAAAATGTCAGAGAAAATGCAACTGTCTAATTTTTACTGGTCAAATGGCCAGTTAATCTACTCAAAAAATGCATTATGATAGTATAATATTAACAAAATGATGTGATGCAAGGTAAGGGAATTCATTTAGGAAAAGAAATGGGGATTTTTAACTGCAGTATTGGCTTCCCAAATATGAATTGGTAATTGTTGTCTAATTTTACTAAATGACACATAGACACCAATATATATATATATATTATAAGCACGCATTGATAACTTATTGCAAATAACTGACTGTATTAAAGTACATTTTAATTGAAGCATTTATGTCTAATGATTTTGATAATAGTATAATAATTTGTCACTTTTATTGATGGTGAACATTTTTTGTCCCTTAAAAAAACTATTGTACTTTTTTTAATGAATTGTTTAAAATACTTTGCAATATCTTACTTGCATAGTATAGCCAGCATCACATTAAGGTTACAATTGAACAAAAGAAATATTTAATATCATTTGTATTATTATAAAATGTAGCACATTGCATTTTATTTTAATCATGTTAGAAGTATGTAGATGCTTAATTTTTTTAATGAAATTTCAGGAAATTTGCTAACATTTGGTTAAAAAAAATCTGAATTTAAATTGAATGCTACATTATTTATTTTCAAGTGAGCTTGGTCAATTTTGAAATTTAAAATTGACTCACAACAAACAGTATTATTTTCTGTTGAATTAACAGTAATTACAATATCCCTAAAACACCCATAAAACAAGAATAAATTTATATTTTAGAAATATCTCAGATTTATGCTATATAGAACTGCAAACTATTATAAAGATTTGTTTTATTATTTCAAATTTCTTTTTAAGTTTTCTAAATAGCTTGAAATACATTTGAAATTGTTTTGATTCTAAAAATTAGGCATATTTTTCTCAGAATCAATATTCACAGTATTAATGAAAATATTCTAATCAATGTGTAAAATTAAGTTTTTGCAATGAAGCTTTTTCCACAACACTGATGTATTGAAAGGGCTGTTTTTTAGATTTTTATTATGTTCAAAATAAAATACAAAGTAACATTTGACTACATGTCTGTTGATTATGGAAAATAACTCATTTTGAAAACACTAAGTGAATCATTTCTGATTTTGATATGCTTATTTTCTATTTATTATTGTTATATTGGGTTAATTGAATGACTCTTTGCTTAATAACCGGAAAATGTTTTCAACAACTCTTGTGTATTTTATAGTCCAAGAGCCGACAGCAGTAAAACCTATGTTATCGAGCACAAGAAAAAAAACCTTTATTTTATGGAAGAATGGTAATAGGGGAATGAAATGATCCATGCCTGCTGGAAATAGGAGGTGCATAAGCCAAAAATTAATGCCACTAGTGGCTCATTCATAGATTTATTATTGTGTTTTATTGCTCCCAGTTTTCCATGTTTTCATATGGCAAACCCAATGTTAAACCTTTGAGTAAACCTCTAATATTAATTTTTGGCTTATGCACCTTTTCAATTCTGGCAGACATGGATCATTCCATTCCCCTATTAAACTGCTAAAAATTTGACCTTTTTTGCTGCATCGTCACTCCCCCACTTTTATAGAATATATTTTGATCCATGAGAATGCGCCATAATATGGTTAAGTAATAGTTTTCTATAAAAGTGGTGGAGTGACGATGCATTAAAAGGGTCATATTTTCAACAGTACTTCTCTTCGATAAAATAAAGGATTTTTTCTTGTGCTCGATAATATATGTTTTTGAACTGTCAGCTCTTGGATTATTAGAAGTGTGTGCTTCTTATGAACTTTTGATACGAACATTTTAGCTGGATGCCTGAAATACAAAACATCCATGAATAAATGTTCACTTGTGTTGAGAACACAGTATATTTTGAACAGTAGTGTGCAGTATTTTAAAATTATGCACCTTTAAGTTGTTACAGAAATGTAAGTTATCCCTTGCTTCTTTTTCATAATAACCATGTCTGACAAGTTTATCAAATTACATTGCTTTAAATTTAAAATTAAATAAAAATTAAATCTATAAATTCACAATGAATGACTTTTATATTTTACTGTTAAACTGCCCAATTATATATGGTTTAAAAAAGAAAAAAATGCTCGAAGGCTTTTATAAAGTGTAAATGAACTTCCATTATAACATTCCTCCAATATTTTAAAATATTTGGTTGAACTCTTATTATGTAAGCTCATTTTCATGTGAAATTTCCTGCTGTAAAGTCATGCTGCTTTTACCAAGAATATTTTTTTTTGTAAATATATGGCCAGTCCATTAAATGCATGCTAACATATCATCAAATTATGTGCCAAGACCGTAAGATTATGGTTAAACATATACGATCACTCACTGTTAAATTGGTCTTTTTTACGCCCTAACCGTAATAGCACAGACCATAAAATTACATTCATGGACCGTAAGATTATGGTTAAACATATACGATCACGCACTGTTAATTTACAGTATTTTTTACGCCTTGACCGTAAAAAGGCAAACCATAAAATAACATTTAAGGACCGTAATTATATAGTTAATGCCGTATTACTTAGCCCCGTAAAATTACGGGCTGCATAAAATGATGGGCATGGAATTTTTTTTTACGGTGTATGGCTGGAATCTCTGCTGCCGGTCTCTGCCCGTAATTTTACAGGGATATTTTTAACAGTGCATATAGGTTCCAGAGACTCTTTATACAACGTCTCAACACTAAATCACATTCAAAATAACGTAAATAAGACTCAAGCAAACTTGCTTAACGAACGCGTTGTTCACTCAATGACTGACTGGTAAATAATAACAACAGCTCGCATCGCTTCTCTTCTTATATAGGTTCGGAGCATGTGCGGGAAATTTCTAGAACCTACTCGAAAAATCCACGGAACAACAAACAGTATATCTAAGGGGGGTTACCATAAATAGGGAAGGGTTACCATCGCCAAGTTTGTCGCCAACTTGGCGATATATCGCCAAATTTGGCGACCAAAATTAGTCGCCAAAAGTGACGCCAACTTGGCGATATCTCTAATATTTCGTTAATCTGCCGTAGACATACACAGAAAATAATAGACAAGTTTGCTTGATAACAGAGACAATGTAACTAAAACTAATATTAGTAAAGAAATGGAGCTTAATAAGATTATTTACATTATTTTACAGTACAAACACTAACTATTTACAAAATTCGTAACACTACCCCCTCCTCAAAGACTGCACGTCCCGGGCAGTGCAATCCTTGAGTTAGAGGAAAACACTTAAAATAAATAAACAAATAAATAAATAAATAAATAATAACAATAATAATAAAATTTACATAAATAAGAACTAATTACTATTTACATGTTTACAAAAAGTGACTTTCATGACCATGGTCTGAAAATAAATTTCTAATCACTTTGGCCAAAATAAGGGGCTAGCCGGTTATAGTGTACGACCTTGGGTTTGGCGTGTGGCGATTTTCGTATGCGAACGACGACGTCATTCAGCCTGTTGACGACTGTGTAAGGACCGTCCCAGTTTCTTTGTAGTTTTGGCGACAGTCCCTTACGACGCATGGGATTCCACAACCAAACTTTGTCACCTTCGTTGAACTCATGTCCAGTTGCCTTTGTGTCGTACCGTGTCTTCATCTTTTCTGATGCCAGACCAATTCGGTTCCTCGCTAAGCAATGAATCTCCTCAATCCGCGCCTGGAGTTCATCGACATATTCCTCAGGCGATGAAGGAGCATCAGGAGGACGGCCAAACAAAAGATCCGCAGGCAGACGAAGATCACGACCAAAGAGCATTTGAGAAGGGGAGTAACCAGTGGCCTCATGAGTGGCACTCCTGTAGGCAAGCAGGAAAAGAGGCAATTTCTTGTCCCAGTCCTGTTGGTCTCTAGACACCAGGAGAGAGAGGCTATTTAGGATGGTACGATTGAACCGCTCCACCATGCCGTCCGATTGAGGGTGTAGAGGTGTTGTTCGGGTTTTGTCCATGTTGAGTAGTTCACACATTTCCTTGAACACAGCCGAATCAAAATTTCTTCCTTGATCGGAATAATGGATTTGAAGAGGAACTCCGTATCTCGAAACCCAGTGTTGAATCAGTATGTCTGCTACGGTTACCGCCTCTTGATTAGGAATGGCGTAGGCTTCAGGCCACTTGGTGAAGTAATCCATGACAACGAGGATGTACTTGTTGCCATCAGATGTTCTAGGAAGAGGACCCAGGATGTCTAAAGCAATTCGTTCGAAAGGAGCTCCTACATTATAACGTTGCAATCGTCCACGGGTCCGCCTCTTTGGACCTTTACGTGCTACACAGGTGTCACAAGTTCGACACCACTTCTCCACGTCACTGCGAACATTATTCCAGTAGAAACGCTCTCGAACCTTTTGCAGAGTCTTCATTACACCAAAATGACCTCCTGTGGGACTACCATGCAGTTCTTGAAGGACCATAGAAATTCTCGACTTAGGGAGTAGTAGTTGCCATCTACATGTCTTTCCGTCGTCAGACTCCCATTTTCGGTACAAGATGCCGTTCTTCAAATGTAAGGAATCCCAGAGAGCCCAATAACGTTTAGTCGTAGGATGGTAATGGGCCATGTCTTGCCAGCTGGGCTTCCTGTTGGACTCCTCTTTCAGCTCTAGAATTGGCTTAATTTCAGGAGCAGCAAGTTGATCTTTAAGCAGGCTCTCGTCACTCCACGGATCTTGCGATGATGTAGACCCAGTTGTAACTTGTCTTACTATAGGACCTTTGACATTAAATTTCTTCTCAACCCGGTCGCAGTATCTACAATTCTCTGAGCAGGGTCTTCTTGAGAGAGCATCTGCATTTCCATGTGATGAGCCTTTTCGATGGCGTATCTCCATATCGTACTCTTGAAGCTTTTGTATCCACCTGGCTATCTGGCCTTCAGGGTTCTTAAAATTTAATAGCGAAGTCAGAGAAGCATGATCAGTTCGGATCAGGAATTTTCGACCGTAAAGATAGTGATGAAAGTGGTCTATGGCTTTCACTACAGCAAGAAGCTCTTTTCTTGTTACGCAGTAGTTTCGCTCGGCCTTTGACAAGCACTTGCTGAAATAGGCGATAACACGCTCCTGGCCGCCGATTTCCTGGGACAGTACAGAGCCAATGCTTTCGTTGCTTGCATCCGTATCAAGTATAAACTGTTTATCGATTTGAGGATATGACAGAATCGGAGTGGATGTTAAGGCCTCCTTAAGCTTTTCGAAAGCAGCGTCAGATTCCTGTGTCCACATAAATTTTTGATTGGCTTCTGTTAATTTATGAAGTGGTCTTGCAATCATTGAGAAGCCTTTGACGAATTTTCTGTAATAGGTGCATAATCCTAGAAAACTCCGAAGCTGGTGAACATCTGCTGGACGATTCCAATTTTTCACGGCCGATATCTTCTCTGGATCAGTCCTAACTCCTTCCGCCGAAATGATGTGTCCAAGGTAGGCGACTTCATTACGAAATAAGCTGCACTTCAAAGGGCTTAACTTCAAATTAGCTTCCTTCAATTTTTGTAGCACTCGCCTGAGGTTGTTAAGATGTTCATCAAAAGATTTTCCTATGATTATGATGTCATCTAAATAAACAAGACATGCTTCATATGACAGCCCCCGGAGAACCGTTTCCATAAGCCGTTCGAAAGTTGCAGGTGCGTTACATAGACCAAAAGGCATTATCTTGAACTGCCATAATCCTTGTCCCGTTGTAAAGGCAGTCTTCTCACGGTCGTGGATGGATCTCTACCTGCCAGTAACCACTCTTCAGATCCAGAGTCGAGAACCAAGTGTTGCCCGCAAGTGTGTCAAGAGTGTCGTCAATCCTTGGTACAGGGTAACTATCCTTTTTAGTGACGTCATTCAGTCGGCGGTAGTCTACACAAAATCTTGTAGAACCATCCTTCTTTCTTACTAATACAATGGGAGACGCCCATGGACTTGTTGATGGTTCGATGACGTCATTTTCTTCCATATCTTTAATTAAATTCTGCACCTCTTCTTGCTTGGCAAAAGGTAATCGTCTAGGGTGCTGTTTAATAGGAAAGTGATCTCCCGTGTCAATTCGGTGTTATGCCATTTTAGTTCGTCCAAAGTCTTCAGATGTTTGGGAGAATAAACTTTGGAATTCCCTAATTAAATTTTCGGCGGCGTCCATCTGTTTTGGATCTAAGTCTGTATTTTGTAACAAATACTTGACTAAATTATCTGAAGATTTCTCAGAGTGACTGGAATTTTGACTTATGCACGTCACAGGAGCACACGATGCTATCACCTCTCCTTTCTTGATAGTCTTCGTCTTATCACTGATGTTAACAATTCTGACTGGAATGGTCTTTTTCGAGAGTCTACTACAGAAGAAGCCACCAATACTCCTGCTTGTGTACCATTGTCTTCTGGATAATCTATATGGCCAAATCGGTAATTAGTTTCATTTTTAATTTCAGCTAGAACTAAAAATTCTGTTCTTGGATCTAGATTGATGTCTTCTTTGGCTATTACTGTTTGTTTACATTCAATTTCATTATTTATTCCAAAAAGACTTATTTATTCAAATTTTGAGAGCATTTTGTTATTTTTGAAATCAAGCTTGAAGCCAAACTTCTTCAGAAAATCTAGCCCGATTAAGCAAGGATCTGTTATGTCAGCCACATATGCCGTATGGTAGTATTTCGTTCCTCCAAAGTGTATGGTTAAATTGGCCTTTCCATATATGCCAATCTTGTCGCCCGTCACAGTTTGCAGGGTAACGCATAGTGGAGTCCAGATGAGTTTACATTTCAATTTTCGAGCCAAATCTTCTCTTATTATTGTAACATTGGCTCCTGTATTGACAATCGTACGGCACTGAGTTCCGTTAATAAAGCCTATCACATATAATTCATTATCACCGCCACTCATTTTTGATATCTGGAGGATCTTCAGGTGGGGCTTTTCATTCTCTGGCAACCTCCGCCCCGCGAGATGGCCAAAATTTAGTTTCCCTGCTGACTGTTTGAATTTATCTCACGTTCGTGGATTTTGGGGCAATTTCTTCGGAGATGTCCTGTATCACCGCATCCCCAGCACGTGAGATTCTGTCTTCTTGAGCTTGTTCTTCCGTATTTTAAAGCTTCAAGTTCTTGATTTATTTTCCTAATTTCCTTCAAGAAGTCGATCTCAGTGTCTGAGCTTTTGTTCACCGTTGCCCCTCGGACTGAATGACGATCTCTTCGGCTGGCTTGTGTAGCTGCTTCCAACTTTAAGGCATATAGTAATGCAGCTTTTAAATCCTGTACATCTGCCATTCGTACCGCTCTCTGCACTTATTCCATCTACGAAATATTGCAGTGAGAGCATTTCCCGTACATTTGTTGGACAGTCAATGAATGCTAAATTTGCAAGCCGTTCAATTTCCGAGGCAAACTCTTGAAGGGTTTCACTCGATTTTTGATGGCGGCTCTTCATTTGTATTCTCGTATAATCCTTGAAGAATTTTTCGCCAAATCTCATTTCATGTGCACAACTTAGAGTCTCAAAATTGAGTTGCGTTATATCGGGCAATGTTTGCAGCACGTCGGCGGCTTCTCCTCTTAAAGATGCTGCCAGTTGACAAGCTTTCACCTCGTCACTCCATTTGTTCGCTTCAGCTACAATGGTGAATTGGGTCTTGTAAACTTGCCAGAAACTCTTTCCATCGTATAACGACAGCTTAATGTGCACGGGAGAAGCAGACGGATTCCTAAATTCTTCATAATTACCACTAGACGCTGAAAGTTTCTTCTCAAGATCTTGTACTTTTTTATTTAGCTTTTCATCTACTTTACCTAGTATTTTCTCTTCAACGTTACTGATTTTCTCTTCAACGTTACAAACTTCATTCTGAATTTTCTCTTCTACTTCCTCCATTTTCCTTTCCATTTTCTGTTCAACATTACTAACTTCATTCTGAATTTTCTCTTCTACTTCCTCTATTTTCTCTTCTACCGAGCCTATTCTTCTCTCTACCGACGAGAATTTTTCTTCTAAAGTTTTCTTCATTTCTTCTTGGCCTTTATTAATCTTTTCAGTCACATCTTCTTGGCATTTGTTCATCTTTTCCGCCAACTCTTCTTGGCCTTTATTCATTTTTTCTGCCAACTCTTCTTGGCCTTTATCAATTTTATTTGTCAACTGTTCCATTCTTTCTTCGTTTTTAATCATTTTATCCGCCAACTCTTCTTGGCCTTTATTCATTTTTTCCGCCAACTCTTCTTGGCCTTTATTCATTTTTTCCGCCAACTCCTCTTGGCCTTTATCCATTTTATTTGATAATCCATTAATAGCTTTCAACAACTCATTCAGTTGCTCTTCCGTTGCTCTCGTTTTCGCCATAAGATCCCAAATTCTGACACCAAATGTTGCAGCGTATATAGGGTTCTTTTGATCTTATGGTTAGACAACTTCAAACTCTTGCTTATAGAAAAGTAGAAAATAATTTATTTACAGAACTCCAGAACAACAGAGTCTTCGAAACTCACAAATATTTCTAGATATTCAAAAATAATTGTTCAAATCTATCGTATAAGTGCAGATATAGGTTCCAGAGACTCTTTATACAACGTCTCAACACTAAATCACATTCAAAATAACGTAAATAAGACTCAAGCAAACTTGCTTAACGAACGCGTTGTTCACTCAATGACTGACTGGTAAATAATAACAACAGCTCGCATCGCTTCTCTTCTTATATAGGTTCGGAGCATGTGCGGGAAATTTCTAGAACCTACTCGAAAAATCCACGGAACAACAAACAGTATATCTAAGGGGGGTTACCATAAATAGGGAAGGGTTACCATCGCCAACAATCGCCAAGTTTGTCGCCAACTTGGCGATATATCGCCAAATTTGGCGACCAAAATTAGTCGCCAAAAGTGACGCCAACTTGGCGATATCTCTAATATTTCGTTAATCTGCCGTAGACATACACTGAAAATAATAGACAAGTTTGCTTGATAACAGAGACAATGTAACTAAAACTAATATTAGTAAAGAAATGGAGCTTAATAAGATTATTTACATTATTTTACAGTACAAACACTAACTATTTACAAAATTCGTAACAATATGTTGTATATAAAATTTCATTAAAATCGATCCACCTGTTCTTTAGATATAGCTTGACCATGACCCATTATGACCCATCATGACCCAGAAATGACCCTCATAGTCGAAATCTCTCAAACATGTAATTTAGCCCATTAGTTTTCTCATGTCAAAAAACTGTTACATACAAAATTTCGTTATAATCCATCACGCCGTTCTTTAAATATAAATAGCTTGACCCAGACTCTTAATGACTCAAAATGACCCATTAATCGAAATTTTCCGAACGTGTAACCTAGTCCAATGATTTTATCGTGCCAAAAAAATGTTGCATACAAAATTTCGTTAAAATCGATCCACCTGTTATTTAGATATAGCTTGACCATGACACATTATGACTCATCATGACCCACAAATGACCCTCATAGTCGAAATCTCTCAAACATGTGATTTAGCCCATTAGTTTTCTCATGTCAAAAAACTGCTACATACAAAATTTCGTTATAATCCATCACGCCGTTCTTTAAATATAAATAGCTTGACCCAGATCCTTAATGACCCAATATGACCCATTAAAATTTTTTTTCGAGCATGTAACCTAGCCCAATGTTTTTCTCGTGCTCGAAAACCATAGAATGCAATTTTTAGTCAAAATTGCGTGAGAAAATCTCTAGATAAAAATTGCATGACCCACAATGACCCCAAAAATGACCCACTAACCGAATTTTCTCGAACATGTTACCTAATCCAATGGTCTTCTTGTAATCCAAAACGATAAAATATAAAATTTGGTCGAAATCGTTAGAGCCGTTTTTTAAATAAAAATGGCTTGACCCACAATGACCCAAAAATGACCCACTAATCAAAATTTTTCGAACATGTGACCCAGCTCAATTGTTTTCTCGTGCCAAAAAACGATTGGATACAAAATTTCCTTAAAATCGATCCAGCCGTTCTCTAGGTATAAATAGCTTGATCCTGACCCATTATGACCCAAAATGACCCAATAATCGAATTTTCTCGAACATGTGACCTAGCCCAATGGTCTTCTCGTGCCCGAGAATGGTAAAATCCAAATTTTTGCGAAAATCGTTAGAGCCGTTTTTGAGATAAAATTTACCCACACAGACACACACACACACACAATTTTTGCTCGCATTATAGTATAAGACTAGCAGGGGAGACCGAGCTTAGCTCGGTCAAAATTAACTTTGTGTTCAACTCGATATAGTATTTTCACTGTATCATTCACTCTGTATTATTACTGTAAAACATGTTTATAATAGTACTATTTAGAAAAACAATCAATGAGAAAACTATGTTTTTATGCGCATGTTTATAAATTTTACTTTATTTTAAAATTTACAACGAAAGGACATCGATCTAAATCACTTTTTTGGCTCGATTCTGATTGATTTAACCATGCATCTCGAATCCTCTTAGAATGTATAAAAAAATTCTTTGCATTCTGAAAGCCAATATTTTTCGCTAGATACAGCCAAATTTGTGGGAATTCTTTCATTTGACTCCAAATACGTGTTTTGGCTTTCGTAATTTTTATAGTCGATTTTTTGGCCACATGTCGCCAATATTTTGTCAAATATCACCAAGTTATTGGCTGTTGCCATATTCTCGTGACCCTGATCCGTATTACCCAAAATGAGCCACTAATCAAACTTGATCAAGTATGTGACATAGCTCAATGGTCTTCAGGTAATCGGAAACAGTAGAATATAAAAGTGAATCAAAATCGTTTAAGCCATTTTTTAGGTAAAATTAGCTTGGCAGCATTCAGCAATGAAGCGAAATGACCCATTAATATAATTTTGTTTAACATGCGACTCAGCCCAATAGTCTTCTCGTGCCAAAAAACGTTTTGTTTCAAAATTTAGGTAAAATTGATTGAGTCGTTATTGTATATAATTAGAATGACCCTAGCTCATTAAGACCCAAAATGACCCACTAATAGAATTTTCGCGAGCATGTGTCCAAGCCAAATGGTTTTCTCTTGCTCAAAAACGATATAATACAAAGTATAGTCAAATGGTGAGTACCATTTTCTATATAAAATTAGCATGACTCATCATGACCAACAAATGACCCTTATAATCGAAATCTCTCGAACGCGTGGCCTAGTTCATTAGTTTTAGCATGCCGAAAAACATTAGATACAAAATTTAGATAAAATCGATTGAGCCGTATTTTAGATATAGTTAGTTTGACCCTGATCCCTTATGATCCAAAATGACCCATTGATCGAATTTTCTCAAACATCTGTCATAACCCAATGATTTTCTTGTGCCCGAAAACGATAAAATACAAAATTTAGTCAAAATTGCGTGAAGCATTGTCTAGATAAAATTAGAATGACCCAAAAGTGGCCCACTAATCGAAAATTCTCAAACATGTGACCTTCCCCAATGATTTTCTCATGCTAAAAATATGTTGTATACAAAATTTCGTTAAAATCGACCCACCCATTCTTTAGATATAGCTTGACCTTGACTCATTAAGACCCACAAATGACCCTTATAATCGAAAGCTCTCGACCATGTGGCTTAGTCCATTAGTTTTCTCGTGTCTAAAAATTGTTGCATACAGAATTTCGTTAAAATTGATTCTGTCGTTCGTTAAATATATATAGCTTGACCCAGACCCTTTATGATCCAAAATGACTCATTAATCGAAATTTTTCGAACATGTAACCTAGTCCAATGATTTTTATCGTGCTAAAAATGTTGTATACAAAATTTCGTTAAAATCGACCCACCTGTTCTTTAGATATAGCTTGACCATGACCCATTATGATCCATCATGACCCTCATAGTCGAAATCTCTCAAACATGTGATTTAGCCCATTAGTTTTCTCATGTCAAAAAACTGTTACATACAAAATTTCGTTATAATCCATCACGCCGTTCATTAATTTTAAATAGCTTGACCCAGACTCTTAATGACCCAATATGACCCATTAATTTTTTTTTCTCGAACATATAACATAGCCCAATGTTTTTCGCGTGCCCGAAAACCATAAAAAGCAATTTTTAGTCGAAATTGCGTGAGAAAATCTCTAGATAAAAATAGCATGACCCACAGTGACCCCAAAAATGACCCACTAACCGAATTTTCTCGGACATGTTACCTAACCCAATGGTCTTCTTGTAATCCAAAACGATAAAATATAAAATTTGGTCAAAATCGTTAGAGCCGTTTTTTAGAAAAAAATGGCTTGACCCATAATGACCCAAAAACGACCCACTAATCGAAATTTTTCGAACATGTGACCCAGCCCAATAGTTTTCTCGTGCCAAAAAACGGTTGGATACAAAATTGCCTTAAAATCCATCCAGCCGTTCTCTAGATATAAATAGCTTGATCCTGACCCATTGTGACCCAAAATGACCCAGTAATCGAATTTTCTCGAACATGTGACCTAGCCCAATGGTCTTCTCGTGCCCGAAAATGGTAAAATCCAAATTTTTGCGAAAATCGTTAGAGCCGTTTTTGAGATAAAATTTACCCACACACACACACACACACACACACACACACAATTTTTGCTCGTATTATAGTATAAGATATTAAAATAAAGAATACTGCCCAGTTAAACTGATGGCATTGAGCTCACAGGCTACAAATACTAATTGTACATTAAAGCCTTATATTTTCAAGGGTTAATTCCGTTCGAAAAAAAAAATTAAGAAGGGGAAACAGCTCTCCCCTTTCCTCTTTTTTTATACTTAATCATTGAACCTCCTATACTATCAAAGACATGCTTTATCATATAAAAAATCTATATCCAAAATTCAGAGCAAATTAGATAATTCTTAATAAAAACCCATTTAGCATTTATATAATTTAAAAGGAGTTATCCCCTTCTTTTATACTTAACCATTAAACTTCCAAAACGATTCAGAGATTTGAACGAAATCTGAAAATTCTGCTTGAAAAACCTATTTATATAAATTAAGAGGGGGGGGAGGCATTAGAACCCCTGTTGCCCCTATTTATACTTATTCAATGAACACCTAATAGCAGTCACGGAATCGCCTCATCAGAATGATCCTAATCTAAATTTTGAACGAAAACTTAATTCTGCATGAAAATCCCATTTATATCAACTAACGGGGGGGGGGCATTAGAACCCCTGTTCCCCCTATTTATACTTATTCAATGAACACCTAATAACAGCCACGGAATCGCCTCATCAGAATGATCCTAATCTAAATTTTGAACGAAAACTTAATTCTGCATGAAAATCCCATTTATATCAACTAACGGGGGGGGGGGATTAGAACCCCTGTTCCCCCTATTTATACTTATTCAATGAACACCTAATAACAGTCACGGAATCGCCTCATCAGAATGATCCTAATCTAAATTTTGAAAACTTAATTCTGCATGAAAATCCCATTTATATCAACTAACGGGGGGCATGAGCCCCCCGTTCCCCCTCTTATACATATCGAATGAACTCCAAAAACTAATCAGGGAAGCGCCTTATCAGGATATACCTATATACAAAATTTCAAGTGGATCCGATATTTTTATCATGAGTTATCGCGTTACGCACATACGCACATACATACAGAACGGACGGGCACATAAGCTCTCAGGCTATGATAGCCTGTGAGCTAAAAACTGATAAAAAGTACGATTTATTTGCATACGTCACAGATATTTGATGCTCGTCACTTTTCACCGGCTGGATGTTTTGTTAGATTCCAGAATTCGAGCACATGGAGCAAAGGAAATGCCCAAGTAACTTTTATTTAAGTACAATAAAGCATATTTAAACTTAAGAAAGAAATTGGAAATTCTGTTTTATTATTTATTTATTTATTTATTTGTTTGTTTGTTTGTTTCTTTAAAAGAAAAAAGCCATAATACTTAGTAACTTAATATTTAAGATTTTGAGATAATCTATAAAATAGCGTTTTGTAATCGCCATTAGCATCTTGTATATTTCATGCGTGCAAATTGGAAACAATTCTTTCGTATTTAAATAAAATACGAATTTGATATGCGTGATTTAGATATTACTTTTAATCGTAGATTATATTCTGTTGTTTTGTTTACATAGATTACTTAATATGATTTCTCAGTAAGCAATCTGTGTTCCACGGCGAATTTGCACACATTTTGTTATAGTTAAATTTTATGAAAAAATTAATATGACACAAATGTCATATACGCGCTAAGTTGGCGCGATTGCAACAAAGTGGCAATTTTCTATTTCACATGAAAGTTTGTTTATTTTGGTTCATCAATTTATTTAAAAAAGAAACAATAGTGAAAGCAATAAATAAACAGTTATAAATAATGGTACTACATGGTTATCCCGTCGAACAATTTCGCCAAATTATACAAATCGCCAAACTCATAGGCAAATTATGCATATTGACATAATTTTCATTTTAAATAACGAAAAAAACAAATAAATAGTAGAATATTAATAAAAATACAAATAAAAAGTCGAAATAGAAATTTCTTAATGGCGTTTTAAACACGTGTATCGTATTTAATGTCATTGAATGCGACATTCATGATCATCTATTATTGGCATTTAGTCTTATAGTTACTGTGGTTCGACAGGATAACCAAGTAGTACCTAAAAAAATAAACTTAATAATAAATATAATAATAAATATAAATATAAAAATAAATCGTAAATATTAACACTCAGAGCAATATTCATATACTTTTACCAAAACAAAGTTTTCACCAATCTGCGGGAGGAATATCGCGCCGCGTAGTGCGTATGTGACATCCTTATCATACTTAAAAATAAGTATAAACGTTCATCAGGATTGTTTAAGTAGCTGTTCATGACTATTTGCAATAAATCTCACTTTCTAAGTCTAAACTGGACGAAGGTTTATAAAAACGCCAAAGTAAAGAAAGATAATATTAGAAAAGTAAAATAGGGAAGGTATATCATATACGCATTTGGGGCAAATTTGGCGAAAATCATTTTTGAATATTTATATCTATGCTTTTCAATTATTTTCGTTTATTTAAAAAAAGAAATAACAATAAATGAAAACATAGATAATAACTATAAATACATAATAAATATAGAAAAAACTGTTAATATAATTTGAAAAAAAAGTGGTACTCTGTTATCCCGTCGACCGATTTCGCCAAATTATACAAATCGCAAAACTAATAGCCAAATTGTACATATTGACGTAATTTTTATTTTAAATAATTAAAAAAAACAGATAATTAGTAGACTATTAATAAAAATACAAATAAAAAGTCGAAATAAAAATCATTTAATGACGTTTTAAACAAGTGTATCGTATTTAATGTCATCGAATTGATATTCACGATCATCCATTATTGACATTTAATCGTATAATTTTGCGATTGTATTTTGGTCGACGGGATAACAGAGTAGAACCAAAAAAGTAAATAAACAATTTATTAATGAATAAACAATAATAGACGAGTTAGAACGGTAGACAAGATAACGCTATTTTGGTGCCAACTAAGTACACCACGGTGCGTATATGACACCTGTGCGTCTTTTCAACATTTTCCAACAAAGTTGAAAAATGTTTATGCTTTCGGTTTGTCTGTCCGTCTGGCCATCCATCCGCTTGGTCTCGCTCTAATACCCGTAAATATACGCTTATTTTAATGCAATTGGTAAATCTTATTACGGATCTCTAGGCTGGTTTGGTATTGTATATAATGTATGTGGGATTAAAGTTCATAGAGGAGCACGAAAAGAATTGGATTACATTATAGTCTATGGGGAAGAAACGCTTACAGAGTATTTGAATGACATTACGCTATTGCAGATGGATTGAAACTGATATAAAACCACTGAGTTTCACTATACGATTACGTTAGAGTAGGGCATTAATAGCATTTTTAATCCATTTATAGGGACACACAAAAGAAATTTGGTACAATACTGTCTTTATTAACAGTTGGTGAAATGTGTTTTCAATTTCGGCATGCGCTTTTAAATTTAACTATTCTTTAGATACGTTCGTGATTATATAAATACGTAGCACGTACTGTCGTATCCGTCCGTTTGTCTGACCGCATATCACAGTACAAAAACTATCCAACCAAATCGTTTGAAATTTTAAATATATATTTGGTATCCAATTTTGTTGAGTCATTTAAAATTTTAGTAAAATTGGATTTATAGTTCAGATACAGGGACAGTTAAAAGTATTGCATTATATTACGGCTGATGGGTTGAAATAGTTATAAGTGCTTTTTAATTATAACACCCGTCGAAACATAAAGAAATTGAAGAGCACTAGAATATAAATTTTGTAGAATATGCCGCACAAAGAATACTTATTATTCATTTACAAGGTACCACAAAAGAATTCCTTACCATAATGGTAGATTTGGGGGGGGGGGGGTGATTACTTTTTCCACTCAAGAGATTTTCACATTTGTCATTACATGGTCTTTTAAATAATTTATTCAGGTAAAACTGCATAATCGAATTCAGATTGGCGTATTCGAGCCTGCATGTTTCTCTGAAAAAAATGTGTTCAGATTTCTAAATCACTTGTGATGATACTTTGGCAGCCCAAGGCTTATGCAGACGAAATATTCAAATCTCGTGTCGTGCCTTATACTACAAGCATTGCCAATTCCTTTTATTTAATGAATGCTAAAGCGAAATACTGCTCAATTTTTTGAGAATGGGTTTGAAAAGAAAACAAAACAGCGTATGTAATAGCCAACATGCACTACCCATTTAAATCCAATTAATCATATCTGAAACACACTCACACAACGGATCGTATCCCTTTTTTTTGGTGTTTTCAGATTTTTATGTTTCACTTTTTAAAGAAAGAATTTCCTACATTCTTATCGAGAACCTTATAGTGTCAATAGAAGTCAGTTATAGATATTAAACTATTATATATATTAACTATTATGTATTAATTATTTAAGGGGGCCACACACCGTATAAACAATTCCCTCTTTCTATTCAACCATCATGATTTGTGCCATTTTAGGTATACTAAAATTGGTGTGGAGTGTTTGTTTATGTTCTTGACGTAATTTCAAAGAGTTCAAATTAAGTTATAAGATATTTTAGTGTTTTATTATCTATGTTATTTTTAACGTATTGCGTACTTCAACTTTATACGCATGCATGGCTGTTTTGCATAGTTTACTACCCCAGTTTTTAACCGTGTATGCGAATTTAAATAGAATATTTTTTAATTCAATAGTTCACTTTGGTCATTTTCGTCATTTAAACTTGTGGTTGTATACGGTCAATTAAAAGTAGCATCTTATTTTTTTTCTTTTACTTTTCGCAAGTTATTATTAAATCTATGTTCTCAGCAATATCGCTCAGACTAATCCCTCTGAGGGAAATCCTAGTTTACTAATATTAGTTTTTGTTACATTGTCTCTGTTATCAAGCAAACTTGTCTATTATTTTCAGTGTATGTCTATGGCAGCTTGACGAAATAATAGAGATATCGCCAAGTTGGCGCCACTTTTGGCGACTAATTTTGGTCGCCAAATTTGGCGATATATCGCCAAGTTGGGGATAAACTTGGCGATTGTTGGCGATGGTAACCCTTCCCTCTCTATGGTAACCCCCCTTTAAATGTGCTGATACATTGAATGTTATTCCATGATTTTCTGGAATATTCGAGAGACGCCTATATAAGGAGCGAAATACGAGCTGTGGTTGTTATTATTTATCAGTCAGTCATTGAGTGAGCTGTGATTGTTTAAGCAAGTTTACTTGAGGTTTATCTACGTTGTTTTGAATGTGATTTAGTGTTGAGACGTTGTATAAAGAGTCTCTGGAACCTATATTTGCACTTATACGATAGATTTGAACAATTATTTTTGATTATCTTGTAATATTTGTGAGTTTCGAAGACTCTGTTGTTCTGAAGTTCTGTAAATAAATTATTTTCTACTTTTCTGACAAGAGTTTGAAGTTGTCTAACCATAAGATCAAAATAACCCTATATATGCTGCAACATTTGGTGTCAGAAGTGGGATCTTATGGCGAAAACGAGAGCAACGGAAGAGCAACTGAGTGAGTTGTTGAAAGCTATTAATGGATTATCAAATATAAATTGGATAAAGGCCAAGAAGAGTTGGCAGATAAAATGAATAAAGGCCAAGAGGAGTTGGCGGAAAAGATGATTAAAGGCCAAGAAGAGTTGGCGGAAAAGATGAATAAAAACCAAGAGAGAATGGAAGAACTGAAGAAGGAAGTTAATAAAAGCCAAGAAGAAATGAAGAAAACTTTAGAAGAAAAGTTCTCGTCGGTAGAGAGAAGAATAGATTCGGTAGAAGAGAAAATAGAGAATGAAGTTAGTAATGTTGAAGAGAAAATGGAAAGGAAAATAGTTGAAGTAAATGAAAAGCTAAATAAAAGAGTAGAAGATCTTGAGAAGAAGCTTTCAGCTTCCAGTGGGAATTATGAAGAATTTAGGAATCCGCCTGCTTCTCCTGTGCACGTTAAGCTGTCGACATACGACGGAAAGAGTTCCTGGCAAGTTTACAAGGCTCATCACATGGAAATGCAGATGCTCTTTCAAGAAGACCCTGTTAAGAGAATTGTAGATACTGCGACCGGGTTGAGAAGAAATTTAATGTCAAAAGTCCTACAGTAAGACAAGTTACAACTGGGTCTACATCATCGCAAGATCAGTGGAGTGATGAGAGCCTGCGTAAAGATCAACTTGCTGATCCTGAAATTAAGCCAATTCTAGAGCTGAAAGAGGAGTCCAACAGGAAGCCCAGCTGGCAAGACATGGCCCATTACCAACCTACGACTAAACGTTATTGGGCTCTCTGGGATTCCCTATATTTGAAGAACGGTATCTTGTACCGAAAATGGGAGTCTGAAGATGGAAAGACATATTGATGGCAACTACTACTCCCTAAGTCGAGAATTTCTATGGTCCTTCAAGAACTGCATTTAAGTCCCACAGGAGGTCATTTTGGTGTAATGAAGACCCTGCAAAAGGTTCGAGAGCGTTTCTACTGGAATAATGTTCGCAGTGATGTGGAGAAGTGGTGTCGAACTTGTGACACCTGTGTAGCACGTAAAGGTCGAAAGAGGCGCACCCGTGGACGATTGCAGCGTTATAATGTAGGAGCTCCTTTCGAACGAATTGCTTTAGATATCCTGGATCCTCTTCCTAGAACATCTGATGGCAACAAGTACATCCTCGTTGTCATGAATTACTTCACCAAGTGGCCTGAAGCCTACGCCATACCTAATCAAGAGGCGGTAACCGTAGCAGAGATGCTGGTTCAACACTGGGTTTCCAGATACGGAGTTCCTCTTCAAATCCATTCCGATCAAGGAAGAAACTTTGATTCGGCTGTGTTTAAGGAAATGTGCTGACTACTCGGCATGGACAAAACTCGAACTACACCTCTACATCCTCAATCGGACGGCATGGTGGATAGGTTCAATCGTACCATCCTAAATAGCCTCTCCCTCCTTGTGTCTAAAGATCAACAGGACTGAGACAAGAAATTGCCTCTTTTCCTGCTTGCCTACAGGAGTGCCACTCATGAGGCCACTGGTTACTCCCCTTCTCAAATGCTCTTTGGTCGTGATCTTCGTCTACCTACGGATCTTTTGTTTGGCCGTCCTCCTGATGCTCCTTCATCGCCTGAGGAATATGTCGATGAACTCCAGGCACGAATTGAGGAGATTCATTGTCTAGCGAGAAACCGAATTGGACTGGCATCGGAAAAGATGAAGACACGGTACGACATAAAGGCAACTGGACATGAGTTCAACGAAGGTGACAAAGTTTGGTTGTGGAATCCCATACGTCGTAAGGGACTGTCTCCAAAACTACAAAGAAACTGGGACGGTCCTTACACAGTCGTTAACAGGCTGAATGACGTCATCGTACGCATACGAAAATCGACACACACCAAGCCCAAGGTCGTACATTATAACCGGCTAGCCCCTTATTTTGGCCAAAGTGATTAGAAATTCAAAACTGGAATTTCAGACCATGGTCATGAAAGTCACTTTTTGTAAATATGTAAATAGTAATTAGTTCTTATTTATTTAAATTTTATTAATTATTAATATTTATTTATTTATTTATTTGTTTATTTATTTTAAGTGTTTTCCTCTAACTCAAGGATTGCACTGCCCGGGACGTGCAGTCTTTGAGGAGGGGGTAGTGTTACGAATTTTGTAAATAGTTAGTGTTTGTACTGTAAAATAATGTTAATAATCTTATTAACCCATATTGGACCACTCATTAAAGGAATCATAGGAAAAATGTATTTTTTTTTTAAAGATGGTCAGTATAAGATACTTACACATATAAAAAAGAAAAAATTAAAAAAATTTAATATTTTTTGAAAATATAGACTGTCCTATAAATAGGACCACGGTCCGAAACACAATAAAGAAACAAAAATGTTGATTTACCTTACAAAAATTTTTATTTTGTTTGTTAGACAGAAAAAAAGTCTCTACAGAGTCTAAAAGTTCACATTTTGCAAATTGTAAAGAGTTTTACGAATGGAAGTCCAAAAAACAATCTCTACATAGTCCAACATTGCACATGTTACAAATTTTAACAGGTTTTTTATTACATGATTTCAGTTGACATCTTCTTTGACGACCATTTGGATTTTTCACTAGCACATGCTCACTATTTAGAAGAAGTTCTTTATTATTCTGCAGCATACCTCTTTGTCTAATGTTGTTCCTCGGTACTGATTCTCCAAGGTAACTTATTGTTACAGACCTGCGAAATGTTAATAGATATTATGCATCATCAGGAGAAAATAGTTTCGAGATTTTCAATGCTGCGATGAGGGTTGCTGTCTCAAAGCAATTCACGAAAAGTGGCCAATACCATTTTTTTCCAAGAATAGAACAAAAGTAATTTTTCATATGACTGTCGAATAAGTCTACACCATTTTTATACTTATTGTAAGAAGTAATACAGAATGGTACATCAACATCCTTTCTGGCACCTTTCACACGACGTTGCACTTTGCCGTTTACTTTTGTAGCTTCAAAATATGTTAATAATGAAACTACACTGTTATCATTCCAGCGTACAGCGGCAATTTTGTTAGCTTCGTCAAACAATATGCATCAGATTTCCTCTCTCAGTTTTTGCTAATGACTTCAAAGATATTAGAGGGCATTTTGCCATTCGGTTATCTCGAACAATGCCAGTGGCACAAAAGCCTTTCTGGTGCAAACGAAGCATTAACCCATGTGAATGAAAAAGTTATCCATATATATCCTGTGAAACTTAGGATATTTCACAACAGTGAGCAAAGTTTCCGCAACACGTTGAGAAAGTGACTCCTTACACTTTTCCTCAGCACCTTGATAGGGAATAATGTTAAAGGGGTATCCATTATAAGATGTCAACATCCATAACTTGTATCCAAATTTTACAGGTTTATTTTTCATGTACATCTTACAGCCATGTCTGCCGAAATAGCGTACCATTCTTTCATCGATTGTTAGGTTTTCTGAAAAAATTCTAAATTGTTGCAGAGCAATATTCAATTTTTCTAAAAGTGGACGTATTTTGTAAAAACGATCATCTTTGTTGATTGCCGAATTATCGTTTAAATGTAGGTATCTTTTTATGTCACTGTATCGTTTCTTGGACATAGCTGTACTCACCAAAGTTGTGCCGGTGTCAGGAGCGTTTTCCCAATACATTTTTTCACGTGGTAAAATGTGATAACCACTGTAAAACAGGATGCCTATAAACTTTCTTATATCACTTTCGTTCACATTGAAAGAATGCTCATTCTTCTGCGCTGCATATCTATTAATCTCCGTAACTGTATGCGATATCATATCATTAGCCATTATATGAAAAAATTGAACGGGAGTTTTGCCAGATATTTGATCTATAATGTGTTGATTATTTTCAGAAGAAAAAGAACACGTTTGAAGCGTAAATTCCGGTTCACATTTTTCCATATAGGAGGTTTTATATTTTCTTTGCTAGTTTCTTCACAGATTTTCGGCAAAATTTCTATAGTTCCAGTAGTATCTAGAATTTCAGGATCCCCACTTGCCTTTATTTCATTACAATTTGTGATAGAATCGTCTGTTTCTTCTTCGTCACTGACCGCGTCAGGTTCCGGCGGAATAATGATCATTTCAGGATCATCTAATTCTTCATCAGATTAAGAATTCATATATTTAAGAGCTTCCTCAGCTGTTTTAAATTTTTTGGCCATTTCACAACGTTAAAAATCACCTGAAAAATTATCAACTACAAAATAAATGAGCAACTGAAGTAATGGAAATGTACTAAAGTTCTAAAACCAAAACATGAAAAACATACTTCAATAATCGAATAAAAACAGTTACAGTTAGAAGGCAGTGAGAAAAATCGTCTGCATTTTTCTTTTCTTGTAATATATAATTCAAAATACAGCTGCAACGCGTCAAAAGTCGTCTGCGCTCTTCACTGCTAAAAATCTGTACCATTTGCTGCAGCGTCACTCCATTGCTTTTATAGAAAACGGTCAATTCACCGTGCTATGGAGAATTCTCATTGGTCAGAAGAGAGATATTCTATAAAAGTAGTGGAGTGACGCTGCAGTAAATGCTGCAGATTTTTAACAGTGTTTTTACCCTTAAGTTTCATCAAAAATGCGAGTAATTTGAGAAACAGGTGTGTATCGGACCGTTGTCCTATTTATAGGACAGTTACAAAAACAGCATCAAATGAGTGTAATATTTATTTTTCTTATGGATCCTTTTGCATTTTTGTACAGCGCTGAAGAACTACTAAAAATTGCATATGGTAGATTCTGGAAAAAAAAAATAATTTTAATATTTTTGAACGGTTAAAATCATAACATTTTGCAGGGGTGATTTTAAAGTAAATTTTCCAAATTAATATTTTTTTCAAATTCCATTTTTCACAGTAATTCAATTAATTTAGTCTATTTCTAGAAACTTATGTCAAGTTTTTTGCATATTTTTAATGTTTCTTTTACATTATTGAGATTTTATTCAACTGTCCTATAAATAGGACGGCGGTCCAATATGGGTTAAGCTCCATTCCTTTACTAATATTAGTTTTTGTTACATTGTCTCTGTTATCAAGCAAACTTGTCTATTATTTTCAGTGTATGTCTATGGCAGCTTGGCGAAATAATAGAGATATCGCCAAGTAGGCGTCACTTTTGGCGACTAATTTTGGTCGCCAAATTTGGCGATATATCGCCAAGTTGGCGACAAACTTGGCGATTGTTAGCGATGGTAACCCTTCCCTCTCTATGGTAACCCCCCCTTTAGATGTGCTGATACATTGAATGCTATTCCATGATTTTCTGGAATATTCAAGAGACCTGTGGAAATTTCCCGTGCATGCTGCGAGCCTATATAAGGAGAGAAATACGAGCTGTGGTTGTTATTATTTATCAGTCAGTCATTGAGTGAGCTGTGATTGTTTAAGCAAGTTTGCTTGAGGTTTATCTACGTTGTTTTGAATGTGATTTAGTGTTGAGACGTTGTATAAAGAGTCTCTGGAACCTATATCTGCACTTATACGATAGATTTGAACAATTATTTTTGAATATCTAGTAATATTTGTGAGTTTCGAAGACTCTGTTGTTCTGAAGTTCTGTAAATAAATTATTTTCTACTTTTCTGACAAGAGTTTGAAGTTGTCTAACCATAAGATCAAAAGAACCCTATATACGCTGCAACAATATGTTCTTTTTGAGGGTGCATACGCACACCCATGGTACCGAACATATTTCCACAAAAACAGTTTTAATTTTATTCTCATTTACAGGATAAATGCATTTTTTAAACCAGATTCCTTCGAAATGTCAAAGAGCACATAAAAATTATTAGTACTTAGAAACTTTTTTGTACATTTTCAGCTGTATTATCAATCCTGGTTAGTGGTCAGCAGAACGCCATAAATATCCGTATAGCCTTTGATGTTTTGTGCCGCTTGTCTGTTAATCGGTTAGAACAGCACAGAGATCCATGAGCCAGCAGCAGAGTTTTTTCTGAGTCTGTAACACAAGTAAAAACTTAAAAAACAGTCTGCAGACCAATCCCTCGCATTACATTATCTGCACTCAAACCTCCCAAGTATTTGTGATAGACATAAAAGAAAAGTATACTTTTAAAAAGAAGTTGCCTTTATTCTCAGAACTTTTAACACCTCATACATTGTCCGAAAGAAGGGAGGGGGCTCCCCTATGACAAAATTTGCGGGGTTTTCACGATCTTTTGACGAGATGCCATTTTCGCGATCTTTTGATGAGACGTCATTTTTCGCGCTTCTTTGACAAGATTTGACGTTTTTACCGATCTTTTGATGAAAACTGCTGTTTTTTTCGCGATGTCTTGAATAAATTTGCCGTTTTTTCGCGATCTCTTGAAGAAATTTGCCGATTTGTCGAGATCTTTTGACAAAAATTGCCGTTTTGTCGCGATCTCTTGAAAAAATTTGTCATTTTTTTCCGCTACCTTTTGAAGAAATTTGCCGTTTTTTTTGTAATTTTTTGGAGAAATGTTCTGTTTTTCCGTGATTTTTTGATTAAATGTTCCGTTTTTTCGTGATTTTTAAATGAAACATGCCGTTTTTTCGCGACTTTTTGAAGAAATTCTTTGCTGCTTCGTTATCTTTTTGCGAAAACTCTTTTTTTGCGATCTTTTGAAGAAATTTGTCATTTTTTTCGTGTTTTTTTGACGAAAACTGCCGTTTTTACGTGATTTCTAACGAAAACTGCCGTTTTTTCGTAATCTTTTAAAGAAATTTTCCGGGTTTTTTTGCAATTTTTTGAAGAAATTTGCCGATTTTTGCGATCTTTTGAAGAAATTTGTCTCTTTTTCGTGATTTTTTGACGAAATTTGCCGTTATTTCGCAATTTATTGAGAAAATCTGCCGTTTTTCGAGATTTTTTGACGTAAACTGTCGTTTTTTTTCCCGATCTGTGGACGAGATTCGCGTGGTTTTTCGCGATCCATGAAGAAATTCATTTTTTTTTAGAAGACAATTTGTCGAAATTCGCGATACATTTTATGTCCGAATTTTTGGATTTAGGACCGAAATTTTTTAATTTCTGCTAAATTTTTAAAAATTGAAAACAGTCTATAGACCTTCCCAAGTCCCAAGAGTCTGCGACGTACGTCGCAGCGTTGCGCCGATTCTGCTCCCGGGGAGCCAGCCAGCAACCCTATTCCTTCTGGCTAACGACAAAATACGGCATCATTAAGTAGACTATCTTAAACAAAAATCAATTGGCAACCGCTTAGCATGTATTGTAAAATCGGTTGGAAAAAAAAATATTGGGAAATAGTTAAATTACTAATTTCGTATAAAGTAATACGTCCACTATTTTTTGGGCCCCCTTAGACTGGGGGACCTCGGCGATCGTCGACCTGCCGACCTGGCCTGATATTCATATAAAAATACTAATCCCGTAAAAATTACAAGAATATGCGGTACTTACGTATTAACGCCACCGCAGCAGAAGTTGTGCTAATGCGCCAATAAAGAGCAATCTTGTTGTTAGCACACGTACAAAAAAATAATGTCAAAAATGAGCAAAAAAAGCACTAAAGCACTAAAAAACTACAAAAAATTGGCGTCGAATATCAGCGAATAACTAGGCAACAAAAGGAATCTAAAAGATAACTGCGTATGGGTGCGAACAAGATTGCTATACACATACATTTAACATCTGAACTAAAAAAACTGTCTTGATTTGTTCCAATGTTTATCATGCAATGAATATTTATTTCTACTGATGAGGCTTTGCGAGAAGCTTGGCGCAACGTTTACTCCTCTCTTTATAAATGTTTTTTAGAGTTTTAATTTTTTGTATATAAATTTTATTTATTTTTAAAAATTTATTCAAGTCTGTCTTAGTTTGTATTATTCAATCTTTTAATAACAAGAATATTCTTTATTGGCGCATTAGCACAACTTCTGCTGCGGTGGCGTTAATACGTAAGTACCCAATATGCTGCTAAATAGAGTTGAAACTCTATCTTAAAATTTCTGGTGTCAAATCTTTAATATGCGAATAAAAGAACAAAATTTTGAAAGAATAATTCATGCATTTAAGGGTAAACTGTTTACAAAATGATATATTTCAATGATAGACAAGACATCTAGACATGAATTTAAATTACTGTGATAAATCCCAAATCTAGAGGTGTGATAGTTTTTTCGTAAAGGGAAGGAGCTATAGGTTGTGGAATAGTATTAGCAGGGATGTAGGTAGATGGTATACGGGGGTATACGTCGTATACCTTCAGGATTTTTTAAAAGCGCACCGTATACCCTCTGTTTCTCAAGAAAGCTTATAGCATACACATTCTAGGGTATACCCTCTGCCTTTAGCGTATGCTTTCTGTTTAGCGCGTATATCCTCTGTTATTTTACGACAACACCCCCCGAGTGTTAGATTTAGATCGCGCTTCGCTCGCCTTAATAATTAATTTTGCTGCATGTAGTTATCAAACTTTTTTTTATTTATTTACTGTTATTTCTTCTTTAAAATAATAGAAAACAATTTAAATATTTTTATGTAACTGGTATTCGAAAACGACGTTTTTGCCAAATTGGCGTAAAAAAGTCGGCACAGATGTCATATACGCACCACATTGTTGCCATTTTTTTTTCTGACGGAAATTTGGCGAAGACTTCGTTTTCAAATGCCAGTTGCAATTGTATTTTTTAGATATTTTCTATTCTTTTAAAAAGGAAATAAGAATAAGTGAAAAAATTAATAATTATAGAACAAAACAATTTATATCATTTAAAAAATGCAAATAAAATTAAATAAACAGAATATTAAAAAATAAATAACAAATAGCCGTGTTACCATATGAGGCAAAAAATCGGCGTTTTGCTGCAATCACGCCAATGTGGTGCGTATATGACATCTGTGCCAAAAAAATCTCACTAAACCCAATACATATATATGATATCGGTGCCAAAAAAGTTACAATGCATTTTAAACAAGTGAAGGATTTATATTTTAAGTAAAATGAATACAATAGGAATAATTGCGATGAGATAAACATTTGGCGATTTATCACTTCCGCCTAGCAAACATAAAAAGTACCAAAAAATTTTTATTATTAAAAGTCCGACACTACTTTAAAAAGTCCTGGGTACTTACGTATTAACGCCACCGCAGCAGAAGTTGCGCTAATGCGCCGATAAAGAACGATCTTGTTGTTTGCATGCGCACGCAGTTATCTTTTGGATGTCTTGTTGTTTTCTGATTTTTGACGCCATTTCAATGCTTTTTTGTGCTCATTTTTGTCGCCATTTTTTGTGCGCGTGCGAAAAGCAAGATTGCACTTTATTGGCGCATTAGCGCATCTTTTGCTGCGGTGGCGTTAATATGTAAGTACCAGTCCTAGTTGTACATTGTCTGATCTGTCATAGAATATTTAGGAATCTTCTCTAAATTCCAACATTCCATCAGTGATTTCTTTAATAATCTTCCAGACTGTTTCTATATGATCTTCAGATGCACTTTCTGAACATACATCAAAACAAATAACGAAAATCTCTTCTAAAACAACATGGTTCAAAAATAGTTTTTCCGATGTATTTATAGCTCTTAGTAAGCTTTCATTAACATCATTAGAACCTTTTAGTCGAAAGCAAACTCTCCCAAAATTACAGTTTAAAATACTGAAACGTTCATCTTTAGCCATGCACTTTTTGAACAATTCTGCTTGTTGAAAATGATTACTTACATGCTTTTTCAAACCATCTATTCCATAACTTCGCAAGTTTACCCACAACTGAAAAGCTAGGAACGTTCTTTTGTGATCAAGACTCCAATCTTCTTCAGAGGGGCCATAGTTGTACATGGTTGTATGTACTGTAACGTAATCTGAAATTTTTCCTAAATCTTTGACAAATAAGAGAACACTGTCAGGATGTACTATTAACCATTTACGAGGATTTACGCAAAAAGATGTTGCATATTCAATGCCTTCTATATAATGTCTGTATTCAGGACACACTAATGCATTCCCACCATGTGAGGCATCAACATTCAGCCATAGTCCATGCTCTTTGCAAACAATTCCAATTTCATGTAAAGAATCACATGTACCAATGATATTTCCTAAGGTAATGTTTACGAAGAACGGCATAAACCCAATAGCTTTATCTTCTTCTACGGCCTTAGATAAAGTGTCAGCTCGTAAGCAAAAATTTTCATCAGTATCAAGAATTCTTAAATTTACCATGCATATTGTAATAGTATCTTGGAATTTATTTTTGGCTTCTTTTGTGCAGTAAGCTACAAGAAATGCTACTATGAGCGGTCTGGATATAGTAAATCTTCTTCGTGAAAGTCGTTTGAAAACATCTCGACAGGCAGACAGCATACACGTTATAATACTTTCACTTATTGTACCCTGTATTACACATCCTCCTTTGCTTACACGTTGCAAAAAAGTCGCAGGCAATCCAATCATTTTTCCATACCAATCTAATACAATGCTTTCTAGTTCTTTCCCAGAAGGACATATATTCGAGTTGAAATTTACACCTCCAAATGTGACTTCAAGCATTTCAGCGAGTATACTTGGATAAGGAGAGTTACAATATCTAGAAGCATTACAACCTGGAGGATGCAAGAGATTCAAACCAGGCATTATATGCTTCTCAAGATCATACATGATTCTATCTAATGATTCCCCTTTACTTGGAGCTGTTTTGGGAATTACAGATTGCAGATATTTTTTATAAATGTCCTTATCTGGACTTCTCCCAAACATGGTTTCCATGAAATGTACAATGTGATCTATTAAATTTTCGGAATGTATTCGAAATTGTTCCAAATCCATCCTTTTATAAATAGGCTAAATGTCTAAAATATATTTTCTCCCTTTACTTACACGAACTTTGATTTTTTCAGATGTCAATTATGCTAATTCGAATATTTATAATCAATAATCATTGCCAAATTAAAATTTAAATTATACCATTTGCATTGGAGATTGTGTTACTTCCACGAGTTTGTAGATAAAGGCCAAGGCCACCTTATCATAATATGATATATTATCATAAGGTGGCATCATATTATCATCATCAGGTGGTTATCATATATGATATATTATGATAAGGATATTGTTATTATGATCAAGGCCCCCTTATCATAATATCATGATATTATGATAAGTTAGCCTTGATTATGATAAGGTAGCCTTGATAAAGGCGAGAGTTAAACTAGATTACGCACCTACATAATTTAGTTAAGGCACGTGATTTAATTAAGATATAAATACTCATATAAATACTTACGTCATATAACAATACGTCATATAAATACTTATTCTTTTAAGAAAGAATACAGATATTATCACAACCTTCTTTTTTTTTAAATGATATTTTTATGCCTAAAATTTATTTTGAAAACGTATCAGATAAATTTGATATAAAGGAATGGATTCAAATGAATTTTGTGAAACAGAGTATTAGATAGCACATCACGGCTCAGTTGAAGAATGTTTATTATTTATTTATCAAAGTAAAAATGGCAATACGGAATACAAATGAAACATCTAACTAATTATTTAAATTCCAGTGTCTTTGATTTTGTGCATTTTTCTTTGGTAGTTTAATAGTAATTCTTCATATCGCTGTATGCAAGAAACATTTTATGCCTAAAATTTCATTTGAAAAGAGATCACACGAGGGCTGATAAAGGAATGGATATAAATGAATTTCATAAAAGAGGTGAGGAAATGATAGATTACTTGGTAGATTATTTAGAATCATTGTCACAGAGACCTGTTGTACCTAATGTGAAACCAGGATTTTTATACCCTTTGCTTCCAAAAACTGCTCCAGAAAAGGGGGAATCTTTTGAAAAAATTATGGACGATTTGGAGAAACACATTATGAAAGGAGTAATTCATTGGCAACATCCAAATTTTCATGCTTATTTTCCTACTAATTCTTCATATCCATCTATTTTAGGGGAAATGATATCAGATACCATTGGAAGTTCAACTTATAACTGGAATGTCTGCCGTTGTTCAAAGGAATTAGAATATGCTGTGTTAGATTGGTATGGTAAAATGATTGGTTTGCCTGATGAATTTCTTCATAGTGGTGTTGACAGTGTCGGAAATGGGCTTCTTGAAAATACAGTCAGTGATTGTTTATTTTTGACCATGATCACTGCCCGTCAAGATGCATTGAAAAAATTACGATTAAAATACCCATCTATGGATATAGGGAATTTATTACAATATCTTGTGGCATATTGCTCAGAAGAATCTCATTCTTGTGTTGAAAAAGCAGCTATGGTAGCTCTAGTGAATATAAGAGTACTTGGTACAGACGAAAATTATCGTTTAAGAGGGGAAACATTTGCCAAAGCTGTTGAAGAAGATATAAAACGTGGACTGACACCGTTTTTCGCATCCATTACCATAGGAACTACTTCTTGTTGTTCTTGCGATCCTATCGATGAAATTGGTCCGGTATGCAAAACGAATGGAATTTGGTTAAATGTAGATGCAGCTTACGCAGGAACTGCTTTAATATGTCCAGAATATAAACACTTACTGAAAGGGATTGAGTACGTATCCACAATTATTGTGAATCCAGTAAAATGGATGCTGATTAGTGTTGATGGAACTTGCATATGGACAAAGAAAGGCTTAAGATTTGAAGAAATGTTAAGTGTTAAAAGTGATATGTTTCATTATAACCCAGAAGAATCTTGGTATCAACCTAGAAAAAGATTTAAAGCATTAAAACTTTGGTTTGTGATTCGCAACTACGGCGTGGAAGGGTTACAGAAGTACATACGGAGACACGTCCATTTAGCAAAAATGTTTGAAAAGTATGTGAGAAGCGATGAAAGATTTGAATTAATTGCCTCACAGTTTGGATTAGTTTGTTTTCGTTTAAAAGGTTCCAATACATTAAATAAAAAGTTACTGACAGCAATTAATAATTCAGCTAAATTACATCTAATTGCATGCTTTCTCCATGGGAAATATGCTATTAGATTTGTTGTCTGCTCGAAAACACAGACTGAAGAACATATAACGAGTGCCTGGTCGGTATTTTGTGAATTTGCAGAAGAACTGCTTGAATCTGAAATGTATCAATAAAAGCACATCACCATAAAATGGTCTTTCCATGATTTATGGATTTGTATCTGTTTTTTCTTAAAGTATTTTAAACTTAAGCCATTTTGCATTGCTTTATTGTCTTAGCATTTCGATGTAAGGTTTTACTAAAGCCTAAAGAAATAATGTTCTGCGAATACTTTGCTTTTGTTTAGTTATATGATTTTACACAGTGGCGTAGCTAAGGGGGGGGGCAAGGGGGGCGTCCGCCCCGGGCGCCGAGGCCTAGGGGCGCCAAATTGAGAGAAATTGTTATATATCTATATTGGGGCGGGGGCGCAAAATTTCTTGCTGGCCCCGGGCGCCAAAAAACATAGCTACGCCACTGAACAGCTTAGTAAAGTAAATCGCGTATATATATTATATATATACATTTATTTATTAATTATTTCACTTTATTTATTTATTTTTCCTACATTTTAGTGTTTTTAAAATATTTCATTGTTGCAGTTTCACAGATACTTGAGAAGAATTTCATATCCTGTACGGTTGGCGCGAATGGCAATAAATCAAAAATGGCAGCAAAAAGAGATTTTAGCAACTTATCAGATTTCTCAAGATAGTGAAAAAAAAAAGATTCTTAAATAATTAATAAACATACATTTATGTAATAAACGTTATGTATGTCACTTGTTAAGAAATTTACGATGTTTATATAAATGTTTTTATGTATATACAGTGTCTCACAAAAGTGATGGGACACTTGTGCTTTATAAAAAGAAACTGCAATAAAATAAATAAACAAACATGTGCAAAAATTTTTTGAGTGTGTTTCATACTTAAATTTAGTAAAGATTATTACATAACATACATTTTGTCAAAATATTAAAATATTAATTTAATAAAAATACAAATGTTTAGAACGGAGCAAAAAATAGCTCACATAAGTGATGGGACACCATTATATATGCAACAAAAATCGTCTGAAATAAGGAATAAAAATATTTTTGGGGGTTTTATTTTTACTTAAAAGCAATTGGCAATAATTTATAAAATCGTCTGCAGTATTTCTCTCCAGTTTGTTTTGGAATTTTTGTGTTTTTTAGCTCTACGTAGCCATGTTTCTAAAAGAAAAGAAACTTCACCTGAAATTCGAAAATTAGTTATTAATTTGCATATTGAACGTGGAAAATCTATTAGAAAAACTGCTGAAACAGTTAACTTGAGTCGTTCAACAGTTTTCAATATCATTAAACGATATAAAAAGAATCATATGATTCAGGATAAAAGAAGACCTGGCCGACCATCGAAGCTATCCAATGGAATAAAGCGAATTATCGTTCGAAATATTAAAAAAATCCAAGAAATAGTGCTTCAAAAGTTGCTGCTGATTTACAAGCATTATATGGAATAATTGTTAATCCTGAGACTATTACAAGGATAATTCGATCTGCTGGATATCACGGTAGGGTAGCCAGGAAAAAATTCTTCGTAAGTGAAAAGAATAGAAAACTCAGACTATCTTTCGCAAAATCCAACATAAATAAGAACTCTGATTACTGGAATAAAGTTATATTTGCTGATGAGAGTAAATTTAATATATTTGGTTCTGACGGTAGAATCTTGGTGTGGAGAAAACCCAGGGAAGAATTTCGCAAACAGAACTTGGTACCAACAGTAAAACATGGTGGAGGAGGAGTTATGGTATGGGGGTGTATGTCGTCCGCTGGAGTTGGTAATCTTGTTTTTATTGACAGTATAATGGATCAGTACAAGTATATTGATATTTTAAAGCAAAATTTGAAATCTTCAGCACGAAAATTGAACCTTCATAACGATTTTAAATTCTACCAGGACAATGACCCCAAACACACTGCTCTGAACGTTAGACTCTGGCTGCTATATAACTGTCCTGAAATAATAAAAACACCACCACAATCTCCAGACTTAAATCCCATAGAGAATATTTGGCAAGAATTGGAATCAAGAATTCGCAAACACACCATTTCTTCAAAACAACAACTAAAATCGGTGCTTCAAGAAGAATGGGGTAAAATCACTCCAGAAATCACAAAAAAAAATAGTCGAATCCATCCCAAAAAGATTAAATCATGTTTTAAAAGTAAAAGGAAATCCAACAAAATATTAAAACCTTTTAAAAAGTAAAATTTTTGGATAAATATTTGATGGAAAAGTAAGTGTCCCATCACTTATGTGAGCCATTTTTTGCTCCGTTCTGAACAATTGTATTTTTACTAAATTAATATTTTAATATTTTGACAAAATGTATGTTATGTAATAATCTTTACTAAATTTAAGTATGAAACACACCCAAAAATTTTTTGCACATGTTTGTTTATTTATTTTATTGCAGTTTCTTTTTATAAAGCACAAGTGTCCCATCACTTTTGTGAGACACTGTATATATATGTAATTATGGATATTATGTAATTATGGATTATTATTATTACATATATATATGTAACTTGATTATCCCGTCGATGAAAATATTATTGCCAAACTATAAGATTAAATTCCAATAATGGATCATCGTAAATGTCATATTATTTGAAATTAAACACGCACACACGTTTGTTACGCCACCCACTTATTTTTAATTCGACGTTTTATTTGTATTTTTATTAATGTTTTATTAATTTATTTGTTTTTTCATTTTTTAAAATAAAATTGATGTCAATTTGTATAATTTGGCGCATAGTTTGGTTATTTGTGTAATTTGGCGAGATTGGTTGACTGGATAATCAAGTAGTACCTAGATAGCTGGCCTGCCCGGCGTTACCCGGATCCCCCCCAGATGATACTAATATAAAATGAACCTGAAATTTGTATGATTTTATCTAACTCGAAATACGTGGCCGCTGATTGTATGAAAAGTCGGTTAAAAAAATAATAATTAGCGGTAAAATATTCAAATGACTGCTATGGGAAACAGGGGAAGGGAGTATGTGTCCGATGATCGTGGGATTTTCGTGTTAAAATGTTGACATTTATCCGGAAAAATCACTGTTAAGTCACGTATCTATTTATTTTTTTCACATCGAAATCCTAAGTGAAATATTTTGATTTTCAAACTAATTTTATCACTCTTACATCTGACTCAGGTGAACGATATCGATATTCGATGATTATTAAAGGGTTAGTATATCATACATCACGAAACTGCTGTATAGTACAGCTCAGACACATCTCTAATGTTAAAGTCAAAAGTTTGCTTCTTAATAACTTTGGACCTAATCATCGGATCGCAACGAAATTGAAAAGGCAAAATGTCCTACTTTAGACCTCAAAGTTTACAAAAATTCATCTAGATCCACCGATTAGTTATGGAGATCCAGTACTCCTATTTTGTCACTTTTTTTCTCGTGAAACAATAAAAAAGAACAAACAATTCAATTATAACCCGAGCCAAGAAACATTCAGCGACGTGTTATAACTTGTTCGAAAGCTTTTAATTCAGGTATGTGCCTTTCGAAAGTCCTGTCAAAAATATTCAACATTAAGGAGATGGCACCCATTTAAAATTTATATAACGCTGTACTTTCCATAATTTAACATAATAGAAATCTCTCCTTTTTATTTGCTAATTCAATTATTTCTTTCGAGTTGCCACCAACTAAAAATAGTTCAATAACTTTAACAAGTAAGAAAAATCATGCATTAAGCATAGATTATGAAGCACTTTCCAACACTTCATGAAATCTTTAACAAAACTTCGTTAATTAGGGAAATAAAGGTATATAGCCAAATATGTATTCCAATACTTTTGAACAGCCCTGTATTTGATCTGTCAGTTGATATACATATTATAAAATGGTAAAATTTAGTTTAGCAAGAAAAAAGCTTAAAATTTCTTTAAAGCAATTTGATTAAAGCAATTTGTACTAATAAATGGGAAACATACTTGAAAAGTTTTTTCAGCCCTGTAGTTTACCTTGTACCTTTATCAGACGTCAGTAAGAAGCTAAAATTCATTTTAAACTAAAATACTCTTAAAACAACTGAAATCACATTGTTATAAAGTATCATTCATAGGTGTCCATGTACTCAATTCTTTGCGTGGCCCCGTATATCATTTTATATATATTCTGCAAACATTTCTTTGTAAATTGAATGCAGTTCAGCGTAAAAATGTTTACCTTATTTAAGAACCACCCCTAAGTAATTTACGCTCATACTCAGTAACGTTGGCGAGCTCTTTTGGATAGCCCTGTATGTCAACTATAACATTTATAGACACCCTTATAATGTACAAAGATTTAGTGAAACTTAAATGCGTAAATCATAATTAAAATGTATTACATCCATCCCTCAGCCATCATCGGAAACATATATAGTCCGTCGGAAGGAATATGCTATTTGAAATCTTTTGTGTGTCCCTGTAAATGCAATGTATTTCATATTATGCAAGACAGTATCGTATAATTTATATTAAGCCTCAGTGGCATATATCAATTTTGTTATACATGAAACAGTTTAATATATTTTAAAAATGTCGCACACTATTCCCCTTCTTTACCATTATCCAATTGAATTCTTTTGTGTAGCCCTGTAAAGGAATAATAGCTATATTTTTACCGCATATTTTATAGAATGCATATTTTAGTGCACCTCTTAAATGCATATAAATTTTAATATGTTTGACAGGGTGTAACATCTTTAAAACGCCTTTGAAACGATTTTTCCTCATAGGCCATAATGTAATGGAAATTTTTTGATTCTCCCTGTAAATAAACTAACCATGGTAGAAACTTCATTTTCAATAGGGTTCGTGTGAGGGTAAACGTCAATAACATACAAAAATTCCAGTGCAATTCGAGTATATCTACGAGAGTTAAAGCGCGGACAGACGGCCAGACAAACCGAATGCATAAGCACTTTTCAACTTTGTTAGAAAGTGCTAATAAAAAAATGATTACACGTGTTTTTTTTTTTTTTTTTTTTTTGTTGTTGTTTTTTATGATTTTTAAATCTATAAAAATTCGGATTCTCCTGGTAGATTTTTGCATTTTTGAAATTCACGTCATTCAAAACAGAAAATACATACTATTTTTCATAAACATATATAAACAAGTAAGAAAAATCATGCGTTAAGCATAGATTATGGAGCACTTTCCAACATTTAATGAAATCTTTAACAAAACTTTGTTATTTAGGGAAATAATAGTGTACAGTCAAATATACCCAAATATATATTCCAGTACTTTTGAACAGCCCTGTATTTCATATGTCAGTTGATATAATGGGAAAATTTAGTTTAGCAAGAATATACCCAGTAACTTGAAATTTCTTTTTCAAGTACAAATAAATTTATTGTAAACTAAAACACTTTTAAAACACTTAAATCACATTATTATAAATTATCATTCATAGGCGTCAATGTACCGAATTCTTTGCGTGGCCCTGTATATCCTTTTATCTATATTCTGCAAACATTTCTCAGTAAATTGAATGAAGCTCAGCGTAAAAATGCATAGTTTATTTAAGAACCAAGTTTAAATAATTTACGCTCATATTCAGTAACGTTGGTGAGCTCTTTTGGGTAGCCCTGTGTATCAACTATAACATTTATACACACCATATAATGTGCATATATTTAGCGAAATATAAACGCGCATATCATAACTAAAATGCATTTCATCCCTCCATCAGCCATTATCGGACACATATACGGTACTTCGGAAAGATTATACTATTTGAAATCTTTTGTATGGCCCTGTAAATGCTACGTACTTCATATTATGCAAGACAGTAGCGTATAATTTATATATAGCTTCAGTGACATATATCAATTTTATTATACATGAAAAAGCTTAATATATTTAAAATATGTCACACACAATTCCCCCTTTTACCGTTATCTAATGGAATTCTTTGTGTGTGGACCTGTAAATGAATAATAGCTACATTTTCACCTTATATGTTATAGAATGCATATTTTAATATGTTTGACGGGGTATAACATCTTTTAAATTCCTTTGAAACGATTTTTCCCCATAGGCCGTAATGTAATGGGAAACTTTTGATTCGCCGTGTAGATAAACTAATAATGGTAGAAACTTCATTTTCGATAGGACTTGTGCTAGGGTAAACGTCAATAACGTACTAAAATTTCATGACAATCCGAGTATATTAACGATTTTTCCCCATGGGCCGTAATGTAATGGAAAACTTTTGATTCGCCCTGTAGATAATCTAATCATGGTAGAAACTTCATTTTCAATAGGGTTCGTGCTAAGGTAAACGTCAATAACGTCCTAAAATTTCATGGCAATCTGAGTATATTAACGACTAGCGGCCTTCGCCCGCTACGCTGGTCGGTTTATCTAAAGAAATCTTGAAGAAGTAGTTCGATAAGGTTCAGACATACATTAAAAAAAAAAAAAAGCAAGTCGATCATTCAAAAAACGTTGGGAAATCTATACATATAATAAAACAGTAGGACCCGGTGTGTCTGTACATTGAAGATAATTGACAAAAATGGAGTCAGGGCGATAAAAGAAAACCAATGAAACACAAAAAAAAATTTTTTGAATTTTTTGTCTGTCTGTCTGTCTGTCTGTCTGTCTGTTTGTTCGAGGTTATCTTCGTAACTACTGAATGGATTTTTATGCGGTTTTCACTAATGAAGAATGCACACTCCCGGGCAGTGTATAGGCTTTGTTTCATCAAAATCGGACAACAGACAAAAAAGTAACAAAAAGAAACAAAAGAAACTATTAGGTGCGCTGCTCACGTTTTTTAGTACATAACGTTTTTTAGTACATATAAAATCCAATAGATGTCACTGTGCGATTTTAAAACGCGCTATCGTTATGTTTTCGCCAGTCTACTTAAGTATGAGAAAGTTTCAAGCTGGCTGTCGTTCCATGTGGTTTAGTCGGTAGAACGTCAGTGCGCCATACTGATGGCCCGGGTTCGATTCCCAGCATGGAATTTTTTTTCACTATGTTGGCATTAACGCCTATAAGCAATTAAAAGAATTTGAAATATTGTATTCAAGGCGAATTTTCTCTCTGGGAAAATTTCCTTGCATTAATATGTCAGTGTAATTTTTTTTTCGATTTAATTTTTTTTTTCGAAACTTTGTTTTTCTTAAAAAATTACAGTAAATATTTGATATTTCCCAACGTTTTTTGAATGATCGACTTGCTTTTTTTTTTTTTTTAATGTATGTCTGAACCTTATCTAACTACTTCTTCAAGATTTCTTTAGATAAACCGACCAGCGTAGCGGGCGAAGGCCGCTAGTATCAAATATTTACTGTAATTTTTTAAGAAAAACAAAGTTTCGAAAAAAAAAATTAAATCGAAAAAAAAAATTACACTGACATATTAATGCAAGGAAATTTTCCCAGAGAGAAAATTCGCCTTGAATACAATATTTCAAATTCTTTTAATTGCTTATAGGCTTTAATGCCAACATAGTGAAAAAAAATTCCATGCTGGGAATCGAACCCGGGCCATCAGTATGGCGCACTGACGTTCTACCGACTAAACCACATGGAACGACAGCCAGCTTGAAACTTTCTCATACTTAAGTAGACTGGCGAAAACATAACGATAGCGCGTTTTAAAATCGCACAGTGACATCTATTGGATTTTATATGTACTAAAAAACGTTATGTACTAAAAAACGTGAGCAGCGCACCTAATAGTTTCTTTTGTTTCTTTTTGTTACTTTTTTGTCTGTTGTCCGATTTTGATGAAACAAAGCCTATACACTGCCCGGGAGTGTGCATTCTTCATTAGTGAAAACCGCATAAAAATCCATTCAGTAGTTACGAAGATAACCTCGAACAAACAGACAGACAGACAAAAATTTTTTTTTTTGTGTTTCATTGGTTTTCTTTTATCGCCCTGACTCCATTTTGGTCAATTATCTTCAATGTACAGACACACCGGGTCCTACTGTTTTATTATATGTATAGATTTTCCCCCATAGGCCGTAATGCAATGGGAAACTTTTGATTCGCCCAGTAGATAAACTAATCATGATAGAAACTTCATTTTCGATAGGACTTGTGCTAGGGTAAATGTCAATAACGTCCTAAAATTTCATGGCAATCCGAGTATATTACCGATTTTTCCCCATGGGCCGTAATGTAATGGAAAACTTTTGATTCGCCCTGTAGATAATCTAATCATGGTAGAAACTTCATTTTCAATAGGGTTCTGCTAGGGTAAACGTCAATAACGTCTTAAAATTTCATGGCAATCCGAGTATATTAACGATTTTCCCCTATAGGCCTTAATGTAATGGGAAACTTCTGATTCTCTCTGTATATAAACTAATCATGGTAGAAACTTCATTTTCGATAGGACTTGTGCTAGGGTAAAATGTCAATAACGTCCTAAAATTTCATGGCAATCCTATTATATTAACGATTTTCTCCCATAGCCCGTAATGTAATGAGAAACTTTTGATTCTCTCTGTAGATAAACTAATCATGGTAGAAACTTCATTTTCAATAGGGTTCGTGCTAGGGTAAACCTCAATAACGTATAAAAATTTCATAGCAATCCGAGTATATTTACGGGAGTTAGAGCGCGGACAGACGGCCATTCGGCCAGACCGGACAGACGGCCAGACAAACCGAATGCATGAGCATTTTTCAACTTTTTTGGAAAGTGCTAAAAATGATTATATATCACTAAAAATTATCATAAAATTTAATAATGCATAAAGAAAGCGATTGATATTATTGTTGTAACTAACACACTAGCGTATATGAGGAGACCTATTACTTCAGGTCCTTTCTGATATGAAAACGTGTTTTATATATAACTGTCTGACTCGCCTGGCGTTGCCCGGGTCCGTATTAAATTAAACGAACTCAAAATTTGTATGATTTTATCATTAATTCGAAACATGCAGAAATGCATTGTTTGAAATACGTGGCCGCTGACTGTGTGAAAAATCGGTTTAAAAAACAACAACTAATATATGGTTTTTTGTCGTAAGATGTTTTACAAAGTTCTCTTCTTTGTAAGGATATTTTTTCAAAAAAATTTTCCATGCTCTGTTGTGTTTTCAAATTTATGATTTTGATCATTTCCTAAAACTAATGGCAACAACAAACAACAACAACAAAAAAAAAAAAAAAAAAAAAAAAAAAAAAGAAGAAAAAAAAAAACAAACAAAAAAAAAAACAAGTTGAATGTAGATTTTGCCATTGCAAAATTCAGTTTCGCCTCCGATTAGTTAAAAATAAATAAATCGATAGAGGTCTTTTAGAAGGGCGACCCCGTTTAGAATGCAAGGAACTAACTTCATTTTTCTTGTGTTTATCAATATAATAGCAAACACAACGGCATGAAATACCCAATTGATTAGCAATTTCTCTCTGAGACATTGGAATTGCGAAATAATAAAGAGATACAATTTGACGTGCTACTTCTTCATTGACTGGATTCATCAAAAACGGATTTTTTCTTTAGTTTAAACGCTTTTCTATAGACTCTGAGAAAAGGGAAATGCATTTTAACAATAAAACGAGTGGAATCCCGTCGAATTCGACGAATGAAATGTTTAAAAGACCCGATCGATTTGGTTTAAAAAAAAGCAAAAGTAATTACATTATTGAATCAATATATAATAAATATATTTCCAAACTTAATGTAAAGTTTGCCAGTTACAATTTTGCATGCAACTATTCGCACATCTTCAGTTAAAATTGTAATCTGAGTGCCGGCGAAATCCAGAAATTTTATTTTATAAGCACTCACAAAAAATAGTTTTATTAAAAAAAAAAAAAAAAAAAAAAAAAAAAAAAAAAAAAAAAAAGAAAAAAAACTATTTTTATTTTTATTATGACATTATTTTCACTAATTGAAGTCATCTGAAAGTAAAATCTCAATCTCATGATCCATAATGAAAAGAAATATTGAAATGTAATATCGTTATGAGTAAAAATGCGATGTTTTAAATAGTGACGTCATTTTCTCTTCAAATGTTTTTTTAAAAGTTACTGTTATTAGTAATATGAAAAAGGCTTCCGTAATAATATTGTAATTCCCATTTATCTGGTTGCTGAATGACATCATTTTCCTCATTTGAAATTTTTCTTATTTTGCTTTAGACATTAAATTTTATCATAAATTATTTTCTGTTATTTTATTTATATTATTAATATTATTTCTCAGTAAATATATATATATATATATTTTACCTCAATTAGTGCATAATTATACGCAATCATTTTATTGTGGTTAAATTTTACGAAAACAATTAACATTTTTCTTTTAAATGCGAGGACATGTTCACTGATGAAATAAAGCTTCTGACTGGTGGAAAGCGATAATGGAAAATAAATTTTTATTATCGAGAGAAAAGCTAAACTGAGTTGCCACCATTTTGAAGAAATATCGTAAAAAGCATTTAAAATTAAATATAAAAATGGAAATAAATTAAAAAATAGCTAAAATGGGCACAACTACAAATAAATAGCTTTCACTTAAAAAAAAAATAATTATCAAAATCGGTTGAGTAGAAAATTCAGGGCTGATGACTAAAATAACAGCCAGTTCTTTTAAATATATAGATTGTATGAATGCCTCGTTTTAACGGCCAGATTATGAAAAAGTGGGCCACAATTTTTGACACGACACTTTATTACCATTTTTTTTACCATTTATTTGAATTCGGAAGCTGAGTGACCCAACACCCAGGCAATAGGGCGAAGAAAAAAAGAGAAATAAAACCTTTAAAGATTTTTTTTTAAAAAGAAGACGTCACAGATGTCATATGCGCCACATTGGCGTGATTACAACAAAATGGCGATTTTATGCCTCACATGGTACCCCGGTTATTATTTATTAATAAACTGTTTATTAACTTTTTCCTTTTTTAAAATGGCATAAATTGTTTTGGTTCTATAGTTATTAATTAAACTTCTTTTGTTTATTATTATTTCCTTTTAAAAATAATAGAAAATAATTAAAAAGTATGGCAAACAAAGTTTTTGTCAAATTGGCGTCAGAAAAATATCGCGCCATTGTGATGCGTATATGACATCAGTGCCGAGAAGACAAAACACGAGAGGAAAAAAGCTCTGGATTTCATATTTCCTTAAATATTAAAAAATAAATAAAAATAAAAGCTTGTAAAAATTAATTTTCTGAAGAAGAGTCAGAAAGACAAATGGTATCGTCGCTGTAACTTCTATCTGATAAAACTTTCGTAGCAGTTTCACTTATTAATTTCCAGGCAAAAAGCACATCTTCTTCTCCAGTATTCTCTGAACAAATGCATAATCGAAGAATGTAATCCGTGCCTGACATAGTTCCCATTATAAACATCTCTCCTGACGCGTTGACTTTCTTCAATAACTTCACATTCAAAATGTTGCGGCCCTTCAGTCGAAAGCATACAATACCAAAATTAACTCCATTTTCGATGACGAATCTATCATCTTCACGAACAAGTTTTTCAAACATTTGTGCTAGTCGAATGTGCTTGCGAATATAATTCTGAAACCCTTCAACACCATAATTTCGAATGACAAACCAAAGTTTCAAAATTCGAAATTTTCTACTTAGAGGAATTCCCCAATGCCGATAATCAATGGAAGTGTGAGAAAAAGCGGGCTCTAAATACTGCGGATCAATAATTAGAGCTTCAGTTAGTTTATTACGATCTTTGACCCACATTGCACAACAATCGAAATTCATCAGCATCCAGATGGAAGGATCGGTGGTGAAAGAATGAGCATATTCAATGCCTCTTAGAAGGTACTGGAATTCCGGGCATATTAATGAACTACCAGCAAGTGCACCATCAACGTGAAGCCAAACTTCAAACTCTTCGCAGACAGGTCCAATTTCTTCTAGGACATCACAAGAACAGGATGCAGTCGTCCCTAAGCTTACAAGAACAAAGAAAGGTATTAAACCTTTTTGTTTATCAAGTTTCATTGCCTCAGCAAGAATTTCACCTCGTAATCTGCATTTATCATCCGTATCCAGTAAACGAACTTGAACCATAGCTACTTCCACAACTTTTGCAATAGTTGCATGAGTTGACTTGGAGCAGTAAGCTATGAACAATGGAAGGTTAGCTCTTCTATCTAAACATGGATTATGGCGAGTTATTTCTTTTGTTTTGATGTATCTTGCGGCAATCATATTTACTAACATGGCGTCTGCTGAAGATGCTTGAAATACACCACCTCCGCCTTGTGCTGAACTCCGAAATTCTGGAGGAAGTCCGATCATTTTCGCTAACCAATCAAGAGTAATTATTTCTAGTTCTGTGCAAGCAGGACCAGCAGCCCATGAAAATCCGGCACAATTAATTGTTGCTATGAGCATATCTATTAGAATTGACGGATAAGATCCCCCGCATGGAAAATAGGCAAAGTATCGTGGGTGTCGCCAATGTATTAATTCAGGAAGAATATATTTTTTCACATCACTCATGATTTTATCGAAACTTTCGGGCTTTGTCGGAGCAGTTTCTGATAATACTTCTTTTAAATAGTTTTCATGTGAGTTTTGAAAAATAGGCCTCTTTGAAACAGTTCTGTTATATTCTATAATGAAATCGATAACTTCCCTACCTCTTCGACGAAATTCCTCTGAATCCATGATGAACTAAATACAAAAATCAATCTAAACTCGACACTTTACTTTTCAAATACCGTTCATAACAAAAGAAAAATAATAGATCTTCGTTTTTAAAATAAATTACGCATTTAAACAGACAGAAAAATTTTAATTTTATATTGCCACTTAAAAATATTAAGGGAGAAAAAAAGATGCTGAATAAATGAAACACGAGATTGAATTTAATTTTAGTATGCAAACATAAACTTTGATTTAAAGATACATGTTCACGACTTTAAAAACCGTAAACAAAATCTTTAATGAAAGGTCAAATCTGAAAACCATGGCGTAATAATATTTAATCTATTATATAATCTACATATTAAAACAAGTACTAAAAAATGCTCTGGTGAGCAACAAAAAAGGTTAATATGTTTTTAAGTATGAAAAAGTGTTTGACAAGTGCTTCTGATTCAGCATGAGAGAGGACAAGGGGTCCTTTCTTGGCTGCAGCTCATTGTCAATACCAAATTTGAAAAATTCATATTTGCGCTTTTTCCGTGTAAAAGAAATCAGTCACAATTACGATAAAAATTTGTAGCGCAAAGACATAGCCAGAAAAAATGCAGCATAATTAAACATGAATGTAAGGCGAAATAGTATCAGAAACCTTAGTTCCTGTAGCGTATCATACTCATAAAGTGCCACCAAGCATGCCAGCAGCATAGAACTGCACAGAAAACTGATTTGTAATGCAGTTGCATTGTAAAAAATATGACTATTTTGCTGCATCGTCACTCCCTCGCTTTTACAGAATATGACACTTTTGGCCAATGAGAATGCTCCATGATAGCCTGAAGTATTCGTTTTCTATAAAAGCGGTGGAGTGACGATGCATCAAAATAGTCATATTTTTTACAGTGTGCAATGCAAAGTCAACAGCGCAGGTCACATGTAAATCATGATTGGAAATTTTACTAAAAAGAAAGACGGAAAGTTTTACGCAAATTTCTTTTATATAGCAAAAGCGCAAATATGAATTTTTCAATTTGGCATTGACAGTGAGTTGCAGCCAAGAAGGGACCCCTTGTCTCTCATGCTCAATTAGAAGCACTTGTCAAACACTTCTTCATACTTTAAAACATATTAACCTTTTTTGTTGCTCACAAGAGCATTTTTTAATACTTGTCATTCAACTTTTTTTTTGATGAAAACTGAAACTGAAGAGTTTTTTTATATCTTGAAAAGCAAAATATTTGCTGCCAAAATTTTATTGTTGTATTAGAATAATTAAGAAAGTTATTGCATTATCATATAAAATGCATGATGTCTGAAAAATAAACCAAGGAGTCGAACGAAAATAATTACAGTGCGCTTACAACTTTATTCAAAGAACTGAAATCAAGGGCGGATCTCGAGAGTCCTCAAGGAAGGGGGGGGGGGGGGAGATTTTAGAAATTTTAAAATTCCAGTCGGAGCTCATTTTTTTAATGCGGGGGTGTTTCGTTCACTTTTTTGCTGTGGGTCAGGTTCGAGTTAATTTCTGATTTTTTGCTTTTGGGTTGGGTTTGGGTCCGGTCGACTATTATATTTTGTTGTTCGGGTCGACTTTTACTTTTTAGCTGTTCTTAGCGCATTTGGGGCAGTTTGACATACAATTCTGATTTGGAGCAGTTTAGGATTTGTTTTTTTACTTTTGCAAGAAGAGTTCGGGTTGATCCGAAATGATTGGGGTGAGTCCTTTGATAAAATTTCAGTTCTTTTTCGCAATTTTTGGACGAAATGTGCGTCTGTTTCACGATCCTTTGAAGAAATTCAAAGTCTTCAATTCAGTTTTCTCCGCGATCATTTCACAAAATTTGATGTCCGGTTCGCTTCTATTTTTTGCTGCTGGTCGGGTTAATTTTTACTTTTTGCTGTGGGTCGCGTTTGGATCCAGTTAACTTCTACTGTTTGTTGCGGATCAAGTTAATTTCTGATTTTTTGCTTCGGGTCTGTCCTGGATCTGGTTAACAACTATATTTTGCTATTGGTCGGATTGACTTTTACTTTTTAGTTGCACTCAGCGAATCGGGGCAGATTGTCATAGATTTCGGATTTGAGTCAGTTACAGAATCGGTTTTTACTCTTGCGAGAATGGTTGACCTAGTTTTGATTGCGATCCTTTGACGAAATTTGCGTTTTTCAGCAATCCTTTAATGAAATTCGCTTTTATCCGTAAATGTGATCCTTTGAAGAAATTCACGCTTCCTCCTTGATACTTTCACATAAATTGAGAGTTTTTTGCGACCTTTTGAAGAAATTCGTGTTTCTTTCGCAACCCTCTGACGAAATTCGCAATTCTCTAATGAAGTTTGCTCTAATTTGCGGCTATCTGGTGAAATTCGCGTTTTCTCTATTTAATAATTTTTACGATTAACAAGTAAGAAAGTTTTCAACCCAACTTGGGCTCATGGGATAAAATTTAGAGGAGTGCACGGGTCGCGGTCAGGCCAGTAATGTTTATCATACTATCTAGATCAGAGACGGACCGAATATTTAGCTTTTATTCTGGGCGGAGCCACGACCTGGAAATTTTGTCCAATGCAAAGTTCTAGGGAAAATGAAATCCAGACCAGGCTCGATCTGGTAGAAAAAGAAGCATGTCCCCACCCGAATCTCCAAAAAAAAAAAAAAAAAAAAAAAAGCAAGATCAGGACACGACCCGATTCAAAATGAGAGAAAATCTTACCCAGTCCAAGTCTCGTGGACTTAAACTGGCGCGAGAGCTTCGTCCCAAATTATTTCTTGTGAGGATACATAATGTCACTTTGTAAACCCTTTATTAGCCCAAGAAGGGACTTCATCCCCTTCCCCCGTCCCTTAGAACCGCCACAGCATACGGGCTGTGTCGATCCCAGATCGAGCGTTTAGCCTTTATGCCGGACGAAGCCTGGGATTGAAAATTTTGGCCCGTGAATACCTGTAGTCGGAAGGAAGTCCAAGCTAGACCCGATCTGGAAAAAACAATGTGGCTCGATCTAGCTCTGCAGAAAAAAAAAAATAAGACCCGATCCGACCCGGTTCTGAAAGTGTGAAGACCTGACCCAGTCCCAGTATAACAAATTAAAGTTGGCGCGGCCCGACCCGGGTCGCGCCGGTCTCGAGTTTAGGACCAACAACTTTTCCTTGCAGGCATCTAATGTAGTTCTGCAGATCCTTTATTGGGCTCAAGGGGGGGGGGGCGATCGCCCCATCGCCCCCCCCCTTTAGATCCGCCATTGACTGAAATTAAATGCTTCGCAATAAAAACAAATAATTATGTTTTTCATGTGATTTATTTAATTTAAATGAATTATGTTACATACATAAAAAAATTATACTTATTTAAACTTAGTGGCAACGAATAAAAAAAACACTAGCGTCTAGACCCCGCCCCAAATAACGGCTCTTATCACAAATGCACGAAAGAAAATCCCCATGCTGCCGATAATTTCCCTTTTTAAATGGAAAATATGATTCCTTGCCCTTTCTTGACGCAAGTACAAACAAACAAACAGACAGAGAGACAAACAACATATAAACAAACCGAGAGACTGACACACAAACAAAGAAACAAGCAAACTGACAAATAAACAAACATACATACACACAAACAAACAGACAGACAAACAAACCGACAAATACACAAAAAGACAGACAGGTAAACAAACCGACAAATAAAAAAAGACAGACAAATAAACAAACAGACCGACGAACAAACAGACCGACAAACAAACACAGAAAAAAACAGACAAATAGACAAACAAACAGATGGACAAATTAAACAAACCGACAAACAAACAAACAGAAAAACAAATAAAGAGACAGATAGACAAAAAACAAGCCGACACACAGGCAGACAAACAGACAAACCGACAATCAAACAGATAAACAAACAAACAACTAGGCAGACAGACAGACAAACCGACAGACAATCAGACAGACAGGCAAACAAACAGACAAAGTAACAAGAAAACAGACAGACAGACAAATAAACAAACCGACAAACAAACAAATTAACAAACAGACAAACAAACAAACTGACAAACAGACAAATAAAGAAACAAACAAACAGACAGACAGACAAAAAAGCAATCCGACAAACAAATAGACAGACAAACAAAAAAATAAACAAACAGACAGATGAACAAACAGACAGACAAATAAAAAAATAAACAGGCAGACTGACAGAGGAAGAAACAAACAGAAAGAAAAACAAACAAACAAATAAACAGACAGGCAGACAGAGAAACAAACAGACAGACAAACAAACAAGCCGACAGACAAAAACAGACAGACCGACAAACAAATAATCAAACAAGCAGACAGACAAACAAACAAACAAACAGAGAGTCAAACAATGAATCAGACAGACAGAAAGAACAAACAAATAAACAGACAGACAGACAAACAGACAAATAAACAATCAGACAAACAGACATTATGTCTAGACCCCAGCCCAAACAATAATAACGTCATATGAACCTGCGCGACGACGTTTAGGGATTTTCTTGGGTGCATTCGTAATAAGAGCCGCTGTTTAAGGCGGGGTCTAGACGCTAGAAAAAAAGACTACAACAGCAACAACAAGAAACAATGTTCAACTGGAGCTTTAAGACACAAATTCGATTTGCTCAGCGATCGTCAAACATACAAAGATGAAAAAAAAAATCTATTTTAAGTTTTACCAAAAGGATTAAAATAAACCAAAAATGAAGTTAATACATCCATGGGGTCGTTAGCTATCGCTTGTTGAATTATATGTCTTCATTTTTCCGTTAAAAGTTAAATAAAAAACTACAGTAACCTATGATAATTTTTTTAATACTATCGTTTTATTCGTCTCGTTGAGTTCTATCTTTTGAAAAAAGAATCACAGTTGTACGTCAACGGGTTCGCCAGAAATTTCAAAAAGACATTTGCATTTTCCATTTTTTAAACATATACCAAACGCTACCTCGTTTGCTATGATATTCCGTATGTTTGATTGACTAATTATCGTAGCTTAGGCTCGATGATGGATTTTCACAAAACTTTAGATTTAGTTAGTATCTAATATAACATGGAGCCGATTACGTTTTGGTGCAAATCGCTCAACAGGTGGTGCTTTCATGATGCAATATTCATGATTATTGCAATAGCTCTATCTTAAGAGCTAGAGCACGGAATTTCACAAAACTTTAAATTCTGCGAGACCTTGATATAAACTAGATCTGATTAGTTTTTGGAGTATATTGCTCAAGAAGTGGCGCTACTATGCTGCATTATTTATAATTTCCACAATAGCCATATCTTAAGAACTAGTGCATGGATTTTCATAAAACTTTATATTTAGTTAGTGCTTGATGTAACATGGTACTGATTACATTTTGGTGCAAATCACTCAACAGGTGGTGCTGCCATAGTGCATTAATCATAATTATCGCAATAGCTCTAAATCAAGAACTAATGCACAAAATTTTCTATAACTTCAGATTAAATTAGATCCTGATATAGATTAATGTTGTTTAGTTTTTGGTGTAAATAGCCAAACAGATGGCGCTGCTATGCTGTATTTTTCGCGATTTCGCAATAAATGTATCTCAAGAAAAGAACTGATGCATGGATTTTCATCAAACTTCAGATTTAGTTAATACCTGATAAAAAATTGATCCTGATTAGTTTTTGGTGTACATTACTCAACATGTAGCGCTCTTATTTATTTATTTTTTTTTTTTTTTTTAAGATTCTGCAACAGCTTTGTATCATAAACTAATGCACGGATTTTCATTAAATTTCAGATTCAGTTATAAGGTGACAGAAGTTGTTGCTAACTAGATTTTGGTTTAAACCACCTAACCGGTGGCGCAGCTATGCAGCATTTTTCAAGAAGTATTAATATGCATAAGATAGAAGAAGGTTTTGAGATTGCTGAATCTGACTAGCTTGTATTTGAGATAGATTTAATTTTTTTTTACATTTTTTTATTATGTATGTGATAAATTTGCACACGGAATCAGCTTTCAATTTATTATTGTTTATATATATAAAAAAGCATATAAAGATGTGTTAGACACTTCATTGTTTTACTCTACAAATACTCAATAAAACTAGTTGGATGTGCCAATCCCAAAACTTTTTTCTATCTCATACGTATATTTTAATAATTCAAAATTGAGTTACACAAGTTAATGCGTTAATATTATTAATTCAATACTACACCAACTAGGATTTGCATCTTAAATTTCTGTTCCTGTCAATAAATCGGAATAAAAACGAGTTTCGTATCTGTACGAGACGATGAACAGTAGGACGATATTCAGATTTTTTTCAAATTCAGGAAGGATACTCCAAAAAAAAAATCAAACACAAAAAGTTTAGTTCCTTCTATGCATAGACATCGCGATTATAGCGCCTCCTTCAAGCAGATTTTTTTTTCAAATTCAGGGAGGGTCTGCTGACCATAGCCAAACACTTATACAAAAAACTTCATTCAATTCTATGCATAACTTCATACACTTTTCTGTGTAAAATATTGAAAATGGCTCAAAAATCGCTATTGCAGCGCCCCCTTCCGGCAGATTTTTTTTAATTCAGGGAGGGCAAACTAGCCATTAGCCAAACACAAAAAATTTCGGTCAATTCAATGCATAACTTCATACACTTTTATTCGGTACAATATTAATAATTGCACAAAAATGGCTATTACAGCGCCCCCTTCCGACAGATTTTTTGTCAAATTCAGGGAGGACCAACAAACCATAGCCATACACTTACACAAAAAAATTGTTTCAATTCGATGCATAACTTCATACACTTTTAGTCGTACATTATTGAAAATGCACAAAAATTGTTATTGCAGCGCCCTCTTCCGGCGAAATATTTCAAAATTGAAGGAGAACCTGCTTTCCAAGAACATTCACAAAAAATTTGGTTCGATTCTATGCATAGTTTCATACATTTTTTGATGGTAGAATGGCGACATACGGACACACACAGACAGACAGACATTCTGTAAAAACATATTTTTTGGAATCTCTGACCCATAAAACGTGTAAATCCGCCGAAAAAAAAATTTCGATTACAATACTTTCTTCTATTGGAGATAGAAGAAAGTAAAAATTATATTAAATGTAATGTTAGATGTATCTTAAAAATCCATGTACTGTCTAGTATACAGGGATTACATATTCAGAAAGATTTGAAGTCAAAAACGGATTTTGGAGCAGAAAAATCCATTTTTGAAGCAGCGAAAAACCAATTTATAGCAGAAAAATCAGATTTTAGAGAAAATAAAGCAAAAAAAAAAAAAAAAAAAAAAAAAAAAAAAACAATTTTGCAGCAACAAATTCAGTTTTTGTAGCAGAAAAATCTACTCCCGGCAATAATTTTTTTCCATGCCCGTTTTTTTGTTTTCAAAATTTACCGCTTTTTCGCGATCTTTCGACGACATAAGCATTTTTTGCGATCTTTTGACAAAATCTGCAGCGTTTTCGCGATCTTTTGACTAAATTTGCCATTTAGCTATCTCTCAACGAAAATTTCTGTTTTCGCAATCTTTCGACGAAATTTGCTGTTTTTTGCGATTTTTTGACAAAATCTGCCGGTTTTTCGAGATCTTTTGACGAAATCTACTGTTTTTTCGAGATCTTTTGACGAAATCTGCCGGTTTTTAGAGATCTTTTGACGAAATCTACTGTCCTTTCGAGATCTTTTGACGAAACCTACCGTTTTTTCGAGATCTTTTGACGAAATCTGCAGTTTTTTTAGATCTTTCGACGAAATTTGAGGCGCTTTTATTGAAATCTTTTGACGAAATTTGCCGCTTTTCGGCGATTTTTTGTGGAAATCTGAAATATTTTGACGAAGTCTGCATCTTCTTGTGATTTTTTAACGAAATCTGCCTTTTTTCGCAGTTTTTTTGACGAAACTTGTCATTTTTTCGCGGTCTTTTGGAGAAACTTGCCGCTTTTTCGCAATTCTTTGATAAAATTTGCATTTTTTTTTTTTTTTTTTTTAAAGCGACTATTTGTTGAAATCCTTGATATATTTTATTGCCAAATTTCCGGATTTATGAGTTACATCAGGTCTCAATTGAATAAAAATGTAATAAAAAAAATAAATATGAAATAAATATGATAAATTTTGTTTTACAATAAATAGACCTATTTATTGTTAAAAAAATATATCAATTTAAATAACTAAAATGATATTTACCTAAAGTTATGTATTGTGCAAAATATTATACATATCTTGTAATAATTGTAATAAATATCTTGCTACTATACTATATATACTATACATATCTTGTAATATTCTACATACCTTCTACTAATAATAATCTTTTAATAATATATCATTTATTATAGAATTTTTTGAAAGAGTTATTCTGAAGGAAAAGAAATGGATTAGATTTCACACTTTTTACTCTTGAGTTTCCTTTTCATCCTTCCATGTGCCATTGAGATTGATGTACGTTAGCAACAGATTGTGGCCAAATTCCAAACCTTCATTTTTGGGAATAGACATGGTTATTCTCCTTTTTTTAGAAGATGTAGATTCCTTGATGATTGCTCTGATTTTCGTGGTCTTCCAACATTAGACTTTTCCTTTTCACATTTTATAAGGACTTCAGTAATGTAAAGGCAAAATTCGAGTAAACTCAGTTGATGTTTTCGGAATATTGGAGGATCTATAATATCTTATATACAAAACCCAACTATTTACCGTAACTTAGTCGAGAAAGTGAGAAGAGATCCGAACTGGCTATTTACTTGTACGCATCAACGAACCTATTGTTTAGATTGATTAGTACCCATATGTGCTTTATACATTCTTATTATAGCTAGTCTGGTTACAGGAACCTTTTCATCTTAACACCAGTGCTCACATGTATCACTGGACTCACTTCCACAAGCAGTGGACATCATATGCACACATTTCTTGTCCTTCCATTTCAACACCACAATTTTATCATCGGATCTAGAACTCAGTCGACTCAGCGAATTTCATTGCACTGTCTTTCACAGCATGCATCACCTATTCTATTAGTCATGACTGCACCAGTACACAGAATTTGCTTTGAAAGAAATTATTCAGCTGTTTTCACTACATTGAAATATCTGTCAGTGAATATAAATCTACTTTCATTTACGGGTACATTTTCAGTTATTATTGACAACTGCTTCACCAAACGGTAAGTCTTTCATATCTTCTATAAGAACGGCATTTTTCCCTGTGTACAAGAGAAAATACAGTACTACACCATCACTTGAGACAAGAATAAAAATTTTATATTCCACGGGTTGGGCTTCGAAGGAAGATATTGACAGAAGCCACATCCCCCCCCCCCTCCCAAATAGGATCTTTTGCACATCAATTGAGTTAAATTTTGTTTTAAGACAGGCATTTCTGACTACATTTAGTAAAGTACGTACTCTCCATAGGTGATCTTCGGTATCAGAAGCATGTATTACAGAATCAGCAAAGTGTAAATTTGATCGCAAAAGGAAGAACCTATCTCTTTGCATTGCATTTGTCACTCATGGTATGAGTGAAGACTTTTTTTACTAATATATGCGGGCTTGTAGAATGCTAAATACTGTACAACATTTCAAATGTGTTAGAAATTTTTAAAGTTACTAAAAAGTATGACATATTTTAGCAGTAAATTCAGTATATTACATCATATTATTTAAAAAAAAAAAAAAAAAAAAAAACATTTTAAAATGTTTTGACCCTTTTAAATTGTTTCGTCTAATACTAAATCAAATAAGTTATTCATTCCTAAAAGAATTTTAATAATCAAGTGTACACAATAGTTACACAAAAAAAAATTTTCTTTAGCTGGAAATGTATAGTAAAGACCCATTGTACCCAAATGGGTACAACATATTTACAGATGTTTTCAACATCCATGCACACATAAACAACGTTTATAAACAACTCCAAATCATTCTTGAAACAGTATTATTTATAAAACATGCAATAACTTTTTTTAAATTCACTCGCGAATTTGTATTATTCACATACTTTAACATGAAGTCGTTGGTAAATTACTTATGTCATCTATTTTAGAAATGTCTCATTTTCAAAGTCACATGGTTCCTCCTTCTTTAAACGTGTAGCACATCTATTGATAAATTAGGACACTGTGATGTATCGGAATAGCGATAGCAGAAATTTATGTATTTATTATAAATTTTTGGGGGTAATTTTGCCTTTTGCTTTAATGTACCCAAATGGGTACTCCAGGACTGAAGAGGTTAAAATTTCCAGTACTTTCAGATGCTACTAGATTTTTCTAATCTTGGGTTCTTGGAACAAAGACACTCCCAACTTGGGTTTTTTTTTAACACTTTTCAACAAAGTTGAAAAAAAAATTGCCTATTAGTTACTGAAACTATTTCTTTCCAAGAAGAAAACTATGCTGTGTAAAATCCCTAATTTATTATGCAACTCTTTTCATTTGTATGTGTGCATGTAAATGATGTATTTTACTGCATTTATGGCATAACCGAATGTTCCACTGTTGGGTAGGGAGAATCTCATTTATGAAATAGAGAAAAATATATTGGAGATTTTTATATAACTGAAACACACTAACTCGTACATTCAATATTATCATTACAGGATTTATACATTTAATAATAGAAACTTTTTCAAGAAAAAAAAAAAAAAAAAAAAAAAAAAAAGATTAGTTTTTTTTTCTGCAGTTGTGAAGAATTTGATTCCTAACATAAGTGTGATCCCAAATGTATATAGGTTTAAAAGCGCAAATTTGCATTTTAGTTAAGGGGAAAAGGTTAACATACAGTCAAACCTCATTAACATGAACCTCAAGGGGAATCAGAATTTTGTTCATGTTGACAGTAATTCATGTTATCAGTATCAATTCTTTGAATTTGTTTTTATAGGGGACTGTGAAAACAATTCATGTTATGCGTGTTCATGTTAATGAGGTTTGACTGTATATATATTTATGTATGTAATATTTATCTGTATTAAGTACATTGTCATATATTTCAAATCTACAAACATTTTCATAAATTATTTTTGTATTTTTATATATATATCTATGTTATGGCAAAAACCCAGAGTCTGGCCAATTCTAGAACTGACTGGGAAGCTTTGGCCAACATCCGAACTGAGGATTTAAGGCTACCCTTTAGATGCTGGGCCATCATGAAGCTTCTCTGAGAAGTTGTTTCTTATTTAGAGAAGAAAGTTGTTTTGCGATGGCCCTGGTAAATGACACTGACATGCACACATGACAGGAAAGAATATTTCCATGCTATTCTGATATTCTATGCATAGGTACTAATGTTATTGTAACGGTAACTAAGAAAATGTAACATTAAAGATAATGTAACATTAAAATGCACAGTAAAAACGATTCCCATTGATTATATGGAAACAAAATATTTTTGTGTATCCCAGTAAATTAAGCAAACATAGCACACAATTCCTTTTCAATACCGAAATTAATTGATAAACTTAAATAAGATAACAGTTGCAAGTTAACCTGAGCTTTTACTTGAGTTAGAGAACGGGCAGGCAGACGGCCAGACTATTTGAATTCATAGACATCTTAGAAAGGATTAAGCCGAGTACCCATGTCTATTTTGTGAACTGGTCAATCACATCTTACCATTTCACGAATTGGCTAATAGCATCTGGCCAGTTTGCGAATTGGCCAATTTTGGGTTTTGGCCGTAACATATATAAATATATATTTATGTGTAGTATAAGTTAAAGAAACATTACTATATGTATTGCTGCAAAAATGAGAATAGAGTAAATTTTTACATGCTATTTCATGGTCAACTATAAAAACTCATATTCTAACAAAAGTAGATGTGACTTGCTTGGAGGGGAAAGGTTTAAACACAGGTTTTAAATTTTTCAGCTAGAGTTGGATTAGAAATAATTTATTGATTTTCATAGCTAACATTTGATTGATTTACATTTCTTTCTTTCTTTTTCTTTTTTTTTTTTTTTTTACAATATTTACAATTAAAATTTAACACATATTTACAGAAACATTTATGATGTTGACTTATGTTTCCTGTGTACAACTGTCCAACCTTCATCTTCTGGGTCCTTTATTTCTAATGATGTTAATTGTGTAACAACATTATCTTCTTTGTTTGTTTCATCATCTGTTTTATCAGTTTTATTTGCCTAAAACAAATAAAGAGAAAAAATCCACATTTTAAATACATACATAGATTGTAATATATAATTGCAAACTATCTGAGAACACAAATATATTTACCCAAAAACTTTCTATTTAAAAACACTAAATGATATAGTCATAAACATACATAAGCCTGAATCCCTCATCTCTTATGCACACACACACACATGAATTCCTATTTTAAATAAAATACAGGTGAACTTCCTTTTGACAAAGTCTCTATTTAATGAAGTTTTCTACTTAACAAAATTTTCAATGGAAACTTGACTTTGAACATCATTAATATGTAAATTAATCTTAATATTACAAAAAATATACTCTATATAACAAAGTTTATCCCACTTTCATGTATGTATGAATTTATTTCAGCATATTGTATAAAAATGAATTTTTTTTATTTATTTAATCATTTGCATTCAAAAGAAGAAATTTTAAAAGCCTTCAATACTATAAAAAGACAGTGGCCGAGAGGTTCGAACCTCTCAACTGGTATACGGCAGGTGCTGGGTTCAAACTCAATCGCGGCTGTCGTCCTAACCGTTCGAAGTTTTCGTGGTTTTCTTCGAACCTTGCGTAAATATGGGTTAGGTTCCCTTAGAAAGACCCCCACGAAGGGCACTCCCCCCTGGTCCTATATCCCTAGTGCAGATAATCGGACGACAAAAATCAACCAACCAATAAAAAGACATACCAGTTTCATGAAAATGTTATAGATAAACTGTTCGGATACTTACAAAAGTGCGAAAATTTTTATGAACAGTGTATTTTTACATGTGTGACTTCCGCTAATAACCAGGAAAGGCACATTTTTAATATTTTGAGTAATTAATGTTTAAAGTTTTCAAAAAGGTCTTTTCATCATTACTTTTATAAAACAGATTAGAACTTAATAATTTTTACTACATTCAATTAGGATATAAGAACCTCTTTTTTTGTCAAAATAGTTATATAAAAATGGCTTTTATTAATTGAGAACCAATTAAAAAATGTAACTTTATCTGGTTATTACCGTTTTACATTTATTTTTAATAAGTGTAAAACAGTAATAACCAGATATAGTTACAGATATTTTTAATATATGCAAACAAAAAGAAATATTTATTTACATTTTAAACAATAATTTCACAATTAAATATATTGTCAATTTTTTATTAAATTCAATTGAATTATTTCATTTTTTATTAAATTAAAATTAATATATCTGTGGAGTTGTCTTTATTTAATTTAAATTCATAATTTCTGTTCTAATTATGATAAAAAAAAATTCATTTTTACCAACTTTTATTATTAAAATTGTTTATTTATATTATATTAAAAGAAGACATAGCATTAATCAGATAATTTACTTTGTGTGATTATTTTGCAAATTTATCCACCAGCTGGGTGCAGTTTCCTGCCATAGATAGGTAATTTTTATAGTTTATTGACATTAATTTAATTATTTAGAGATATTTATAAGTTATACAAGTCATTTTTATGTTATTTTTATAATTATAGACAATTTAAAAAAATAAATAGAAATCTTATCTGGTTATTATCGTTACTTTATGTACTTACTTATCTGGTTATTACAGTTACTTTATGCACTTACCTGGTTATAACTGTTTTTTCAATTTTTAAATGGAAATTTATAGTTGCCATATAACGGAAGTAATTGTTTTTCATTTTTCAGACTATGGCAGATGAAAGTACTCTGTTAAAGCTAGATTTTCCCAAATTATCTCAATTTTTTCAAAAATGTGCCTTACCTGGTTATTACCGGAAGCCACACATATAAAAAACCTGAACAAAGAATTATTATAAATTTTTTTTAACCTGATTTGGAATATTAAGAAGAAAGGTACTCTAAGCTTCAATTTTTGTTTATTTATCTTAATTATGCATTTTTTTTAGGCATTATTCTAATTAAATTTTTCTCATATGTTAACAGAGAGCTTGCAATTGTGATGGATGTATGAATTTATTTCAGAGAATTGTAGGATTTTTTATTTATTTATTTATTTATTTAATCATTTGCATTTAAAAGCCTTTGATACAATAAAAAGGCATTCCAGTTTCATGAAAATGTTACAGATAAATTATTTGGATACTTACAAAAGTGCAAAATTTTTTATGTACAGTGTATTTTTTTTTTTTAATAAGAAACATGTACAAACAAACATTACAAAAATTTTTTTATTTTAAAGATTTGGAACTCTAAGAAAAAAGAGAAAACGTACGCTACGCTTCAATTTTTGTTTACTTGTCTTTATTATGCATTTTTTTAGCCATTATTCTAATTAAATTTTTCTCATATGTCTACATTTCATAAAAAAAGTTACTGCCTGAATTAAAAAATATTTTTTCAATTTTTCCATTTTATAAGCATTTTGCAATAAAAAATTTCACGAATTTGAGATGATATATTTTTAATGAATTCTTTTTTATAACAAAGTGCTTGAGTGTATGTAATGATGAGACTTCGTTGAATGGAAATTTCACTGTATTTGTGAATAGTGTATGATGGATAAAAAATTTATTGATAAAAAGATTCCTTTACATAAGCTCTCTAAATTTTTTTAAATAAATGCTGAAAGTTTTTAGCGAACAGTGCTTGCTTGTATTCTCTGACTCTTCATACATGCAAATAGAATATATGTATATATTTTAAATGTATTTATCTCAAACATTAATGTTATAATTAAAATTATCAATAATGCTTAATGTATTTGATTTGTTATAAGAAAAAAAAAAAAAAAAAAAAAAAAAAAAAAAAAAAAAAACACTTAATATAAAAGCAACATATACAATAAGACTAGATTAAGTCACTATTTGCTTGAAACATGACCCAGCATATAATGCCAGTTACATAAAAATCCAGTCAAAAAAAAGAAGAAAATGTAAAAAAATATTAATAATTTTTGATTTGAAAAAAATTATGGTCATGAACAGTTACTTTTTAACTCTTTTTTTTTCTTTCAACAGACATTAGATTAGCTGCTAAAAATGATCTACATTCTGTATGCAGTAATTAATTAAACCTTTGTTCTTTGGTGAAATGAGCAAACAACAAACTCATTAAAGAGAAATGAACACTATGGAAATTAAAAGATCCTATTGGAGTGTTACATACTTTACACATATATTTTCTTCTTAAAATAAAAAAAAATGAAAGAGCTGAATTACACAAAAATGTATAATTTGCTGGGAAAAAAAAAAAAAATAAATAAATAAATATTTTTTAATTAATATTTATTTTATTTTCTGAATCTCTCTAATCTAAAAACAAGAAAGAAAATGTCATGCATCAAGCATAGAATATGAAGCACTTTCTAACACATTCGGAACAATATAACAAAATTACACCGTTCACAAATTAAAAATATTGTGTCTTCTTTCATCATATGGAAATGTGTAACTCATTTTAAAACTGAATTTCAGCTGTTCCCATCTACAATAAAAAAATTATCATATTTTTTTTAGCAGCCCTGTATATGATATAGAGATCTGTATCTATGATCAACATGCATTCCAAAATTTAGTTTATTTAAGAAATACATGTATTTTAGTAGAAAATTTCCCTTCAGCAATTTCCTCTCAGGAGAATGGTATGCAAATACTTTTATGCATCCCTGTATATGAAGTATAGAATTTATATATAAAGAGTAATATGCAAAAAGCTAAATTCTATATATGCTTTTAAATTTATTTAAAATGTATTCTCCAACAATTATTACAGAAAGGCAGTACTATAACCGATTTTTTGTGTGCGTTCCTGTAAATTAATAACAAAAGCTATGAATGCTCTGTTTGAACATGATCATAGGAAAATTCAGTGATTTATATCAGTTTCAATACATTTGAAACAGCATAATGTCATTAAAATACTCTCCAAATGATTTTCTCCCATATGCCATAATGTAATCGAACTCTTTTAAGTATCTCTATAAATAAACCATTAATTGTACATACTTCATATGCAATACCAAACATACTTTGATGACTCTAAATAAGTTTTATCATTTGCTTGAAAATCAAAGCATATTTACAGGAGTTACAGCTTGGCCAGACAGCCAGAGAAATCGAATGCATAAGCACTTAACTTTGTTGCAATGAAATATGATTTCTTTTGTATAAGTTATCTGAATGTCCAGCCCTTCTACAAAAATGTTCTTTCATATCATTGCTAACTTCTTGAAAATTTTTAACATAAGAATTCCTTACAGTGTAATGATTGAGGCATTTTTCATGAGATTTGTTATACATGAAAATTCTTAACAGTCGAAGAATATCACTTCATGAAATAGTACTTAATATTTAACACATATTAACAGTTTATAAAAGACATATTCTCTGAATCTTGAGAAATTTCGTGTGCTCATAAATTTATGTAACTTAAAATACTTAAATTGCAGATTATAGGATATCAAGATACAGTAGACTCACGATTTAATGATCTTTGTGACTTTGGCAAACTGGACATTACACTGAATGGTCCTTAAACCAAAAGTTGCTAATTTTGGATGATTACAATGCAATTCAAATATACCTAATATTTGAATGTAATAAAACTACTTATTTATACAATTAAAAAATATTTGTGGTAATTTGTCTAGAATATATTTTTTTTAACTGCTCTTTGTAGATTAATCCATTATAATATTTCGGGAAATTTAGAGCTATCCATTTGCAATCCTCTATTAAATTTCAAGTAAATTAACAAAGTTGTTGTTAGATTTATTGTCCTTTCTAGAGCATAAATGAAAAAGAGAGGTGGAGAAGGTACAGCCAGTGCTGAATTCAGACACTTTACTTTGGGGAGGAAATTGCCCTTTTTGACCATTGAAAACACAAAATCTCAAATTTTTCGGGGAGGGGTCGATAGAGCTAACCAACTTCTGAAAAGTTTTATTAAATTATTTTCTTAAGACATCTTGGAAAATTTTAATACATTGCACAATTTTTTTCATATTCTCGAGAAGATCACAAAATTAAGCTTTGGATAAATAGGTCGTTAAAACGACCGATGAAAATCACTGTTAATATTGGAAAATGGACGGGACTTCATCCAGTGGTCACTAAATTGAGGGTCATAAAATTGCATGGAGTCGCTAAATCAAGGGTTGTAAAATCGTGAGTGTACTGTATTATAAAAAGTATGATCAAAATAAAAATACATGTTGAGTAGCTAGTGACATGTCTCTGATTTGCAGATTTAAAAATTTCATAGCAGACTGTCTAAGTCCATAGTTTAGTAGAATTACTGTTAATTTTTGTCCAAAACCATACAATCTCACTGTTCACTTGTACAACCATACATTTAGAAGTGATACAGTATAACTTGCCAGCTACGACTTATGTATAGAAGGTGAGTTTAATGAAATATTATGTAATGCAAAACACACAACCCCTCATCTCATCTCAAAATGTAAAGATCTTCCTATAATGGAATCATTTATCTAGAAAAGAAACCAACTGTCCAAAATGATAACTGAATGATTTTAGAATCTTTCTAGAGAAAGTGATATACAATGCCAATTTGACATGCTTTTTTTGGTACATTACTGCATGCATGGTATAACATGAGGCCAACACCTAGGATTTGAAATGGGAACATATTTAGAGAGATATTGAACAGTTTGATTTTTATAAAGAACGACTCATAATCTGTCAAATTCGATGAATGGAAATGTTTAAAAAACTGAGTGACTGAATTTATAAAAAATAATCACAAAAATAAATACAATAAGTAGCAAATGCAAATAATTAAATGTTACACTCTTATATGTAATCAGTATTATGCAAAAATAATGAAATTATTAAACTATAAATTGAGGCTTTGATCTTTGGTATTACTTAATGAAAAATCAATGAAAGGTGTGTCTCTATCACACAATTATAATTTTTGTTTACAATGAAATCTAAAAAACACATTTTTTTTTTTCACAATCACAAAATATACATGCAAACTTTTCATACTCGTGTTCACTATTTAAAAAATGTTTCAACGTGCAATAGTTTATTAATAAATATAAATCTAAACTTGATCTCACATTTCTCAGTTACAATTTAACATGTAATACAGTAGACTCCTTCAAATCTGCAACTTTAAAATTCACACATAATTTATGGATGACACAATGAAACATTCAATTCAGATATAAGGACAAAATTTTACTTTTTTAGTTTCATACCAATTTCATTTATATTTTAATTTGTAATTTTTGTTTTAATGGATTCATGTTTTTTCATGAAGGAAGAATAAATTCATTTCTGAAAAAATTCAAGACATTGCTGATATCATTGGTAATCCCAATCTTTCTGCCAAATGCATTTATGCATTAATCAAGCTTAAGGTTATTAAATCTAGCTAAACCTAAAATAAAACTTCTTTATTTTATTATTTTGATGTGAATTAGTTATGTAACTTTATGAGGCAAGTTTCATTTAATTCAAGGAAAATGTATCTTGTCTGTATTATGCATATTTAATCATACATTATTAATTGCTTTTAATATTTAATCATTTCAAAAATTATCTATTTTTTTATCATTTTAGTTTACTTATTTTAATTATTTAATATGCTGTAAACATTCATTATAGTTTCAACTGCATTATTAATTACATTCAAATTATCGTAGTTTAAAAAATGTAAACAAAGTACTGAGCAGAAGTCCGCACAACCTCTGGTCCCAAGCTGTGCCGATTTGAGGGAGTCTACTGTATGCATTTCATTTTTACTGTGACATCATTTGCAGCTTCTGAAGCCCTTTGAGATAAATGTCTCAATCTCAGTATGAGCAGGATGAAGACAACACTGAATTGTAACAGCTTTACGAGTGAAAAAGCATTAAATAGTAACATCAATTTCCATTCAAAAATTTTTAAATAGTTTTTTTTTTTTTAATTGTAATATGATGATGGCAACCATTATGATTTAAGGATTTTTATTATTTTCCCATCTCTTCAACAATAAAAATAACCTAGTTGCCACCAATGTAAAGAAATTTCATGAAACAACTTTTAAAATTAAAATATAAAAATGGAATTATTAAAAAAAAAAAAAAAAAAAAAAAAAAAAATAGCGAGTTTGGGCACATTTATTAATAAAGTCCTTTCATTAAAAAAAAAAAAAATATCAAAATCAGTTCAGTAATAGCTATCTCAGGCCAGGTGACTAAAAAACAGCCAAGTCTTTTAAATATATAGATTGTTATGTGGATCCCTATAAATTACATTTGTTCAAACTCTGATTATTCTTTATCTTTGATCTTAAATGGATCAAATTCTTAATTGGAGTAATTGAATAATTAAATTGAAATAAAATAAAAATGTCACAGTTAAAATATTCTACAAATCTGATGAAATGGATAGTGTTTTAATGTCCACCAGTCCATACAGAAAAAACAGCTATCTGGATATTTCTGGCCCCCAACCATTCTGATGTGATAATTTATTTTTATACTGTAGCATAAACATAGTCTATTCAAAATTAAAAGAGAATACAAGTAAAAAAAAAAAAAAAAAAAAAAAAAAAAATGCAGATTTTGTAATGCTTTGCATACAATCAATGTCAGTCAAGGATTGATCATTGTCAAAGGAACTGCCAATGCTTTGCGCATACACACACACAAAAAAAGAATGCAATTTGTTGAAATAACTGTTTATTTTGTGCAATTAATGTATCAGTTAAATCTAAATGTAATTATTATTTTGCATTATTGAATTTTAAACATTAAATATTTGTAAAAAAAGAAAAAAAATTGAATATGTTTTAAAAATAAATATTTTTTATGATTTGGTTTAACATAAAATTATCAAATAAGCAAAACCCCTCCATATTATCACTTATTTTTATTTAAATTATCTTTTCATTTTGTATAAACTGTAGGCAGATACATAAATAGATTAAGTAAATAAAATTTCTTGCAATTATAAGAAAAGTCTGGCAGACATAAATTCAGTCAAAGTCATTACCTCTCCACTCTGAGAATTTGAATCTGAAGAACTTGCTGTGGGTACTTTTTTCAATGACTGAAATATGGGTGCATTTGGATCTTCAGATACATTATATGCTTTACAGAACAATTTACAAGTCTAAAATAAGAATTTAAAGAAGTTAGTTTTTTTTATATCATTTCTTAAAATAAATTGAAATTGAATTGCAACGCATATAATATTATGCACATAAACTATATTTTAATTTAAAAAAAATTCAAATTTTAAAATAAAATCTGTCAAATTAAAATAAAGTGAATCAAGATTTTTTTGTTGTTGTTGTTTTTTCCTCTCACTTAAAAAGAAAAATAAACTTTTTCTTATTTAATTTAAAGGACAAAATAACAAACAAACAAGAACAACAAATAAAAATTACAGAAATATGTAAAATAATAATAGTAATTGTGGAATAGAACACAGGCATCCCAAATTGTATAATATAGTGGAAAACTTTTTTTTTTCAATTGCAGAAATTAGAATAGATTTTTTACATTTAATATGTTTTTTTATATTACCCAGTAAAAATGCCAAAAAAGAATTTTAGATGCAAGATGTCATGTTTCAATACAAATAGCTTTACTCACTTGTACTGTAAGAAATACAAAAATGTTTATATACTATTAATCAAGAATAAGGAAAATGTGTTAATTTTCCATAATTGATCTGTTTGGTTTAAAAATCATAAAACTTACTAAATTGAAATACAGTTTTAAAACATAACCTTTGAAAGTACACCCCCTCCTCCCCTCCGATCCTTCCCTAATTCAAAGATTCAAATTATGTAGTGTTGAGAAGAACTAAATTTGCAAAAAAAGAAAATTGATTAATGATTCATCAAATTAATTTTAACAAAATAAATTATACATAGAAACCTGAATCAAACAGACAAAAGAAAAACTGACATTTATTAGCATTTTAAAAATTAATATGCAGAAAATCAAGCTGAGTTGTAAAAATCTTTACCTCTAAGACGAAATTATTTCATTGGTTGATAATCAAATGACATCAAAATCAAAGGATTTATAATTTATTTACTTACGTTAACAAAATAGATGCCTTCAGTGTGATATCAGTCATTATCAGACTTGCCAAATTCTAAAAGCCAAAAATCAGGAGATTCATTTCAGATATCAGGAGATATTTTTGTCAATGAAAACTCATATTAATTTTTAAATGTAAACAGGTTTAATGCAAGTTTAATTTTAAAGAACGACTCTTATAAAATTCATGATAACTTATTTTCTATCTATATAAATGTTATAAAGAAGTGATATTGTGTGTTTGTTTAGTTGTAGGAGGTAATCTGTGGAATCACTGAACTGATTTTTAAAATAATGATGGCAAAATGCTGCTGACAATCCTTCTTGCAACATATGTTATATTTTATGTTGATGGTACAACCCCTAAGGAGGTGCAGAAGCAATACCGTATTTTCCGGGAATAACGCCGCGGCGTTAAACTAGATTTTTTTGTTTTGTAAACAAAAGTGCGGCCAATAACTAGGTGCGGCTTGTAAATAGGACTAATTTAAAAATTTTGAAAACAGATTTGCATCTCAATCTATTTTCAAAGTTTATTGCTTTCGCTGTAATTGTACATATGCACGTGGAATTATATTTTTAAGGTTAAAGAATCTGATGCTTAAAATTGATTTTAATTTACTGATATACCGTAAAATCCCGTTAATCCGCCCCCTCCCCACTTTATAAAAAATTTGAAATTTTCAAAAAATCCCGAGAAAGCGCCCTCCCTCCCCATTCTCAAAGGAGATTGAGAATGGTATGAATCATGATGAAATGAATGAATCATGAATCTTTGATGAAATGTGCATTTTTTGCCGAATGAATAATGAATTTCGCTGAAGTGTCGCCAAAAAACCCACATTTCGACGAAAGATCGCAGTAAAAACGGGAATTACGTCAAAAAATCTCTAAAAAAGTACAAATTATGTCAAAATAACGGTTGAGAAAGGAATGAATCATGCTGAAATGAATAAATCATGAATCTTTAGAAATGTGCGTTTTTTCGAGATTTTTTAATTGATTTCATGCTTTTTTGGGGGGTTTTTTTGACAAATTTCTTCTTTTTTCTGCGTTTTTTCGACAAAAATTACGTTTAAAATAAAACAAAACAAAAAAACGCAAAATTTTTCAAGTATTACTTCAAGTATCAAAATTCATGATTCATCCAAAGATTCACGATTCATTCAATTTATCATGATTCATCCGTGCAAATTTTGTGAAACGATCGCAGAAAAATCCCGTGTAAGCGCCCCCCTCTAATTATTTTACGATTTTCCGTCACGTTTGGTGGGGCGGATTAACGGTATTTTACTGTAAGTTTTATCTTAAATATGTCTTCAGATGTGAGTTGTAAGCGCCGCAGTTACCCTGCAAAATTTAAGTTGAATGTTATCAATTTAGCAAAAGTTAACGGGAATCGTGGCGCAGCGAATGGATGAGGTTCCGGTTCCATTGAAATAACTGTAGAACGAAAAAAGATAAGTTATTTATTTAAGATCAAAATGTTTTACTTTATATCAGTTAATAATTTTATTTCATTGCTCTAATAATGAATGTGGGAATATACCCGGCGCGGCGTTACACCCGGTGCGGCCTTATACCCGGTGCAGCGTTAAACTAGTTTTTTTTATTTTTAACCGAGTGCGGCGTTATTCCCGGAAAATACGGTAGTTCTCATTAATTTAAGTTTAGTTTTTGCTTAATGCAGTGTAATAAACTTTACAATTAGGAACTTTTATATAACAGCAAAAAACATATAGTAAAATATAAGGTATATACAGTTTAAAACAAGTAAAAAAAAAATGGTTTTGAGATAATTTTTTTTTTTTTTTAAAAGGTGAAGAATTTAGAAGCAATCGAATGACATGCAATCCATAGTATTAATTACTGATTATTATTATTTTTTTTTTCACATATCCATCCATTTATTTCATCCATTCACTTTTTTAATGTTTTGGACAGATGTTTTTGTTCTTAAGAGTTCATTTCATTGCTCAGTGTGTGCAAATAATTAGTAGAGTAGAGAGTAGACTCCCTTAAATCCGCAAGCATAAAATCTGCGAAAGCCAGAAATGATGCTGAAGTCAGCCACTAACGCAATACAAAAAATTCAATACCAATATCTATTTTTAAATTATTTTCAACTTCTTCCTTTTTTTACTGTCTTTCAATTTTTCAGATGTAAGCAATGAAATTAAAGATGGCGCTGAAGTCAGCGACTAACGCAATACAAATAATTTTATAACAATATCTATTTTCAAATCATTTTCAACTTCTTCCTTTTTTTTACTGTCTTTCAATTTAAATTCTGCAGTGTTAAATGATATGTTACTTAAACGTACGATGATCGATATTTAATCGAAATAATCATTATTGTATCGTAGTTGCAGTGTAATATAACTTTCAATGGTCGTTTGGTAGTGTTTGTAATTCCTGTGGCTGGATAATTTTTGCTGTATAAAATTATTATTTTATAGTTCTATTAATATTTCTTTATCTCTGCTAGTTACGAAACAAATTTGGGATCGACATCATGTTTACTAATTACGATGATTAATATTTAATTGAAATAATCATTATCATATCGTAGTTCCAGTGTAATGAGTTTTCAATGACCATTTGGTAGTGTTTGTAATTCGAGGGACAAGATAATTTTTGTTCTATAAAATGAATATTTTAAAATTAATCAAGCTTTTTTTTGTTTATTAACAAAGGCAAATGTTTTTCTTTATAAAAAAAAGATTGATTCTTCCTCATCATTATTTATATTTAGTATTGTATCTTAATTATTTACTTTATTTTAATATTTTTCTAAAATTTTATTTTACTTAAGTTTTTCGTAATAATTACTTGTTTTTTAACTATTTATTTATTTAAATATTTTACTTAATTATTTTAATATTTCAATTTATTATATGCATTCATTATAATGTCTAACTACTAATCAAATTAATGTTTCTAAAATGTGAACAAATCGATGACCAGCAATCTGCAAAAATTTAAAAATCCGCACAACCCCTGGTCCAAACTTTGCAGATTTGAGGGAGTCTACTGTACTTCTATCTAATCACTTTAATATAAATATTCTCTGATTTTATGATTTATGGCACTAATCATAACTTAACTTCTCTTGAAATTTTACCCTTGGTTGACCTTTCATTTATTGCTATAGTTTATCCAGGAAATTTTATTGCAGTTTTGGTTATGGCCACCAAGACAGCGGCATGGTCTATTCAATTTTCAGTGTAATCTTTGGTTTTCTCTTAAAAATGCATTGTCAAATAACCCTCTATAAATATCATTATTCTATGTAGGAAATTTATTATAATTCTGATATTTGGTACCAAGGAACCTGAATTTTTAGTCTTATAGATTCTTTTTCAAAATCCATCCTTAAGTAATCTTTCATTTACATACTGACTGGTCCTTGTAAATGGCCATTTCCCAAGATTAGTCCATTTTGATTGATTCCCCAGAAATTGTTACTTTTGCAGTCTGCCCAATTTGAAACAATTCCTAGGATTCCATCAATTTAGGAAAAAGTTCATGTGTGAATAGCATCTTTTATAAAATCAAATTCAGATACTTGTTGATTTGGAAAAACATAATTGATTAAATGAAGTATATTTGAAAGTCTTACTTTTCTGGGTCATAAATATAATAGATTAAAGCTTGTACAAAAAGAAAAAAAAATCTGAAAAAATATTGTTATTAAGTGATACAAGTGCTTGAAAGAGGACTTTTTGTTTTACACAAGGCAATTTAATAGTTTTCTTATAGTCCCAGCTCTGAAATTATTAGATATAAATATAATGGTTTGGAGCATGTCTAAAAAATTCATGAAATAATACTGATACTTTGTTGTAAATGGCTGCAAATGTTTTTTTTTTTTTTTTTTTTTTTTTTCTCCTCATCAGATCATTTAAAATTACCAAGAAAATATTTCTTATTGTCTCTTTTTGAAATTTTTATGAGTTATAAAAAAAAATGTTTCAGAAGCCAGCATATCATTTTTGTGCAAAAACATGGATATTTAGTGATAAAAAACTGGGCAAAAGCAATCCACATATTCACATTCTGAGTAAAACTTTTGTAGATTTTTTTTTTAATACTTAGAATTATATGATTTTCAATACTTTTATATGTAAGTAAGAACATATAAAGAGATTCTGTTAAAATACTGATATTTAGTTATTTTCAAAACAGAAGAAGAAAAAAAAGTGTAGAAAGAAGTGTGAAAGTTAACTTGGTCTTCCTTTTTTCTATGCAGGGTGAATTGCAAAACTGCCTTAACTGTGCAGCCATGCACATGCTTTTTAAATGGAATTTTATTTTGTTTTTTAAGTAATATCTTGGTTAATTACATATATACATAAACATTTCTGAGCCTTGTGTGCATTAGGACCTGCCTTGGATTAACCTAATATAAATTTTAAAATTTCTTCACACGGTAGATTTCGCTAGCCATACAGACACACACAAACATCTTTCTTTTATTAGTAGAGATAATAGATAAAAAAAGAAAGATAGATAAATGCACAGAGGGGGTACTAAATGAATCAATTTTTCAAATACAGAATGACATCAATAAAAATAGTATGTTACTTCATATAAACTGCCATCTTCAAAAACCGTATCAAACTCATTATCAATCATGGTACCAACATAATCTTCCAACTCTTCAGGCTTGACATCCTCTAAAAATTAGAAAGACAATCATTACAAAAGTATTAAATTTAGAATGAAAATGAACTTAATTTTTATACAAATTTTAACTTTTCAATGTAGAGAATAATATTTTAATATTATTGAGTAATAATAATATTTTTATGTTTACTTATAGTTTCATAAAATTTCACAGGACAGAAAAATAGTAGTAAGTTTTCATAACACTTGCATAAAACATACATAATTTATATAACAAACTGCTACTACGGGTGGTGTGTTGCACATTTAATTCAACTGAAAAATGTTTTGTGAAATAAAGGGCAAAATTAGCACTAGCCACTGGCCCTAGGGCCAGTACACAAGAAAAAGTGGCCAGTGAAAAATTGTCTATCAGCAGCCACCTCCTGGCCATTTTTTTACAAGGAGAGAATACAATTTATTTACACTTCTTTAAACATTTTAAGGTTCCAATACATTTTATTAACATATTTATTTGGGCTATTCTATTTTAGATTAATACTTATAGAAATTTGACTTTTTAGTATTATTAAATAAAAAAGTGGCCACTGGTTTAAGCAAAGTGGCCACTTGAAAAACTAGTCTTACTGGCCAGGTGCCACTGATGAAATTTCCCAGTTTTGCCCTATATTGTGAAATATGCATTTTTTTTAAAAATTAGAAATTTGTTGACCAATAGCAACACAATACATATATATATATATATATATATATATATATATATATATATATATATATGCTTAAGTATTATTTCAGGACATGTCTCATTGTAAAACATAGGAAAGAGTAAGAATTGTGAGGGGTTCATTATTAAGTTTTAAAATAAGAAAAGATATAAGCATCACTGATAAAAGCAAAGAATTTTCTTTATTTTTAAAAGAAATAACCTGATATCTTTTCTTAAAGAAAGTATATGGCTAAGTATAAAATAATAAATACAAATTCTTAATTTTTTGAAATGAAAATTTTTTTTTCAAAAAAATTTAAAAAGCACATTTAACTGTGGAGAGTTCTTACATTAGATGTAATGTATATAGATTGCATGTTTCTATAGATAAAATTATACAATTAGTAATTTAGAATTGGTAAAAATAAAGTCATATTTTATTATTAGCATGACAATGTTTGAAATACTGTACCAAGTTATTAAAATTTTTGAACACACAAAAGAATATCAATTTTAATTTATGTTTAAATCAAGGATCGGTGTGCATTTCTATTTTTAAATATATACCTATATATAATCATTATATACATACATATGTACCCGTGTGCAGAATCAACGCAACATTGCGACACACGTCACAGACTCTAAACACAGTCTGCAGACTATTTTTCAACTGTTAAAATTAAGAAAAAAAAAAAAAAAAATCGAGTAGAAATTATTTGCCATGTGCCATAGTAATATGATCTGCACCTCAAGCGATTGATGAAGCTCCGATTCCCGTTACACTATAATAAATCTGGGATGGTTCTGTTTCAAATTTTCAGAAAAATTAAGTCAATCACTTCAAAAAATAAAGAATACTGCCCAGTTAAACTGATGGCATTGAGCTCACAGGCTACAAATACTAATTGTACATTAAAGCCTTATATTTTCAAGGGTTAATTCCGTTAAAAAATTAAGAAAGGGAAACAGCTCTCTTCTTTCCTCTTTTTTTATACTTAATCATTGAACCTCCTATACTATCAAAGACATGCTTTATCATATAAAAAATCTATATCCAAAATTCAGAGCAAATTAGATAATTCTTAATAAAAACCCATTTAGCATTTATATAATTTAAAAGGAGTTATCCCCCTCTTTTATACTTAACCATTAAACTTCCAAAACTAGTCAGAGATTTGAACGAAATCTGAAAATTCTGCTTGAAAAACCCATTTATATAAATTAAGGGGGGGGGGGCATTAGAACCCCGGTTCCCCCTATTTATACTTATACAATGAACACCTAATAACAGTCACTGAATCGCCTCATCTGAATGATCCTAATCTAAATTTTGAACGAAAACTTAATTCTGCATGAAAATCCCATTTATATCAACTAACGGGGGGGGGGGGGATTAGAGCCCCTGTTCCCCCTATTTATACTTATTCAATGAACACCTAATAACAGTCACGGAATCGCCTTATCAGAATGATCCTAATCTAAATTTTGAACGAAAACTTAATTCTGCATGAAAATCCCATTTATATCAACTAACAGGGGGGGGGGGATTAGAACCCCTGTTCCCCCTATTTATACTTATTCAATGAACACCTAATAACAGTCACGGAATCGTCTCATCAGAATGATCCTAATCTAAATTTTGAACGAAAACTTAATTCTGCATGAAAATCCCATTTATATCAACTAACGGGGGGGGGGGGGCATTAGAGCCCCTGTTCCCCCTATTTATACTTATTCAATGAAAACCTAATAACAGTCACGGAATCGTCTCATCAGAATGATTCTAATCTAAATTTTGAACGAAAACTTAATTCTACATGAAAATCCCATTTATATCAACTAACGGGGGGGGGGGGGATTAGAGCCCCTGTTCCCCCTATTTATACTTATTCAATGAACACCTAATAACAGTCACGGAATTGCCTTATCAGAATGATCCTAATCTAAATTTTAAACGAAAACTTAATTCTGCATGAAAATCCCATTTATATCAACTAACGGGGGGGGGCATTAGAACCCCTGTTCCCCCTATTTATACTTATTCAATGAACACCTAATAACGGTCACGGAATCGCCTCATCAGAATGATCCTAATCTAAATTTTGAACGAAAACTTAATTCTGCATGAAAATCCCATTTCTATAAATTAAGGGGGGCGGGGCATTAGAACCCCTGTCCCCCTATTTATACTTATTCAATGAACACCTAATAACAGTCACGGAATCGCCTCATCAGAATGATGCTAATCTAAATTTTGAACGAAAACTTAATTCTGCATGAAAATCCCATTTATATCAACTAACGGGGGGCATGAGCCCCCCGTTCCCCCTCTTATACATATCGAATGAACTCCAAAAACTAATCAGGGAAGCGCCTTGTCAGGATATACCTACATACAAAATTTCAAGTGGATCCAATATTTTTATCATGAGTTATCGCGTTACGCACATACATACAGAACGGACGGGCACATAAGCTCTCAGGCTATGATAGCCTGTGAGCTAAAAAGTTGTAAATCCGAAAACTTGTACATAAAATGTAGTGCAAATTTTGACATGATATCTCCAAAAAAATTAATTTTGTCAATTGTTGGAAGAAAAATTGTCCATTTTGCCATGGATTGCAGGAAAAATGTGAATTTTATCAGAGAATTGTGAAAAAAAAAAAAAAAAATTGTCAAAGAATCGTAGAAAAACACAAATTTTGCCATAGAATTGCGTAACAAAACGGAAATTTCAAGAAAAAAAAAATCGCAAAAAAGTGGCAAATTTTGTCAAAATATCACAAAAACCACACATTTCCTCAAAAGGGTGCAAAAAAGAAAAAAAAAACAAAACAGTGCTGGGAGTGGATTTTCTACCCCTTTCAGACAATATGTGATGGTGTTAAAAAAATCTGAGGACAAAGGAAACCCCTTTTTAAAAGTACTTTCCTCTTTTGTTAATCACGAATACTTGGAAAATTTGAGCACAAGTAACTAATACAAGGGATTGAGAACAGAGCATTAGTTCTTAAGTTCTACAGACTGTTTTTAAAATTTCTTACTATGTTGCAGACTACAGAAAAAAATTCTGCTGCTGGGCATATGTATAAACAAAGTGATTATCATTTTTACTTTCTTCTATCTTTACAAGAAGAAAGTATTGGATTCATGAAAATTTTCGACGGATTTATACGTTTTAGAAGGTCCTGAACACGTTTTGACTATTTTTAGAAAATGTCTGTCTGTGAGTCTGTGTGTCTGTCTGTGAGTCTGTCTGTCTGTATGTGACAAAAAATTTGTGGGCGCTCTATCTCAAGAACTAATGCTCGAAATTTAATAAAATTTTATATTCAGTTAGACCTTGATATGAATTAGTGCCTATTGGTTTTTGGTGAAAATTGGCCTGCAGGTGGCGCTGCTATACTACGTTTTTCATGATTTTCAAGATTGCTATATCTCAAGAACTAATGCACAGAATTTCACCAAACTTCAGATTCCGCAATACCTTGAGATACATAGCCGTTGATAAGGTTTTGGTGTGAACTGCTCTATAGGTGGCGCTGCTATGCTACATTTTGCACGATTTTTGCGATAGCTATATCTCAAGAAGTAATGCAGAGAACTTCATCAAATTTTAGATTCTGTTACACTAGAATATATAACATAATTAGACGCTGATTACATTTTGGTATTAACCTTGCAACAGGTGGTGCAGCTATGCTGCATTTTGCACGATTTTTCCGATAGCAAACAACAACCAAATCTCAACAACCAAAGCACAGAATTTCATAAAACTTCAGATTTTGTTACAAAATGATGTATAACATAATTACACGATGATTATGTTTTGTTATAAATCCTTCAACTGATCGTGCTGCTGTGCTATAATTTACACGTTTTTAAAAAAAAAACTAGCTATATCTCAAGAACTAATGCACAGAATTTCATCAAACTTCAGATTCTTTTACATCATAACATAATTAGACTTTTTTTTTTACATTTTGGCATAAATTGTCCAAGATATGGTGTTGCTGTGCTACGTTTTGCAAATTTTTTCTTATAATTATATCTCAAGAACTAATGGACGAAATTCCATCAAATTTCAGATTCTGTTAGGTCTTGACATCAATAGATGCTTATTAGGTTTTAGTACAAATTACCCAAGATGAGGCACAACTAAGCTCCTTTTCTCAGAATATTAATTAAATTTTGCGTTTTAGGCTTTTCGGATACCAGAATCTCATTAGGCTAGGTCAAATGTTCGAGGAAATTCGATAGTGGGTAACTTTGGGGTCACCACGTTTTTTTTTTTGTTTTTATATATATATATATATATATATATTAAAATGTACTTATGAGATAGAAGAAAGTTTCGGGATTGACACATCCAACTAGTCATTTTTTAAATGTTTTTGTTTTTCAGCTACCAAACATTCAGTTATTCGGCTAAATCATTATTCATTATAACTTTAGTGAATCAGTGATTCTTATAAGGAGTTGCATTAATGAAATTATATTAACTGTATTCCCTTCCCCTCCCCCGCCTACAATGGTTTAGTAATGGTTACTATATTTATGAGCATCCCATTGTGTTTATTTGTAAAAAAATCTTCAAAGTATAGTTAAATTTTTAAATAGAAAACACCTCTGGACAGAGGAATTTAGCTGGTTAGTCAGGGGTAAAAACTAAAAACATATAAATACATAGGTGTACAGGATTGAAAAAGTGTTTACTACTTGGGATTGTTAGTTATATAAGATTTCACTGTATCAAGAAGGGTAAGACATTATTTCTGACTTTTTTCCAATGTTAAAAATGACTTTGAGCATTCTTTTGTAATTTTCGATTAGCCAGGCACCAGTGCTATATATACATATATATATATTGTGCATATGTTGTATATGTACACATACATACATAACATGTATAATATCTACACATATGTGTATACATATATATATATATAACACCAGTGCCTGGCTAACCGAAAAATATCCATTTTTTAAAGAGGCATTTAAAAAAAAAACTTGTACAAATGATTGCCTTATATAAAAAGAAAAACTTTACTTAAAACATGTTTTGTTAATATTTAATGGAAACAAACACTGAAATTACATGATATTTAAAAATAACGATATTTGCAATCAAAGCAATAGTGTAGGTTGTAACATCCAGTATTAATTTAGAGCTTAGATTATTGAAGTATATGTCTTTTTAAAATAACACAAATAGGGCAAAAATATAATTACTTTATTTTTTTAATTACAACATTTAGTAATGCATCAAAATAGTTACATTTTACACATCCTATTAGCTTACCGTAAGCTTTGAAATATTTTTCAATTTCTGTACCAAGCCATATTTCTTTTTCCCTAGCATAGAGTCCTCCCATACCTTCATCAATGGCAACCTTAGGGAGACGAAAATATTCAGGCAATGTTTAAAATATCATTTCTTAAATATTAATCAAAACATAAGGAAACAAATATTTATAAGACACACATATATAGAAAAGAAAATGCTACGTGCATCAAAATGTTTTTTTTTTTTTTTTTTTTTTTTTTTTAAGGAATATTTTTTTTAAAGCAAATAGAAATATTTGCCTTACTTAATCGTAAAATTGTTATAATTAAATGCATGACATAGCATTTTAAAAACCAGCCAGAAGTTACTATCAATAATAATTGTACAACTGTATGAATTAAACTTATACTTATTTTTAAGTGAAAGAAGAAAATGGTTAAAAAATAATTTAATAACATTTTTGAGGAAAAGTCAGATTTTGAAACACATTAAGTATTCAAAGGTTCTGATCAAAAATTAGTGACAAATTTTGAATACGTATAATAAGTTCTTACTTTTAAATATATGCTTCAAAATGTTTTCCAAGACAAAACTACATACAAATTGAATATTTCCAGCTGAGCGAAAAATTGCCCAGGCCGGGAATCAAACCCGGATACTTGGCTTACAAGGCCAATGCTTTACCTGTTAAGCTATCTGGGCGATAGCCGGCTGGGATTTTTCGCTCAGATAACCTTATTGGTCATAACATCTCGTCTGTCATTTGACACAGCTCGGAGAATAAACCGCAGGTAATGGAACTCCATATAACGATGGATACGTAGATATACTAATTGTTTTAACACAATCAAACTGATTGGTAAAGTTATCAAACGAATTGAATATTTCCAGCTGAGCGAAAAATTGCCCAGGCCCGGAATCGAACCCGGATACTTGGCTTACAAGTATCCGGGCTTACAAGTATTTTTTGCTCAGCTGGAAATATTCAATTCATATGATAACTTTACCAATCAGTTTGATTGTGTTAAAATAATTAGTACAAAACTACCGTATTTTCGAGCGTAAGCGCTGCGGCGCATACGAGTTTAAAAGTTAAAATTATGCTTACTGCGGCGCTTCTGCCGGGGCGGCGGATACGATATATTTTTTTTCCCTTGAAGCGATATTGATTACAGAGGTGATTCTGATCGGAATTTTTCTGAAAATTGTGAAAAGTCAATCATCCGGAAGAAAATGCGAAACAGAAAAAATATCACCAATTTCGAAAAATTTTGGCTAATTTCTGTCAATCATTCGCAAAAAAAGTAAGAATTTTATCAAAGGATCGGGAGGAAAAAACATGACTTTTATCAAAGGTTCGCAGGAAAAGCGCGAATATGTAAAAAGAAAAAAAATGTGTATTTCATGAAAGGATCACTTGAAAAAGTACAATTTTATTATCGTAAAATTCCGTTAATCTGCCCTTCCCAATCAAACGTTAGTCCTCGCTATAAAAAAAACGCTGAAAAAAAAGCTAATTTTGCCACAGAATCACGAAAAATAACCACAAATTTATAGAAAGGATCGCAAAAGAATCATGAATTTCGCCGAAGTATTACTAAAAAACCCACATTTCGACAAAAGATTGCAGTAAAAATCCGAAATATGTCAAAAAATCTCTAAAAAACACAAATTATGTAAAAAAAAAAAACGTGAAAAAATCGTGAATTTCTCAAAGGATCGGCAAAAAGAATTGTCAAGAAATTGTTAGAAAAAACGCAAATATGTCGTATCTATAAATAAATGGTAAAAAAAAAAAAAAAAAAAAAGAGAAAAAACGTAAATTCATGCGGAAAAACGCAGAAAAAAGGAGAAATTTGAAAAAAAAAACAACATAAAATGTATTAAAAAATCTCGAAAAAAACGAACATTTTATCAAAGAAACATGATTCATTCATTTCATCATGATTCATACCCTTCTCAAAGGCGAATGAGAGCGGCATGAATCATGATGAAATGAATGGATCATGAATCTTTGATGAAATGTGTGTTTTTAGAGATTTTTTAAATAGATTTCATTCTTTTTATGCTTTTTTTTTACAAATTTCTCCTTTTTTCTGCGCTTTTTCGACAAAATTTACGTTTTTTTAAAAAAACGCAAATTTTTTCAAGTATTGCTTCAAGTATCAAAATTCATAATTCATTCAAATATTTATGATTCATCCCTTGCACATCCCCATAAAAAACGGCAACTTTTTTCAAGTATCACGAAAATACTCTGCAAATTCATCAAATATCGCTATAAAACCCTGCAAATTCCATCAAATATCGCGATAAAACCCTGCAAACCTCGTTACAAACTATAAAAAACGTATTAAAAAATCGCGAAAAAAGGCTGCACGAATTCAAATTTAATTTTAACATAAAAAATATACAAAATATACTAAATTTAAAATTTGATTTATATTACAAATGTTAAAAAAACTCGAAAAAACGCTGAATATGACGCAATTTTTAACATTTTGATGTATTTTCGTAAGTGCGGCGCATACGACGGTGCGGCGCTTCTGATGAATATTTGTTTTATTTTAATGCATTTTCGGAGGTTTAGCTCTTACTAGTGTGTGCGGCGCATACGCCCGAAAATACGGTACATAATTTAGGGAAAATTTTTTCACTCATTAAATAATCACAAAAGAAGTCCTAATGTTTCTAAAATACATCTCATGCATGTTTTAATCTTTTTACATTTTTAGTTTGCTCTTGAGACTAATGCACTTTTAGTGTTGCCATACATCTTGTTGGGAAATCTCGATTTTAAAGGCCTGTCCCATATAACCACTCAGTGGCGTAGCTAGCAGGGGGCGGTCTGCCCCAGGTGTCATCCCTTAGAGGGTGACACCCAATCTTTATTTGCAAATAAAAAACATAATCTTATAAGATTTTGGAAAGGAATTCTGAAATAAAATGAAGTTTTTAGCACACGACACAATAATAGAGTTAGTTTTCTTTTCTTTGAGAATGTGAAATTTTATATAGAATGTTGTATCTAAATACGACATGCACCAGGGAACAAAAACCTACCTATCCAACAAGTGGGTAGCAAAAGCAAATTTTAGAAGAATTTTCTTCTACATATAGACAGCACATTGACTTATGCAGACTATGGGTTGAGTAATGAGTCACTCATGTAGTTTTTTTTATGCAGGAGGACAAAAGGCAAATAAAGAATGGCATGGTCATTTGTCATAATAACATAGAATTGTGATTGAAAAAATATGATGATTCTGAAGGGGAGGGGTGTGACACAATTTACATCCACCCTGGGTATCACCCATCCTAGCTACACCACTGTACAGGACACTAAAAGTATTGATTTTTCATGATGAACAATCGAGAAGAAAAAAGTAAACACCTCCTACCAACTCTGCAACAAATTATAGTGTACCAGAAAGTTACTATGTATCATCAAACAACTGAAAATAAAGTACTTTCAAATGATCTATATAAAATTTTCTTAGGGGGGCAATCTACATATCAAAACCAGATCAAACTTTGTTTTTGATAATGACAACATTCAGTTTTGACAATATATTTTAAATCTGCAGTTCAAACTATGCCATACAAGATTACAAGTCATTTGGATGATAAGTTTTTGAATCACAAATGGGTCATTCCATGGTAACTTACGTTACATTTTGCATTATTTTCAGTAATTTTAGTAATATAACACATGCACAAAAATTATTAAAAATTTAAATTAGACATGGTTTGCTAATTAAACTTATTCAAAGCCCAATTTAGATGAAAATTATCTAATTTTAATATTATTTCTTAAATTTTGGTAATTTTATTTACTATGGTAACTGCCATTTCTGAAAAAGGAAAGTAAGTTATTGTATAAAGTGTAATTTTCATTATCATTTTTTATCTAATTTTCATTTATATTGACACTTAGATAGATTTCATTGACAAATCATGTTAATTTTACATTTGAATATTTTTTAGTGTTATATTACTAAAATTAAATTACTGCAGTAATTTGTTCTAAATGTAACGTAACGTAAGTTACCATAAAATGACCCAAATGTCTAAAATTTAGATTTTTTAATCTTAAAAAATTGCATTTATATATATTTTTTAATATCTTTTGAAATTATAATCCTAATGTGATATGTTTATGTGTGGTTGTAATACTATAGTCAATGGTATTGACAAGAAATAATACATTAATAAAAGTGACTTAAAAATTATTCTGTAGCCTTTCAATATTCGAGTATTGAACTTCAATTTGGATACAACACTTGAAATATATACACATTTAAATATAATTAATTTCTTTGAAACTAATCATACTATATTCATGAAAATTTGTATTTAAGCTAATTGAAGGGCATAAAATTTATTTACAGTGTCCGATTTGGATCTTGCTATTTAAAAAAAAAAAAAAAAGTTTGGGTCTGTTTTGATATTAAGGGTCTATCCAGGTCCAGACTTTTCTCATGGGGTCCTGTTTTTGTGAACTTGTGAATTTAATTTATTGATGTATTCAAGTTTGATTCTTCACACATAAATAAGCTAGGTAATAAGTTTTTTTGGCGAGTTCAAATGACTTATTTACAGGTTAGATTTTATTTTTAAATTATTAAATTTGTGAAAAGTTTAATTTGCAGGTGCAGAAATTCTGTGAAAGGTCTATTTAAGAGACAAATAATTTTGTGAAGGATTTTGTTTTGACATAAAATGTTTTGTGAAGGATTAGATAAATGGCAATGCGAGCAAAACTTACCTTACAATGAAAAGATGCTGCAGAAGCAACACACCAACAAGCAACAAACATGAATGTATAGGGAAAATTATATAACAGAATTCAAAATTTAGATGACTAATGGTTCACGTGACATTAATGAACTAATAAGCTTCAAGCTCTCTCATCTTCAAACACACTTGTCTTGAAATGGGATTTCCATAAAAAAAAAGAAACCCTAAAGCTGAAAAGTTGTTTAAAATTCAATGATAAAATGTAAATCAGATCAAAACACAGACATGCTATAGGTTCAGCAAAGAAAAAACTAAACTTTCACGGACTCGCGGACTTTTGATGAAATTTGCGTTTTCCGCAACCATTTGATGATAATCACACTTTTTTCCAGTCTTTTCAATGAAATTTGCATTTATCCATGATCCTTTTGAGAAAAATTGCATGTTTTCCTTGATCTTTTGTTAAAATATGCATATTTTCCACGATCTTTAGTCAAAATCCACGTATTTTCTGCAATTTTTTGACAAAATTCACATATTTTCCATGATTTTTCAACAAAATTGGCATATTTTCCATGATTTTTTGACAAAATTTGTGTATTTTCTGCGATTTTTCAACAAATGTTTCGCATTAGCTATGATTTTTCAACAAAATTCGAGATTTTTCTCCGATCTTTCAGAAAAATTCAGATATTTTTTATAAAATAAGTCTATTTTTGACGATCTATCTACAAAATACATCTAATTACCTCACTTTTTGTGAAAATTCTCATATTTTCTGTGATCTTTCCACAAAACTTGCATATTTTCTGCGATCTTTTGACAAAATTTGCATATTTTCTTCGATTTTTGCATGAAAATTCATGTATTTGCTTCAATATTTTGACAAAATTCGTGCATTTCTCCCGATCTTTCAACAAAATTCAAGTATTTTCCTCGATCCTTCAACAAAATTCGAGTATTTTCTACCAGTGGCGCAGCTAGAATTCGGTTCTGGGGGGGGGGGAGAGGTAAAGGTTAAAATTCGCGGTCGCCACCGGCCACAGGGCGACTAAATGTAAAAAATTGGCGACTTTATGTTATGCACCTGATCGCCATTTTGGCGATCAATCATTTCGGAAAATTAAAAAAAAAGTGTCATAAATCCGAAAATTAGGACATAATCGCAAATTTTGACAAAAGGTCGCCGAAAATAACCAATTTTGCCAATCGTTCGAAGAACAATAGCTAATTTCGTCAAAGGATCGCGGAAAAACGTGAATTTAATCAAAAAATTTCGACAAATATCGGTAAAAAATCGCGGAATAAAAGTAAATTTCATCGAGAAATGATGAAAATACGATAAATTTCATCAAAATATCGCGAAAAAAAGGTAGATTTCGTCAAAATATTGCGAAAAAACGGCAGATTTCGTCAAAAAAATCGCGAAAATCGGCCAATTTCGTCAAAAAATCGGCTTATTTCGCCAAAAGATCGTGAAAAAACGCCAGATTTCTTCAAAAGATAATGAAAAATCGGTGTATTTCGCCATAAGATCGCGAAAAAACGGCAGAATTCGTTTAAAAATCGCGAAAAAAACACAGATTTGGTAAAAAACAAACAACCACGAACAAACAGAATATTTCGTCAAAGAATCGCGAAACAACGGCAGATTGCGTCAAAAAATCTCGAAAAAACGGTAATCTTTATCAATAATTGCAAGAAAAAAAATGGTAAAAAAAAAAAATCACGAAAAAACGAAATATTTCATAAAAAAAATTGTGAAAAAAATGGCAGATTTCGTCAAAAAATCTCGAAAAAACGGTGTAATTCTTGTCAATAATTGCAAAAAAAAAGCTAATTTCATCAAAATATCACGAAAAAATGACAGATTTTGTCAAAAGATCGCAGGAAAAAGGTAGATCTCCTCAAAAAATGGCGAAAAAACTGCAAATTCCGTCAAAAAAAGCAAATTTAGATTAAAAACGCAGAAAGACAATAAATTTTGTCCAAAAATCGTGAAGATACGATAAATTTCGTCAAAAAATTGCGAAAAAACAGCAAATTTCTTCAAAAGGCTGCGAAATCCATTGCCCAATAGCGGAAAATATTACTAAATTCATCAAGTGGTCGAAAAAAAAAAAATCCCCATTTTCATTATCTGTAATGGGGAAAAAATCTAAGTTTGAATGAAGTTATGGTTTTCTTTACATATAAAATAATTATTAACTATTTAATATTCTGATTAGAATTAATACGATACTTGGTGACATCTATGATAGTAATTAGTGGCCACTAACTTGACAATAGTGGCTACTAAACATTCAGCCTCTACTGGTCACTGGCTACTAATATAAATATTGAATTTTAACCTTTAGGGAGAGGCATATTAAGTATCTGATAATGTTATTTGCCAGTTTTTTAAATCGCCTGTTAATAGAATCAGTACTAATTAGAAGATTCACTGTATATTACTTAAACTCAAAAAGCATCTGTGTGGAAGGAAATCATCATTCTTTTAGCATAATATGTCTCAGAAAAGTGATTTAATTCAAATAACCAATTTTTACCTAACTAATTCATGTAATATGCACTTTCACAGTTTTAAGTACAATTTTTGCCACTTAATTGAATCACTTTATTAAATGAAATCTGATTCAATAAGGCGGTGGATTGCAAACTACGCCAAAACATTTAAATATTAAGTTTGGTTTTGATTCACATAAGCAGCAATTATAGCAATCTTTCTTAGCTCTGGGAGAGATTTTAACCCTGCAACCGCCCTTCTCCTCCCTCCCCCCTGGCTGTGCCACTGTTTTCCACGATCTTTCATCAAAATTAGAGTATTTTCCATGATCTTTCAATAAAATTCATATATTTTTCATGATTCTTTAGCAAAATTTGAGAATTTTTCTGCAATTTGTTCATGAAAATTGTGTTTTGCCAGCAACCCTTTGACGAAAATCACATCTTTTCCCACAATCACTTGATGGAAAGGAAATCGTGTTTTTTCAGCAATCCTTTGACGGAAATCGCATTAACTCCTGCGATTCTTTGAAGAAAATACAGTAGACTCCCTCAAATCCGCACAGCTAAGGACCAGAGGTTGTGCGGATTTTAGAATTTTGCGGATTTCTGGTCATTGCTTTGTTTACATTTTTAAAACAATAATTTGAATGCAATTACTAGTGCAATCAGAACTATATTGAATGCTTACAATATAATAAAATATTAAAATAAGTAATAAACTAAAATAATAAAAATTTAGATAGTTTTTAAAATGATAAAAGTACTGATAGCAAAGATCAAATTAATAATCAATAGTGTATGATTAAATATACATTATAAAGATTAGATGTGTTTTCCCAAAATTATTCAACAAAACTTGTCTCATAAAAGTACATTAATTCTCATCAGAATCATAAAATAAGGATTTTTTTTCTAGTTTAGCCAGGCTTAATGACTAAAAAAATCTTGATTAATGCATAAATATGTTTGGTAAGAAGATTGTGATTACCAGTGATATCAGCAATATCTCAATATAGTAAATTTTCCAAAAAAATGTATTCTTCCTTCATGAAGAAAACATTAATAGAATATTATTAAGAAAATTACAAAATATGTGGAATTGATGCAAAACTAAAAAAATCAAATTTTGTCACAATATCTGAACTAAAAGTTTCATTGTTTACATCCATAAAATATGTGCGGATTTTAGAGAGTTGCGGATTTGAGAGAGTCTACTGTAGTATTTTTAGCATGATCGTTATATATATTTTTTTCGATTCTTAGAAGAAATTTGCATTTTTCCTGCAATCCTTTGAAGAAATTTTCTCATTTTCGTGAAGTTTGTACTGGAATTCTTGTTGTATTTCATCCATTACCCCCCTCCCTTCTACATAAAAATGTCGACAATTTAATTTTAATGAATATTTGAATCGATCGCAGAGATAATAAAATTCACCACCGAAAAAGCAGAATTCCGTGAATCCGCAGAAAAGTAGCATGTCTGAAAACATTTATCGTCCAAAAAATGCATTAAAAAAAAAAATCTCCAAATTTTGCATCACAGGACATAGGGCTTCTCCCCAGCAAAATGTAAGTACGATTTCTGTTTTATTTGTATTTATTCATGCTAAAAATGTATTTTCGAAATTGATTGAAATTTTGAAGCACCAACAAAATTCATTTTCAAATATGATAATTGCTTAAAAAAATTAAAAGCATTAACTTTTTTAATTTTCTCTTTAAAATATGTTTTTCTATATTTTTTAATGAAATATTAGTAGGCAAAATTTTTCTTCCTGAAAAAAATGGTGTTAAACAAGAGTTCAGGGGGGTGGTGAAGCCCCCCTTTCACACACTTGTAGGAATATTGTGTGAAAAGGGCTATTTTGATGAATCATTTAAAAAAATATATTATTTTTATTTATTGAGAAATATGAATCAACGTATAATTACTACAGAAATAAAAATTAATTAGAGTAAAGAACTGAAAACGGAGAAAAAAATACTTAATTTGTCACATGCATTACAGTATTCCAACACATCACTGAAAATTGATTATTTTCGCTCACCTGAAACCCTACCCATTTCTTCAAAGTAGCACGGATATATTTTAAAAAGAGGCTTTCTTCTTCCATTTAAATTTAATTACTGAAAATAAAAGGCAAGATGGTAGATGTTGTTTTATGAATAACCCATGAATATCAGATAAGGAAAGTTGGTTGGTATACTTCGAGATTACAGCAAGATTGATACGCACTAAGAGAACGTAAAGGGAAATATTTTTAATATTCCGTTTTTCATTCCTTTAAAAATAATATGGTTAAAGCGCAATAAATGCAGAAATTGTTAAATATTTATGATAGATTGGTTTTCAATTAAATATACATATTGTTTAATAGATGGCAACAATTTGAGGGCTTTGACAAATTCTAAATAAAAAATTGGCAGCAAAGCAACCAAAAAGCGAGCGTCAGTCAGAGAAAGCATGGTGTGTGAATCTGTGTGTGAGTGAGTGATGAGTGTTTTTTAATTTTTCTTTTCTCTTTCTAGGTTTTTTTGATACTTTTTTGATCTTATTTGATTGGATTGTTTTTTCCAGTCTGTTCAGACAGGGAAAATATAATCCAAGATGATGACAAACGAGGAGTTATGAGCATAAATTGCGATGATATCTCCTGGCCTTGTCGGAAGTGATGACTTTGAACGGATATCTGAAGTGGATTCTTTTTCGTCAAGCTACCATACTTGACTGAGAAATGAGTCTACCCTGTGGTGAAATACGTCTGATCCGACATCAAAAAATATTATAATTTTTTATAACTAAAACACTTTTGTGTCATTACTGTTTCGTATGATTTCTATTGCAGGCATGAAAGAGTTCCACCTATTTTTAAAGCAGTTTTAGACATTCTCTGGATTGATACAAAAATGCAAAGAAAATTTTGGAAGGATAATGGGGGGGGGGGGGGATTTAGTAATCTGACATTTTGTCTATTGCCCTGTCTGTCTACACCCTTGGAGTTTGTTCTTGAATTGTTGTGCAAAAGAGACATAAAATGAAAGCTGTGTTCATATAAGTATCTGAAAGTTGTATAAGTGAAGTTATTCAAAATGTCTTTCAAGAATGAATTTTTTTTTTTTTTTTAGACTTTAAAATTTTAAAGTGATAGGAAGTTTCTTTTTGGAATAGAATAGCAAAAAGAAACTTCCTATGCTACACTTCTGGATTATTTCTGTGATACCTTTTTCAAGGTGTATTTCTGAAGCAAAGATCAATTTAGCAGGGAGATTGTTCTTATTGGGAAAAAAAGGGGGGGAGGGGATTGTTTTTATTGAAAAAGAAAAGTGGGGTGGAATTTAACAGCCAAATGGAAAGCCTGAATGGAATTTAATTTATCATTCAGAATAATATTTGTTTTGAAAAATCAATGACTGTACTTCATATGTAAATCAGTTATATTTAGAATTGCATTGCTAATGCATCCGAAGTTTAAAAAAAAAAGTTATTATACATGCAGATTTAGATTTAATTTTATTTAAAGGTATCTGTTAAAATGACACTTCGATTATAAGAGTGTAGCATCATTGTAAAATTGGGAATAATTTTCCACCATTTTTCACTTTCATGCTTCTACTGTCATTACTATTTCTTCTTATATTTACTGTTCTTTATAGGAAAAAATATCAAAATAGACAGGGGTAAAAAAGAATAAATTCTGGATTGTTGACCGCTGTCAACAAAAGTTTATTTAATTTGATATGTGAATAGGGTTCCTAAGGGTCAGCAGATCTTTGTACTGTTTTCCATTAGATTCTTTATTATTGTAAATGAAGAAATTTTTGAATTATTCGTGTAATCTAGAAATTATGCAGATAATGTATCTAACAATAGCATAATGTGAAAAATAATTAATCAGAAATTCAAACACTTAAAAAAAAAAAAAAATCTAATGTTGTCTATTGTAGAAAGTTTTAGAACAATGACTAATTTTTATCAAGAAAGATTCGGGAAAACTCTAAACAAGTCTCAGGGAATTGTGTAGAAACTCTGGTGAAATAAGATTCAGTAAATTGTATAATTAAAGTTATTAATTCCGATATTTTGATTAAGGATGCAGAATTGTATAGAGATTTAAATGATTCTAGTCCTACTAATGTAATATGGTTTGCACAAAAAATAGTCATAAAGTATCATATCAATATGCAATTTTATTTTTCATTACAATTTGCAAGAGTTTATCTCTTGAAACTGCAAGTAGTGATATTAATAATAGTTCATGCTAATGATGTGCCAAACAGTGATTTTGACCAAATAATGAATATTTGGCACACAGATAAAAGAAATATCTTCTGAATACTTTTTAAATTTCTGAGTAATTTCATATCGTACTTAATTCATACTGTGAAACTACCTCTCTGAACGATTGTTTTTCCGTGCAACAAAATTTATTCCTGTAAGCGCAATAATTTACCTCCACTTTGAGAACATTCCAGAGTTGAACTCCCTCAGTGAGCAGCCAATTTTTTTGGAAATGAAACAAATTCAGTTTTTCCCTGGTCACTTTTAAGTAATTAAATCCTTTTGTGTCTTTTTAGGCAATGAATTTTAAGGAGGTTAATAAAAGTTTATTTTAAACCCATAATAGATTATCTTTCTTAAGGGTAAGGGGGGGCTGGGTGAATAAGAAGTTTTGTAAAGGTACAAAACCTGTTTGGCGAGTTCAAAATAAAAAGGTCTGATGTTAAAGCGTCTGATCTGCAGACTTGTATGTTAGAAATGCAATTAATATTTGTAGTTATTTCTTTTTGAACACTTTTTTTTTTCCTAAGGTTTTTGAATGGGAAGTTTTTGCCTTTACATGAACCTTGTCATTTATTAACACGGGCAGTGAAAGGTTTTTTTTTTGGGGGGGGGGCAGAAAAGATGTGTTAAAAAACTGCATAAGAAATGGTTATCATGACATCACCTGAGATGGTTCTGTCTGGCAAAAACTCATTTTTCAATTACATTTGAAAATCAGCATGTTCTGTGTGTGCAGCTATTAAAATTTATAATAAAAATTTTTTGGCATAAGACGTTCATATGTAGATATAGATGGCAATTCTACAAAATTAAAGTTTATAAATAATTTTTTTACAATTAAAAAAATTGATAGAACCATATTCTTCTCAAGCGTTGTCTTGCTGAGAATAATAGGGTTATATAATAAAAGAAACATGTTATTATTTTTTTTTTTAACAAGGTGAAATTTTATTTATTACAGTAGACTCCCTCAAATCCGCACAGCTTGGGACCAGAGGTTTTGTGGATTTTAGAATTTTGTGGATTTCTGGTCATTGCTTTTACATTTTTTAAAAAAATTCATTGTAATTAATAATGAAATCAAAAATATACAGACATGCTACTTTTCCACGGAATTCCGCTTTTTTCGGCGATGAATTTTATTATCCCTGGGATCGATGCAAATATGCATTAAAATTTGTTGACATTTTTATCGGGGGGGGGGGGGAGAGAAGAAAAACGGGTGAAATACAACAAAAACGCAAGTACAAACCGTGCCAAATTAAGCAAATTTCTTCAACAGATTGCAGAAAAAAGCGCAAATTTCTCCAAAGGATCTTTTAAAAAAAACTAAATTCATCAAACGGTTGCAGAAAAATACTATTTTCTTCACAGGATCGCAAGAGATAACGCAATTTTCGACAATTTATTGCAAGAAAAGGCACGATTTTTGTTAAAGGATCACGAACAAGACATGATTTTCGTACGTAGCTATTTTTCGTAGGTATAAAAAGCGAAATTTTCGTTAATAAATGGCGCTATGATTCTGCAAGAAGCGTGGTGCTCACGCGCAAAAAAGTTTCGATGTAAACAAACCACTTTAAACGACGTTTTTAAGCCTGTGTAAATAACATAAATTACAAATAGCAAAGCCTTAATCAAATTCCAATGAACTATATAAAGTATAATATCAATCATACAGCTATATGTACTGATATTAAATTATTGCGTACTTACTTTATATTTGTATTTATTTTGCTAATTTACATTGTTATATAAACAATTTTATTATGCTATTAATTAAAGGGCAAAATTAGCCACAGGGCCAGTATACGAGAAAAAGTGGCCAGTGAAAAATTGCCTATCAGTGGCCACCTTCTGGCCACTTTTATACAAGGAGAGAATACAATGAAAATAAAATTTACTTACATTTCATTAAAGATTCTACTTCTTTAGGTTCCAATGCATTTTATTAAACATATTTACTTTGACTATTCTGTTTTAAATTAATACTTATAGAAATGTTAACTATTTAGCATTTTTAAATAAAAAAGTGGCCACTAGTTTAAACAAAGTGGCCACTTGAAAAACCAGTCTTACTGGCCAGTGGCCGCTGATGAAATTTCCCAATTTTGCCCTATACTATTAATTATGCTGTAGATGGTTGTTTTAACTTATTCTTACGCATTAAATATTACATTTCTGAGATCCCCGTTTAATCGAATACCCTGCTTAATCAAATATTTTTTCTGGAACCATCAATATTCGTTTAAACGGGGCCGACTGTACTTTTCGAGATTACGTTTAGAGTGGATGGTTGTTGTTTGTGGCGACTTGGAACATTTTCTGTTGAGAGATCTGTTGTTGAACGAAGAATTGTTACTAAACGTCTTCTATGCTGGTGTTATCTTCTACTGCATCTGCATAAAATCTTCTTTGGGATAAGCATAACGCTTTCTGATAAAGTAAATAATTTTGAAAATAAACAATAAGACACTGAAAAAAAAGAAGTCGCCAAAATGTTTGAAATTCTGGAAAAATTCAATTAAATATTTCAAAAACTTAAACACCTCAAAAACAATTCTCTTTAAAAAATTAAATATTAAATGAAAATTTTTAGCCATTGAAAAATAATTTTTGTTTTCGGTGGAGGATTGACAAAATGACGTGGTCATTTTTTGAATTTAAATTAATTTCTTTACTTTTAGAAGAATTTTTATTTGAATAGGAAATTAAAATGTTTAAAATCATTGTAATAAAGGAGAAAACTAACAAATTTAATAATGGGTAGACGGAAATTAAAAGATACGGAAAAAGCCGAAGCCAAAGAAATGAATGACCGTGAATGTCGCATTCAATGATGTTAAACACAATACGCATACTTAAACAATCATAAAGTGATTTTTATTTCGACTTTTTTTTATGTTTTACTAATTTATTTGTTCTTTTGTTATTTAAAATAAAAATTTAGTCAACATGTATAAGTTGCTTATTAGTTTGGCGAAATTGGTCGACGGGATAACTAAGTAGTACTGTATTTGGTTTGGCGCAAAAACGTCTTTCAATGGGGAAAACGAGAAAATCAAAAGATTATCGAGCAGCTGAAAACCAATTACGTGTTGAAAGGCGATCACGAAAAAGGAAGCAATTTAATGCCGAACCGATTAATTGTAAAACATCATTCTCGAGGGCGACCAATCCACTACCCATGGCGTTTTACAGTCGGTCGGTTCTAACCAAGAAAATTTGAGTGCCAATAGTGATTCTAACAAGCCAGAAAATGTTATAGCTATTGCTTTTGATTTTCCACCACCTAAAAAGAAAACTAAAAAGCAATCGGCTTGGGAAAAACTGGAAAAAAACTTTTTTGATTCAATGTCTGATGGACCCATTCACAGATGCGTGTGCTGCGAACGACTTTGGTTTAAAACCTCCATCACCAAAATTCTGCTCTGTAAAATCAAACAGTATATGCCAAACTCTTAGTATAACAGTATATGCCAAAGCTGTATTTTAATAATGATTACTTTTGCAGCAACAATGTGACATAGTTAGAAATGTTTCTTTCGTCGCCAACCTTTATGTTTGGCGACAATGGAGTGATGTAACTTAACCCTTTCCGGCACGGGCAAAATCTGTTAATAAAATGAGAAATTATCGACTGACACCAGAATTCACAAACGAATTTTTTAGATATTTTGACTTCCGTAATTTAAGCTTTAATTCTAAAAACAAAATTTTACTAAAATATTATTGGTGCCACTTGCAAGTTTGGGATTAAAATTAGGTATCCCAGACCGGGCACAGCATGCCGGAATGGGTTAAACGAACTGTACCTTCAAATTGCAGCATGTATAAAGTCATTAATAGTAGTGGCACGGATAATACACAATAAAACAACTGGTATTTAGCTTAAAACGGTAGATGAATGTTTCGAGTGAAACATTTTCCAAATGGTTGGTGTAATTTCTTAAATTACAATTATTATTATTATTAATTTTTTTTTTGTCGTTCTCTATTCAACAAATATTTCTATATAACGAATTTTTTGACTGAACGATGGATTTCGTTATATATAGACTCGACTGTATATAGTGCAAATTTAACTTGGAATGATATTTTATTGTTGGGGGGAGGAGGATTAAAAAATGTGTAAATCGCTGTAGCTGTAGGACAATTAGGACTACGTGCAAAATGAACTTTAAACTAAGGAAACGGCTTTTAACACAATTTTAAAGTTAAAAGGCTTTTAACACAATTTTAAAGTTAAAATCTGCCCTGTTATATATAATTATTTTTCCATGAAAATGTATAAAAAGACCAGGGGTGATTCTCGTCCGAAAATTTAAGGCATCCTCTTTGGAAAATTTGAAATTGGGTTATCAGTTTCGCATAGTTGCCAACTTGTACGGTTTTGCGCGCGAAAAAAACAATTGCATAGAAATGCAAATTTAGTGATAGGATCGCCGAAATAGCATACATTTCGTCAATATTTCGTGGGAAAACGACGATTTTGTCAATGTTTTTGTAAACGAACTTTGTCAAAAGATCAATGAAAAACGCGAATTTCCTGTGCGGATCACGGAAAAATCGGCAGTTTCACCAAATATCGCAGATAAAACGCTGATTTCTTCTGAAGACGGCGGGAAAACGCCGATTTCGTCTAAAGATTGCGTATATAACTCAGATTTTGCTAAAAGATCGCGGGAAAAAACGCCGTTTTCGATAAAAGATCGCTTAAAAATATTTTGTCAAAAGAATATATGAAAAAATACTCAGATTTCATCAAAAGATCACTGAAAAAACTCCGATTTTCTCAAAAGATCGCGGGAATAAAACGTATTTTTCAAGAAAAAATCGCGTAAAAAAACAAATTTTGTCTAAAGATCGTCGAAAAAACGCCAATTTCACTTAAAAAAAACATGGGAAAACACCGATTTCGTCAAAAGATCACAATAAATCGCCGATTTTGCTAAAATACTGCTGATTTCGTCAGAAGATAGCGGGAAAACGCAGATTTTGTCCGAAGATCACTGTAGAGGGTGAGGAGGGGACTCACGACCCCCCCCCCCCCCCCGCCGATTTCCGAAAATGCGATGCGAATTTCCGAAAAAAAAAAAAAATTCAGCCAGAATCACCCCTGAGAAAGACGCTGAAAATTATATACGTATTTTGTATTCATCTCAATTGCCGTCAGATGCTCGTCGTTCCTAATTGTAAAAAGTTGAAAAGTCGCGAGTAAGTATCAAAAGGTAGAGGTGGTTTAAGTATCAAAGAATAAAGTTTTTCGGCAATTAGTAGCAAAATGGCCAAAGAAAAATTAATCAAAAGCACCCCTAGAAGCAAGAACGTGAGCTAAAAGGGTAGTAAATGAGTATCAAAATCTTTTATTGAATTTTGTATGTCATTTGAGATAAGTTTTACAATTTCCCCATTTATTAGAAGACTGTCTACTGAAATACGTTAGGCAAACCCCACGGGGCCAAAGTGGTGAAGCAATGAAGAAAGTGCGTAATATGAATAAATGGTTATAGGACTTTCCAACGATATATCACATGACGGGTGTCTTAAATTTAGAAAAGAGCTCCCGCGGGGCCGAAGTGGAGTGAAGAGCGCGCGGGGGTATATAAATCAAAATACTAGTCACAGAGCTTTCCGATGATACATCATTAGAGGGGTGACAGCAAAAAACAGAAAAGTGCCATCCTTAGAGTTCTAACTATTGCGCCTCCCGGAATACACATCCCTCTCTCTCTCTTTAAAAGTTTCATGTATTATAAATTATATATCAGAGGTCACTGTAAAAAAATATCAGATCTAAAATGATAAGACTACGATTTCAAAAAAGTTCGAAAAGTGCCTCTACAAGGGGGTCAAATTGGGGAAGGAAGAAAAAAAGGTTCATAATATGATTGACAGAGTGGTTCGAAAACTTTCCGATAATATTGCATATGACACGTAAAAAAAATTATTCCTCATTTGTGGGTTTATTTTTTCTTCCTGGAACACACCAAAAAAATCACGCAGCCCCCACTCTAAAATGCTTATATTTAAAAGTAATATTTACTGGAAGGCTCCATCCAAAAAACCACGTATCATAGGCGTAACTGAAATGTGTGTGACTGGGCACTCCCACTCCCCTCTTGCTCAGACTTAAGAGCACACAATAGTCACAGAAAAATTACTCAAAAAGACCCGGATGACCATGTAAAGTCTATGGGAGCGTTCTTTTCTAATATCTCGCTCAAATTTTAATATTTTTGCATGATTTTTTTGCACAAGATAGCTGAGGGCAATCCACAACCGGGCTAGTTTTTACTTTTTCAATTTTTGTTTCAGATTTTCTTTAAAAAATTACTTTAACTTTCGAAACCGGTTTAAACCGGTTCTGAAACTGAAACTATCGTAATATAAAAAATATATAACCAAAATCGAAAAAGTAAAAACTAGCCCGGTTGTGGATTGCCCTCAGCTATCTTGTGCAAAAAAATCATGCAAAAATATTAAAATTTGAGCGAGATATTAGAAAAGAACGCTCCCATAGACTTTACATGATCATCCGGGTCTTTTTGTGTACTTTTTCTGTGACTATTGTGCGCTCTTAGGAGCGCACAATAGTCACAGAAAAAGTGCACAAAAAGACCCGGATGACCATGTAAAGTACAATAGTCACAGAAAAAGTGCACAAAAAGACCCGGATGACCATGTAAAGTCTATGGGAGCGTTCTTTTCTAATATCTCGCTCAAATTTTAATGTTTTTACATGATTTTTTTGCACAAGATAGCTGAGGGCAATCCACAACCGGGCTAGTTTTTACTTTTTCGATTTTGGTTATGTATTTTTTATATTATGATAGTTTCAGTTTCAGAACCGGTTTAAACCGGTTTCGAAAGTTAAAGTAATTTTTTAAAGAAAATTTGAAACAAAAATTGAAAAAGTAAAAACTAGCCCGGTTGTGGATTGCCCTCAGCCATCTTGTGCAAAAAAATCATGCAAAAATATTAAAATTTGAGCGAGATATTAGAAAAGAACGCTCTCATAGACTTTACATGGTCATCCGGGTCTTTTTGAGTAATTTTTCTGTGACTATTGTGGGCTCTTAACCACTTAACCGGCGAAGGGTATGGGGAAATAGTGCTTTTACCCCCGACTTATCTCGGGGCAGACGGTTAAGTGGTTAAGAGCACACACTAGTCACGCGGTAAAAGCCGACCGCTAATGTAAAGTCTATGGGCGCAATCTTTTCGAATATCTCGCTTAATTTTCAATATTTTTAAATGATTTTTTTTTCACAGGATAGCTGAGGACATTCTATTACCGGGCTAGTTTGTACTTTTCTGATTTTCCTTGTAGTTTAATTCTGAGGACACTTTAAATTTTGGATTCAGTGAAATTCGAGGTGTTGTGCCCTTTTTACTCTTATAAAACATATTTCAGAAAAAATTAAAAACGCTTCACGGAATATTAGTGTTTAAGCTTTCCAATGATATGCTTTCCATATTTCTACTGCAATTAGGCAGAGCAAAATTCGGAAATATTTTGATCAGAAATGGAATAAAAAAAGCGTTTTAATTATATGCGCTCCGCCTCAGCCAGTCTCCGCCTCTCCTGCCCTTTTGAAAATTACAATTGGTTAACACCAATCCATTTTAGCAAATGAAAGTAACTTTTTTCCTTTCCTTCTATTTCCTTTCTGTTATTTGTTTATAGTAACGTGTTAAAATAACCTCCCTTATTTCAAGGTTTGGATTTATTTTTTCTACATTTATTGATAAATTTTAACTAAAATAGTCTTGAAAAAAATCAACGACTTCTAATATTTTGTGTTTATAAAACTAACGCTATTTTTAAGTTATAACTAACTTTTAAAGAAGAAAATTATACATTTCTTTGTATATATATATTTTTTCAAGTCCATACAAAACAAGGTAGATTTGATACAAATTACAGTAAGCTCCTTTTTAGCAAAAAGGAAATTCTGATAATTTTAAAATATAATTGGAACTTTTGTGAAATACATAGGTAGCATTAAAAGGACAAGGAGCTATATTTGGAATTTATAAATTTCCTTATACAGCTTGCAAAATACATGAAACAGGGAGGGGTGGGGGGGGGGGGCAGGGGTGTGCCAAGAGAAAACTGCGTCCGCAGTAAAGTTCAGTTTGGCGTCCCATTCCCTGAACTTTTTCTTGTGACAGACTAAAAATTACGTTAGTAGTAAAAATTTGGCTCCCCCTAAATTTCGATCCCGGGGCAACCACCCCCTTCGTCCCCGTCTTTTTCGCACGGCGCTGCAAGGAGTACATTTTGAGGAGGCTTATTCAACACCGCGCCGTCCAAGGGGGGGGGGGGCGCCACATTTATACTACACATGCCACATTATCAACATCATTCTTGGGCTGTTACAAGAAAAAGTTGGGAAAGGGGGCGCCAAATTGAAACTTTGCCCCGGGCGCAGTTTTCTCTTCCCTGTGTTTGTTTTTTGTACTATACGATACTAGGCAGCCCAATTTCAGTCCAGTATTATTAAGTAAAACAGTAAAAAAAATAAGCATTTTCAGTTCGAAAAACAGTTTTATCAAAAATAAGCAGAAATTAAAGTTAGAAAGTTTTAAAGATTGGTAATTTTAAAATTGTTGATCAACTTGTTTCAAACTTTAAAGAAATATTTTTTAATATTTATTACTTTTGAGGAAAACGATACATTTTCAACAGTCGTTAAAAATGGGAATTTATCCTGCGTAATACATTTTATTTTAATATAACATAAAGGTATATTTGCAAAGACAACGAATTGCAAATATTTATCATTATTTATCTATATACTAATATTATAAAGAGGAAAGATTTGATTGTTTGTTTGTTTGCATTGAATAGGCTCCGAAACTACTTGACGGATTTGAAAAATTCTTTCGCCGTTGGAAAGCTACACTATTTCCGGTGAACATAGGCTATAGTCGCCGCTTAAAAGGATAAAAATAAAACGCCGGATAAACGAATAAAAAGCAATTTGGGAAACTAAAGGTTACGTGACCCACTAGACACATGACAATCACTGAAACACATATGAAAATCGTAACTATGCACGATTTTCCTCCCCCCCCCCCCCCAAAAAAAAAAAAAACATTTTAAACTTTTTATCCCGACCTGATATAAAACCGTGTTTTTTAATTTTTAAAACTATTTAGCAATTACTAAAAAAGGAAAAGAAATGCTAAAACGCAGATTAATTAAAGTTAAAAATAAATCACGAAACGATTGTTTTGGAGTTTTCAAAAAAGTTATAACAGATAGTAAATATTTTAAAGAGTAGTGAGCATCAAATATGGGGAGGGAGGAATTTTTTTTTTAGGAGGAGCAGTCAAATATTTAAAATCGTAACGTTTTCTACAATTTCAAATGCGGACTGTTTCAATAAGCCTAGGGATAAATATTACTTATTTAATTTAATATAAAATTATAAAGAGGAAAGATTTGTTTGTTTGTTTGAATTGAATTAAATAGGCTCCAAAAGTACTTGACGGATTTGAAAAATTCTTTCACCGTATGAAAGCTACACTATTTCCGGTGAACATAGGCTGTATTATATTTTCAAAAAAATTATTTCAAATCCTTATTAAAATGCCAATATTGTAACCCAAGGTGTAGAAAAATGAACTTAAAAATTCTTTACATCGCGTGCGTTGCGAATACTAATGATTATAGAACAAAATAATGTACTACGACTTTGTTAACATGTAATTATCTACAAAAAATGTCGCAACAGCATATGTCTAACTGTTATAGTTATGTCACAATAAGTGTTTTTTATTTAAAAAAATAATTAAAATGCCGTTTCTGTAAAAGCTCTTTACTGTTACTTTGGTATTGATTCTTATCAAAATAAATCACTTCAAAATCAAGACTGATATAATGGTTGCCGTTTACCCCGCTCGACTAGGCTGCATCGTAATGTGTGATATAGGCGTCACTGGGGCACGGAAGGGGAGTCAATGTCAGAGACGGCATTTTAATTATTAGGTTATGAGTGTGTGTGAAAAAATTTATAACTTGAAATTTTTCTTAAATATCCGTGAGAAGTCGGGGCGGGCTGCTATAATCCATATACATAAAGCAAAATCGTGTTAGTTACACCATTTATAACTCAAGAACGGATGGATCGATTTTTATGAAATTTTGTATGGAGGTATCTGACATCTTAGATTAACATATAAGCTATTTTTTATCCGACTACCTAAAATGAGGGTAATGTTTTTCGTAGTTGAATTTAATGAGATGAACTGGTAGAAACAATTAGCGGTGTCAGTAGTGGCGGGGGACTGGGCGACTTGCTCTACCCGAAGAAAAGCGAGGGCGGGCCGCTAGTTATAGTATAAAAGTAAAAATAATGAAACTGTAAGGCAAAATATAGCAATTTTTTTAAAGTCTGCTATTCAGAAAATTTTACTCTCTAATACTTATCAGAATTGTTTCTTCTTTGGAGTTTTTTGTCGACGTTCAACTAATGCAGCTTCTATCGAGCAGAAGGCTTTTGCATGTTCCAAAACATCATCGTACAAAGTATCGTGGACAAGATTTGTCGAGATACTTACAAACTTTACAAGTTCGTATATATTTAATGGGTGACAATTCAATATAACATTGTAAAACTTTTAGATGATTTTGCAGTTTTTGTCTGTCCTGGTACAAGGGCAGATCTCGAGACTCCTCAAAAAAGAGGGGGGGGGGGGACTTTTCAGAAATTTGGAGATTCCAATCGCACCTGCAGATCGTGACGGGACAATTTTTTTTCATCATCAGTAGGATCGGGGCTAATTTTTTTCGTTGCAGGTCGGGTTTCGGTCCGGTTTACTTTCATTTTTTGCCGTTGTTCTGGTTAAAAAAATTTTTTTTTTGCGAGTCGTGTTTGGGTAAGGTTCAATTCTACTTTGCCGCTGCGGGTTGGGTTGGGATCCGGTTCTCTTTCTTTATTGCTGCTGGTTGGTATTGGGTGTGGTTGATTTCTATTTTGTGTGTGTATGGGGGGGGGGGGGCAGGGCCGTAGCTAGAAGTGAACAATAGGGGGGAGGCTCAAGTGAATGTAGGGGGCTCAAGAGAATGTAAGGGGGGCTCATAATTTTTTTCTCTCGCATTGCCACAGAAAGATAAAGTAATGCATATTCATATTGATTCATATTGTAGGTACTATGTTTCTTATTAAAAAGTGTTCTAATAACTTCATTTTATACTAAGAAAATTATAGGATGATGAAAATTTTGAGTGTATAGCTGATCAAAATTAAACATCATGCTAGCTTCTTATGTGCCAATAGGATGAGGGAGGTGTTGAACACACTTATTTTAAATACAATTTAGTAATCCTGCAAAATTGTGAAAGGTTTTCAAGACCAAGTTAGATTTTTGAACAGAATTTCATTTGAATTTTCGGAACAGAAATTCATTGAGTGACCTTGGAATCTTTTCCAGGGGGGGGGGGGGGCTGAGCCGCCCATAGCGCCCCCTTAGCTACGGCCCTGGCGGGGGATTGAGTTGAGTACTATTTTATTGACGCTGGTTTGGTTTCGGACAAGTTGACTTCTTACTTTTTTGCTACTGGTCGAGTGGATATTTACGCTTTTCTTGCGGACAGAGTGGAATTCTACTTTTTATCTGCTTTTCTCTGCATTCTTTTTTGTTGCTGTAGTTGTTTTGGGGTGAAATTAATTTACACTATTTTGGGTTCTGATCTGATTCATAGGAAATTTTCAATCTCGCAAGAAGGATTCGATTCGACCCCATATTTCAAATGAAAGTCTAAATATTTTCTCCGTTATGGAAGAAAATAGTTTAAAGGAGTATCATAAAAGAAAATATCGAAGATACTATAAAATGAAACTATATAAACGCCATAACAGACATTTCCAAATAGTTAATTATGAATATTTAAGATTTTACACTTCAATTTACATGTTAACAGAGCTATTCGCAAGTGTTAACATGTACATTAAAATATCCATACGGAATGTCTCGAATAGAAGATACCTCTATTTAACGAACACTTTTCAACAATTTAGCCATCTCTCTTTGGTTGATTCCGTTATGAGTATATATTAGATATTTATTTTCTATATAAAAGATAAAATTGATATTAGAAATATAAATGTCGACATTTTATAATTCCATTAAAACATGAATTGTTTTTCTTTCATTTCGATTCTAAATTGACAAAAAAATTTTTGGTCGGATTTTGATTTGATTTCCAATGGTATTTTCGGGTTCGGATCGGAAGCAGGGCAATACTATACGCTCAGGGGTCAAATAAATTTTTTTGTCGAATATTTGAAAAATGAAGTTATTTTAAATGCAGTTCTTAGAGGAACGCTCTTTTCTGATTCAAGGAAGGAACACGAGAATCCTCAAGGGGGAGCGATTTCAAAATTTGGAGGTTCGGGCAGGAGGTGATATTTTTCATTGATAGTGGAGATTATTTCTAAATTTTGCAGTGAGTCGTGTTCGAATCGGCTTGACATTTTTTCTGTGGGTCGGATTTGGGTCAGTTTGACTTAAATTTTTTCAAATTCGGTTCTGTTCTGGATAAAATTTTACTTCTGAGAGTAACACTCAGGTTGATTGATTGGTTGGTTGAATGGGGTTTTATGGCTCAAAGTTACATCAGGATATGCTGCGCAAAGAACAAGGTGGGGATTCGAGTTAATTAGAAAGTTTGGTTAAAGATTTTTTTTTTTTTTTTTGAGTTTGTTTTTTGTAGTAGGCCGGATAGATTTGGACTTTTTTGCTACGGACCTAGTTTGAGCAGGCTGATTTAGGAATAGGTTTTGCACTAAAGAGCAAATACTAGATTTTTTTTTCTCTATAAATTATAACATTCAAGTTGAAGATGTAAAACACATTTTTTAATTCTATTAAAATACATGAATTTATTTTCTTTCATTTCAGTTTCAGGTGTTCGGGTAAGGGCTCGATTTGACATAATTTGTAATTTTTGGGTTCGGATTGATATATTATGGGTCGGATTGACTTTAAACGTTTCGGATTCGGGACATTTCTTCTTTTGGATTTTGACAAATTCGGATCTAGTATAAACTGGTCGATGACTGGATTTTTCAATAGATCAGACAATTTTTTATGAAAAACTATATGTTTGAATATTGACGAGTACATTATATATATATTCATTTTTCTACTTAAACAAACAAACAAACAAACAAAAAAAAAAAAAAAAAAAAAAAAAAAAAAAAAAAAAAAAATATTGATGTAATTATATGCAATAACTTTCCCAATTTCCTTCAAATATTAGATTGATTTTGTTTCATTTTGGATTTGTTGATCTGTTTTGTATCAGGCTATTCGGTACTGAATCAGTTTTTTTTTCTTTTATTTATTTATTTATTTATTTTTTATTTATTATTTTTTTTTTTTTTGCGAGCTTGGGTTGGGTTAAAATTGAATGGGGCATGGAAATTTAGGTTCGGGCAAACCTCTAAAAGAACGAAGTCCACACCAGGCCCGAAGTGGAAGAAAAAATATAGTGTGGTCAAGTTTTGCAGAAAAAAAGTAAGATCCGAACTCGGAACCGTTTCCGAAAGAGTGAAGACTTGAGTAGAGATCTGGACGGGCTGGAGTTTTCAGTCTCGCCCCGGCCCGGACCGAATGAATGTTATTTTGGCCCGGCCCGGTATAAAATAAAATATTCGGTCCGAGCCTGGCCCGGTCGTTTACACTTTTACATTTCTAGGCCAGGCCCGGCCCGTACAGAAATCAATGAAAACAGTCCAGGCCGAAATCGGCCTGCATCTTTATTTCGAAACAAAATCAGATTTTTATCATACAATTAAGATTTTTTAAAGATTACTGCATTCATATTTATTGGATGATTTTATAGAAAAATTTTACTGACAATACACAATAAGAACATTAATGATTACTTAGGTTCTTAAACTTTCAACATTCAAATAAAGATGCACTGAAAAATTAATAAGGTTTAGAATAAAAGAAAAAAAAAGGAAGTTAAAATTATCATAACTTTTGAAACTGTGTAATAAAAAGTACATTTATGAAAATACTTCTTTATCATTTTATCAAAGATTTTCTCAAATTTAGAGGAGCTATTTTTTATGCATTTCTGATTTCATTTCTTTTTGGAAACACATGAGTTTAACAGGTGTTTTTATTCAGAAACAATGTAATGGAATGGCGTTGTCCATTTTTTGATACAAGCAAATACAATGCGCAACACACTATATAAAACGCTAATTTTCATGATACTTATGAAAATTAGAGTTTTGTATCGAATTTCCGGAAGCGACAACATGCAAAAGGAGAAAAATCTGAAACCACGTGACAAGAATCTCTTATACCTTAACAAGTATATACAAATATTTTATTTACCAAAAATGAAATATTCTGTTCGATTCCAAATCCCTTCAATAGTCAGGCTTGTCAATTTTGTACCTTTATAGTTAAAAATTAGTCAGAAAATGCGTCAAACTTTCGTGTTGTTCAGAAATGAATTTAAGAAACACCAAGGAGTATATTTTCAAAAAGTACGTTAACAGTACGTTAATAGTTTTTATCCCTTTTACAAATAATGTTGTCTGCCCTACACGTCTTACGAATAATTAAGTCTAGTTCTGACCCCGACTATATGTAGAAAAACAGTGCAAACCTGATCTTGGCCCGGCTCCAGTTTGCCAAAAAATTATTATACCCGTATAGACACAAAGCAATTGTCCGATGCTGATTTCTACGCTGTACACGTTACATTTATGTATTGATGTTGTTAAACTAGTATCTACTCGTGACGCACATTTATACTTATGGTCGTTAAAACCATATTCATTGAAAATAGACCTCATTTTAGCGTTTTTACTGAAATCTTTATAACACGCCGGCAGGCCCGTTAAACTTTTTTATCCGACTGGCCCATACGGCCTGTTTATTTTTTTGCCAGTCTGATACAGGGCGATGCAGATCTCTAGACCTAAGCAAGCCCTAGTCTAATGAGTTAAAACTGGCCCGGCCCAACCCGGGCAGTGACAGCTTCGTCGAGGTCGATCAGATCGCACCGTTCTCAATCTTAAACACGATTCATTTATCCTATGGACATCTAATATCATTTTGAAGACCCTTCATTGGGCTCAAAGGGGGAGGGGGCGATCGCCCCATCGCTTCTGGTATTCATCATATTGAAATCTTGCTATCGAATCGCATCTTTTTATATGTGACAGATGGTTCGTGGGAATTATTACATTGTTCTGCAATGAATAATAAATTTTGAAAGAAAACTTAATTGTAAAACTCTGTAACATTAATAAAGCTAGACTGAGTGTGCGGTATCTTCCTTTTAAAAAAAAAAAAAAAAAAAAAAAAAAAAAGGACGGCGGGAAACAGATGACCAATTTCAACAGGTTTAATTTGATTATATATATAAATGGAATGTTTTTATGGAAATTCTTTTTAACAGAGAGTATACACGAAACAGCATTTCATTGCATTTCATGTTCAAAGTAGTGAACATAATTTAAATACGCTAGGAACAGTTTTTCTCCGAAGAGCTTTTTACAACCGAATTCTTTTGTGTAACTCTGTAATTGAATGGCAAATGTTTTAAGCCAAATATTATACCGCAAGCATTCTTAAGTCCATTTTAGAAGTTCGTATAAATTTCATTGTTTGTAAAAGAGTAACATTATTACAACAATATATCGCGAAATTATTTTTAGACCAGATATAATAGATTACTATGGAGATCCTCTGTGTGTATACTGTAAGTGCTATACATGACATATTTTTTTTATAATTGTCTTCCAGAGTACCTCAGTAATGTATATGAATTTCATTACTTTTAAATTAGTATGGCGCTCCTTGAAACACCGCAAATGATTTATCTACATAGACCATAATGTAGCGGAATAATTTTAAGTGGTCCTACACATTTCTTATGTTTCTTCAATTTTTTAAAAAGTGTTTAATTTTTTAAAAGTAATTTTTGCTCCTTAAAAAACTTTATTAGTGTTATGCAGAATTTGCAAAAAGTCCTTAAAAATATTTAAGTTTTTTGTTATTTATTAATTGGAGGTGTAAATCTGAGTTCTCTGAAATTCTGATTTAGAAAAATAATTTATATCACCCTTGCCCCCCCCCCCCTTGTATCAAAATTTCGTTCCCGCCTTTTGCTCTCATCACAGCCTTCAATATTATTCAATATTATCCCTTCCAGAAGTATCACTTCGCTGTTTTGCTGTCTATCTCACTGTATCCATGTTTACACAATATAGCCACTTTGTTGTAACAATAAAAAATCTATCACAAAACTCCTCCCCACTAACTAAAAATGAGATTTTTCCCTCTCATCCTATTAGTAAATGCCTAGAATTTATTCATTGAAACTTTCCCACATTTTATTATTTTTTAAGCCCATTTGTTAATGTTTTAAAAGGCAAATAAAAGTAAGTCATTTAAAAAACTTCTCCATCTCACATACACACCAAAATAAATAATTAATAAATTGTTTCTCCCCTCCCCCCAGCTCACAAATTTTAAACTTTTAAAGTCATCAATTTTTCTAAAACTTTTACTGTAGTAATAAATAATCAATCATAGTTTTACTCTTAATCCCACAAAAATTGATGTTTCCCCCCTATTTCTCCTTACCAAGTACATAAAATTTAGTCTTTAAATCTCTTTATTTTGTGTTCAGCCATATTTGTTAATCTTTAGTCATATAAAGTAAGTCATCTAACAAATTCTCTTCATCCACCTCCAAAATAAATAAATAAATACTTTTCATTTTTTCCTTCTCAGAAATCTCCAACAATTATATAAAGGAAATTTTAAACCAATTATTTATATGATTTACGATATTCAAACGAAATGTGGTAATTCAGCATAAAAACCTTTTTCTAAATTTAAAGGGGGAGTAGCTACCCTTTCTCCCCCTATACTTATTCAATGAATTCTTAAAACTAATCGCACCCAGGAGGATACCTTCTTTAAATATTCACGGGCTTCCTAACCCAAGCCACCTGGATGATCTTTCTCTTTTCTTTTTCCTCTGATTTCTATTGTCTTCCTTTTTTCTTTGTTTTACTCTAGTTGTGGTTTTTTTTTCCCGTAGGTGAGGGCAATTTGTATTCTGTATATCGATGGAGAATTGTAAACCACCCACGTGTTTGCTGTGTGTAACATCACGTGTTTGTAGGAAAGAGTAGAAGTTAACCGGATTCAAACGCAACCCACAACAAAAAGTAAAAAATTAAACCCGATCATCAGCAAAAAATAGAAGCGAACCGGACAACAAATTTTGTAAAATGATCACGGAGAAAACACGAATTTCTTCAAAATATCGTGAAACAGACGCACATTTTGTAGAAAAATTGCAAAAAAGAACGAACATTTTACAAAAGAATTCACCCCAATAAATTCGGGTCAACCCGAACCCTTCTCGATAAAGTAACAAGTAAGAAAAATCATGCGTTAAGCATTGATTATGAAGCACTTTCCAACACTTAATGAAATCTTTAACAAAACTTTGTTATTTAGGGAAATAATAGTGTATAGCCAAATATACCCAAATATGTATTCCAGTACTTTTGAACAGCTCTGTATTTCATATGTCACTTGATATAATGGGAAAATTTAGTTTAGCAAGAAAATACCCAGTAGTTTGAAATTTATTTTTCAGCATTTCATACTATCAGATGGAAACATACTTGAATACTTTTGTTGAGCCCTGTAGTTTACATTGTAACTTTATTACACGTCAGCATTAGGCTAAAATTTATTGTAAACTAAAACACTTTTAAAACAACTGAAATCACATTCTCATAAATTATCATTCATAGGCGTCCATGTACCGAATTCTTTGCGTGGAGCTGTATATCCTTTTATCTATATTCTGCAAACATTTCTCAGTAAATTCAATGAAGCTCAGCGTAAAAATGCATAGCTTATTTAAGAACCACGTTTAAATAATTTATGCTCATATTCAGTAACGTTGGTGAGCTCTTTTGGGTAGCCCTGTATATCAACTATAACATTTATACACACCATATAATGTGCATATTTTTAGCGAAATATAAACGCGCATACCATAAAATGGTATGGATCAGCCCTTGGTCTTCGCCTCCCTTTATATCAAAATTTCGCTTCGCCTTTTGAATCTGTCACAATCTTCTAAATTGCACCTTACAAAAATATCACTTCGTTTTGTAGTCTACTCCACAATACCCATATTTGTAGCATATAAGTCACTTTAGTATATCAATAAACAATCAATCACAAAATTTCCTCCCCCCCCCCCCTCCCCACGACTGAAATTAGGATTTATCATTTTGTTCCTTTAAGTGCAGAAAATTTAGTTCTTTAAATAATTCCCACTTTTATTATTTTTTTATACCGATTTATAAATATTTTGAAAGGGAAATAAATAATAAGTCATCTAATAAACGTCTCCCCCCTACACACGCACACGAAAATAAATAAATAATGTGCTTATTTCTTTTTTTTCCTCAGCTCACAAATTTTAAACAAACACAAATTCCACCATTTTTTGAGGGGGGCATTGCACTATTTTCTCCCCTACCCATATGTCACTAAATTTAAAATCTTTGAAAGTTTTTTTTTCCATAGGTTTATACATATTTTATTCTAAAAATAAATAATTAATCGTAAACAACCCATAAATATCGTTGTATACCCCCCCCCCTCGTTCTTTTGAAGTACACAAAATTAAAAATCTTTAAAACACTTTTAAGTTACATTTTTCGTCCTATTAATAAATATTCAAGAAGGTAAATAAGCTGTCATCTATAAAACTGTTCTACTATCTCCCCCCCCCAAAAAAAAAAATCCGTTTTTCCCTCTACCCCCCCCCCCCCTTCTCAACTTACAAAATTAAATTCTTTCTTTTTTCTCTTCGTATTTTAATAAAAAAAATAATTAAAACCTGAAATCCTCCTTCTGCACAAATAATTAAGTCTTTAAATATGTTTAATTTTTTTTAAGTGCTAATTATAAATCTCTGCTAACTATAATATTAACAAAATCTTTTTATCTATGTAGGAAAGTGTTAAAAATAAAGCGATAGATATGCATTAAATTCTACACAAAACACATGTTTACATTTTTTGCGTATTGTGTTTGTGCATTTCATACAGTAAAATATCTTTAGAGAAATATTTAAATAAAATATTGTGATTTTCCATTAATGTGCAAGTAAATTTTCACAACTTTTCGCAGTTATTTCCTTTCTATTAGCTCAAAATTGAACCACTAAACATAAATACCAAAATTACCCGAGTTTTCGGCTGAGTTGAGTAAATCCATAAAAAAATGAATCAGTACAATATATTGTATCAGAACAAAAACCATTCTTAACTGACTGTATCATTTAAAAAACAGTTTTCAGAAACCCCCCCCCCCTCCCTCCTATAGACTTTACTTCTATGTCAGTGCTCAATATTAAAAATTGTTTCAGCTCCTTGCGGTTTTTATATAATGCTTGTAAAAATCATCAAGAATCTAAATTTTTTTCCACCTGAAATATTGACAAAATATTTTGCTTTATTGACTTAACATCACACAAAGTTTTTAAAATTTGCTACACTTTTTCTGTCACATTTGTCACTACAAACAATAATAAATTATGTATTATGTCTATAAACGACTAGGCTGGGATTAACACCTATTTCTCCTTTCTTCAAAATTTCTATTTCCTTTTCGCCCTTGCTTGCTTGCCTCTCCGCAAAAAATAAACAATGTTTAAATATTTAAATTTGTCTAAATAATTTTCTCATAATTTTATGAAGTATTTACGACTTTAACCTTCAGTGCTATTTATCTTGATAAGTTTCGTATTCTAAAAAGAATCCCTCCCCCTTATCCCCCCCCCAAAAATAGTTATTTAAACTACTTGTACCTGATATCCCCCCCCCTCACATTCAATATTAATTTTTAGCTCACAGGCTATCATAGCCTGAGAGCTTATGTGCCCGTCCGTTCTGTATGTATGTGCGTAACGCGATAACTGATATTTCTGACTTATTCATGATAAAAATATCGGATCCACTTGAAATTTTGTATGTAGGTATATCCTGACAAGGCGCTTCCCTGATTAGTTTTTGGAGTTCATTCGATATGTATAAGAGGGGGAACGGAGGGCTCATGCCCCCCGTTAGTTGATATAAATGGGATTTTCATGCAGAATTAAGTTTTCGTTCAAAATTTAGATTAGGATCATTCTGATGAGGCGATTCCGTGACTGTTATTAGGTGTTCATTGAATAAGTATAAATAGGGGGACAGGGGTTCTAATGCCCCGCCCCCCTTAATTTATAGAAATGGGATTTTCATGCAGAATTAAGTTTTCGTTCAAAATTTAGATTAGGATCATTCTGATGAGGCGATTCCGTGACCGTTATTAGGTGTTCATTGAATAAGTATAAATAGGGGGAACAGGGGTTCTAATCCCCCCCCCCCCCCGTTAGTTGATATAAATGGGATTTTCATGCAGAATTAAGTTTTCGTTTAAAATTTAGATTAGGATCATTCTGATAAGGCGATTCCGTGACTGTTATTAGGTGTTCATTGAATAAGTATAAATAGGGGGAACAGGGGCTCTAATCCCCCCCCCCCGTTAGTTGATATAAATGGGATTTTCATGTAGAATTAAGTTTTCGTTCAAAATTTAGATTAGGATCATTCTGATGAGACGATTCCGTGACTGTTATTAGGTTTTCATTGAATAAGTATAAATAGGGGGAACAGGGGCTCTAATGCCCCCCCCCCCGTTAGTTGATATAAATGGGATTTTCATGCAGAATTAAGTTTTCGTTCAAAATTTAGATTAGGATCATTCTGATGAGACGATTCCGTGACTGTTATTAGGTGTTCATTGAATAAGTATAAATAGGGGGAACAGGGGTTCTAATCCCCCCCCCCGTTAGTTGATATAAATGGGATTTTCATGCAGAATTAAGTTTTCGTTCAAAATTTAGATTAGGATCATTCTGATAAGGCGATTCCGTGACTGTTATTAGGTGTTCATTGAATAAGTATAAATAGGGGGAACAAGGGCTCTAATCCCCCCCCCCGTTAGTTGATATAAATGGGATTTTCATGCAGAATTAAGTTTTCGTTCAAAATTTAGATTAGGATCATTCAGATGAGGCGATTCAGTGACTGTTATTAGGTGTTCATTGTATAAGTATAAATAGGGGGAACAGGGGTTCTAATGCCCCCCCCCCTTAATTTATATAAATGGGTTTTTCAAGCAGAATTTTCAGATTTCGTTCAAATCTCTGAATAGTTTTGGAAGTTTAATGGTTAAGTATAAAAGAGGGGGATAACTCCTTTTAAATTATATAAATGCTAAATGGGTTTTTATTAAGAATTATCTAATTTGCTCTGAATTTTGGATATAGATTTTTTATATGATAAAGCATGTCTTTGATAGTATAGGAGGTTCAATGATTAAGTATAAAAAAAGAGGAAAGAAGAGAGCTGTTTCCCTTTCTTAATTTTTTAACGGAATTAACCCTTGAAAATATAAGGCTTTAATGTACAATTAGTATTTGTAGCCTGTGAGCTCAATGCCATCAGTTTAACTGGGCAGTATTCTTTATTTATTTATTTATTTTTTATTTTTTTGTGATTGCGTTAAGTAAATAAAATAGTTTTTATTTTATAGTAATCTACCTAAATTAATTATTCGTTTATTTTCTGAAAATCAAACTATTTTAATTTTGGAACGCTAATTATAAAGAGATTGAAATTCTTTTGAAGCTCGAACATCATTGCATTTACCCAAAGTAATGGGAAATCAGTTGAAAAAAATCCTTTAAACATGAAATCGGCTGGAATTGCACACCTTTGAAGAGAAAAATCGTCGCAGATAATTGGTTAAGAGCATTCTATTTCCTAATTGGATGATTGCATGTCAATCAAAGTAATTTTAGCCCATCCTTCGAATCCGCTGAAAAAGCGCGTCGCCATCTTGATTTGCCTTGGCGTGTGACTAGTGTGTGCTCTTAAGCATAATTATTTTTTTTAAATCGAAATCTACAAAAGGAAAAATGAAAACATTCAATTCAGAAATTAACACCCTAAAATTAAAAATGTGATAATAAAAGAAACCCGCGTCCTTTTTACTTACCCATCATACGTAGTATAAGTAAGTCTTGCAATCGTTTTGAAAATCGAAAAAAAATTTTTTGACGGATTTATACGTTTCAGAATAGAGCTCATCAGCGGTGACATCACAACTCCAGAAATTGGGTCAAAACAAACCACAGAGTTAAGAAAAGATAGAGGTGAAATGTGTTGTTTTATCGTAAAGCTAAGAATTCAACCCTGAAACTGATTTAAACAAGTTACAATTCGGCCCAAACACTTGCGGATCGCTTTTAAAACTTCTCCTAGTTCAATAAATTCAGCCTTTGAACGATATTTGATTTCATATTGAAAGTCTTTTTGATGGTATATAGTACATCTCTAACACATTCTAAACTCTCTCTGTTTGTATTGACCCAGTTGTCATGGAATGCGGGGCTGAGTTGTCTGTGACGTCACACTGATGAGCTTTATTTGGAGATTCCGAAAAACATTTTTAGAAAAAACTAGTCGTTGGGGGCCACCATAATACTTACTCATCATGGATATGCATAATATAAAATATGAAAATAGAACAGGTGTAAAATATTTATAAAATGCACTGCGATTCCAAAATAAAATTTAAACGCAAATTTAAATAGTTTTACTATACATAGTCATGCTTTATTAATGAATTGCTGATGAGGCAAATTCGACAAATTATATAAAAAGCCAAAATACTCAAGTAATACCGGATTGCGTAAAAGAAACATCCTTATAACTCTAAAAATAATAAGCATATTAACTAACAATTTACTGCGTCGGATGAAGCGTCTCATTTCCAATTAAAATATATCTTTGAATTGAAATTTGATTGAAATACAGGGTCATGAAAAATCAAAGAATGCGGAAAACAGGATTACATATATCTCAGCAACTAATAATTCGATCGACTTCGTTCTTTATGCAAAATTTGTGTTATTTTATTGCCTTTCACGTCCACTCTAAAAAAAAAAAAAAAAAAAAAAAAAAAAAAAAAAAAAAAAAAAAAAAAATCGGAAATTTTTATATACCTTTCATCAGAATAAATTTTTCGAGAGTCCGAAAAAAATTGTTCCGGATAATCGAGGTTACTGATATTAAATAGGCTTCGCCCCATTCTTACATACTAAGTACATACAAAATTTCAAGTCTCTATCTCAATTTGTTCGGGAGATAGAGCGTTTACAGACAGACGGACGGCAAAATTTTTTTTCAAAAAAATGTTTTTCGGAATCTCCAGTATCTGAAACGCATAAATCCGCCAAATTTTTTTTTCAATTTTCAAAACGATTGCAAGACTTACCCTATACTACATATGATGGGTAAGTAATAAAATATGTGAAAACTATTTATACAATGTATTTCAATTCCAAAACTAAATTTAAATGTTGTTAATACACATAGTAATACTCTTAATGAATTGCTGATGCATCAGTTTCAACAAATTATACAAAACGCCAAACTACTCAAGAAGTACCAAACTACGTAAAAGAAACATCCTTATAACTCCAAAAATAATCATATTAACTAACAGTTTGCTGCGTCGGATTAAGCGTCTCATTTTCAATTTAAATATACCTCTGAATTGAAATTTGAATGAAATACAGGATCATGAAAAATCGAAGAATGTGGAAAACAGGATTACAAATATCTCGACAACTAATAATCCGATATACTTCGTTCTTTATGCAAAATTTGTGTTTTTTTATTGCCTTTTACGTGCATTCCTTAAAATAAAAAAATTCGAAAAATTTTATATACCTTTCATCAGAACGATTTTTTCGAGAATCCGGAAAAAATAGTTCCGGATAATCGAGGTTGCTGATATTCAATAGGCTTCGTCCCATTCTTACATACTAAGTACGTACAAAATTTCAAGCCTCTATCTCAATTTGTTCGTGAGGTAGAGCGTTTACAGACAGACGGACGGCAAATTTTTTTTTCTAAAAATATGTTTTTCGAAATCTCCAGTGTCTAAAACGTGTAAATCCGTCAAATTTTTTTTTTTCGATTTTCAAAACGATTGCAAGACTTACCCTTTACTACGTATATATGGGTAAGTAAAAATGCCGTCTGGCTGTCTGTAAACGCTCTATCTCACGAACAAATTGAGACAGAGACTTGAAATTTTGTATGTACTTAGTATGTAAGAATGGGACAAAGCCTAATTAATATCAGTAACCTCGATTATCCGGAACTATTTTTTTCGGACTCTCGAAAAAATTTGTTCTGATGAAAGGTACATAAAAATTTTCGAATTTTTTTATTTTGAGAAATGGATCTAAAATAAAATAAAATAACACAAATTTTGCGTAAAAAGCGAAGTCGATCAGATTATTAGCTGCCGAGTTATTTGTAATTCCGTTTTCCACATTCTTTGATTTTTCATGACCCTGTATTTCATTAAAATTTCAATTCAGAGATATATTTTAATTGGAAATGCTCTTAATTTGACGCAGTAAACTGTTAGTTAATTTGATTATTGTTTTTGAAATTATAAGGCTGTTTCTATTACGCAATGGACCTTATGCACGTGACATCACACGCCAGAGCTGGCGGTATACTAACCTGTTATTCTAGTCACTGCACCGCCTGAATGCGCAGGCGCAAACATCGCTAGCAGATTGTTTTAGCCTTTCTGGATACATTTTAACAAAAAATTTACAAATTTAGATAATTTTCTTGAAAGAAGAACAATAATTTTGGATTTATATTATAATATATTAAGTATATTTTGCTTCAACAAAGAATTTTTTTCTTCCGGTATTTCTAACAAAGAAGCATTAATAATTTACACTCCATAGACTGCTATGCTGAACACCGCCAGTAAATACTGCCAGCAGACGAATTTTAGTCTCGACCTCAGCTTGTGTGCATAAGGTCCATTCGGTATTGCTTGAGTAGTTTGGCATTTCATATAATGTGTCAAAATGGGTTCATCAGCAATTCATTAATAGAGCATTACTATGTATATTAACAATATTTCGATACACGTTTACATTTTGTTTTGGAATTGCAATGCATTTTATAAATAGTTTTCACATGTTTTATTTTCATATATTATGCATATCCATGATAGGTAAGTATTACGGTGGCCCCCAACGACTAGTTCTGTATGTTGTTTATTATTTTTTAAAATTAGAACAATTACATGAATCTGTATTAATCATAGTATGTTAAAAAGGAGGTTTTATAATTCAATCCCACTTTGACATCTTTTGTTTCAGAGTTGAATTAAGACACTTTTCTACGGGAGGGAATTCTGTGGCTCTGAGGGAAGGGGGGGGGGAGCATATTTTTACCATTGACAACACAAATTCTCACATTTTCCGGGGAGGGGAGATTCGCGATTCTTGTCTGCGACCATTTCATGATGTTCGCATTTTTATCCCACAATAGTTTGATGAAATTGACGTCTTTCTACGCGATTTTTTCAAAATCAAAATACACACTTTTCACCGCTAATATTTGACAAAATTCGTGCTTTTTACTGCGATACTTGGAAGAAATTAGCATTTTTAACACGATACTTTGACGAAATTAACTTCATTAGCGTGATTGTTCTATAAAATTCGCGCTTTCTTTCACGATTGCTTGGTGAAATTGACTTTTTCTTTCCGCAATCATTTGACAAAATTCGCGTTTTTACCGCGATCCTCTGGTGAAATTTATTTTCTTTTGCGACCGATTGACGAAACTTATTTTTTTACAGGGGTCATTTGTTGAAATTCGCAATAATTTTGCGCGATTGATCGGGAAAATTTTCGATATCTTTCCATTCCAAAATTTTCTGTGACTGCTCCTCCGGGTGGTCTCTATCCGACCCCTTCAGTGGGGAAGGTAACCGAGAGGTCGTATGTGCTCGTAGTACACGATGTTAAGCCGTAGCCGATCGAGGACGAGTTCCCACTTCCTAGTTTGACACATTGCGTTTCCGGTGGCCACAGGTAAATGGATGTCACATTGTGAGCAATGGGTCCCTCGGGACTGTATTGAAGCATTGTCCTGTAATTTGGGAAGTGCCGTCCGTATTCTGATCCCAGTGGCGGCTGTCGAGACCTAGGTCCGTGCGGGTCGCATGGTGACTCTGGTCCAAAGGCTAATTAAGGGAATAGGACTTCGATCACAAAATGACTCAAAGAGATCCTGAGTTGAGAGTGCGGGTCTTGTAGTGCAAAACCTTAGGGATTGTAGTGTCAGTTGGGCTCGCGGAATCAGTATGCAGCATCTCTCCGAGTCTCCGTCGGGAGAGGCTTGGTCAGTGCCTCGCGTGACTTACTTCCGCCAGGAAACACGTCCCCTGCAACTGAGACAGTAATGTATCAGCTCCTAGATGGGAGGAGACTGGAAGGTGCCCCCGTTTGACCAATGGATGGATCGAGACTGGAGGCTAGCATGAGGTTGGTTGCCCCTTTCGGCCTGTTCCCAGGAGAGGGGGACGGCCGGCGGGTCCGTTCAACAGGATCCTCCCCGCAGAGATCTGGGTCGGATGCTCACAGGTTAATGCGGTGGCGCATCACTTCTCAGAGGACCATTCGGATCTGGCGCGTCATTTGCGTGATTGAAGTTTTCCGTGCCAGTGAATTAAATTTAGCAGTACTTCTAATTAACTTTCCCGCTACCCACTCCCGAGCCTGCGTCGCTTCGGACGCCCGAGGAGGAGTTACCTTGTCCTCCTGGGTTCGGCTAGAGGTACCTTCGTCCTTCTGGTAGGAGTCTTCATTGCATGGGAAAGAGACACTTGTGTTTAGATACTCATCGAGGGCTCTGGGGTAACGGTAGAGTATGGGTTCGCCCTCGCATGGTTCCCCAGCCGGAGGGCGGGGTGCGCGGGATTCCGTACGCACTAACCTCCTAACGAGGTGATGTCTATGCCGTCGTGGTGGAGCTTTCCGGGCCCACCTGGAGTCGCCACCGGCGCCTTGTCCATATCCCCAGACCTCCTTAGGAGTCTCGTGCCGAGATAGTGGGAGGGGTGTTGGATACAACACCAAGGCTGGGCTAGAACTCCTATAATAGAGGCTGACTCAAATCCATTTTGTTTCGGATTATTGATACCCAGTTCAGCATCAATCTATCGGAGCTGGAACTGGGGTTCGGGGTTGCAGCATTTGAAGACTCTAGAAACCGTATCTAATCGAAACAATGCAAACAGCTCTTCTAGGAAACACATTCAAAAGGAAGATCCAATCATAGGCATCCGCCAACTGGGTCCGCCAATTCCCCACTTTTTCTTCTTCTTGTAGTAAACTGTTCCGTGCCAACATCCCGCGAGAATTCAAAACGACATTTCTTTGATAGTTCGCCTTGAAACTTGAGGTGAAGTTGTAACAGGTTTTTTTTTAATATGATATATTATGCATTTTTTATATTGCAAGTACACTGGTGTCCAAAAGTTAAGCATAATTGGTAATTAAGTAAGTAATGAAAGAAATATAAATCGAAATGTGGTGAAACTCCAGGTGTGTAAACAAAATAGTACGCGTCATATATTTTCGCGAAGAGTTTTCCCCGAAATCGAACAGGGGACCGCCAACAAATTGAAAAAGAACGAAGATCTTTTGGATAACCCTGTCAAAACTAATGTAGCAAAAGCGTTCAAACTGCACATTATGATTAAATGGTTTATTGTAGTGTACTGTGTTTATTTTTATAAGGATAGTATGTATGCTCGTAGAGAAATTAAGGTTTTTATAAAAATAGTCCTAAGTTTTTTACTTATAATTTGCAGAGTTCTTAATATAAAATAATGTTCTTTTCTGAAAATATGGCAAACATCATGATACACAATACCCTGTCATCAGAATTTAAAAATAATTAAAATTGTATGACAAATGAGCAGGTTTACTAAATAATTTTTTACTGCGCATGCGTGAACGCTATTAACTTTTCATTTGCATATTATGTTAGTTAAATGTGTAGAGCGAAAGAGTTTCTTTGCGGGCGATTGTTTGGCTGCATTTTGTTTGCGCTCTTCGTAATATTCTATTTATTATTTAAAAATGGAGCTTTGTAAATTTCTCTTGTAATACGTTTGTTTTGTGATTAACTGTCGTTGTATTTGTCGGTATTTCACCGAATTATTTCCTGTTCTTTTAAGAACAGAGGTTTCTTCGCGTTTTTTATGTGCTGGTTCTATATGGGTGATACGGAAATGAACTGTTCTCCACTGACTGTCATATTCTCTGACGAATATAAACCCCTGAACGACTGGATTGAGCACTGCTACGATGATTTCTCTTCTTCAGAATGTGGAATATCTATACTGTCTACACTTAAGGACTTTTCTATCATGCTTTCTGGATGTGCTGACATCACGAGGATTACTTTCAGTGATCAAATGACAGGTATGTGGGAGCTTTTTACTGTATATGCCGATAGTAGGGAACCTGCTAAATTCGAATGCATTAAGGTTAACTTAAATAATCTCTATGTATACTAGGGATGCACCGAATAGTGATTTTGGCCGAATGCCGAATATTCGGCCGACAGGTGAACCGAATACCGAATATTCGGCCAGCCGAATAGTAATTGTTGGCCCGAATACCGAATATTCGGCCAGCCAAATAGTTAACTATTTGGCCGAATACCGAATATTCGGCTTTCCAAATACTTTTTACATTTCAAAATTTAAAGGTATTAAAATGTTACTTTTTAAAACAGTTTTAGATAATATTTAATAAAAGAAACTTACATTTTGATAAACAAGAGCTTTTTATAAGAGTATTTAGCATTGAAAAAAATCTGGCTTAAGTTATTTAAGAAGCGCAATTATGAAACTTTAATTAATAAAATTTTCTACGAATCAAAACAAACATTTTAAAATCAAATAATGAAAAAATGGCCAAAGAAAAATTTTACAGTCTGATAATTGCCCTTTTTAAATAACTCAAGACAGATTTTTTTCAATGTAAAGTACAAATACTTTCAACTTAATTCTGAATAAAGGTATATTTGGCTTATAGTTCTTTTCTTATGAATGGTGGTATTTTCCACCCTTCCCATCATATCATATTTTACAGAAATCAAAGCATGTGAGTTGAAAATATGTTATTTTATTTATTGTTAATGTAATAAACAAACACACAAGTTTTGACCTAGAGTGAGATGAAATACAATGTACTTATGACTCAATAAGTTGATTATGATTATGGTTTCATGAACAAAAATTGTCTGCTTTGTCTATTACTAATCTCAAAAGTTTTTTTTTTCTTTTAAAGGTCTTTTATTTGGGGAAAAGCAAGAAACAGAATATTTACTAAACAAAATTTAGAAACTTGTATCAGCACATAATTTATTCCTAAGGAGAATCCTAATAAATCTCCATCTTAATCCTTTTCATAGTTAATTTTCTTAAGTTATACTTTACGAACAACAAACAAATAATGTAAAAACATTCTGTTTTATTTTAAAATGATTTTGTTTCTAATTATTTTAAATATAAATTAAAAAATTGACAGTTAAAAGTAGAAATAGTGAAAAGTTTTAAAAAGGTTTTATTAAATATTGGATTCGGCCGAATACTTTGATATTCGGCCATACCGAATATTCGGCAGGCCGAATAGTTTCATATTCGGCCTAACCGAATATTCGGTAACATGGCCGAATACCGAATAGATACCGAATATTCGGTACATCCCTAATGTATACCTTAACCTCTTCGCTACTGGCGATTATTACAGTATTTTTAATTATTACTGAATTATTTCTTCTCTCGTTTGACTTCAGAACTAGATTTTTGTTTTATTTTCATTAGCTCGAATCTTAGAACTCGAAACATATTATTCTTACATCGAAATTTCATTTATATTTGAGTATCATTAATAAAATGGGACAAAACTGATGTACCCATTTGGGTACTCAGGGACTGAAGAGGTTAAAGGTATTGATGCTGCTTCCCCTGCTTTACCTCTCGTCCCTTCTGGCTCTAAACGAAACTTCGAACCTGATGATGGTTTTAAAACACCATCAAAAACGGCTAGAGTTTATAAACCAAATATCTCAAATAACATCCCTATTAGCAATCAGTTTGATAATTTAGCCACTACTCAGGAAGTCACTGTCCGTACTACTGAGACATTCAATCAAACTGCTAAAGAACCAAGGCCAGGGCCTTTCTATGTTAAAACCACCAACTAGCGTCAGGTTTCTGACGCAATCGATAATATAGCTCAATGTAAAGTTTTTAAGAAAGTTGAAGATAATTTAATCAAATCCTTTCCTAGTTCAGTAGAAATTTATAGGAAAATTCAGAGCTACCTCTCAGAAAATAAAATCGAATTTTTCGGAATGAAGTTGAAAAATGAATGCCCTAGGAAAGTGTTAATTAAGGGTATCCCCATTGAATTTAATATTGATGATATTAAGGGTGAATTGAGCACCCAGGGGTATAATGTGCACCGAGTTGTACAACTGAAGAACTTTCGAACTAAACTTCCTATGCTCATTTTCCTGGTCGATGTTTTCGTGAATGCCCAATTTAAACATATCTTTGAATTGCGAAATCTCATGGGGTTATTCGTTAAAGTCGAAGCGTATAAATTTAAGGGGGCAAAACAGTGTTACAATTGCCAGCTGTTTAACCACTCCAGTGAGTGTTGTTTCCTTAATCCAGTATGCCTTAAGTATGCCGGAGGTCACAATGTTAAGGACTGTAAAGTTACGGATAGAAGTGGAATAAAATGCGTTAATTGTGGCGCCAGCCATACTGCCAATTTTGGCGGATGTCCCAAAAATCCCAGAAACTTAAAAAATGGTAGAGTAACTACCATTAGAAACTATTACATTAGTCAGTCAAGTTAGAATCGATACCTCTTAAAGCAGTAGAAAAAGTAGTATTATTACTAACAGGTTTGGTTTTAAAAGATTGATTAATCTTTTAAAACCAAACCTGTTAGTAATAATACTACTTTTTCTACTGCTTTAAGAGGTATCGATTCTAACTTGACTGACTCTACTACTATTGGGAGTCCTGCTAATTCGCAAAGTTCTACTGTTGTAAATAATTCTAGTGTATCTAATGTAAATAATTCTAGTGTAGCTAATGTAAATAATCCTAAAGCTTCTAATGCTATTGTCTCAAATGTATCAAATTTTTCTAGTGCTTCATCGTCTTCTCATACCTTTAATAGTAGTGTAAAAAATGCAAAAACTTCTTTTGATACTCATAATCTTTTAAATTTTGTTATTTCTAATCCAGATAATTTTGATTCCATTATTGAAAAGCTAAATAAATTATGTGCTGTCTTTGAAAAATTTTAAAAACTTTTATCTAATAAGAGTGTTTCTGAACTACTAACTATTTTAAGTCCTGATCGCCTTATAAGCTTGCATAGCTCTGAAAGGCACTAAAATATGGGGGGTCTTTAAAATTCTTTTTTGGAATGCTAATGGCCTCAGATCAAAGTTAGATGAGCTCAGAGATTTCATAATTGATAATCCTGTTGATCTTATTCTTGTACAGGAGGTACGGTGTACTTCCTTTAGGGATCTCAATATTCAAAATTTTAAAGGTTACTTTACTCCTCGTGCCGATGGTATGGTTATTTCGCCTTACGGCGGGACTGCTATTTTCCTGAGTAGAAGGGTCACGCATGCTCATATTCCTTCATTGCTTCTGAATTTACTTGAGAATACTAACGTTAAAATTTATTTGGACCAGCAAAATTCTTTTCGTGTTTCTTCCATTTATCTCCGGGTTTCGAACTATTCTGATCTCCCCTCTGATCTTAGTAAGTTATTTAGGCTAGATAATAATGTCATTCTTGCAGGTGACTTCAATTCCCATCATCCCAGTTGGTGTCCCAACAGTAATATGGACTCTTTAGGGGAACCCTCCACAATTACTGTATCAATAATGGTGTTGAAATTTCTGCACCAACCTCCCCCACTCGTTTTGGCCCTTGGGGGAATGGCACGACAATTGATCTGGCACTGCTTAATAACATCCATTACCCTTATACCATTACCCCAATTTCGGCTCTCGCATCGGATCACCTCCCTATCCAAATTAGCATTGATTGTAACCCTATCCTCCCATCTATTCTAACTCCTTTTATTTATGACTGGCAATCTTTTCACCCTGTTCTGAGTAAAGTTACTGAGCATATTTTTCTTACGCGCCTTCAAAATTTTCTCCCGATATTCCTGAACAGTTTGACTTTAGACCCGAAACTCCACAGCACACCAACTTCTTCGGGTAGTTGAATTCATCCATGATGGATTGGACAGCTCAGAGTTTGTTGGTTCACTTTTCATCGATGTCGCGAAGGCTTTTGACACTGTTTGGCTTACTGGCCTTATTTATAAACTTATAAAACTCAAAGTACCTACTGCTTATATTTTCTTCTTTTTGAAGTACCTTCGTGACAGAACATTCTGCGTTCGCTATGCCAGCATAATTTCTACTCCTTGCCCAATTAATGCGGGTGTGCCACAAGGCTCTAAGTTGGGTCCCTGGCTCTACAAAGCTTATATTGCTGACATTCCCACTTCCCCACATACCCCTTGTAGATATTGTCAAAGCATGTGTCAATGATTTATGTTTTGAAAAAGTGGTTTTAGAATTAAAAAATATTCACCGTGGTATCCCTGATATTTCACTAATTTTTGACGAAGTTTGAAGTTGTTTCGCCATCTTTTGACGAAATTTGCAATTTTTCGCGACCTTTTAACGAAATTTGTTTATATTTTGTCCCTTTTGACGAAATTCGCGGTTTCGCGATTTTTGGCAAAATTTGAGTTTCTTTCGCAATCTTTTAACGAAATTTGCGTTCTTTTGACGAAATTGAGGGTTGTTTCCAGAACTTTTGATGAAATTTGCGCTCCTTTCGCGATCTTTTGACGAAATTTGCGCTCCTTTAGCGATATTTTGACAAAATTTGTGGTTGTTTCGCAATTCTTTCACGAAACTTGCAGTTTTTCTGCGATTCTTTGAAGTTTTTTTTTTTTAACGAAATCTGCTGTTTTTCGAAATTTTTTGACGAAATTTGCGGTTATTTTGCAGTTTTGTCCTTATTTTGACAAATTTCGTTACTTTTTCATCTTTTTTTTTTTTTTTTTTTTTTTTTTTTTTTTTTTTTTTTTAAACCAAATTTGTTGTTATTTCAGGGCTGGCACAGGCGACTATTTTTATATTTTATTCGCATCAGTGTTTTTCTGAGATAAATTTTGAATTATGTTTCTCTCGTGAATGTTGTCAAAGCGTGTGTGAATGATTTCTGTTTTGATAAAGGATGCCAAATATTAAAAAAAATCGCTTGTGCCAGCCCTATTAATTCACGATTTTTTGATGAAATCTGCAATTGTTTTGCGATATTTTGAGAAAATTTTGCGATGTTTCTGGATCTTTTCTCGAAATTTGCGATTTTTTACATGTTTCTCTGACGCAATTTGCGATCTTGTGTTGAAATTCGCGTTTTTTCGTAATTCTCGAATGATATTCATGGTATTTTAAAAATTAAATTTTCAAATTGAAAACCGATTTTTTTTTTTTTTTTTTTTTTTTTTTTTTTTTTCCGGTACCGAACGGATTAATTTTCGAAAATTCAGGGCAGAATCTCCCATAATATAAGGTACATATTATTCTGAGATCGATTTTGTGTTCACCATACGAACTTTTTTATTTGCAGTGAAATTGTTCTATTTTAGGGAATTATAGAATTTGTCGTTAAAATAAAAATATATTGTATAAGTTTCTGCGAAATTTCCCGAGATGGTTAAAATTTTCCCCGATCGTAGATCGCCTGATCGGACACCCCTGAGTTTTTCTTCCCAGAATGCACCCGGAAATCACGCAGCACCCTCTTTAAAATTTTTATATTTAATAAATAATATTTACTGGAAGGCTCCATCAAAAAACTACTTCTAAAAAATATTTATTATAGAAATAACTACGATTTAAAAAATTCCTCCCCTCATCGTTCCCCTCCCCCCCCCTTAAAATTCAACTCTAAGAGGAGAATGATTCATAATATGAGAGAGTGGCCGAAGAACTTTCCGATATGTCTCGCATTTTAGCAAATTTCATTTCGATAATTTCCTACTACAATGACTGAGGCATCTCGAGCGCCATGTGGTTTTGCGATGAATTTTTAATTTGATGTCTGCAGCTTCTCGAGTGAAATGGGGCTTTACGATGACTTCTTCCTTCGATGATTTCCTACCTCGATGACTTGTGGCCATTCAATGAATTCCTTTTTCAATGACGTGGCTCCTCGACGATTCTCGTTCTCACCAGAGAAGGGTTGTGAGAAGGTTTATCTAGAAGAATTTATTGAGGAAGCTTTGTCGAAAGTTTATCGAGAAAGAAAAAGAAACTATGACAGTAAATTTGAAATGAAGCCCTAATTTTCAGTTTCTTGCATTTTAGCCCTAACAAGCTGCCACATACCTGGAATCCTCTGATAAATATTTTTAAAAAATTTTCAAAGTGGGGACGAACACATTTTTAAAACCATAACGATCTCGACTGTATATATCATTTTAGGTGTGGTTTTTCAATCGAGCTCTGAATATTACTTAACAAATATAAAAAAAAATTAAAATACGGGCTGCAAGAATTTGGGTGCGAAAGGGTAGGGTCGACCCACTCGACTGGGACAGAGGGAAGGAGGATAATTTTCTAACTTTTTTTGGACCAGTCATATGGTATATCATAGAAAGCTCTTGAAGCACTCTTTTATATTAAGATGCTTTCTTTCCCTCCTTCCCAGTTTGAATCCCATGGCAAAGAGCAGTTTTTGAACCTTTTTGAATTTTTATCATTTTACATCGAACTGTTTTACGGAGACCGCTGGTAAATAATATTTATCATGTATGAACTTTAGAAAAGTAGGAAGTTGTAATCCAGCCTGTCACCACTTATTGATCTTAAGGCCCACACTAGTCACTGAAAAAGGCCCGGATGATAATGTTAAGTTTATGGGGGCATTCTAATCAAATATCTCACTCGTATTTTAATATTTTTTTTTGGCGTAGTATAGCTGGGGACGATTTGCAACCGGGCTAGTTTTTATTTTTTCAATTTTGGTTTCATCTTTTAAAAATTATTTTTAACTTTTGAAACCAGCTAGAACTGGTTTGGGAATTAAAACTAGCATAATATAAAAATATATATAACCAAAATCGTAAAAGTAAAAATTAGCCCACTTGTGGATTGTTCTCAGCTAACCTATGCAAAAAAAAAAAAAAAATCATGTAAAAATATTAAAATTTGAGCGAGATATTTAAAAAGAACGCCCCCATAGACTTAACATTATCATCTGGGTATTTTTCTGTGACTAGTGTTGCGTCTTAATTTCACTCCCATTTTATCCTCTTGGGGAGTCAATTTTCATAAATTTGGATGAGACGCCTCATGTGACATATTGTTGGAAAGGCCTGCAATCACTTCTACAAAATGTGCACCTCTGCTTTTCCACCCCCAATTATCTTGCCCCTACGAAGGGTACTTTTCTTTTTTTTTGGTTGAATACCTGGGGCGTTTTCTATTGTTAGGACTGCAAGCATCGTAGTCCGGGAGTTCGTAGATGATCTCATTGGGGATTAGATTGATATTATTGAAAAAGTTTGTTGACAGGTACTTTATTCTTTTTTGGAGGGATGAAGTATTTAGATCTTTTCGAATAGTTTTATAGAACAGTTCACATCACGTGACTTTTACCGGAGAACAATGAAGAAAGCTGTAGGACGCACAAACAAAAAAAGCATTGATAAAGGTAGCGATGCTTGTCCTACAGCAGCAGCAAAAACCTGTTCGTGACGTCACCTTGCACAGCTCTATTGTTTAGGAACCTGGAACCATTTCGGATAATTCTAAGCTGTTTATTATGGCAACTTGCCAGGGAGTTCATAGAAGTTTTACACAGGAAGCCCCAGATGGGACAGGCGTAGGTTAATACGGAAAGAATGCATGCGTTGTAGATTAGAAGTTTATTGTGAATAGAAAGATTACGGCTGCGGAGAAGGGGGGAGAGGGATTTAGAAATACCAGCGACTTTACCCCGGGTATTGACCATATGTTTACGGAAAGTAAGTCTTTTGTCAATGATAACCCCAAGGTACTTAGCATCATTTTTCCACTCAAGGGTGGTATTGTTAATTGTTAGTCTATTGGGATATTGAAAAGAGCGAGAGAAGTAAATAGCATTGGTTTTAGATTCGTTGATTTTAATGCGCCAAAGATTGCACCATTCCATGAAAAGGTTAATGTGTTCTTGTAGGTATCTGTAAAGTGTAAGAATGTTCCATGCAGTGCCGCAAATTGCAGTATCATCCGCGTAAAGTGCAAGGAATGTGAGAAGTGTACGTGGAATGTCATTGAAATATAAGTTAAAAAGAAAGAAGCCAAGGATTGATCCTTGGATAATCCCACAGAGTGTAATGTGTAGTGTAGATAGTGTGTTATTGGTGCGGACGTAGAAGTTACCCAACAAACACATAACTGGTGGGCCAGTAGAGGCGTCGTTAGCGGTGGCCTAAAGTGTTTGATAACGGCCCGCCATCTTTGGCCGTAACGGCTCCGTCAAAAAACTGTCACGCCGGCCAGAACGCGGCCGCAAGATCATGGCCATGAATACAAGAAGTTGCCCACAAATGTGCCATTAACGTTTTTATCAAAAATATCAGACAGCCACAAACTGGCCACAATTATTCTTTTAAAGGCCATTAAAAATAAAAGCTGGCCAGGAGATCCCCCTCACCCAGACATTTGTGTTTGTAAGAATTAATATTTAAGCATGAATTCAAAATTTGTTCTATAAAAAATATTTCCTGGAAGATTATTTAAATGATAAACTGTCTTTGCATGTAAAACAAATATATTAATAATTTTTATGTACACTTTTCAAAAAAGTTATAAATTTACTTTATAAATTTACTATATTTTCAAAAATTTCCAAAGCATATAAGTTGAAAATGAATTTATTTGTTTATTATTTAATTATATGCTTTAAAAAATTACATGTAATGCAATTAAAAATAATGCAATTAATAATTTTTAAAGCATATAATTAAATAATAAACAAATAAATTCATTTTCAGCTTATAAGTTTTGGAAATTTTTGAAAAATTTGAAGATAAGTAAATTTATAACTTTTTTGAAAAGTGTACCTAATGATTAATAATATATTGTTTTTTTATGCAAAAACACTTTATAATTTAAACAATCTTCCAACAAACATTTTTTATGGAACAAATTTTGAATTTATGCTAGTGATGCATGTATTAAGTTAAATGCTTTATGTTTTTTTTCTTTTATTTTCATTGGTTTTTAGACTTAAGAGGCTACTTCAGCCAAGCGAAAAGACCCAATAAATAATGCCGATCCTACAGAAGGAATTTATAAAGATATCTCGGTTGCATTCCAATACTTTTAAATTACTTATTTATTTTATTTTATTTTGTTTATTATCTGTTGCATTAGATTGCTGAGATCGATTCGTAGACAATTTTTTTATTTTTTCGATTTTTATTGTAGATTTTTTCTGAGGATGCTTTCACTTTCGTAACCGGTTCCGAAAGTAAAAACATTCTCATTAAAAATATCTGCAAACAAAATAGAAAAAGTAAAAAACGGCCTTTGTACAGATTAATTTCAGCTATCTGATAGGAAAAATATCGTTTCAAAATATTAAAATGTAACAGAGATATCTTTATTGACTTCTTCTATAGGATTAATACTACCGAACGAATCGTTTTGCTTGACTGAAGTAGCCTGTTAATGGTTGTCACCAATATATTATATTTATTCATTAAAGAATTATTATGAAACCTGTCGAATATTTTTTGCATCATTTTAATATACAAAAGAATTTTCATTTAGATTTTATTCGAATAATTTAATGATCAAACATTACAAATATATATATATATATATATATAACAATAATATTTGCTATTTAAAAAATATATTATTTTAATCTTTTCATATTAGCTGAGAATTATTTACAATAATTGAAAATGTATCAAAATTTTGAATGATCTGACAATTTTATTTAATTGTTTAATGAATGAAATATTTTCAATGAAAAATTGTTAATTTTTTTCGCTCAAAATAAAAAAAAGAAAAAACCCTCATTCACAGTCATGTTACTTATAACGTTAAAGAAGCTATTTTAAGAATCTAAAATGAAACCGATAGCTATTTTATCGAAAATAATTCAACAAACCTCTACAAAAAAGAATTTTTTTAAGTCAAAGAAACATCTATTAAATGAATATTTTGCACAATTTTATACAAGACACATGAAATCGCTCTTTCTCACTTCTAATATATGAAAAGAAAAATAAATTTTACCTTTAAGAATCAGTGTAAACTTTATTTAAATTAAACTATTTTATTTTTTGCAATATTTTTAATGACATGCACAGTAGAAAACAACAATTGTTATATGAAAATATGATTAACTTTCAAACTTTTAAAAAATTCTTAAAAGTCTATAATTTTAAATTAGCTGCTTTTCCTAATTTATACAAAACTTTAAAATAACGAATAAGCGATGAATAGCGGAGTATAAAGTAAATATTATTTTATATTTGTTAAAATACAACTGCATTTTTAAAAACGTATGTCTTAAAAATGAATATGTTTCCTATTTTTCTATTAGGTTCCAGAAACAAACAATCGTAATGTCGATGCAAAAAAAACTCAAGAGGTTATAATGAATTATAAATTAATAATTCCTCAATGAATAAGCATAATAAAACATACCTATATTGTGCTAAAATATCCAAATTGAAGGTAGCATTCGTTAAGAGCCTGCATCAGTCAAACCGAAACTGAAAATCCTATCACAAACCTATGCGTGTTGCCACCAGGAAGGCGTATCCCGAACCCAAAGATTGACACTTTAAAAGACCAATGATATTTTCCAAGCTTGTAATTAATAAGAAAATGGTCATCTCACGCCACCCTTTACCTCCAGGCGATAAAAAGGGGATAAGATACCCCAGGAAGAAAAAAGTCATTAGCAAATGCTAAAAACTCTCGCACCTTTTCAATACTGATAGCCCGAGGGATATGTGCATTTGGATAGTTTCTTCGAGATAATTTCTTACCAAAACACTCGGATCCGTTTTAAAACAAGTCGACATTGACCTTTTTTGTTAGATAGTTTCAAGTGAAATTGAATCATTTATATGTAATTTTAAAAGACAACATACAGATCGTGATTATTATGTCAGAGATTGCACATTAAACATTTTCCAAAGAATCTCCTCTACATTTTAATATTTTTAAATGATTTTTTTAGCATTGAATAGCTGAGATCATTGAACTGTACAAAGACCGTTTTATATTTTTTCGATTTTGTTACGAGTATTTTATAGTGGCTTACATCAATAAAGCGAAATCCCAAGATAGAAATTTTTAAGATATCTCGTTTGTATTTTAATATTTTAAAATGATTTTTTTAGCATTGAACAGCTGAGATTTTTCGGTATAAAGACCGTTTTGTACTTTTTTGATTTTGTTTACAGGTGTTTTAAAGAGGCTACTTCAGTCAAGTGAAATCCAATGGAAGAAATTTATAAAAATATCTCTTCTACATTTTTATATTTTTAAATTATTTTTTGGCATTCGATATCTCAGATATTTCGGTACAAAGACCATTTTGTACTTTTTCGACCTTCTTTAGGGGAATTTTAAAAAGCTACTTCAGTCAAATGAAATCCAATGGAAGAAATTTATAAAAATATCTCTTCTACATTTTAATATTTTTAAATGAATTTTTGTCATTGGATACCTGAGATCTTTCGGTACAAAGATCGTTTTGTACTTTTTCGACTTTGTTTAGGGAAATTTTAAAAAATCTACTTCAGTCAAGTGAAATCCAGTGGTAGAATTTTATAAAAATATCTCTTCTGCATTTTAATATTTTTAAATTATTTTTTAGCATTCGATATCTCAGATCTATCGGTACAAAGACCATTTACAGAACTTTTTCGACTTTGTTTAGGGGAATTTTTAAAAGTCTACTTCAGTCAAGTGAAATCCAGTGGTAGGAATTTATAAAAATATCTCTTCTACATTTTAATATTTTTAAATTATTTTTTGGCATTCGATATCTCAGATCTTTCGGTACAAAGACCGTTTTGTACTTTTTCGACTTTGTTTAGGGGAACTTTAAAAAAGCTATTTCAGTCAAGTGAAATCCAATGGTAGAAATTTATAAAAATATCTCTTCTACATTTTAATATTTTTAAATGATTTTTTTGTCATTGGATAGCTTAGATATTTCTCTACAAAGACCGTTTTGTACTTTTTCGACTTTGTTTAGGGGAATTTTAAAAAAGCTACTTCAGTCAAGTGAAATCCAATGGTAGGAATTTATAAAAATATGTCTTCTACATTTTAATATTTTAAAATGATTTTTATGTCATGGGATGGCTGAGATCTTTCTGTACAAAGACCATTTTTTATATTTTCGACTTTCTCTAGGGGAATTTTAAAAAAGCTACTTCAGTCAAGTGAAATCCAATGCTAGAAATTTCTAAAAATATCTCTTCTATATTTTAATATTTTTAAATGATTTTTTTGTCATGTTACAGCTCAGATCTTTCGGTACAAAGACCGTTTTGTACTTTTTCGACTCTGTTTAGGGGAATTTTAAAAAAGCTACTTCAGTGAAGTGAAATCCAATGGTAGAAATTTATAAAAATATCTCTTCTACATTTTAATATTTGTAAATCATTATTTGGCATTCGATATCTCAGATCTTTTGGTACAAAGACCGTTTTGTACTTTTTTTATTTTGTTTACAGTTGTTTTAAAGAGGTTACTTCAGTCAAATGAAATCCAATGGTAGAATTTATAAAAATATCTCTTCTACATTTTAATATTTTTAAATGTTTTTTTGTCATTGAATAGCTGAGATCTTTCGGTAAAAAGATTTTTTTGTTTACAGCTGTTTTAAAGAGGCTACTTCAGTCAACCGAAATCCTATAGTAAAATTTTATAAGTATGTCTTTTCGACATTTAAAGATTTTTAAATGATTTTTTGTCATGGGATAGCTGAGATCTTTAGGTACAAATACCGTTTTGTATTTTTTTATATTTTGTTTACAGGTATTTTAAAGAGGCAACATCACTCAAGTGAAATCCAATGGTAGAAATTTATAAAAATATATCTTCTACATTTTAATATTTTAAAATGACTTTTTTTTTTTTTTTTGTCATTGGATAGCTTAGATCTTTCGGTACAAATACCGTTTTGTACTTTTTTAATTTTGTTTACAGATGTTTTAAAAAAGATACTTCAGGCAAGTGAAATCGAATGGTAGGAATTTATAAAAATATCTCTTCTACATTTTAATATTTTTAAATTATTTTTTGGCATTCAATATCTCAGATCTTTCGGTACAAAGTCCGTTTTGTACTTTTTCGACTTTGTTTAAGGGAATTTTAAAAAAGCTACTTCAGTCAAGTGAAATCCAATGGTAGGAATTTATAAAAATATCTCTTCTACATTTTAATATTTTTAAATGATTTTTTTGGCATTGGATAGCTGTGATCTTTCGGAACAAAGACTGTTTTGTACTTTTTTGATTTTGTTTACAGGTGTTTTAAAGAAGCTACTTCATTCAAGCAAAATCCTATAGTAGAATTTTATAAATATGTCTTTTTACTTTTAAAGATTTTTAAATGATTTTTTGGCATTCGATGTCTCAGATCTTTCGATACAAAGACCGTTTTGTACTTTTTTGACTTTGTTTAGGATAATTTTAAAAAAGCTACTTCAGTCAAGTGAAATCAAATGGTAGTAATAACAAAAAAAAAAAAGAATATCTTCTACATTTTAATGTTTTTAAATGTTTTTTTTGGCATTGGATATCTCAGATCTTTCGGCACAAAGACCGTTTTGTACTTTTTTGACTTTGTTTAAGGGAATTTTAAAAAAGCTACTTCAGTCAAGTGAAATCCAATGAAAGAAATTTATAAAAGTATCTCTTCTATATTTTAATATTTTTAAAGAAACAGGAAACTTGTCAAAGAAACAGGATCACAGAACTATTATTGGCGCATTTATGAACTATTCGTATTTGCCTCAACTAGTCTGTTCACAAGTGCCCCACATAGCCATTAGAGTTAAATTGACAAATCATTGACATTTCTCAATTTTAGAAGAAATTTTTTATCGGAAATATTTTAGTTTTCATAGCATACGTTAAAACAGTAAAATTTAAATAAATGAATGAATAAATAAAGTTATTCGCTTAGCAATTTGTTACTGAGATTTTATTTTTGAGATCGATAAACAGACTGTAATTGACTACTAAAGAAAAATAAAATGTTAAAGAGCTTCAAGAAAGTTTTACCATATGTCTGCCGGGGCTGTCATTGCTAGTAATTAAAAAATAAATAAATAAATAAATAAAAATAATATTAATAGTAATAATTGTAAAAAAATTGCTTCATTTTATCACCTTAATTCCAAATTAGTACCTAATAAGAAAGAGAGAGAAAAAACTTTTAATCGCGGTTTATATGCCTGTTTATTGAATTTAATGAAATATGATAATGACTTTATTTATATATGATTTTGCTCTAATAACTAACAGAATAAAATGTAAATATATTTATAAATAACCATTTAAATACGTAATCACAATTTGAACTTTCAATATTTTTATTAATTACATCAGTAGTTACATGGTACAAAGAAAAATAAATATCTTGTTTATGAACACTTTCAATGATATATACAATATGTTAAGCTAAACAAAGATAATACAAATTTTATTTACACAATTTGCGTCCACAAAGGCATATTTGCTACATTTTGGAAATCAGATTAGCGTATTTAATAATAATTCTGGTAATATCTATGAATTTACACTTTCTAAACATAAAAAATTTCTAAAAATTTACATTTTCTAAATATTAACAAATCTAAAGCATTATTAGACTTACGAACAGCACTTGAAATATCATTATCAAAATGTAAATATTTTAAAACATTTTAGTTTTCTTTAAAATTCTGAGAGTTTCAGTTTTCAATAGCTCTACTAAGTGTCCCCCCCCCTTCAAATATTACTTCACATTTATTTTCTATTATGTAAACAAACACGAAATTACAAATTTTGCTATGTGAAAAGCATTTTTCGTATTTTGTCTCCATCTGAAATCTCCTTCGAAAACAAAGTAATAAATAAAAAGAATAAATTAAAAATCATTTTTATGTAGAATGCATTACTTATAGTACAAAATAAAATAATATATATATATATAGGGTAGATGTGCCATTTCAGTAACTTTATTTATTTATTTATTTTAGGTTATACAAGTTGTTAAAGATATATTATTTTCTGTCTTAAATATTTCATGATTCATTTCTGACAAAACTGCTCTGTACACAACAAAATACTTATAATATTAAATTTATAGAAGTAAATAGAAAGAGAAATGAAACTAGAGTAGTCTTTTAAAGAGGCTACTTCAGCCAAGTGAATTCCAATGGTAGAAATTTATAAAAATATCTCGTCTACATTTTAATATTTTTAAATGATTCTTTTGTCATGTGATAGCTAAGATCTTTCGGTACAAAGACCATTTTGTACTTTTTAGACTTTTATTAGGGGAATTTTAAAAAAGCTACTTCTGTCAAGTGAAATCCAATGGTAGAAATTTATAAAAATATCTCTTCTACATTTTAAAATTTTTAAATGATTGTTTTGTCATTGGACAACTAAGATCTTCCGGTACAAAGACCGTTTTGTACTTGTACGACTTTGTTTAGGGGAATTTTAAAAAAGCTACTTCAGTCAAGAGAATTCCAATAGTAGAAATTTATAAAAATATCTCGTCTACATTTTAATATTTTTAAATGATTCTGTTGTCATGGGATAGCTAAGATATTTCGGTACAAAGGCCGTTTTGTACTTTTTCGACTTTGTTTACAGGTGTTTAAAAGAGGCTACTTCAGTCAAGTGAAATCCATTGGTAGAAATTTATAAAAATATCTCGTATACATTTTAATATTTTTAAATGATTTTTTCTCATTTGATAGTTGAGATCTTTCTGTACGAAGAATGTTTTTACTTTTTTGATTTTGTTTACAGGTGTTTTAAAGAGGCTACTTCAGTCAAGTGAATTCCAATGGTAGAAATTTATAAAAATATCAGTTGTACATTTTAATATTTTTAAATGATTTTTTGTCATGGGATAGCTGAGTTCATTCGGTACAAACACCGCTTTGTACTTTTTTGACTTTTATTAGGGGAATTTTAAAAAATTTACTTCCTACAAGTGAAATCCAATGGTAGAAATTTATAAAAATATCTCTTCTATATTTTAATATTTTTAAATGATTTTTTGTCATTGGATAGCTAAGATCTTTCGGTACAAAGACCGTTTTGTACTTTTACGATTTTATTTAGGGGAATTTTAAAAAAGCTACTTTAGTCAAGTGAATTCCAATAGTACAAATTTATAAAAATATCTCGTCTACATTTTAATAGTTTTAAATGATTCTGTTGTCATAGGATAGCTAAGATCTTTCGGTACAAAGAACGTTTTGTACTTTTTCGACTTTGTTTACAGATGTTTTAAAGAGGCTACTTCAGTCAAGTAAAATCCATTGGTAGAAATTTATAAAAATATCTCTTCTACATTTTAATATTTTTAAATGATTTTTTTGTCATTGGATAGCTGAGAACTTTCGGTACAAGGACCGTTTTGTACTTTTTTAAATTTTGTTTACAGGTGTTTTAAAGAGGCTACTTCAGCCAAGTGAATTCCAATGGTAGAAATTTATAAAAATATCTCGTCTACACTTTAATATTTTTAAATGATTCTTTTGTCATGGGATAGCTAAGATCTTTCGGTACAAAGACCGTTTTGTACTTTTTAGACTTTCATTAGGGGAATTTTAAAAAAGCTACTTCTGTCAAGTGAAATCCAATGGTAGAAATTTATAAAAGTATCTCTTCTACATTTTAATATTTTTAAATGTTTTCATCTCATTTGATATTTGAGATCTTTCGGTACAAAGACCGTTTTGTACTTTTCCGACTTTGTTTATGAGAATTTTTAAAAAGCTACTTCAGTAATATGAAATCAAATGGTAGAAATTTAAAAAATTCTTTCTTCTACATTTTAATATTTTTAAGGGATTTTTTGTCATTGGATAGCTGAGATGTTTCGGTACAAAGACCGTTTTTGCTTTTTTGATTTTGTTTACAGGTGTTTTAAAGAGGCTACTTCAGTCAAGTGAATTCCATTGGTAGAAATTTATAAAAATATCACTTGTACATTTTAATATTTTTAAATATTTTTTTGTCATGGGATAGCTGAGTTCTTTCGGTACAAACACCGTTTTGTACTTTTTAGACTTTTATTAGGGGAATTTTAAAAAAGCTACTTCTGTCAAGTGAAATCCAATGGTAGAAATTTATAAAAATATCTCTTCTACATTTTAATATTTTTAAAATATTTTTTGTCATGGGATAGCTGAGTTCTTTCGGTACAAAGACCGTTTTGTACTTTTTAGACTTTTATTAGGGGAATTTTAAAAAAGCTACTTCTGTCAAGTGAAATCCAATGGTAGAAATTTATAAAAATATCTCTTCTACATTTTAATATTTTTAATTGATTGTTTTGTCATTGGACAACTAAGATCTTCCGGTACAAAGACTGTTTTGTACTTGTACGACTTTGTTTAGGGGAATTTTAAAAAAGCTACTTCAGTCAAGAGAATTCCAATAGTAGAAATTTATAAAAATATCTCGTCTACATTTTAATATTTTTAAATGATTCTGTTGTTATTGGATAGCTGAGATCTTTCGGTACAAAGACCGTTTTGTACTTTTTTTTTAATTTTGTTTACAGGTGTTTTAAAGAGGCTACTTCAGCCAAGTGAATTCCAATGGTTGAAATTTATAAAAATATCTCGTCTACATTTTAATATTTTTAAATGATTCTTCTGTCATGGGATAGCTAAGATCTTTCGGTACAAAGACCATTCTGTACTTTTTAGACTTTTATTAGGGGAATTTTAAAAAAGCTACTTCAGTCAAGTGAAATCCAATGGTAGAAATTTATAAAAAATATCTCTTCTACATTTTAATATTTTTAAATGATTTTTTCTCATTTGATAGTTGAGATCTTTCGGTACAAAGACCGTTTTCTACTTTTTTCGATTTTGTTTACAGGTGTTTTAAAGAGGCTACTTCAGTCAAGTTAAATCCATTGGTAGAAATTTATTAAAATATCTCTTCTACATTTTAATATTTTTAAATGATTTTTTTGTCATTGGATAGCTAAGATCTTTCGTTACAAAGACCGTTTTGTACTTTTACGACATTATTTAGGGGAATTTTAAAAAAGCTACTTCAGTCAAGTGAATTACAATGGTAGAAATTTATAAAAATATCTCGTCTACATTTTAATATTTTTAAATGATTCTGTTGTCATGGGATAGCTAAGATCTGTCGGTACAAAGACCGTTTTGTACTTTTTAGACTTTTATTAGTGGCATTTTAAAAAAGCTACTTCTGTCAAGTGAAATCCAATGGTAGAAATATATAAAAATATCTCTTCTACATTTTAATATTTTTAAATTATTTTTTGGCATTCGATATCTCAGATCTTTCGGTACAAAGTCCATTTATACTTTTTCGTCTTTGTTTAGGGGAATTTTAAAAAAGCTATTTCAGCCAAGTGAAATTCAATTGCATAAAATTATAAAAATATCTCTTCTACATTTTAATATTTTTAAATAATTTTTCTGTCATTGGATAGCTGAGATCTTTCTGTGTGAAGACTGTTTAGTACTTTTTTGGTGTTGTTTACAGGTGTTTAAAGAGGCTACTTCAGTCAAGCGAAATCCTGTAGTAGAAATTTATAAATGTATCTTTTCTACATTTAAATCTTTTTAAATGATTTTTTGGCATTGGATATCTGAGAGCTTGCGGTACAAAGACCGTTTTATATTTTTTCGAGTTTGCTATGGGGGTTTTAAAGGGGCTTACTTCAATCAAGCGAAATCCTATGAAGTTTTGAAGTTCATATAAATATATATTTTTCTCTTCTACATTTTAATATTTTTAAATGATTTTTTTAGCATTGAATGTTAGAAATTTATAAAGATATCTCGTCTACAAGTAAATATAAACTGATGATTACCTCAATCAAGTAAAATCCCATGGTAGAAATTTATAAAGATATCTTTAAGATCATTTAAAAGTCATTTCTATAGATCATTTTAATACTTGTAATTTTTGTTTCATTATATAACTGATATCTTTCTTTACAAAGAACGTTTTATATCTTTTCGACTTTGTCACGGGTATTTTATAATTACTTACTTCAATAGAGCTAAATCACATTTTAGAAATTTTTAAAGATATCTCGTTTGTATTTTAATTGTCTTTAAACTTTTTTTCGGGGGGGGGGGGGCATTAGATATCGGAGATTTCTCTGTACAAAGATCTTTTTACATTTTTTAGATTTTTTAGGGGTATTTTAAAGTGTCTTACTTGAATAGAGAGAAATCCCATTATAGAAATTTATAAAGATATCTCGTCAACATTTTAATTTTTTAAATGATTTTTTTAGCATTGAATTTCTGAGATATTTCTGTACAAATACCTCTTTATATTTTTTTCGATTTTTTTACGGGTATTTTAAAGGTGTTTACTTCAATGAAGTGAAATCCTATGACAGAAATTTATAGAAATATCTCGTCTATATTTTAATAATTTTTTTTTTATATTGAACAGCTGAGATCTTTCTGTACAAAGACCGTATTACAATTTTTGATTTCGATACAGGTATTTTAAAGTGACTTATTTCAGTCAAGCGAAATTCCATTGTAGAAATTTATAAAAATATCTCGCCTACATTTAAAAAAATTATTTTTTTTTTTCTTACATTGAATAGCCTTTACGATTTCATTTATTTTAAAGAGGCTACTGCAGTTAAACGAAACAATGTCTTCGCTTTAAAGCTAATGCTATGAAAGAAATTTATAAAAGTTTATCGTCTGTGTTTTAATAGTTTTAAGTATTTTTTTTTTCTTACTTTGCCTAGTTGATATCGATTTGCACAAAGGCCATTTTCTATTTTTCGATTTATTTTACGGGTATTAAAAAAAAAAAAAAAAAAACTTTAATCAAGCTAAACAATTTACTAGCTTATAATAATTCTTTCGACGATAATCCAACGGTCGAAATTTATAAATAAATCTAGTCTGCATTTTAATATTTTTTCCCCCTTTAATAGTTCAGAGCGATCTCTTCAAAGGCCTTTTTCTACTTTTTTAATTTTCTTTACAGGACAGTTTCATTTTCGGAACCGTTTTCAAAAGTGATATTATCCTCATATTTAAAATCTACAATCAGTATCGAAAAAAGTAAAAATCGGCCTCTATACTAACCATCGTCTATGCAGAAAAAAAAATAATTAAAAATTGGAATGAAAATATGGCATCTTTATAAAAATCTTCCGTAGGTTTAGTATAATTGAGTTTGTCTTTTCGCGTGACTGAAAAAACCGTTATTCTAAAATTTAGATCAGTTAGACTATGACAGGCTTTGGAATATATACGTATTATTTAGTTAAAATAGTATAAGAACTTTAAAAATCATTCGTTTATCTTTCTGAAAGGGAAAAAGACAGGAAAGACAATTTATATACAATAAAGCATAAATGTATCATTTACGGATGTGAATTTTACCGCAACAGAATATATTTGCTAAAGTATTGTAAATTAGTCATAATTTTCGATAGAAGTGTCAAAATAAATATATTTCTATCTTTTAAATTAGTGTTATCCAATTTAATCATAAATTGCATAATAATTACTTTATATTTTAGAGTGGGTATACTGCAAACTTTTATTGATTAACCACTTCAACGGCTGCCCCGAGATAAGTCGGGGGTTAAAGCACTGTTTCCCCATACCCGTCGCCTGTTAAGTGGTTAAAATAGAAATATTTATGAAAAGGAACATTTAAACTAATTCATTAAGAATTGTCTAAAAGAATGATACAAAAAAAAAAAAAAAAAAAAAAAAAAAAGACATAGAAAAATTTAATACAAATGTATTTATTCGCGAAGATATCTATTCATTTTTAATGTCAGAACCATTGTTATTTTCTTTCTGCCCTTTCTTCTTTTCCCTTTGTCGACTGCAGATGACAAAAAGTTAATTCTGTTATGTTTTATGAATTAACGAATATATCACTTTGATGTTGTACGCAATTAAAGAATCTTTTTTAGAAATTAAACTTCAAATATATGGAAGAAAAATAATAAAAATGGTAAATCTGTTTTTATTCGAAATCAATAATGCTTTTAAAGTACATTTGAGATTAGATGCCTAATTAAACAAACTTTTTGAAATCAACATGTATTTACATCATTTCTGAAATTCATTTCTGATCGAACTTCTTGCGTGAGATATCATGCATTCAGAAAAGGATGTTTTTATTTTTTCATCCTAAAGCAGCAAACAACATTTTACTAATAGCCACAGGCAAGATTTTACACCTTCGTCCCTGTAAGACTCCCTACAGGGTAAAGCCATATCGTCTTTCACCCTAATTACTCTTAAGGCGTCTCCCTTTTAAAGGCGGAGTTAAACACCATTTTCGACTCTTTTAAATCAAAGTGCTTCAACTTTTTATACAAATAGCATAGATTAAATTTTTTTTAAAATCAAAATAAAAAACATTTTCTGAAAGCTAAATAATTAAACTCTGCATGCTGTTTTACCAAATTTTAAAATGTCAAACAGATTTTTCGTAATAAGACATTAAAGGTGAATTTTAAAGACTGTAAAATAACGCACTTGTATCGCCTTAAAATTCAAAAAAGAAATAAAATTTCAGAATGACGTGCATACTTTAAACCTACAGGTTTGCAAAACAACAAAAATTATTAAATTTGAGCAAAATGCAAAGGAATGAAAGCGATAAATTTCTTCCATTGAAATAACATTAGCCGTTCTATCTCGGAGCGTTACTGATGTAGGGCCTTAAACACGCTTTCTCTCCCTTATGTGACGGTCTAACTGAAATGATCTGCTTATCAGCACACCGTCCAAAAATTCTTGGAAAATTCCCCCCTGTACTTGTTGACCTTGAAGGAGAGCATGTATTCTCCTAAGGGCCAAACAGATCTGACCACTTTTTGCTCGTCGGATCGTTTATTGTGGCGACATGATGTTTTGATCTTTAATGAGTTTTGTTTGAAAGGGACGGTTATCCGACATGTGAAAAACAATAGATGGCTTTATCTGTATTTTTTTTTTAGTAAAAATATAATAAAGCAAATAAATACATATAAATGTTAGGAATTTAGCAGATACAGGGAATTTTTTTTTCCTTTGAATCAGAATTTTAAATTCCCCCCCCCCCCCCGGGAATTTTATTTAAAATGCATATATATTTGAAATCATATTAAATATTTACGTTTTAGAAACAGTTTATATGCTCCCTCCCTTTTTTTTCTTTTTTCTTTACTGACTGGCATTCAGCAAAAAATTCTTGTTGAAACAATTTAAATGCCATTTCATCTATTTTGTTTGCAACAAATACCTTTTTTATAGAATTAAAAAATATATACATAAAAAAATTCACATTTATCAGTAAATATCTTGTAAATATTTTGTATAATATGCATTTTCAGTGAATGCATCTTACTGTATTTAAATCTTTGTATTGTTCCAATTTCTTAAAAATTTGTGTTCTGTTTATTTTGGCTATTAAAATCAATATAAATTGAATAATATATTCATATTTCCAGTATGACCACTGAAATATATCCATGCAAAGCTATCCGCGCTTGCAGATGCAAATAAATCAAAATACATTCTTTCTTTTTTTTTCTAATAACACCATTTTTCAAATTTTAGAATGATCTTTCCTAGAAAAAAAAAAAAAAAATGTGAAACTAATTGCATTTCTAAGCCAACTTTAGAAATACAGAAATCGGCAATTTTAGAAATATATTATGCATGTACGATTAAAAATTACTTTATGCATGTATGCTAAAGTTTTGCATGACTGAGTAAATGGGAGGAGGGGGGGGGGTGGACATGGACTGCTTTAGGGACAATCTAAAAGCGTTTTTATGTTTTAATATTTATTTTAAATTATTTTACTATATTTTAAATATTTATTCATTTTTTTTCAACTTTTTTTTATAAATAATGAATGCAACAGTGTGCCGGTGAAGAAAAAACTTGGAATTCTGTATACATTTTGAGCACAATTTTTATTTTTTATATAAATATTTTCAAACTAAATAAAATATGTCATCTATTTTATTGTTTTAAATATAAATCTCGTAAACAAATCTCTCTTTATTAAAACTCAGATTTAAAGTAATTTTTGAAAGAAATAAAGACCAAAAATATATACATTTTCGCTCATAAAATAAAAATGCTGGTCAGTTTATATTAGCCCTCTGCTTTCTAGATGTTGGAGGGCCATTACTTTTTTGCCCGAAACCGACCATTAAGAGTTTACCGGTAAACTAAATGCAACAGTTCTGTCATCGCCGAGCCTTTAACGGCTCGGCGATGACTGCCGCAATTAGCGGCGGCTCACTTGCGGTACAGCATTGTTTTTGTACAAATGGCCTTAACTCCTTTTGGCCGTGACGAATCCAGCTTACGGCCTTAACTAGAGTGTTTGTTCGATCGCCAAGGTATGAGTGTATCAAGTGTATAAGTCCGGACGGGAAATTAAGCCGAATTAATTTGTATATGAGGCCCTCGTGCCAGACTTTATCGAATGCCTTGGCGATGTCCAATAAGAGAGCGGCAGTGGGTTTCTTTGCGTTGAAGTTTTCCGTTAAGAATGCCACAACGCGCAGAAGTTGATGTTGGGTGGAGTGCTTGGCTCTGAAGCCGAATTGCTCCGGCATTAAAATGTTGTTAGCATGTGTAAAATCATGGAGATACAATCTAATGACACGTTCTATTACTTTACTTAAAGAAGAGAGTAGACTAATAGGGCGATAGTTAGTAGGATCGTTAAGGTTAGTACAAGGTTTAGGAATAGGAGGTATTATAGAGGTTTTCCAGGGTTTAGGAAAGTAACAGTTTTTAAGGATAGCATTAGTAAGATCAGTTATATAATGGATGCAATTAATAGGTAGTTGTTTGCAGGGGCGCGCCAACAGTATCCGGCGCCTGTGTGCAGAATTTCTGTTGACGCCCTACATTCCTACCTCATCCTCAATTCTCAAAATTAAAAAAAAAAATCATTACATTGTACAAATGCATAGTTGCTAACCTTTCGGATATTTTCAAAGGTTAAGTATTTTTTTTTTACCCAGAAAATTTATTTAATAAAATGTGTCTCTTTTCTAGGAGGTTCTAATATTTTTTGCCTTTATTAAATAAGATTTGTGGTTCCAAACATGTCTAATTGACTTGAAAAATAAGGAAGTTTGGCATCTATATAAATAAAAATCGGAAACACAGCAAAACCTACGAAAATAGAACCCATCTGTATCAGAATCCTGCATTAAACGGGAAATTTCATTATCTCGGATAAAATAATACAAATGCAATAAGAGTGTGTGTATGTGAGATGGCCAGAGAAATTTATTGTACCCGAAAGTCTGAAAATTTCTATGAGGAAAAACCAAGACATGTGCTGACGCATCTCAAACTTAAATTTTACGTTTTTATATTTAGCCAAGCTTTTAATTAAAAACTCACCAAGAAACGATCTGTTTTTGCAAAAATCGGCACCATGTTCAATCCTTGATTTCCGCAGAGCGTAGAAGAAATAAGATCCAAATACTGATTTATTTTATTTCATTTAAAGGAGTTAGAAGGGAAGCAGTATAACACACATCGGGCAACTAATTAAAGGAAGGTGAAACAGACGATACATTCTTAAAGTTCGTATTTTTTCATCTTAAACGCAGCAATCTCTGAAAAAATATCGTTATCAACCCTTCGAATTTTTCCCCAAAAAGATTCGTTTCCGTGAGTGATGTTCTGTCTCTTTCGACCCTGCTCCCCCACAATTCGGTTGCAGAGACACAGTAATAAAAATTCTATCAAAAGTGAGACCAACTCTTAAACTAAAATCGTTTTTAAAAAATACGAATATTAACCCTTTCAGAAAAGTTGCGACCGCAGGTCATTTGCGCCTCCCGAAGACGATATTTTTTTCTACGCAAAAAATAACTAAAACATTGGTATTTCAACCCAATCTTTTTAGAGCATTTCGGAAAATTGCATTTACGTCATATCGTTATTACGTCATTAATCATATATGGCTGGTTTGGTATGCTGCATTTCTTAGACTTTTTCTTCGTTATTAACTGTCATTTCTGAGTTATTTTTAATTTCTAAAAAAGTCGTTTGTTGATTCCGGTCTCAGTCAATCATTTCATCATTTTACGAACAGAATTTTTCTGCGTCGGAAAGGGTTAACGTTATTAATTATTTATTTTGTGATTAAAATTTCTGTCCCCTTCACATACAAAATCTTTAAGATAGTTTTTCCTCTGAAAAACATAACTTTAAATTCACTACGATTTTATTAGTCCTGAAAATGTTTTTTAGATACAATTTCTAAATTATAGGAAACTTATGGCTATCACCATGAGATATATGTGCATCATATGTATAAGACATTTGTGATGTATAAATCTATTACTACACATAAGTTGATAGCGGAAATGTTTACAGATATTTCCTAGTAGAAATTTTCTTCTTCTTTGTGAGAAAAGTTCTGCAGGAACGCAATGATTACCATTTAAAAATTAAAAAACAGATGCAATATATTGCGTCAATAGTAATAAAGCTGTTGTCCACCTTGCCACTACTTCATTGAAATAACAGTGTTGCATGTTTTCAGTCATGGGAATTTTGTCTCCCTTCATTGTTTGCAAACGTATTAGGTGCTCGCCTGTTTCCTGAAAAATTGGACAGGCTTATATCTAAATCGCTCATTATAAGGACTTAGAAATAGAACAAAACGAAATAAATAAATAAAGGAATTGATAGTTTATAAGTAAATTTTTCTCATGTGAATTTGTAAAATATAATTAAGATGTCATGAAAATGTAATATATTTTAGCATAACTAAATTAAGAGTTTTCTTTTAAAGTATTTTTTCCTCAACTGAACTTTTTAGCGCCTTTACTACTCAGGCGCCTGTGTGCACTGCACACTTTGCACACTGGGTCGGCACGCCCCTGGTTGTTTGAGAGCATAGTTAGAGATGCCATCGTACCCCGGGGATTTTCTATTTTTAAGTTTCTGAATGATATTATCTATTACAAAGGGTTGAGAATGCTGGGGAGAGGGGTGGGAGGGGTGGAGAGGTATTGATTGACAGTATCATTGACAAGATTAAGATGTGCTTGACTTGCGAGGAAGGGATTAGGTGAGAACTGGGTCTCATAGGAGTTGGCAAGACATTCTGCCTTCTCCTCGTCAGTATAAGCTGTAAATCTGACTTTAAAATCTTTTTTTTCAAAAATATTCCTCATGTTACATATTGTTCGAAAAGCCTTTGACCACTTTTTCATGTTATGCATCTCCCACAATCCTACCCCCACTTTGCCCTCATAGGGAGCATTCTTATAAATTTAGCCGATACCCTTCATGTGACACTTTCTATGCCCCTATCCTACTTTTATCAAGCTTCATCTTTATTCACCCCCCAAGATCCCTCACAGCTCTTCCACTTTGCTTCCCATGGAAAGGACATTTTTATAAATTTAGATCAAGATGCCTCATGGGACATATGGTTGGAAAATCCTATGACCACTTTTTGATGTTATGCATCTGCGGTGTCCCTCCCCCTACTTTACCATCACAAGGGGGCACTTTCGGAAACTTAGCCAAGACCCTTCATATGACACATTGTTGAAAAGGCCTGCGATCATTCATACATATTATGTACCTTCGGTATCCCATCCTCACTTTGCCTCTACAGATCGCATTTTTATAAATTTATAATATGTGGATTATAAGGGACAGGAGAATTTCACACTACCGTATTTTCGGGCGTATGCGCCGCACACACCGTAAGAGCTGCACCTCCGAAAATGCATTAAAATAAAACAAATATTCATCAGAAGCGCCGCACCGTCGTATGCGCCGCACTTACGAAAATACATCAAAATGTTAAAAATTGCGTCATATTCAGCGTTTTTTCGAGTTTTTTTAACATTTGTAATATAAATCAAATTTTAAATTTAGTATATTTTGTATATTTTTTATGTTAAAATTAAATTTGAATTCGTGCAGCCTTTTTTCGCGATTTTTTAATACGTTTTTTATAGTTTGTAACGAGGTTTGCAGGGTTTTATCGCGATATTTGACGGAATTTGCAGGGTTTTATAGCGATATTTGATGAATTTGCAGAGTATTTTCGTGATACTTGAAAAAAGTTGCCGTTTTTTATGGGGATGTGCAAGGGATGAATCATAAATATTTGAATGAATTATGAATTTTGATACTTGAAGCAATACTTGAAAAAATTTGCGTTTTTTTAAAAAAAACGTAAATTTTGTCGAAAAAGCGCAGAAAAAAGGAGAAATTTGTAAAAAAAAGCATAAAAAGAATGAAATCTATTTAAAAAATTTCTAAAAACACACGTTTCACAAAGATTCATGATCCATTCATTTCATCATGATTCATGCCGCTCTCATTCGCCTTTGAGAAGGGTATGAATCATGATGAAATGAATGAATCATGTTTCTTTGATAAAATGTTCGTTTTTTCGAGATTTTTTAATACATTTTATGTTTTTTTTTTCAAATTTCTCCTTTTTTCTGCGTTTTTCCGCATGAATTTACGTTTTTTCTCGTTTTTTCTTTTTTTTTTTTTTTTTTTTACCATTTATTTATAGATGCGACATATTTGCGTTTTTTCTAACAATTTCTTGACAATTCTTTTTGGCGATCCTTTGAGAAATTCACGATTTTTTCGCGTTTTTTTTTTACATAATTTGTGTTTTTTAGAGATTTTTTGACATATTTCGGATTTTTACTGCAATCTTTTGTCGAAATGTGGGTTTTTTAGTGATACTTCGGCGAAATTCATGATTCTTTTGCGATCCTTTCTATAAATTTGCGGTTATTTTTCGTGATTCTGTGGCGAAATTAGCTTTTTTTTCAGCGATTTTTTTATAGTGGGGACTAACGTTTGATTGGGAAGGGCAGATTAACGGGATTTTACGATAATAAAATTGAACTTTTTCAAGTGATCCTTTCATGAAATACACATTTTTTTTCTTTTTACATATTCGCGCTTTTCCCGCGAACCTTTGATAAAAGTCGTGTTTTTTCCTCCCGATCCTTTGATAAAATTCTTACTTTTTTTGCGAATGATTGACAGAAATTAGCCAAAATTTGTCGAAATTGGCGATATTTTTTCTGTTTCGCATTTTCTTCCGGATGATTGACTTTTCACAATTTTCAGAAAAATTCCGATCAGAATCACCTCTGTAATCAATATCGCTTCAAGGGAAAAAAAATATATCGTATCCGCCGCCCCGGCAGAAGCGCCGCAGTAAGCATAATTTTAACTTTTAAACTCGTATGCGCCGCGGCGCTTACGCCCGAAAATACGGTATGTTTATTATTACTAAAGAAAAAAAAAAGTTTCGGCACCTTTTTCGTTATAAATTAAGCTCTAATTTTTACTAGAAGAAAGTATTGGATTCATGAAAATTTTCGATTTCCTGTTTTTAGAGGATTTATATGTTGTGGTTTAGAAGGTCCTAAACACAACTCGACTTTTTTAGAAAATCTCTGTCCGTGTGTGCACAAATTTCGTGGGCGCTCTATCTCAAAAAATGAAAGATAGAATTTAATTAAACATAAGTTTCAATTAGACCTGATTAGGTTTTAGTGCAAAGCATCCTAGGTGGTGCTGATATGATTATTTCATAATTTCCGTGATAGTGTGATTTCAATCACACAAACTACAGTCCTTTTAAATACTAGAAGCAGCTGATCTTTACAAGGTGAGACTGTGTTTCTGTGAAACACATGATAGAACTACATGTGATTTTCCCTTTTAATTGGCGAAGGTGAGGGATAAGTTTGTCAAGTTCAGTCGTCCCTGTCATTCAAAAGGATTATAATGCACAGAATTTAACTAAATTTCCTATTTTATTAGACCTTGACATAAATGGATCCTTATTAGGTTTGGGTATGTATCCTCCAGGTGTCACTGTTATGCTCTGTTTTTCAGGATTTTCACGTTACTCATATCTCAAGAACTAAATGTTTAATAACAAATTACTTCAATAATCATGCAAATATAATGTTTTTAACATTTAAAACTTAATTCAAAATTGTGACAGAACATTGTGTATTGCTGAACAGGGAAAATATTTTTTTAAAATTCCCTTAGAAAATAACTAGGAGTTCCAACTGAGCTTTCCGTGTTACAAAATATAGGTGAAAATGATTGTTTTAGTGGAAAACTTTTTTATATGATAGATATTATATGAAAATGTTAATAACATATTAAAACAAATTTCTGAAGTTTATTAAGAATTACACTTCATATCATCTGTGGTGAAGTTATCACCAAGGGCGGATCTAGCCCTCCTTTTAGAGGGGGGTCATTGCCCCTTTTTTTAGGAGGAAGGGGGAGGGGGTCACGTCTCTTAATAAGCAATTTTTATATTAAAGATTGTCCCCACGTCCAAAATTGCTAAATTCATTTGTAAATTAATTTCATTTGTAAAAAAAAAAAAAAAAGTTGCATAAATATTCATAAAAATATAAATATATACATCTTATTCAGATGCTAAGAAATTGAAGATCTTTCCGTTTTAATATAAAATCAAACAATCATTCAAGGAATTGAGCATTATATGCAAATTTTTAAGACTTGGTAGTTGCAAAAAACCGTCATGAGGGAGCAATTGGCTGTCATGGCCTGAAATTCAGTTTAAAATTCTGCAGTTTCCTGATTCTTTGCCTTTATAGAAAAATGGAAAACGTTAATCAATGACATTTGCCTTGAATAAATGCATCTTGCATCTAAGATAAAAAAATACTTCATGGATATGTCAGAAATTATCTAATTTGGGTTTAACTTTTAAACAGTCAGAAAGGTTCTGGTTCTTAAGCAAGGGATAAATTTGAAAAAAAAAATCAATACATATTTTATATTTTAAATGTCCTTTAAAAATTTTCTCCATTCAGAGGGGGGTCATGACCCCCATGACCTCCCCCTTGTATCCGCCACTGGTTATCACCGGCCCGGGTGATTTGCCATGGAAAAGATTGCACACAAAAAAAACTCCGAACGTGAAACTTATAAATTTAAGCACAACATTTATTACGAGAGAGTTCAGACAATGCAAGTGCCCCCGCATAGGGGGGGGGGGGGGAGAGATTCTGAGAGCTCGAGCGAGTTACATCTTGGCAGTTCGGTGATTAACAGTAAAGTGACCACATACCGTCATATCGCTTATCACCAATAAGATGTAAGAAGTTTTTCATACAAAGACTTTAGCGATAGAAATTGGTAGACCACGCTTTCAGAATCAGCTAAAGATTTTGCGGTTAGGAACCCAAAAATTTTCTCACACCAGCGAATATCTTTTAGGGTTATAGAAATACTTTAAGCCTGGGAAGTAGACAGAGATAAGCAAGCTGTTACAAACATTGGACTTTTTCTGACCAAAATTATGTTCTCCAGATGGGCAATTGAACAGATAACAAGGCGCCGTCAGCAGAAACAAAAATAAAAGTATTTCTAACTCTAGGCATTAATTGTGAGATTGAAAACAGGGTGGTGAAAGGCAGATGCTAGAAGAATGTAACGGATAAAAGATAATGCTGAACCAAGCCCAGAATTTTCTTTATTTTGTTAATAAGTGTGGTATCTGTCGGATGGATGTTTTTGAATAACGCAAGAGCAATTCGTGAGAAAGGAAATTCTGTTATTATTTCTAACAGAGAGCCCCAAAAGTTAATAGTTTTAAGCTCTATTAGTGTGAGCAGGAAAGCTAAAATTAACTATTCAATGTAGAATTAATTTAAACTAATGGGTTTATTAGTGAGAAGGGAAGTTAAAACAAATCTAAGAATTTATTAAGGGGAATTAATTACTGCATTTATGAAGGGAAAAGATATGTAGCGATAATCTTCGCTACATCATCCACATGCCAAAAAATCATTTTCTTTTAGAGCATGCTCATTCTGATTTTTCAAAAATATTCTTGTAATTATGTAAAATTTTGTTAAAACATTGTCTCATAATACATACATATCATCCATGTATATAATATGATTTTCCCTTATGTATGTAATTTGCTTTACATTGTTTTAACCTTTTGGTCTATTATATAATGAATAGCTGTCGATAAATGTAGCTGTTTGATAAGAGTTTATCGGTTATTACAAATAATAAATAATCCATGTATCCCAATTGGAATTTATTATTATTACATATGTTTTCAAAGGATGTTTCATCAGTTTGTAAATCAATTTTAAAAAATGTTGCTAGATGATTCATAAAAAATTTAGGTAATTTTCCAATATAATGGTTTTGGCATTTAAAAAAAAAAAAAAACTTCTAGCTATTTGGCATCAGAAATTAAGATTTCTTGCCAAATGATATAAACAGCTATGATAACAAACTTGATGAAATTTTATGTGTGTTTAATATATGTATTTATATATTTATTTATGTATAAAAATCTTAACTATATTCACATATACAGTAGACTCCCTCAAATCCGCACAGCTTGGGACCAGAAGCTGTGCGGATTTTAGAATTTTGCAGATTTCTTGATCATTGCTTTGTTTAGATTTTTTTTAAACAGTGTGTTTAAACAACAAAACAAAACAAAAAAAAATGTAATCAATAATACAATCTAAATTATAATGAATGCTTTCAAAATTTTAAGCTATAAAATAAGTAATAATATAAAATTATAAAAATTTAGATAATTTTTAAAATGATTAAAATATTAAAAACAAAGGTTTAAAATTAATAATGTATGATTAAGTGTTCATTATAAAGATGAAATGTATTTTTCGTAAATTATTCAATGAAATTTGCCTCATAAATAAAATACTAATTAACATCAAAATCATAAAATAAAGAAGTTTTATTCCAGGTTTAGTCAGACTTAATAACCAAAAAAAGCTTGATTAATACATAAATATATTCAATAAGAAGATTATGATTATCATTGATACCAGCAATATCTTGAATTTTTTCTGAAATAAATTTATTCTTCCTTCATGAAAAAACATGAAGTCAGTAATAATAACCAAAATTACAAATTAAAACATGTTTGAAATTGATATAAAACTAAAAAAGTCAAATTTTGTCCCTATATCTGAACTGAATGTTTCATTGTTTACATCCGTAAATTATGTGCAGATTTTAGAGAGTTGTGGATTTCAGGTTTGGGGATTTGAGGGAGTCTACTGTATACGTATGTATGTATGTATGTATATATTATTGTGTTTATATACAATTTACTTCTGTTTATAAATAAAAACAGATAAATGGTTTCTTTAAATTAAAAAAATTGTATAAATAGTGCAAAAATTGCTATTATATATACAGTCAAGTCTCTCTATAACGAAACTCCATACATCGAATTTCTCTATATAACGAATTTATAGTAGGAATGGTTCCTTTTTCACATGATTACATTAAAAAAGTCTCTATATAGCGAAATATCTATCTCCATATAATGAATTTTTTCATAAATTGGTCTTAATTTATTCAGTTTTAAAAAAGCTTCGAAATCATATGGAATCAATTTTCCATCACTTATTTTTGATTTATCGTTCAGTGCCGAATTTTTTTTATATTATTTTTCTCCTTGTTCTTTAAATCCAACGAATTCATTCCATTCCCACACACCTTTCCACATCCTTCTCAAAACAGAGTAAATTGGATTGATACACACATAATAGAGGAATTAATGAGAGACACATAAGAGAGGCCTTCAATGGAGGAAAATGTTAACTACAATTTTTCATTCATTGCTAAAATTTGAGCATTTTTTTTGAGAGCATAACAATTTTAAAATCAAAACAACAAAAAATTACAGATTTCTTCGTCTGAAATTAATGCAAGTCTTCCTTATTTGATTTTCATTAAGCTTTCATATAAATGTCGGTTCTCTTTTTTTAAACAGCTTAAATAAGTAAGAAATAAAATGTTAGGTTAATATTTACTTTAAAACATTTCAAATTCTTAATTCAAAAGATCAAAAATAATATTTGTTAAAATTTTACACATTAAATAAGATTTTTAACATCATTCTCCATACATCGAATTTCTCTATATAACGAATTTTTTTACAGGAGTGGTGGATTTTGTTAGAGACTCGACTGTATATAAAACAATGAATAGGTTAGAAAATAATTGCCAAATATCCTTCTCTCGCCAAGATCATTTTTTCTTTCGCCAAAGCCCCTATCTTGGAAAAGTACCAAATGTAATCTTTTATAGAAAAATTGAAACATGTTTTTGTCTGTTGTCATTTTGTAAAGTGTAACAGTGTGAAATCAGTCGTAACATTACACATAGACTTTGGTCCAGTTTATTACATTTGCTTATTGTTGACTGAAAGCAGTAATAAAACCACAACAATTAAGTACAAACATTTCTTAATAGTTTATATATAGGCAAATATTTACAAGGCTTTTGGCTATTAACATTATTTACAGAGTACCCACAGCTAGGCCTGTGGGATAAATTAAAAGAATTCGGCATTGCAATTCGACGGAAATTCCTTACTCATAGTCTTTTCATCTGTCAAGATGAAAATGCTATTTTTTTTTCTTTTTTTAGTGAGTAAGTTTTGAGTGACCTATAACGGCCACAAAACACACAGTAAGACAACACAAAAGTAGATAAATTGAGAGAATTAAGTGTCCAGCACTGCAGTATTAACTGTACTTTTTCAATGACTGTATGATTGTCCACGCTGTCCTAGCGCCATACACAACACTTGCACAAGTAATATTGGATACAAGTCATGTATAAAAGCACAAAAAAAAATCACAGGTATTTTTTTTTTTTTACTTTAAAAACCTCCAATTTCTATTGAAAGAATATATTTACACATTATATAAATACCTTTTTTTGCTTACAAAAAATGAAGAAAAAAAAAAAAAAAAAAAAAAAGGAAAGTAAGTACATTGTGATTTTTTTAAACAAAATAGTTTGATGTTCATACAATAATTAAGTAAAGGTAAGTTTTTTCAACTGGATAAATAATGTTCATAGTTGGAGTGGCACAGTCGAGGTTTTTCCAACTGAGTGAAAAATGCTCAAACCAGGACTCGAACCTGGATACCTTGAATGATATAATTCATTCTTATTTTTTCAGACATGGCTGCAAACTGCAATACTGGTTTTATTCATCCGAGCTACTGCTATACCATTTACATGATGAAAGTGTTTTGATAACATGAAACATGATAGGCACCGATGCCATATATGTACTATGTTAGCAGCACTATTTTTTACCACCTGCCAATTGCCGAAAACTTTGTTTTTGCATATTGCTATAAGTGTTAATATTTACGATTCATTGTGATATTTATTATTATGTTTATCATTTATAACCGTTTATTTATTGTTTCAACTGGTTTTTTTTTAAATAAATTGTTTTAACAAAATAATTGGGTTACCATGTGAGTCATAAAATTGCCATTTTTTTTCAATCATGCCAATGTGGTGCGTATATGACATCTGCGCCCATGGTATACTGGAGTTTCTGTGTTATTAAATACTTTCATTGTGTAAATGCTATAGTTATAGTTTGGATGAATAAAACTAAAGCTGCAGTTTGCAGTCATGTCCAACAAATAAGAGTGAATTATATAGCCAGGTACCATCCGGATAATTTAAATGGCAGACCATTGTCACGGCACACGAAGGTATCTGCATTCAAGTCTTGGTCTAGACATTTTTAAAGCAGTTGTAATAAACCTCAACTGTGTTATTCTAACTATGAATATATAGATTGATATTTTATAATTAAAAAAAAAAATAAATAAATAAATATTTGGAAAAATTTAATGGATGTAGCTAGCTTTGCTGCTTTCACTTAAAATTTAGCAGCTTACATCAATTTTGAAAAGGGAGGCTTTTTAAAGTAAGTACAATATGTTACATCCATCCTGATCCTGCTTTTACATGCTGATCGTTAAATAGTATAACAGTTTTTAATATTTAAAATTTTCAACATAAGCACCAGTGTATAGATTCTAATTACATATTTAAAAAACACTTTGGAAAAAAAAAAAAGATGCTTTTTACAGTTGAATATGAAATAATAATGTCATGAAATTAAAGCACAGTGTTTTTAAATCAGAAATTTCTTTTTAACACTATTTTTCACTTGAATAATTTTGTTGTTTAAGAGTATAAAATGTTCTAATAAAAATATATATTGAAATGACATCAAAACACAATATAAAATGTGTCAGGTGTGAAATAAATTTTGATGATATTTTAAGTATTTTAACTTTTAATAAATATATGTATAAAGATTGTAATATAATTGAAGATTCAAGTTGCTATATATGATTGTTAAGAGAAAAGAATTGCTTTATCATGTTTTTGTTTTGATTTGCTCTTTCTAATTTGATAAAAATAAATAATATTTAAGTAGAAAAAAAATCTATTAAGGCAAATGATAAATCTATCTTTTTGTAATCCATGAATTATTTTTCTTTGCGACAATGAAAAATCAGTCGTTCAAAAAAAAGTTAACTAACTTTTAATAATTCATATTCATTAATGTGTCAGTCATAAAGCAACTATAAAGTTATAAGGTTCAGAAATGAAAATATTTCTGTTATAAAAAAATTTACATGTTTAACATTACCTAATGAAAGTTTTAAATTTATTATTACATTTGATTAATATTTATATCTTGATTTATAAATTTAATCTTTGAAATATTTCTAATATTTCCACAGAACCATTCTTATAAATAAAAAAGTTCAGAAATGGAAATATTTTTATTATAAAAAATATACATATTTGACATTAACTAATTGAAATTTTATATTTATTACTACACTTCATTAATACTTATATCTTAGTTTGACTTATAAATTGATATCTTTAAAATATTTCTAACATATAAACATATACACAGAGCCATTCTAATATTGAAATTTTAAATTTATTACTACACTTGATAAATAATTATATCTTAGTTTGATTTATAAATTGTTATCTTTTAAATATTTCTAACGTATAAACATGTACACAGAACCATTCTAATGATTAAAAAAGTTCAGAGAAGGAAATATTTCTATTACAAAATCTGTACCTGTTTGACATTATCTAGTTAAAATTTTAAATTTATTATTACACTTGATTAATATTTTTATCTTATTTTGATTTATAAATAGTAATCTTTGTAATACTTCTAACATATTTACAGAATTATTCCAACATATCTGATAAATAAGCAAAATCTAACATTTCACATTCACACTGACAATAATTATCAGTTTATATTTATTTATTCATTATTGTTATATTAATTTTTTTCCTGAGATAAAAACACTATGCTTTAATAAATAATCTTCTGTTTTATATCCATTCAAGCACTAATTTCAATATTTAAATTTCCAACTTAAAGAGATTTTTCAACTAAAATGTCATTATCATAAAATTTAAAACAGTACTATATGTTTCAAAATGAGTGAGCATAATTTTCTGATTGTTAAACTATTACTGGACATTCATACTTCAGCTAGCAACATTGCTTTAATCCTTTGTGCACTGATGGTACTTTTAAGTATCATTGTAGAAAATTGTAGACCCGGGCACCAGGTCGACTAAAAAATACCACTTGGCAACTAACTTTTTTTACCTTATAGTTTAATGTTAATAAATTTAGATGGACCATCTTTAAAGGATTTTAGTTTATAATTTATGTGTATAATTTTTTGTTCGAAATTAAAGGTAAGGATATTAATTTGTCTATACTCTTTTACTTGTTCACTGTAAAATGATACATATTTCTCAAAAATAGCCGAATACGATTATGAGTACCAGTGTTCTATTTTGCAGCAAATACATTAATGTCCATGAAATGATTCTTCGATCTGCCTCCTTAGAATTTTTCCTGGCACCTAAGAATTTTTAACTTTTGTCAGTTCACTGATAATCCATATTATTTTCTTTCTTCTATTTATTTTATTACTCCTATTATCTGCACAAAATTAGGAGACAAAATTTGAAATTAATATTGAATTAAATTATTATATTCTAATCATTATGATTAGTAAAGGGTTTTAAAAAATCTTTAAAATAAATTAAATTTGTCCCAATACATAATATAAGCTCTTCAAACATATATTTTGTTAAATTACAATTTAAAGCAATTTTGCAGCTGAAAAACTTTCCAATTAATGATTCAAAACTACATTACTAATTCAATTTGAAACACACAGTATATCAAAGATATGTCAGATGTATTTTTCAATTATAAAATACACAGTTATCTGAGGCTGACTAAAGCTATCTATCTTTGCATAGATCCTTTGTCATAATAGACCATTAACAGTATAAAATTGTTGATAGATAATTAACAAATTAATGATAGAAGATTGTTAATCGATAACTACAGCTGATCACTGCTTTCTGAATTCCAGTTCATAATTACTAAATAATACATATTGACCATGCTAAAATCACTAAATTAGAAATACTGGTTTTGAAAAAACTGCAGTTTTTTTTAATTAAATCTTTCCGACACAAAGTACTTTCTGTTACTACAATTATTATTTGACACCAGGAATTACAAAGAGATTAAAAAACAGTAATTGAGAGCCTTTCTTCATTTACATTATAAGAAACAATAATGTCTTTCAAAATTATGGTGCCAATGTGAAAATTGAGAATTAAAATTAAGTGGGGCAAATTTGACCCATCATGTCAGAAAGAGTTGAGGGAAGACATGACTGGGACACCACCAGTGGTGTAGTCATAAAAAAAACAGAGGGCATATGCTCAAAAAAGAGGATATATATACTAGAGTGTACATATCGCAGCTTTCTTGAAAAACAGAGAGTATACAGTGAGTGTCTCTTAAAAAAATTCAGAAGGTATATGCATATACCCCTGTATACCCTCCACTGTATCCCTGAACACCACACACACTCACATTAAAACTATGCAAGAACTTCATACAAATCAGAAGTGTAAGTTTTTCAGCTCTCCAAAAAAATGTACTTTTCAGCTAAAAACCCCATTAACTTTTTAAGTAATGGAGTGATTCCAATACAAAAAAAAATTTTGATGTAGAATTAAACACAAGATCATATGTGGCAGACAGTTTATTGAATTTTTTATTAGTTTCAGAAAAAAAAAAGCTCTGAAAAATGAAATTTTTTTGAAAAATTGCTGTTTAAAAAAAAACTGTTATAAGTCTTAAGCATAATTCAATTAATTATGGACCTAATTTCATCAAAATCAGGCAGGTAGTTTCCAAAAAAATGGGTGTTAAATCTTTGATATTTCCCATAGATTAGCACCCAGTCTTCTTTTCCCTTAAAAAAGTTGTCCTATTTTAACTGAAAATGAGGGAGGGGAGGAAGTTTGTGACACTGTCATAATGTTATTATCTATAATTAAAATGTTCTTAACATCTTGGCTATGAATGGCGTAAAATTCTGTCATATTTCTGTTTATCTATTTAATATTTTTCTATCAATACTTAAATTTTGAAAATTACTCTTTGGTGAGTTTAGCATGGTCCAAATTATGTATTCAATATGTAGAGTTAATGAGCTAGATATCCTTCCAACGTGTATCACTGAAAAATGAATTTTCAAGAGTATAGTGGACAAACAGTCAAATCATGACTAAAAGTATTTGTTAATCTGCCTCTGTCTAATTAGGCCTTTATTCCTTGAGAAGTAATTATCATAATAGTAAATATCATTTAAAAATTTATAAACATTAACATGTTAAGTGTTCAGCTTATTCGCTTAATTTTTATAATTCAAATTTTCATTAGATTGAGGTAACAATAAATTTTATTTTGCCTATAAATTATAACATATATATGTATTTCAATACAATCATATAATTTAAAAATTGATAATAATTAAAGATTGTTCCCACTTGAATAAAAAAGTCTGTCACTCATATATCAGATTTAGTGGCAGTATAAATGTTGGTCATAAATAGCTGAAGAATCACTTAACATGTTAGCTGATTTTTCGTGACTTTGAGAAATGGATTTTATTTATAAAAATATGTCACTAAATTTAAGGACATTGAACTATTTTATTCCTAATACATGAAAATGTATATTTTTTTCATTTGCAATGATGATTTACTAGTTAACATTTTGATTTTTATAAGATATTGTTTAATTTATTAATACCCTGTTTTTCAGATAGTAACATTGCAGGAAGTTTTTGCAAATATCAAGACAGTTATGAACCTTAAAACTCACTTTTTAAGGCAAAATGGGAAAACTTGGACGTCACTATAAATCATATTTCAAAAAGAGTATGAATTAGATAGATATAGTAAACAGATTTTTATAACCAGTTAAATAATTTATAGGAATTCTATTAAATTCAATGCCTCTTAACTCTCAACGTACATACAATATGAATTACACATACAGTAAATTGAATTAAAAAACCCCAGAAGAATAGATTATAGGAATTCTGTTAAAAATAATGCATTATGTCTCTTATTATGCATGTAGTTGATGATATATATTCATACATATTGTAACGCCTTTGTTTAAAGGGGGAAAAAAATCTGTACAACTGCAATTGGAACGAAAATATTAAATTATATAATTTAAATATTCATTTGCTTGTTTTGAGGATTTTTTTAGGCAGTTATTAAGATTTTTTTTTTTTTTTTTTTTTTTTTTTTTTGCTCAGATGAAAGATATTTTAAATCATATTTGACATTAACATGATAACTTGTTGAGAACTTGTTGAAAATATTAACAAAAGTTGCATAAATATTGATCAATTTTTACCAATTTTATTGTTACTTTATTTATATAACTGATTATAAATGCATATAACTGATTCAAGTTCTTTTAAATAAAAAGAGTTCTTAAAAATAGGAACAAAATTGCTGAATTATTTAAAAGAATGTAACTTATAAAATCATTGTCGTAATTCATAAACTATTTAAAAATATTTTTTTGTCATTTGAAATATAAATCTAAAATTCAGGAGAAAAACATTCTTTTTTTAATTTGTCTTGCTTTATATATATATATATATATATTGATTGGTCTCTACAGAATTCAAATAATCCATTCTGCAGTATGTTTTTACAATCTAGATTGAGGTAATGGTACTGGAACTTAAAATCTTACAAACTGGTAAAAGTGTGTGCATAAAAAACACATACATTAAACAGAAATCACATGAACTAACACCATTTCACATCATACATTGCACTCACTCATTTTCTTCAGTATTAGGTACTTGTTTGTTAAACAAATCATGCAATATCAAATGTACATCTTTATCGTAAAATTCAACATTATGACTAAAAAAAAAAAAAAAAAAAAAAAAAAAAAAAAAAAAAAAGTTTGGAATGCAGTTTATTTATTGTTTTATCCTTTCAGCTTGACGGGGAGCGTAGAAAATTTTTTACTTTTAAATGAAGCAATGATGCTATTTTAAAAATTCATTCACTCATTTTAAAACACAATGTACAATCAAGAAGTAATGAACGCCACTTTCGTTCATTGACAACAAACAAGTGCCTGCACAAGTAATGTTACTTCGAAACAAAACAAAGAAATAAATATATGTACTCATGTATAGATCTGCCTATTATAATGGTAAAACAAGTGATGTTTTCGACTTACTAAGTTGCTTAAACTAAGTACACGAAATTAGTTATACATCAATTGTTACTAAATTTTAAATATTTGGCATCACATAATCAATAAACTGCTACTTCACATTTAACAAATTTCATTACTTTTCACTAAACTTACCTAAGTAGAAGGTTAAAACTCATAAATAGAATTATCGTTTAATGTTCAATAGATCAAAGACCATTATTTATAAGGCAGTCTACAAACATTTCAGTTCTTTTTTTACTTCCCTGTAGTTTGATATACACAGATCACAGATAAATTTTGGATGAGGAAGTTTGTATTCCATTTCCTGAAAAAGAATTAAAAATATGTTAATTTATAAAACTATTAAATTTTTCTTTTAAAAAAAATAGATCTTATTCTATTAATTACTTAAGTGTATTGATTGATAATTTAACTTTCACTAAATAAATTCAAATTTTCTAGATTATGGGAAGATACATATTCTTTTAAAACCCTTTATAAATTAAATTATTTAAAACTTTGTTGTTCAGTAAATCTTTTTAAAAATATCTTTATTTTTATAAACTTTTAGGTGAGTTGATTAATACCATATTTACTTGTGTATACCATGCATGCATGCATGTATAATGTGCACCCCTTACTTTACAAGAAAAAATTGAAATTTTTTAAAATCTCATATATAATGCGCACCTTAAATTTGATATGCAAATGAATAAATAACTAAATGAATTTCAATAAAGATAGTCGAAATAAACATTACACCAGGCAGAAAACAAGGTGAAAATACATTTTTAGACTTTGGGTAGAGACTGAATAACGACAGTGAGAATTGCTAATAAGCATTTAAATAATGTTACTAGCTCTAAAAAAGTGCAAGGAGTGAAAAACGATGCAGTATTACTTCAATTAAGTAAAATTTTCTGAGTGATTATGTCTTCTTTGAATACATTTCATGATTCATATGTATATCATGTGATTACATCCAGCAGTAAAAAAAATATTCAGTGTATAATGCACACCTAGGAGTTTTGCCCTAATCTTTTGGAAAAAAGTACATGTTATACTCGAGTAAATACAGTAATTATCTTAATTTGATTAGGATACTGCTGCTATTTGTACAACAAGTGGGCTTAAAGCCGCCTATCGCAACAATAGAGCATAAGGAGGTAGCCCCACTCATAGAAAATTCCACCAGAAAAATTTTAAAGTAAATATCCTTGTAAGACAATTTAGAAACTAAATAATTTAAATACTTACCATAATTATATTTTTCAAAATTCCATGAACTTTTATTCATGTGTTCAATTTAGTGCAAAACTTTGATAATCAATGAAAATATAGCATCAAAAATTAAAATTTTATAATTAAAATATACTATTATACATAAATACATGCAGATAAGGGGCTGTCTACAAAGGATGTCACATTTTTTCTATATTTTTGACCCCCTCTCCCCTTAGTCATAAAGCATCACAATTCACCATACCCCCTTCCCCCCCTTGTCACATGCCACGCTATATGACATATACATATATATTTGCATTTTATAAACAAAGCACTATGTTATAAATCATATTTAAAACTTTATTTGTAAACTTTAACTGTGTATTTTAATGACTTTTGTGAGAATAACAATAAAAATGATTTATGTACTTATATTGTATGAAATGAGATTCAGGTTTACAACAAAAATTATACTTAATATACAAAAGCAATATATATTAATATGAAAGAGCAATTGAAAACAGTAGTATTTTGGAATTTGAAATGGAATTTCTTAGTATATTTGGCTTTAAATTTTACCTCTATTTAATGAATACAAAAATACTTTAGTTTCAAAATAACTTCAAAATTTAATCTGCTGGCTTTTAATGTTTTTATTTTAACCAATATGTGTGATATCACATTTTTTCTTACCCCCTCCCATCCCCTTGTCACAAACTGTCACACTTTCATAAAACCCCTTCATTCTCTAAGCATGACATCATTTACGGACAGCCCCTAAAATAATTCTAAAGACTTACATTTACGAAACACAATGTTGGTTGGATCGTCAGCCAATTGTGGAAACTTTTCGACATCATGAATGTCTGTACCATAGTAATCTGTCACAACCCCTTTAGTAAGTAAGTCCTCTTTCTCGGATTTGGTCCACTCTCTACTTCCTCGAAGTCCTTTCTGTACAAGTTTTATTTCTCTCTGCCAAGCATCTTTGATTGCTTTTTTCCTGGCATGACTTAAGAGTCTTTTTCTCTCCTCCTCAAGACTTCCTCCGTAGCGAATGTTGAGCAAAATTGCTGGACTACGCAGCCGAAGGTCCACATGACCTTCACCAGCATGCATAGTTACATTGAACATTGTTCCAAGTCTTTGGAGCTGGTCCCAATCTTCCTGAACACGCTTCTGATCAGGTTGGACCAGAAAAAATGAATCTTGGCCATGCAATGAAAAATGTAAATTAACATATTCTGTGTCATTTAGCACTGTTGTTATAACGTCCCTCAAAATTGGGCTGGAGTCACTTAGTACATGAACAATTGCACGATCTTGGCTTTTCGATAACAGCAGACCATCCCCTAGAACAGATGGGAGATTTGCCAGTTGTGGATGCAGCTCACTTCCAGAGATATGGCCTCGAATCTCAGTCCTAGGGACTGTTGTCATGTGAAAGAATTCATGTGATACTACATCTGCCGTACAACTTAAACCTGATATCACAGGCAAACTTGGACCAACTTGTAGAGTCCTAGGTGGGTTGACACTGAGAGGTTCGGTGAGAGGTGCATTGAATTTTCCAAGTCCAAATGCTGATATCCACTCATTCAAATCTAAAAGAAGGAAAAAGTAATTTTATTATTTCTATTGAATCTTGTCATGATTTTTAAAGTGTCAATAATAAAGAATGACTCCACTCCTTTCTCTATTTTTTTTCCCTGAAATCTGATAATAAACAACACATTTTGCATCATATGAAGTTCATAATTTATTTTCTATTATAAATTTTACTGTTCTCAATACAGTAAAACCTGGTTATCCAAAAAGCAAGGGACCAAAGCATTTTCGGTTAACTGGGGTTCCATTGGAATTTTCGAATAACCGAGAAGTTTATGGTGAAAACTTGTTTGGTTTAAAGCTGTGATAGTAATTTAGAATATCGTTATAATAAAAATGTTGTAGTAATGTATTAGAGATTGTGGTAAATGTGGTGCAAGATTACACACAGTGAAGCTACTAAGATCTCAAATGCGACACTTTGATATATTGAAGTACAAGAAGATGCAGCAGCATCAGATGTGTTGTAATTTAAAAGGTGGTATGATAAAGCAGCGTTGAAATGATGCAAACTTGAAAAACAAAAGAAAATCACAACATATTTTCTAAAAAAATGAAGTATTGTACGTGACTATATAACAAAGTGCTCAAAATTATACAATGGACCAAATAAGTAAGTTGACTCTGTTTATTTATTTTATAAAGAACATGCTTTTTTAACATTATTTCTACCAAAGCTCATCAAAAACTTTCAAATTTCTAATTTTGACTTATTTTGCTTCTAATTTTTAAAGCTAATAAGTGTTAAAACAACTTTCAATGTATTAAAAATGATTCAGAATTGTTTTGATATAAAACTTACAAATAAAATTGTAATCATAAAAAAAAATAATAAAATTTTTCATATTTAAAAAGGACTTTAAAGAATTTTGAGGTCTTTCAGTTAAGCCGATTTTCGGATAACCAGGTTTCTACTGTAGATATGATATAAGCTACAAATTAAATATTTATTTTTTACTAATTAAATTTATATAAAAATGTATGTTTATTAAATATTAATATTTTGTTAACTAATAAATTACTTCACTTATACAATTTTAAATTCACAATTATGATTATGAAATGCTATGGTTTGCTTTGTCATTCTTGACAAGTTATACCTTTTTTTTATAGTATTAGAATCCTGGTAAAATAACCTAACATTAAATTTCAGAAATCTGTACAGAGTATGTAAAGAATTATTTTTAAGGCAAATGCTGGCATCTGAAACAACATTTGGCACTTTATCTTTTGTTTATGGATAATAGAAAAATGCCAGTAAAATTCACAACCATGTGATAGCATTGTTCGTGAGCCTCAAAGAATTTAAGTGGGGTGAATGCCAGAATTTTCTAAAGTAATAGCTTTCGTGCCTAAACATATATTTTTTTTCATTAATGAAGGTGAATATTTAAAATAATTCTTTTATTCTTTTATAAAAATATATGAATCTCCAATGTCTATTCTTATTTTAAGGACATTTATATAAAAAACTTGTTTTTTAAATCAATATCAAACTTTGTAGAATTTTGAGAAAGAAATGTCCATTATGATGCTGCATGAAATTTAGTAAGATTATAAATCTTTATCAGTTAAGTATATCTTTATCAAGTAAAACTTTGTAATTGATGAATAATATTTATATTTAAAAATCATCCTCAACAACAAACAAACAAACAAAAAAGGGAGATGCATTTTGTTTTTCAATAAATTTTCTACAATAAAACTTTATATTACTCTAAAATTTCTTGATAAATTACATAATATGTAGAAAACTTAATTTTAACTGCAAGAATATAAATAATTAATGAGCACACAAATAATATTAATTTTTGTATAGTCAACTGGGGTAACTTTGACCCAAATTTGGAGACTTTAATTCCTTCTGCCACAGTTGAGCCTTGGTGAATAATTTAGAATGCGCTGCTAAATATATTTTGGTACAAAAACTTTGCCGATTACTCAAGTGATGTAACAGATTTAATCTTTTTTTCTTTTTTTGGGTCAAAGTTACTCCAATTGAATGTAATATATTTCAAATTATGTGTTTCAATAAATAGATTTTATTTAAAAAAAAGTATCATTAAAGTGTAATACAACTTTTAAAAAAGTAAGTATATTATGTGTTAAAAAAATTAGTGAAATTTATCAAGAACGCATGAAAATGAGAAATAGGAAAAAAGGAGGAAGATTAATCTTCATCTATATAATATGGCCAAACTCATATAATTTTGACATATTTTAATAGTTATTCAAACAATAAAATAAAATATAGCTGTACATATGATTGTTCTTTTCTATTTGTAACTTAGAAAAATTAAACAATAATAAATTTATAGATCGATTAAATTAAAAAAGAAAACTGAAGACAGTTTAGAGTTTGCTAAAAATATAATCCAAAGATAGATGATGAATTTATGACAGATAAAGTACACAGATTAATTTTTCAAAATTAATATTTTGAATAGTTTGACTATTTCATCACTAAAATATTACCCCAATGCACAACACATTGGGAATTTGTTGAATAAATCGAACAAAATACACTATTCAAAACAGAATTTTATGGAAACTTTCATTCCTTTTTAAGCAACTTTGGTGAATTCATTTACATGACATTCAAATGCTTATTATAAAAGTTTGACTTTTGATTTATGAATTTTCTTTATATATCAATTCATAAACAAGCTTCAAGGATCTGAGTAGACAAAATGTCTGATTATTAAATTTTTTAGACCCCCCCCCTCCCCTCCTCTTCCATATACTTCCAATATTTTTATTGCATTTTTGCATCAATCCAAAGAATGTCAAAATTTATTTTTTTTAATGTGGAATTCCTCTTTTAGGATGAACTCTTTCATGTCTGCAAGACTAATATGTATTTTCTTTAATTTAAGCAGCTAAATTTAGCTAAATATATTTCAAAGTTAAAATTAAATAATAATAAATAAATAAGCTTTACCATCCAAATGATAATCTTCATCCTCTTCATTCACTGGATTATTGCCACGGAATCTATACAGGTGAAGCAAGTATGGCTTTGATATATATTTTGGAACATCTTCCCAGTTTGGCGTCAACCATTGTGCACCAGTCGGATCATAAGCACGACTTTTGAAAAACACTATGCCTGTGTATGGATCTCTTAAACCTTGGCAAAAATCAAGAAGTAAAGCAAATCCAGGATTAGAATCATGAATGTGCTTACCGAACGGAGTTCGTTTTATCTCTTTCACAATTTTTCCTTCTGAGGTAAACACTATCAGAGGTGAACCTAAATGATCAGTTGCTACAAAATATTTGTTTGAAAATGTATCTTCTATGTACATCAAGTGATCACTTGTATCATAAACAAGAGTAAGAGTTATTTTATTTTGACTAGTATGAATATGGGTCACTTGGTGTATATTTTTAGGATTTGTGTAGAAAAACTGTGTTAAATTTCCTTTATGGTCTCTCCAAGCAACAGGCCTGTCGATTGCATCATAATAATAATAGACTTCATATGAACCAGGTTGTACGGCATGAATCAATTGCGATTTTGCATTAAAGGTAAATTGCTCTTGACCCTTGCGCACAAGGAAACCTCTGCCATCTACTTCATATAGATCCATATCATTATAACCAACAAGTCTGTCACCATCATCGTATCGTAATGTTACTTGGTGTTCGTCTTCCCAGAATGTTTTCATATTGCCATTGACATCATATAAAAACCTGTAATTACGATGCCCAGCTACTTCACTAAGGTAACCGTCAGGAGTATATGTGCAATTGTTTGTAACCACTGAAACATCATGTCCTGCTTTAATACTCATTTGCCTAACCCTTCCACGGTTATCATATCGAATATTTAGTGAAAATACTTCTCGATTCCACAAACTTATGGCTAAAAGGGATATTTTACCATATGAATCATGTGCTATGGTTTTAGAGAAATGTCTCTGGTCATCTTGGATAAAGACATTATTAATTTTGGGTCGATGAATAAGGAATTGTTGTACTTGCTCTAACATTCCTGACTGTGGACTGTAGCGATAACGTATTTCTCCAACCATCTTTGAGCCAATTTCAACCTCAACAATATTAACGTATCCTTCATACTGATATCTAAATTTGGCATTGCTTAATGCACTCCTGCTGCTAACTCTAAATCGTTCTTCTTGAACTAAAACACCATGATAACGATAGTCTGTTTTTAGTTCTAACTCTGGAACAGTTTTTGTCCAGGATCGAACAAGTGTTTTCTGTTCCACGTATGAAAAATCTGTTCTTTCAGGACCACTGAATATCGTTTTTATATTTCCATTTTCATTATATAAATAAATAACTCTTCCATTATTTTCTGGGTACAATTTTGCCAACAAATTGCCATTATCATCGAAATGAGACACAAAAGGAAAGCGGACTCCAGGACTTAAATATAGCATCTTATAAAAACCTAATGATGTTTGGAATGCCAATTCATGTTTATGACCATTGGGAGTAATAATAGCTTGAAGTCCTTCTGATGAATCATACTGAAGAACATACCTGCTTCCACTTGGAACGATCACTTCACTTGGCTGAAACAAAATAAATTACATTTAGAAATAAATACCAACTATAGTAATAAAGCTTGGAAAGTTGAAATAAACTCACATTATTTTGATACTTTTGTTAATACTTGAAATTGCAGAATTACATTAAAAAGTGCCATAACTAAATGTGAAATTATATGAAAAATTTATTGGGATGCATTTTAAAGGAGGAGATAATTATTTATAGGTAAAGTTATGGTGAACTTTTGACCAGTCACAGGAAATCATTGAAACAAGAAGGAAATGTATATGTAAAATCTTCATCAAGTTTCATCCTTGTTCAGTGCAGTTCATTGTTGCCTTACATATATCTAAATAATATATAAGTTCTTCCCACACACAGTTAAGGACGTCTGGTGTAACAGAGTGAATAACGTCCATGATTCTTTGTTTCAAATGGAGATCATATCAAAATTGCACTGAACAAACATGAAGCTTGGAGTATTTTTCTTTTATTAGCTTAAAATTTCACATTTCCATCTTGTTTCATTGATTTGAAAAAAAATACACCATTACTTTATGGATACACTGAATATATTATTGGATAACTTTATTACCATAAGTGTGCTACTTTCTCCATAAAGAATATTAATATCTAATGATTTTTTTCTATAATAATATAAGAAATTGTACATTATTGCATAAAAAATACACCTTTCACACTTCTATCTTAAAAATAAATAAATAATGCATATATATCTTTCTTTTGAGTGATGAAAAATAATTTGAATTGAATATGATTAATACAAAAATGATTTTTTATAACAATATTTATTATTTTCTTTTTATAGTTAAAATGTTATTAATTCTTAGATTTGATGATTAATGCCATAGCAATATTATTATTATTTTTTTAGTTTTGTAGTAATTTAAAAATAAACAAAGTTGTTTTCAAAATTAAAGAATTTAGATTCAATATATTCTGACACATTGTTATTTTTTATGAGAGATATAACTTTCATAAAACACAGCTGGTTTAAATTTTACACAAATTTTTTTACACTTAAATAATAAGGACTAATCTGCAATAAAATATTTTCAAAAATAACTAATTATAGAAAAAATAATAACTTGGAAATGTGCATTAAAATACAATTTGTGCATAAAGAGATACAAGTTATATTTTAGATTAAAGGTTATCAAAGATTTTAATTTTAAACCATTAACATTACATGTTTTAAACTATTTTTAGTTTTAAACAGTTTTGAATGGACATACACTAAAATTGTATTTGAAGATTTCTTCTCATTTCTTTTTATAAATTTTGCTTATTAATTTATTATTTTGAGTAACTGATATCAATCAGTTATAGGAGTTGATAAATAATAATTGGCCATTGACATAGCTGATTCATTGTAAATAACTTCAAAATATTTTATGTATACGTTCATTTTTACCTTTTGATTTATATATATACTACTTCAATAAACTAATTTTTATATTATTAAATGTTATTTACAATGTAGTTTTTTTAATGAATTATTGATATTTTTTGTTATAAAACTCAGCTGTAAAATTTATATGAAAATTTTACTCATTTTTTCCAAATTATAAGTAAAACATATTGAAATGATTCTCTTAATTTATGGTTTTTAAAGAATACTATTAAAAATACTGAGTTAGTTGCTTGCTATACAATAAACACAGATGCTTTATTTCATTCAAATCCATATAATCGTCATGCTTACTTATATATATGTTTCTGTAAACTAAATACTTTATGATTGTATTATGTATATACATAATATGATACTGGTTAAAACTCTTTAACCCTTTCGTGAAGGGAGCCTTTTATGAAATTTTTAGTGATTTGTCATCGGCTTTTAAAAACAGAAATTTGTGCCTTATTAATAGAGAAAATGCTCTGATTAAACAAGGCAAATTTTACAGTAAATTTTTACTGGTGGGGATAAACAAGGATTTTTAAGCTTTTTTGCAGTTCATATATGGGTCGCTCCTCCCCAAGGGGGTTAAAAAGTGATTTGTTTATATAACACATACAACATTTAAAAAAATAAATTAATAAAAAACTTTGTTCTTATATTTATATAATGCTTACCATGTTGATTGCTCCTTCATCATACTTATACATGATTCCAGTATTATCTGCATGCCTAATCTCAGCTAATCTTCCTTGTATGTCAAAAGTATAGCGTTCAAACATATAACCTCTTTCCCAATAAGCTAGTCTTCCAAATCGATCATATTCAAGTTTCACAGCTGTAAAATTATGAGCTGGTTTCCATTGCATTGGTTGTCCCAGAATATCATAACTAGCAGTTAGTAATGGTACTTGATTTCTATCATAGATTGTTTCACTATGTTCTGCTCGATCAAATTCTATGGAAAATAGCACCTCTCCATTGACCTAGATTACAAAAATTAGACAGAGATTAAATCACATGTTGCTGAGATACTTTATGTGATATATTCTTTGATATATGTAAGAAAAGTTTTTAAGTTAACAATTTTGTAATAGTAATAAATAATTTTTTACAATAGTAAAAAAATATATGCAAAAAATGTTATTATATTCAGTAAATCAGATTAAAGATTTATGCTGCTATAAATACAAACCTATTGAAATAAAGAAAATGAAACAGATTATGACTGTTTGGGACACTGTTTAATTGGTTGGTTGTTTTTATGATGGCCAATTATCAGCACGAGAGATATAGGCCCTAAATGATAGAGGGAGTGCCCTCCATGGAGGTCTTTTTATTAGAACCTAATCCATATTTATGCAAGTAAATCCAAGGTTAGAAAATGAAGGAAAATTCTGAACAATTAGGCTGACGGACATGATTGGGTTCGAACCCAGCACCTCCCGTTTACCAGCTTCAAGAGCAGTACTTCTCGGCCATTGTTTAATTGGAACAAGATGTCAAGAAAAAAAAAATAATTAATATTAAGATGGAGCTTGGTAAAAAATATATATCAATTTTAATTTTAAAAATATCAACGTTAACAGCACCAATAAATTTTAATTTTAAGCATACCGGTTTTGTTAGTATATAGCTTAGCATTTTCAGTGTTTCTTATTTCAATTAAGTAAAAAGTAACTTCAGAAAATCTTCCTCTTTTTTTTTTTTCATAGGTTTATTATTGCATAGAGTTTTTAAAAATATTATTTATATTAAAGTTATTAATTTGAAATTTTGTACAATTGAAATGATATTAATACAGTGATAACTGATATAGGATGATATGGAAGGTTACTGATATTAAAGGTTATATGACAAAATTACAATGTAAGTATTTGCAATAAGATCTATTATATTGTTACAATCTATTGTTACCTTTAATATCTTTCCTATATGAGTAAGTTCTCTTGTTGGTCCTTTACCAGACTTCTTAATTAAGTACTTCCAGTCAAGATGCTGAACGTTATCCTCACTCAAAGTTACTTTCAGTTTTGTTGGTAAGGGATACACTTCGGCAATTAATGGATTGACATCCTTCAAAATTGGACTAGATGATGTATCCACTTCAACAGTGCTTGAGTCTGGAGAAGTCATTATTAGACTGCCATCTGGGAACTGTGTCACTCTCTTTTCAGTAGTTCCTTAAAATTATAAATCAAGAGATTTTTAGAAAGATATTTAGTAAAGCATACACGAGAGGAATACTAAAATGTTCATACAGTAAACTCAGTCAAATCCACATAACTTGGGACTATAGGTTTGGCAGACAGTGGTCAAGTGGAAAGTGTATGAAGATATATGCCAGATAAATTCTGGATTTTTTAAAGAAACTCCACATATCCTCAGTTTCTCAGTGTCTCTAATCATGAACATGCATGGCTCTAGCATGTACCCTTTGCCCATAAAGTATACTCTCTGCTTTTTTTATGACTCACAACACTGTTTGCGGCTTTTAATATAATTTTGCAGATTTCTGGTTACTACTTTGTTAGATTTTTTAAACAGTAACGTGAATATAATAATGCATTTGAATTTATAACAAATGCTTATTATAACAAAATAATAAAATTAAATACAATAACAAAGTAAAGTTATAAAAATTAAGAAAGTTTAAAAAATGATTAAAATATTAAAAGTAAACTAACTATGCATAATAACGATGGAATAATTTTTTCTTGCTATGAAACTTCTTTTACAATAGTAATAATTTACATTAAAATGGTTAAAAAATGTAGTTTTTTTTCCATATTTAGTCACATTTAATCATTAAAAAACAAACTCTTTTTTTTTTCAGGAAATAAATGTATATTTCTTTAACAAGAAATCATGAATTTAGTCATATTAACCAAAATTACAGATTAAAATGTGTGCAAAATGATATAAAAACAAAAAATCTTTTTCCATACATTTTAACTGAAAGTTTCAATGTTTATGTCTGCATTGAATTGAGGGAGTCTACTTTATTTAAATAAATCATTCATTATAAAAATATTTCTAGCTTTTTTTTTTCAGTTCTAACTTTTTATTCTTCTGATGCAACATAAAATTCTTGTTAAAATGGTTAAATTAAAAATATTTCCTTTCCACCACCTGCTCAGTAACATGAAACTTTCAGGCACATTTTTTAAACACAAGAGTATATACTCTTGGTACTTGGAGGCATGATTGTTAAAATTATTTTTAATTGAACTATTTTTTAAATGCTGATAAATAAATTATTATTATGATTATTGTTTCATGATAGCAGTTTCTTCTCCTACATTCTCACATCTGGAATTTTGATTCAAAATGCTAACTTTAATAGCATTTCCTGAAAGATCTTCAGTTTTTATTAAAAATGGAAAATTGTTTGATTACATAGTTTCTGAATAAGAGCATCTGCAACTAGCCTTTGTGAATAAATTTAAATTAAAAATGGTTTGAAACAGAAAGTATCCAATTTGGATTTGAAAACCTTAAGAAAAATTTTATATCAAATTTATTTAATGCATCAATTAACATCAATAGGTTTTATACCTAATAAAAAACAAAATTACTTTACATTGTGTAGAAAGCACAAACAATTTTACAGTCAAATATTTTTAAAAATGGATATTTTGTCATCCATTTAAGTATGTATAGCGTTTGTACTCTGAAACATAAGTTGTGAGAAATTTACACACACTAAGTTTATTAACACATAAAATTACAATATATATATTTTTTATAATTTTTTGATTGAGATATTTTAAAACACAATATTATTTGCTTATTAATCTAAACATTGATGTGGATATTTTATTAAAAGATAAATCATAAATTAATATTTAATAAATCAGTTTTAACTTTGAATCCTTTCTAAATTTTATATCATCAAGTAAGTTTTAAAATTTATCTTGAGATATTGAAGGGTTGGATTGCTAAGGTAGATTTTTTCTTTCTAAGTTTTATACTATCAGGTAAATTTTATAAACCTATATTGAACTATTGTAAAAGTGAATTATTCAGGTGCAATTTTTTTCAGTTGATAAATTGGAATACAAACAATTCTGAACAATGGTTTTATTGCATAATATTCTTAAAACATAAAAAAAACCATTAAAAAAATTATAGAATTGATGCTTTAAGAATTTATTTACCTATTCTAGTTGTAACATCTGACCCTTTAATAAGTAAGACTATTGGATCTTTGTCATCTCTAGTAACTGTAACTGAAGCTCCTTTTAAACTCAAATTGTACGAAAGGCGTATTATTTGACCACTAGGAGTAACAGCTTCAGTCAATCTACCATATTCATCATACTGATAAACATATGATTTTCCTGTACTGTCTGATTTGCTTCTAAGAAGACCATTGCTTCCGTGATAGTCAAACTGAGTTTTGAAATTTGATGGAGTAGTGAAACTCTGAAGCATTGCCATTCTTGACATTTCAAGTCTGCATTTTCCTCCCTGAGTATTTTCTATGGTATTTACCTGAAAAAAAATAAAGATAGAAAAACTTTTAACTAAAAGATTAAAAGCAAAATAAAAATTGTTATAATAAAAATTCATATTTTGGCTCTTGAAATTATTTTAATAGATTTCTATATCTTCTACTTATATTACTTTATGAGTGTAAATTTAAACATTCACCAATAAATCAAAAAAATTGTGAAGATTTTGTTATAAGCTAAATAAAGGTATGAAAATAATGTATTGTTATAAATAGAAATATTTTTAAAGATGTTTTCTATGCTATAATATAGTACAGTCAACTCTGTGAAATCTGCCGATATGTAATCTGCAATCATCTATTATCCGCACTACACATAAACAATAGAAAATTGTCATTAACAGATAAACATATAATATAAAGTTAAATTTGTTATATATATTTTTTAGTTATCCATATTCTAATGAATAAATATTTAAATATAAATTGAATATAAATATTTTAATTTTCTTCAGTAAAAAAGTTTGTCTCTGAGCAAGAAATAATAAGTGCTCATAAATTAAAAAAAAAAAAAAAAAAAAAAAAAAAAATATTGACAACAAACTAAAATTGAAATTATCATTATGTTATTTCAATGTTTAAAATACCGGATAATCAGTAAAATGCATATTGTTTGAAATTTAAATTTTCTTAAATCGTAGTTATTAAATTTATCAAACCAATGTAACATTATGTTTTTCTTTTTCATTATAATTGTAATTTTTATGCAGTTGTTTCTAACTTATTGTCAGATTAAATAAAATAAAATGTTAAATAAATAACAAGCAAACAAAGATATTATTTATAATTCGAAAAAATGTATTATTTGCAAAACCCTTGGTCCCTAAGTGCTCGGCTTTCTGAGAGTTGACTATATTGTTAATAATAATAGAAAGCATTTTGTAAATAACAGTATGAAGTTGAAATATGATTCTTTTTACATGTAATAATAATAATAAAATTATATAAAAGGTTTTTAAAAATAATAATATAAAAAAAACAATTTTTAATATGTGTATTCAATTTTAATCATTTTAAAATTCAGAATGAAACAGTATAGTACTTATCTATATGTGAAAAGAAAAAAAAAAATCAGAAGAGCATTATACAATACTGTTATTTTACTTTATAAAACTCTTTTATGTTGCTGTTGTGTTATTTATATTTAATAATGTTGGTTTTGCGATAAAATTTTATTATAAATTAAACACTTTTAAACAATTGTTAGAAAACTCAGTAATATTATAAGATAGTAAATTAAAGTATAATTATATTTGGCATGATAGTATCTAATTAATAGTATCTAAAATGATAATATCTAATTATACTTAAAGAATTGAGCAAAAATTTAATTAATATTTAAAATAATGTATGTACCTGATTACTATAGTCCCTTAAGATGTAAATTTTATTTCCAGCTGCATCAGTGACGGTACTTAACTTTCCAAAACTTGTATTCACATTGTATGAGAATGTGTAAATGGCTTTTCCTGTTATCAAATTCTTTGTCATAACATGCTGACCATGCCGATTAAAGACATACACTTCTTGTACTTCTGGTGCATAAATTTCATATTCATGGGCCTCATTTGGAACTGGAAGTGAAGCTGTCACAGAACGTATTCTTAGATTGCCCTGATCACTTATGTGGAGATTACCATCTGGAGTAACGGTAATCGCTGATATGCTGTTCAGTTTGGAATTAGAAGCTAGGAAATGTTCTTCATCAAAGCATTCACAACCTTCATCCATGCAGTTACAATCTGATTCTGCACCAGAGAAATGTGTAATTTTACCGTCACTGCCTATGATGCGAACTCTGTTAATCATCTGCGAGTCACTTTCTGCTATATAAAGGTCTCCATTGGGAGCAAATGTGATACTCTGTGGAGACTCTAAATATATCTCAGGGGGTACATCAGTTTTTTCTTTAGCCATCTGAGATGCACATTGCAATGGCCTTCCAGCAACAACTTTCAAACGTCTGTCAGGTGTAACACGTAAAACCATGTGGTCATCTAGTATGTGAAGAGATCCATCTAATGGATTAATGGCAAGGGAAGTTGGCCATCTCAAATTAACCTGAAAAATCAAAAACACTTTTTAAAAGAAAAGTATGATTTGAATTATCAGTAAAATATAATAGTATACACAAATAATATGTTCAAATAAATCTTTGTGAAATACTTATGCAAAAGTAAGCATGTCAAAATTTTTTTTGTAACTTTCTTTTTTGAAAGCTTATTATAATACAGTAGATCATCTTTATAATGCAATTCTCTATATAATGTGCAATTTCTCAGGTATAAATAATGGGATTAAGCATGATAAACTAGTTCAACTTTCATCTCCATAATTCAGAGCTTTTTATGAAAATAATTATACTATTATAAAAATTATAATGTCTAAAATTATCTATATCATACAAAAATTTGTAATTTGCACAACTATTGGTTCTGAGGAATGTAATATAGAAATATTCAACTGTATTTTAATATGTTTCAGACATACTTGGCTATGTTTACAAAGAGCAAATTTATTGATGGGTGAAATATGATGCAAATATGCCTATATAACACTAAATTCTTCGTAATGCACAAATTTGTGTTTATAGGTATATATTATAAACATCTTCTACTGTAATTTGAAAATCCCAAAATTATGTATTTCAGAAAAGTAGTTTATGAAAATAAATGATATTTCTTTTATGCTTGTAAGCTTGCTATTTATTTTAAGAAGTAATAAAAATATAACAACGACCAACAAAAGACTATCTAATATGGTTTATTTGTGTAACCATATGTCATATTTTATATCACATTATTATATGGCTTATTTATGTAGATGTAAATAAATTGCTTATGAATGTATGCATTAAAATATGTAAATATTGCAGAAGTTACTTGTGTGTTTGATAAGTTGATAATTATTTCATAAATATGTAAAAATCTACTGAGGTTTTAAAATGTAAATAAAGATAAGAAAGAATGTGCTTTTGAAAATTTTGAAGGCCAAAATATTTTAAATTCAAATTACAGAATATACATATTACAATTCCAGAGTTTTGATTTATGTGTTTATGTTAATTGATAGATATTTCAATTCATAATTAAAATTACTTAGAATATCTTTACTAACCTGGGACAAACTAACTGTTCTTCCACATGGAACTGGTTTCCAGTGGCTTTTGTGATAATAGTCACCTATGATTGTATGAATGATTCCATTTTTATCGACCATTCTGATGTTAGTTCCATCTGCAACGTAGATTTCATTTTGTGCTGATATAGCAATACCTAAATAATTGATGAAAGTAATAGTTTAAAAATATTGTTTTGCAATTAAATACTGAAAGGCAATTAGTCAATAGTACAACAATAATCATTTATAAAATTTGTTTTCTAATTCAATAGGTTAATGAAATGCAAATATTGTTAATGAATAGCATGTAATGTATGAGGGTGGTTCTGAAATTTTCTGTTCAACAATGCAAGAATTTCTGACACATTTCCGATTTCTTTTTGAATGTAAAGGCACAAAATTGGCAGTCTTGACAACTGAAGTGACTTGGAATCAAAAGGTACTTTCCATTTTTTAAAATAAATAAATCACTTATTGAATTATGGGGGATTTTGTCGTATGATGACAAGATTTTTTTTTTTCCTTTCTGGTATTTTCATGTATGAAAATTCAGTTAAAAATACCAATTTTGACAGTATTTTTGATAGATTTCAAAATAGAGGAAAGCACTTTTTGATTATATAGTTTCTGAATAAGATTATTGCCTGATAATTTCATGCATTTACAAACAAAAAAGGAATTTAGAAATATGTCAAAAAGTAGCTCTTTTAGGTTTGAGAATAGTCTTAAATGCAATATTAAAATAGAATTATAGTTTTTACTATAATATTTTGTAATTTACCTTTGGGATATGCCAGTCTTGCCAATTTAGCTAATCTACCATCACCACAAGAGAATTTATCTCCAGGTAAACACTTTTCTCCACTGCCAACAACAACTTCTAAATTATCTTTGACATCAATAGTTTCTTCTGGTAACTTTACTCTTAAAATTTGGTGTTTTTCTGGATCTGAGATGTATAATCTTCCATCAACAGGTCCTACTGCTAAATGGTATCTATAGGCTACTTGTGCAGTGCTAAACATTTCATAAAAAATAATAATTAATGCTTGTTTGCCAAAATTCAATTAAAACTAATAAAACGAATAAAACATTTGATAACAGTTAAACTTCTTTGTTACTGAAGATGATTTATATTAAGTAGATCCATGTGATTGATTTATCAATTGTTTAGAATGTTAATGTTGATTTTAACACATTTTTTATACATACATATATCACAGGATGTATTAATAAGCTAATGAACCATGTTACACATTATCATGCTTAAGTACAAAACTATTATTACTTCATTATAATAGTTTAATTATTTATTAATTATGTACGATGGAGTTATATAGTATAAAAATCTAATCAGACTAAAGGAAGGTGACAAATTGAAAAATGATTGATTGAATGGTTTGTTTAAAATGGTGGATTCTTTTGTTGTTAATACAGACTAGAAGACACTAAATCAATTTCTTTAAGATTTTGGACTTGTGTCATTGTAATTATTATTTAGAGTCTCGTGAGACCAACCATTGTAACAAGGTTCTGTTAATGATGTTTTTTTCTTTTAAATATTTAACATTAAAGTCATTTTACATAAAACAGAAAGCTCATTAAAAAGTTATTACTTTAACTTATATACACATTTTCTTAAGCTTAAAACTGTACTTTGTTCCTTAAAATCATGAAAATATATTACTTAAATTTAACGAAAATAAATAAATAAATAAAAACATGATTTAATAAGTTATTATATAATTATAGAATTTTCATTTAGATTTCATTTCAGAAATCAGGAGATATATTTTTTAATTAAAACTTATTAATTTTTAAATGTAAACATGTTTAGAGCAAGTTCAGTTCTAAACAATGATTCATTATTAGGTAAGTTTAAAAAGAAATATGACACTCTTACTCAAATAAGGAAAATATGTACTCTTTAGAAGTAGAATGTATTTAAGTGCATAATGTTCCAACATACATTTAAATTAACTATACATATGTACATATTACAGGAGAAACAGAAATTCTCCATAAACATACATAAAATGTTATTACTGAAGATCTTAAATAAGTATACTAATCGAGAAAAATTATTAATAATCCAGAATGTGTGCATAGTAAGAGCAAAAAATCTTAGATTCATCAGTTATAATGAATCAATGTAATTTATTACATAAAATATTACTAGTCAACTATGTTAAAGAACAACTACATTTGCACTAAAGTTTATCTTTGAATCCACAGCAAATTTGGTTGTAAAATAATATAATATTTAAAAATGTATAAGAAATCAGGAGAAATATATCAAAAATTAGGAGTATTGAAAAACATATGAAAATCAGGAGACTTGGGAAGTCTGATAAAATATTTATAAATACTTAATATTATATTCCAATAAACTGGATGATTTCTAATAAATTAAACAAAATAATAATAACAATAAAAGTAAAATTGGCTGACATAATTTTAACAAATTTATCTGAGCGCATACCTTAGTTGTACAACAGTTGATACAGTTCTTTCAGGTGTGATTTTTCTTATTAAATTAAAGTCTCCTACATAAATGCTACCATCTGGTGCACTTGCTAATGCTACAGGAGCTAGAAGCATTTGCTGTTTCGCAGATCCGTTGCAGTTTTCACATTCAAGGGGTCTCCTTATACCATTGCCCATTGTTGTTAACAGCAGTTTAGGTTTTGTCTTCAAATATATGTTACTTCCATCACCTTTTTGCAGAATACCTTAAGGTAAAAAAAAGAAGAAAGAAATATTTTTTAATGATTAAAATTTTTATTATGTTACCTTTTTTTAAGAATAATTTTATTAAATTTAATTCAAGCAAATCACCATGTTTAAATGGTTAAAAAATCTGATTTTACTTCAGTGTTTTCTAATCATATCTGTTGTACGAGTTTGCACAAAAACTCAATTTAATAATAAGTTTATATGTTAGATGAATTTCTATCGACAAAAAAGAAAAATAAATGCTTTAATGTAATTTAAAATGTCAAATTTCTGTTTGTACATGAAATTTTTATGCTATAAACCAAAAGGCGACAATATAGACAATTATCTCATCGAGTTCATGGCTGAAATTCCAGAATTAGTTAAAACTTGACTTGCATATTAAAACGCAATCGTTCTGCCATATCATATCTTGGTGGAAGCACTTGAAAACCCGATTTCAATGGTTGACTAGTAAGTTTACCATTTTGTTTTCCTGCACTCAAAGTATTAAAATATGAAGAATTGGGAGCAGGAAAACACAGTTGTAAACCAACAAGTCAACCACTAAAATCAGTTTTATAAGTGTTTTGGTAGACTAATTGCATTTGAATATGCAAATCAAGTTTTAACTAATTCTAGAATTTCAGCAGTGAATTAGATGAGGGGATTTTCTGTGCTTCCACCTCTTATTCTGTTATATTTAATAACTTATTTTTACAATTACTAAAAGTAAAAACTTTTAAAAATTGTAAAAAAAAAAAAAAAAAAAAAAAAAAAAAAAAAAAAAAAAAAAAAAATGCATTTTTAAAGATAAATGTTAATTGGATTACCTCTCATCTCATAATCAACTATTTCTGGTGTGTACATATTAAAAAGAAGAAAAAAAAACTATATAAAGAAAAAAAAGAAAAAGGAGAGAGATCCAAGTCTGAATTTATGCACCATATTGCATAAAACTTATTCCATCTGGAATTACCCCTCTTATCAATATTCTAAAAATACTTAGTCTAATCTAGAAAAGAAATGTGTGTTTATTGATTTTAGTACATTATAAAATCAATATGAACCTATTCATTGCAAAATTAAATGTTTTTAATTTTTAATCCATAATTTTAAAATATACTTGCATACCTTCATGAAAGTTATATTTATGATGAATATCAAGATTCCATCCTCCAATATCTGACACACTCATATCATGTCCGCTAACTTGTGTTGTTTGAACTTCCCATATTATATGATGACAGGAGCTGTATTCATATCCAACAGAAACTGAAATTTTTAAAATAAATAACATTAAATACTCAGTTTAGCCTACAATTTAATAATAATAATATTATTATTTTTTCATTCTGTGTGAATTAAAATGTTGCTGAAAATACCTGTTGCTGAAGCAATTCCATAAACTTTTTGTCTGTAGACATTCCTTCTGTTCCAGGCATAGGTATATTTGATGGCAGGATCAGCTTCAAATTTCTTTTCAAATAAAATGCCTTCTATAGATATTCTCAAATGTATTAGGCGTAGTGTAGAAGGTATAGTATCTGGAGTGAGTTGAAGTTGTATTGTTGATAAATAACCTCCTGCTCTGCTGCTGTGATAAACTAGATGTAGATCTGTTCCTGGTATAGGGAGGCTTTCTTGTATAACCTGTCAAAAATTATTTTAATTTTATCAAAATGTGGAGGGAAATAAAAGTCCTAAACATAAAATTGTCTGTTTAAGGTTATATTCGTGTTATAACAATTTATCCAATACATTGGGGAAAAAAAACATTAAATGAATTTATTATTAAATTCATTCAAATTTTCAGCTAAATGAATATGTTTTAATTAAACACTAATTAACTCACTAAAATAATGGGATTGTAATGCTTGTGGAAAGTGATTTAAAAATTAATCACTAACAAGTGGCAAGGAATTTCAAATGTGCACTTATCCAAAAACTATGTAAGTAATTTTATTTAATAATGTCTGATAAAAATAAATAAATTACAAATCATTTAGTACTGAACAGGTAATCCTCATTGATGGGCTTCCTAGTTGCAATCAATTTCATACCCAGTAAACATAAGAATATCTTGTTAGCCATTAGGAAAAAGTTAAAATATAATTTAAAACTACTTAAAAAAATAATATACATAAAAAGAAGAATTACGAAAAAATAAGTAAAAAGAGGATAATTTAGAAAATTTAAAAATCACATAGAAATTAAAATTTAATGATAATATGTTGAAATATTTAATTATATTTGATGTTATGAAAAGTAAAGGATTTATTAAAAGAATTATCAAAAAATGTTGCTTGTATGATTGTTGTTGCATGATTAAAGAGTTTAGTATGACTACAGTTATGAAAACTACTACTTAAAAGATGTTTAAAATACCATATACAGGTATTTGAGTTATTTAAAATGGTATAAAATAATAAAATTACCATTGGTTTGATAATTATAATTTTTTAACAGCAATGACTTTTTTTTTATTCCTCCTCCACCTCTTTTTTCCCCCTCCAATTCATCTATATATGATATTTGTATTGCAGTTAAAACTATATTATTGAAAAAAAATTTCAAAAAGATTTGTAGTATCAATTTAAATGAAATTATCAAGTCTTATTCCAACAGACTATTTACATAACATGTTGAATATTAAGGTATTCTAAAAATTTGACTTATAAATGTTTTTTATTTTTATTTTAGTGAAAATTTAAAAATTGATATATCATTGTGAAATGAAATAGAAAATATTTATACTGTGTACAAAGTCATAAAACTTGCATGCAATTCTTGTAAATAACATATTAAAATTTTGTATAAAATTTACACCTTTTTGATTTTATTATAACAAAGTGTTTAAAGATGTAAAAAGAAAGAGATAATAAACTTAATTCATTATTAATGTTATTGATAATTGCTATTATCTGAAATAATTTTAATGTTTTATACCTGTGGTTCAGCAAGGATTGAACTTTTTTCTGGGCATGCACCTTGAAATCCATGTTTCCATGTAGCTAAAACAACTGGTCTCATATTGTCATAGTCGTGATCTAAGCATAAAAGAGTCTTATATTCTTGGGGCTTTTCATCATCCAGACTTAAAACCACTTTGTCTATGACAACAATTTCATTCCATGGCACTACAACAGTCTTATCAAGAGGGCGAAAGGGGTCCCTTTGAAAATGCAGTTTGACAGCACCGCCTCCATTTACCAAGATATCAAACCTGTGTTAAAGGAATGAAATGTAAGGCTTTCTTTTTCAATTAAAATGCTAATTTATTTCTTATAAACATACAAATATTTAAGTATAAAGATATATAGAAAGAGGAATATCTATTTTTATAATGCGTTTATTTATGTATATATGTATATATATATATATATATATATTAGCAAGATAATATTTTGTGGGGGTAAAAAACAGGCTTCAATATTTATTTATATATTTTAACATATTTTGCTAATAGTTCACGTTTTGCTTCAAAATATCAGCTCACTATACACGCACAGTGCCAAAAGTTTTGTTGATTGTATATTTTTGCAGATTATAGGTCATCCCTTTGTCCTCATTTTATTTTTTAAAGTCTGATTATAAATTATACAACTGTACAAAAATTACAATTAAAATGGAAAAGAAATGTATAATGCAATGTTCGTTTAATATATTTCTTTTCCATTTTAATAATAGAATTAATAGTAATAATTAGAATTAAAGAAAAAATAAATTACTTACAATTCAAATTTTATTGATTATTCATTATTTTAAACATTGACACACAATACAGTAGTAGTCTCAGTTTGTTTTGTTACTTATTATTTATTTATTTATTTATTTTTTATTTTTTGCAGTCGATGAAAATTCATTACTTCTTGCTCTAAGATAAAATTTTGTTGCTCAGGAAAATTTAGATACTTATATCCAATTTATATTAAAATATTTATTCATTGGAACATTGATAACTGAAAATAAAGAAATATATATAAAATTTAGTTTTAGAAGTTTAATTGTTAATGACATTTTTCATTGTTTACATTCCAATGTGTGGTGCAGATAATATACATTTTCAGATTATATATCGGAAAATTTCACAGAGTTGATTGTATTTTGCCTTTAGTAGATTTATTAGTTTGTTCTTAATGAATGATATGCACTAGTGAACCTAATATTCTTACCATCCTGCTTCTCTTGTAACAGTGAATCCAGGTTGAGCACTACCAGCAAGTCCAACTCGAATTCCCATTACTCCACTTCCAGATGAGCTCACCACTTGGCCTCTTATTACTGAAGCTCGACTGTAAACATTTAAAATAAAACATAATTATTCATAAAGAATAATAATTTTAATAAATTTATTTACTGCAATTTCATTATGTAGCTTTAAGCATAGTAATAATGTTTTTATATGTATCTCTAATTTCTTTTTAGGATTTTTAAAAATAAATTATTTAATCAAACCAACATTTATAATTGTTTTCAGTATAAGTAATGGCAATGTAAATAATGACATTTTCTTTTCAAAGATAACAAATAATTTGTTAAACTTTCAGTGGGTAAACTTAACTCTCCTCCTCCCCATAAGAAAGCACTCTATAAATTTATGTGGTTAAAAAATGAATTTGAATTTTGATGCTATTTGTGTGAAGAAAGTTTTTCCTTTTTTAAAAAAGTGACAGCATGTCTTCTAGAAGAATAAAGACTCATTTATGGTGTAAACAAATTAGCAAATTAATTTTAAATTTTTCCATTATGAGCAACTGAGAAGAAAAAAAAAAAATTTATAACTGCATTAATTGAGAGAATGCATTTAAATGATATGTAATTATGTTAATTGAAATAATTGACTATATTTTAATTATTCTGTAAAATATGCCTCTGATAAAATATATTTTATGATTTGGATACAATTTCAGAGCATGCTTGGTTAATTTGGTTTTATTTATGCAAGTTTGTTTCTTTTTTTTATGACTTTGTTATTTTTGTTAAATTTCTGTTTTATATAATTTATTCTATATATCGCTGATGTTCTTTATGTTGGAAAATAAATTACATAACCAAATCAACACACACAACTATTTTGCAATAAAACACATGTTTCTTTCTTTTTTCCAATTTATTTTTATAATGAGGATTAAAATGTAAAGTATTTTAAAAATCTGATAAGTAAATTAGAATTTAAGATATTTGTTGACAAGCATGTACTGACGAATAATGCTCCTATCAATTTAATTAAAATGGCTATCAGAGAAAATGTCAAATATTATACCAAAAAAAAAAAAAAAAAAAACTGAGTATGTCTGACACAATGTCATATTTCAGAAGTGAGTTTCAAAAATTTATTAAGTACTGATTTAATTACTTGTTTTAATTTTCATATTATGTATATATATCCAAACTATACTAAAATATGCAAAATTACTGAATTGAAATAAAATTAAATAGAAATAAATAAATGGAACAAAATAATATCATCATACTTATAAACAATTCTGATACCCCACAAAACCAAGCCTTCATACATTAAACAATATGATATAACTTAAACCATGAAATATATATAAGCATTAGTATTTTAACAAACTAATATCTTTACTTCATTTTAAAAATGCATTAAAAATCTCGGATACATTTATCTGATTATATTGTAATTATTGTTAATTATATTAAGTTCTTCACTGCGATCCTAGTTTATCCTATGTAGATACATGCTCAATAGTTATTTGTCTAGAAACAAAGGATTCAATCATAACAGTAATGAATATTAATCTTGTTTAAATATTGTTTTGAAATATAAATATTATATCTACAACATCACAAAGCATCAGATTTACATACCTTGTATTAAATAAAATCCCAAGCATACTAAGCAGCACAATTTAAAAATATATAATATCAGTCCACAAAAATTGCAACATTGAAAACTCAAAAATAACTTAATAATATGAAAAATAAATTCAAAATTACCTGTCATTAAAAACACTTTTGTGAGCATAACTTTGAACAGAACCTTCTTCAATTAAAAACTGCATTCTCTGAAAAAAAGAGGCTGTGACTGCAGGAGGTTGTTTTCTCAATAGTATGTCGAGAGGGTCTACCGCTGAGAAACAGAGTGGGTTATTTTCACAAGCTTTTTCAAGGCAGCATTCACTGTCTGCACAATCAACTAGACCATCTGCAGAAGAAAAAAAAAAGAAAATCAGATTTTATACAGCATTTTTTTTTTAATTTAGTTTAAATAATGGATAAAATTGTCTTTTTAGGTGCATTCATAATTATATAAGCACCTATAGACATAGTGTTGATTCTAGAAAAAAAGGACTGCCGGGCAGGAATTTTTCAGATTATTCTAAAAAAAAAAAGGTACATTTTTAAAAAATGGAACACTATTCTAAAAATGACATTTTTTTTTTCAAAAAGAGCAAATTTGTACCTTCTTCACGGAAAATATTTTGAATTGATTTGTTTAGAATCTCTTAGAATTTGGGATATTTCTTGGGATTAATTGAATTGTCACAGAGTGCATAGGAAGTGTTAAAAGGGTTGCCGGGCACATAAAAAAATGACCTTGCTAAATGGCTGACCCTGCTAAATGGCTTGAAGTGAACACCAGGATTCTCGCTGTCACTCACCATTGCACGAAATTACGATTAAATTCTTCATTTGGCGAGTAAACAAGCGATTAGATTCACCAAATTACTAGTTAGATATTTTAGATTTTTCTTTCTTTTCTTTTTCGACTTTCATACATACACATATATACATATTTTTAATACATTTGTAAGCGGATAATTGAAATTAGATTAATAACGATCGTTGTGGCAGTTATAAAAACTTTGACTATTTTAGAACATATTGAAAAAAAGGGAGATACATTAAAGGATTAAAGATTTTTTTTTTTTTTTTTTTTTTTTTTTTTTTTTTTGTGCTACACAGCGAATCTATTTTGTTAATACTTTTTTCATTTGGCGAATGTTTTTTATTTTTAATTAGCCAAATTACTAACAAATGTCAGCAAGAACACTGGTCAACACTAAATCAACATCAGGTCCTTTTGTCTGTACACATATAACAGTGCAAAAATTACCCAATCCAATAGTTTGAAATTTAATGTACAGAATCGTTGCAGAATTTTATCAAGTCATTTCAAATTTTATTACAATTGAATCAAAACTTAAAAAGATATTGATAAAAGTTTTTTTCATTCTATTAAATCCAATCATGCTTAATTAATTCGGAGATATCCCATGATAGGTAATGATTCTAGGTAGCCATGGTGATGACATCCTATTTAAGATGGAGTGAATATCAATTCCGTATTATTGAATTTAAAGTATATAATCATTGTAAATTTTGTATTCATGACCTTTTGCATAAGAGTGCAACTGCTATTGCACCAAGATATGAATATTTATAAAACTAACTACAGTACTAAAGAACCTTATTTGCTATGCTTGATGTACAAGTTCCGACTTGCTTAGCTATTCAAACAATAATTTAATAACATTATGTAATTGTAAATATGAGAAAATTTTATTTTCCTGTAGTAATTTCTTAGTAGTCATCTTTCTTTCCTTCCTTTTTTTAAAACTAATATAATTTTTTTTCTACCAAATTATTATAAGCGATGAAATAATATTTTTACAAGAGACATTAAAAAAAAAAAAAAAATTCTAATCTTGTTTACTATTATTCTTAATTAGTATTTTATTAAATGTATTTCTTAATCAATGTTCCTAGTCACTTAACAGAATTGCTTCCAAATTTTCAGTATGTTTCTAAATTTATAATAAATACATTAGAGAAAGAGAGAGAGAGAGAAAAAAAAAGAGCTTTATTCATAATACATACACATATATACATAATAATGTTATGATTCATTAAATAATTGTTTCTTAAAAACAAAAAACTAAAATATCTATCATGCCATATAGAAAATGTGAAAAAGGTTTTGAACAATAATATTGAATGATTTTTGATAGCTGAAAATAAAACATACCTCTATCATTGTCATTCCCATCGTTGCAATTTCTTTCTAGAGGTATGGAACAATCAAATCCATCCCAGTCATGTTGACAGTGGCAGTTCCATTCATTTTCATCATTTGTAACACATTCACCATGGTTGTTGCAGTTTTTTGGGCAACCCTCTGTAAAGACATTTTATAATAAATTAATTTCTACGACATTTAATACTAGCATTAATTTGCACTTTTTTTAAAAAACAATATATTATTAGATTGCAGGAAAATTTATTTTACATGAGATAAATGTACATATTGATATGTACATTTATTACATATAAATGTACATATATGTATTTATTATGTACATAATGATATGGGATATTCATCACCTATAGGGGGATGAATATGTCCCCTCTATATATGGTGGGGGAATATATATGTACATGTTATGGAGGTATTCATTCTAGTTTATGAATGAATATAACTAGGTGATGTGGTCCACCTATGTTATGGATAACTACATCATCCTAGGGCGTGGGAGGTAACATGAAATTAAATTTGATGGAATACATATTCCGAATTAATTTATTTTTTTTCATATAAATGTAAATTTTTCATATGCTTAATTTTAAATGAAATTTATTCTAAGGTAGATAGAAGGATGTGTAGCATATTAATTATTATTACTTTATTCATAAATAGTATCCAAAGATAAGCCTTCGCTTTGTCTAGGACAGACCCATTGTTTCTTGCTTATATGACGTAAATAAGTGAAATGATTTCCAAACTATACTTTATCATAAAGAATATATTTTTACTATTATTTGTCAATGTGAAGGATATTGCCCAATGTATTTTCTAGTAGTATTTAAATGCTTCTTTTACCTAATGTACAATGCTTTCCATTCCATCCTTGAATACAGAGACATGTTCCATTTCTACACTGTCCATGTTCTGTACATCGTGGATCACAAAGTTTTTCATTGCATTTGCTACCTGTCCATCCTTCGTGACAAACACACTGACCTCCTTCACAATGCCCTTGTTCTCCACAATCAAGATCACACTTTTCTGAAAGAGATAATAATAAAAATAAATAATATTTCCTTGAATTAGTACAGTAGACTCCTTCAAATCTGCACAGCTTGGGACCAGAGTCTGTGTGGATTTTAGAATTTTGTGGACTTCTGATCATTGCTTTGTTTACATTTTTTAAACAGTAATTAATAAAGCAGTCAAAACTATAATGAATGCTTAGAGTATAATAAAACAATAAAATAAGTAAAAACTAAAATAATTAAAATTTAGATAACTTTTAAAATGATTAAAACATTAAAAGCAAAAGTCAAGTTAAAAATCAGTATGTATGATTAAATATTCATTATAAAGATGAAATGTATTTTTCCTAGATTATTCAATGAAACTTGGCTCATAAAGATACATCACTAATTCACATCAAAATTATAAAATATGGAAGTTTTATTTCAGATTCAGCCAGAATGTGCCAGCCAGTGATTGAGCCAGAATTAATAACCAAAAAAAGTCTGATTAACATGTACATATTTGGTTAGAAGATTGTGATTATTAATAATATCAGCTTTATCTTGAATTTTTTCAGAAATAAATTTATTCTTCCTTCATGAAAAAAAAAAAAAAAATGAATTTAGTGATATTGCAAAAATTACAAATTAAAATATGTATGGAATTGATATAAAACTAAAAAAGTCGAATTTTGTCGTCCCTATATTTTAACTGCATGTTTTATTGTTTACATCTATTGTTTACATCTAATATATCTATTATGTGTGGATTTTTGAGAGTTACAGATTTCAGGGTTGCAGATTTGAGGGATTCTACTGTATTTTGAACTTTGTCTGTGTGACTCCTAATTTCAGAAATGAATGTTAGCTTTTTATAAGGAGTACATAATTTTCCAATAACATGTATCTTTTACCTTGAGAACAATCAGTTCCAGTCCACTGTTCATCACAAGTGCATTTCTGATATTTCAAATCGAACTGTCCATGTCCAGAACAATCAGGCAAGCACCTAAGAGCATCAGAGTCTGGTTCACTGCAATCAGCACCTTTCCAACCTTTTCTGCAGACACACATACCACTCACACATATTCCATGGTCAGAACAGTCTGGATCCAAGCAATCAACTGTAAAAAAGATGAAACATAAATCTTTTGATAAAGCTATTTTTAAGTTTTCATTTCTGTTATGTATGCTAAATGATGCAATAGATAAATTTATCATCTTATTTGTTATGTTTTTGTGATTTAACATGATTAATGTGCACAGGAAAATGTCACAAGAAACTTGTTTTAAACTATTCCTTACAGTTTTCATTAAATTTTCATTGCAACATAATTTGTATATATATACATTCTTGCAGAGAGATTTTGCAATTAATATAATTACCTGACAACTCATAGGAAATTGCTTTTATTGTAATTAATTTTTTTTTAATCTAAAATAAACAAGCATTTTGCAAAAAATGAAGAAAATCAGTTTATCTACATCAGGTGCATATTTTTTTCATTAACTGTTTTTTAGAAATGATGTAAAAATAAATATGTAAATAACTAAGAGATTTTATGATGTTTTTATTCGTGTTTGTTAAGCTGTTTGTAGAAATTAGCAGTTTAATATTCTGTTAAGAATTATTATTTCTGTTTACAGTAATTTCATGAGCAGTTTACTACACAAATATTTCTTAACATGAATGTGAAATAAATATGATGATAGCACACATTTGAATTTTGAACCATAATGATCATTAATTAAAGCCTAAAAATACTATGTAAAACTACAAAAGAGAATAATTGTATAATATAAATTAACTTGTTTTCTTCAGGATTTATTGATACATTCATAAAGTTCAAGAATTGTATTTTATCATTCTTTCTTCCCCAAATACAAATAATTTTCCCTGTCACATGCCTATTCTTTGATCACATTATGGAAATCAATCCTAGTGGAATTTCCACAAGTAATGATTCATAGACTTGATTTAAATGTTACTGAAAACTAGCAAAATATGAACTGTTAATTATATTTAACTGCATCCATACCTTCCTCACAGTGAGAACCTTTATATCCTGGAAAACATCTACACATTCCATCCAGACAGTCACCATGTCCATTGCAATCTGCTGTTTCGCACTCGTCATCTCTTAAGTGACACTCTTTGCCTTTCCATCCTGAACTACAGACACAAGCACCATTTACATACTGACCTCTACCACTACAAAGAATTGGACAAACGCCTGTAAAGAAAAAATAAGTTTGATTATATGTATTAATATACTCAATGCATTCCTTCTAAATATATTGGTGTTAAAAATAATTAAATGATAAAACTTTGTAATAATCTTCATAAAACAAAAGAACTCGCAATTTGTGTTTTGAGCTAGAAATTTTAAAAGCCCATCATCAATCAATGTAATTATTGTAAAAAGTTTTATTAGATTGTTTACATGCTTTGACTCCACCAAAGAAATTATCAAAGCAATCACTAATATTCTAAACTTGTACAATAAATGATGGCATTTCAAATTATTACATCATAAATCATGCCTTTTTAGAATATACTTATTCATTTTGATAATGGCTTTGAAGGAACTGAAACATGTAAACAGTCTAATAAAACTTTCTTTTACTGTTTTTAAATTTTTTACTTTACATGTTGTAACAATTAAAAGAAATATTGTGATTATCAAATAAAATAATTACAAATGCAACATTTAAAAAAACTGCTACAACAATTTATATCATGCTTTTCCCATGTTCCAAAGAAACCTATAGATTATAAATTTCAAAAAACATATAAAAAAACTACGAAAATTAAAATTCTCATTTTTGTTTAAATTTATTTATTGCAACAAATATTTTATTAACTTACGATAAGCACATGAATCTCCAGCATAATCAGGATTGCAGACACATCTACCCATTACACATGCTCCATGACCATGGCAATCATATGCACAGGGTAGACTTGAATCGTCTATGGAAAATCAGAAAAATGAAGTCATTAGCCAATAGATGAAGCTATTGATTATTAAAACAGATATAAAAAAAATATTAATTTTATATTAAATAAGGAATGAGTTGATCAAGGATTTCCATGGAGTATGTGAACTATAGCTTTATCATACATTTTATTCTTTATATCCTTCTATTAATTACGCTGATTTTTTTTTATTTTCTTTCTGCCATTGCATTTTGAAGCATCTATAACACACACACACATACAAAAGGTCATTAGACAACAGATGAAACTATCAATAATTAAAACAGATATAAAATTTTTTAATTTTATTTCAAATAAGAAATCAGTTGATCAAGGTTTTTATGACTGTAAAGTATAGCTTTATCATACATTTTATTCTTTTATCCTTCTATTAATTAGGCTGATTGTTATTGTATTTTAAATCGTCTATAAAAAGAGGTCATTAGACAACAGATAAATTTATTGAATATTAAAACAGATATAAAAAAAAATAAAAATTTTATTTTAAATGAGGAATCAGTTGATCAAGGATTTTGCATAGACTGTGCGAAGTAAAGTTTTATCATACATTTTATTCTTTTATCCTTACATTAATTAGGCTAATTGTTTTTTTTTCTGCTACTGCATTTCTAATCTTGGCTATAATTTAATTGTTGTATATAATATAATTATATAATATAATTGTTATATATAATTGTTAATTTATATGTTATTGAATTAATGCTTAACATAACATAATAATATTTTGTGAAAAGAACTAATTTGTCTAATTTAAAATAGCAATATTCATTGCTAATTTTTCTGTCAGGGAATATCTGCTTACTGATTTCAAAATCATTCTTTAAAATTAAAGATTGGACAATACAAACTACATCAAATATAGAACATAGATTTTAAAGTTATAGACAAGAAATTCTGGGAAATCTGTAAGAAATACAATAATATAACTGCAAATTATTTTGTTTTGCAGAGGTATTTAGTTGCATTAATTATAAAGTTTATTTAAGACGCTTGACAATTTAGATTATTTATTAGGATGAGCGAAGCGAATCCTCTACTAGTCCACTCAAATGACATTTTGTCGTACACTTTACAAAAAAACTATACAGTATTTTGACTTGAAATTAAACACAAATATAAATTATGATCTGTAGATTTGCAGAATATTATTTTTTTACAGAAATATGTTTAAAAAAATTATTACTTTAATTAATTTATTTTACATGTTTTTCCATTACGAACACATTTTTTCAAATAAAAAGTGAAACACGTACCTTTTCAGAAGAAAAACTTAAATTATGGAGTCAGTAATTACAGCTAGAATCATCATTAAATAAATAAATAAATAAAATATATTTTCATTATTCTGACAAAATATTTCAAAAACTGCTTTCAGATTTTCAAGCTATGCTCATTTTTTTTAACTATGTATAGTTTCATGATTTCTTTTATAAAATTTATAAAATACTTTTTTTTAGAAAAATTATAGCATATTTTTAATGAATTAAAATTTATGAAAATTCTCTTATTAACATTCAATTATAAAAGTATTTTTCTGTGTTAAAAATTCAAATACACAATTTATTCTTATTTTGTGAAATCATTTAAGCAGACGATATTTATGAATTTTAAAAGAATTACATTATGTTTTTGAGAAGTGACAATAAAAGAATTGTAAACAAATAAAATTAATTAATATTTTGTATAATTCGAAAATATTTTTATTTATACCAGTCTTATATCATAAATAAACAATCTGAGGAAGTTCTTAGTAATTTGGTTGAAATACATGTTAAAATTAAAATGCGCCGAAACATAAAATTACATTTTTGCTTAATAAAGATGCAAAAGTAATTAAAAAAATATATTATTACTTTCAAATACTTATCTTATAGCATAATACTTCGCGAATCCAAACAAAGCATGGCTTTTGCTAGTGTAATAATTTATGCATAAATAGCTTTTTTAATTTCCTTTTTTTTTACAGAATGTTTTTTCTCTGTTCATTATTTGTAATTCTTTTTATTTTCTTCTTGGTGTTAACTTTCCTTATTTCAACTATCTGATTTTATGAATTGCAGCAACATCTTTCATATTTTCCATGAAAGAAATCATAGCAAATTTGAAAAATTTTGAGTAACTATTAATCGACATTTCTTTTTCTAAAGGAAGAATTTAAGTGAAGGTTGTACAATATATTTTGTATAACAGAAAAGCAGGCTTTCAGTTTTTTAAATCTTTTTCTTTTTTAACCTATAGAGAGAGATTTATGCAAGATTAACATATCAAAAGAAGATTAAAAATATCTTCAAAATAAGTTAGACTAACAAAACATATTTGGACTAAGAAAAAACCTTGAACTGTCATTGTTATTTAAATAACATATTGTGTAAGAGAGATTAGGTTTTCAGCGTTAACATTTGCCCTTTTATGCAGTAGTGCCGTCTTTTTGAAAAATATTGATTGGGCTAAAACATTTTTGAGTAAACAAACACAAAATTTATTTTTACCCTGAGTGTGCATGGTGAGGGGAGACTGGGATGAGGGGGAAACGAATCACTCATGAGGATAATTCAAGGTCAAATAATTTTTTTAAGTAGTAAAATACAAAATTATTATAAATTAATTATAGGCTAATAAATAATTTTATTAAATTAAAGTCTCATAAGTTTGTCCTGATAAATGCATTAATATTTATTATAAACAGCATAAAAGTGGCTGGCAATTGAAAGTGCAAAAAACTAAATGTCAAGAAAAACATAATTTTAATTACCTAAATACTTTATTGATTCAAGACATTAAAACAGATGGCAAAATATACAGGATTTTTTCTTTCTTTCTTTCTTTCTTTCTTTCTTTTTTTTTTTTTTTGAGAAATTTAACTATACAACTGCTGAAATCAATCAAATTTTGGTGCTCCGTGTAAATCTAATTGATGTCCTTACAATTTTTTCAAACAAAATTGTTTAAAGAAGGCCAAGAAAATCAAATCTCATTTCAGTGATTAAATAATTAAATAAATGAATAACTAACTAAATCAATAAAAACTGAATGGGCAGAGAAGTTAAATTATTAAATGAACTTGAATCCCATGCATCCATATAAGTTGGTGCTACTGATTTTATATGAAAATTAATCCAGTAAATTTATTACCTGTAAATCTTGATGAAAATATCACATCATGTGCTTGGTCGCCATCGTTATAAACTGATATGTACCATAAACCTCGATCAAGAAACTGTACAAATTCTACTGTAAAGCTATCCTGTAAACAAGGATGTATTAAGTTAAAAATTCATTTAAATGAAAATGAAAATTTAAAATAAAAATAAAATGCACTGAAATTTTTTTTAGTGTTATTAATAACTGAGCAATGGTTGATTTAAAATGATTTATTTGAAGTGAGTTTATTTTTAAAAATTGTCCATTTTTGAAAAAATTCTGTCTTGATGAATAATAATGAATATTGAATAATGAAATAATGAACAAATTAATATTGATTCAATTTATCTTTGAATACTGTAAAAGAAACTAGAGTCCCCTTTGAATTTTAAAATCGTCTATGAGTATTAATAATCCTATTCTAAAACTGTTTAAAGTAATCATTTATCTATTTGTTATAATTTATTAAGTTAGAATCAATCTAATTCAGTTTGAAACAACTAATAGCTGTTTTCCCTTTATGTATTTGTGTTCTGATTGAACTCTTAAATTTGCTTTTCAATTTGAAAACTTAAAATTGCATTTTGTAAATTGTGTAAACTTGTTTTTTGTTGAAAAATATAATAATAAATTCTAATTAAAAATGTTATTGAATTCAATTTATATTTGAATAACTTGAAGGAAAGTAGAGCCCACTTTAAATTTTTAAAATCGCCAATGAATAACAACAACCCTATTCTAAAACTGTTTGAAGTAATCATTTATCTATTTGTTATAATTTATTAAGTTAGAATCAATCTAATTCAGTTTGAAACAACTAATAGCTGTTTTCACTTTATTATGTATTTGTATTCTGATTGAACACTTAAATTTACTTTTCCATTCGAAAACTCAAAATTGTATTTTATAAATTATGTAAACTTGCTTTGTTCTGAAAAAAATATAATAATAAATTCTAATTAAAAATGTTGCATTTTCAAATTAAATCAATGAAATTTAAAGGAGGATATTTTTTAATAGAACGTGGAAGGCTTCTAAACTGTTATTAAACTTTGACAGCTCTGTGTTAAAAGAAAAAGATAAAAATTTTAAAGTAAAGCTACACATTAATATTATCTCCAAACATCAATGTAACCCATTCGGAAAAGGAAAAAAAAAATCTTTTGAAGAAAAATGATTATTAAAATTTAAAACCATTGTTATCGCATTATGAATAAATTAGTAAATCTATTTTGGACCAATAAACTGATGTGCAAAATGTTCATCGGACTTCAATTGTTTTGAATAGTTTGTTACATTATTTATTCATTTATTGAATTTTTTTTTATTTTTTTTTCAAATTTTTTATAGTAATTAAGTTTTGAATAATTAAACAATTCGGTAAATTGGAAATACTTATATTAATCTTTAATATTTTTGGTTCTTAAGGCTGTAGTCAAATACAAAGGAGCTAATTTCTGATACATTTCAGAATTCAATTTTTGTTTGGAAAACAATAAAATCGACATGCGATCTTATTCAGAAACAATGCAACCAAATAGTTTTCCATTTTAAGGCTGTTCTTAACTGCTCTGCTCAACAAGCTCAAAACTTTTCGACAGATTTATGAATTCATTTTTTAACGGAAAGATACTAAATTAAATGGACTGATTATGGAAGCGATTTGAAATCGAATTGTGTTTTCCATTTTTGGATCGATAAATTACCTATTGAGTTAGTTATAAACGATTTTCATAACGTGACAAACATTTTTTTTTCACCATTCGTCGAGTGGTTTTTCTTCTTTCTCGGGGAAATGCGGTTCAAAACGCTTACTTTGACACTATTTTCTAATAAATCTATTGCTGTTACAAAAACAGCTTAATTAGAACGTTTCTGAAAACAACACCTGCTAATTACATGAACAAAAATAAATTGAAATTTTTGTCATAGAGCTGCACTTTTGGATTTGAGAGATAAGTTATTGGGAAGACCCTTGAGGTTAAGTCAAAATGTTTTTCAGGAAATACTATTAAAATAGGCGTTTTGAACTGAATTTCAAGACGCGATAGTGCTAAAATGGACAAAAAAATTTCGGATGAAGAGATTATAATGTGAAAAAAATCATTTATAACACGACATGTAATTTATTTGTCGAAAAAGGAAAAACGCCATTCGATTAAAAAATTTTTAAATAGTCATCCCTACCAATTTTATGCTTTTTTACTTTAAAAATTTTAGTCAGAAAATATATCAGAAAGATACTTGTTTGTTGAACAGAGAATTTGAGAGCCACTTTAATTTATCATAAAATGTATGAAATACTGTCTCATGAGATCTGCATTTAAAAATTTTCCAAAATAGAAAATATTATGTTATTAATAACTTAAAACTATGAAATTTATTAATAATTTATTACTCAAATTATTAAAAAAAAATCAATCGATAAAAAAAGAAAAAAAAATCATTCTTACTTTTTCCGATCTTTTGGATCTCCTGCCTTTGGGCTTGAGTATCTCAAAGAAATCATATCGCGTATGAGTTGGCACTCCGTCTCGCCTCCCATACACTCCTAAACTAGCTCCATTGGACAATGTGTAATTAAATTTGACTAGGGATGGATTTCTAAGATGAAACTGATAGTTCCAGTATCCGAAAGCTCCGATTCTAGATGTGGATGTCTTGCCAAGCTGGATTTCCATGAAGGTTTCACTTCTTGGGGGAGGTGTTTTGCTTGGGATGTTTGCTGTGGGAGTAAAGTAAAAATGAATAAGTATATATGCATGGATTATGTTAAAAAAATAGAACAAAGGCATAGGTAAGTAAATAAAAATTAAATATAATTTAAAGGAATTGAATAGCTGATAGTTTAAAATTCACGAATAAAAAGGAAAAAAATTAACTATTACCTAAATATTTCTTTTTATAAAATTACTTGAGAAGCTATTAGAAAATAAAAGAAGTTAAAAAAATATTGTGTACATATTTATTAAGATTCTTAACTGCTATATAGTAAGTTTTAAAAGGCAGTTTCCTAATTGAAATCTCATATATATACATCCCTAATGTAACTCAATAAATTGGTAAAAAAGACTTTTGTTTTCCTTTTGTAAAAAAAAAAAAAAAAAAAAAAAAAAAAAAAAAAAAAAAAAGTGCAATAAGTTATATACTGCAGTCAAACGTCGTTAACATGAACACGCTTAATGTGAATTACTTTTAACATGAATTGTTTTCACAGTCCCCTGTAAAGATGAATGCAAAGATTTTATACTGATAGCATGAATTACTGTTAACAAGAACAAACTTTTGATTCCCCTTGAGGTTTATCTTAATAAGGTTTAACTGTACTTTTTATGCATTTTTTGATATTTATTTTTCAAAAAAATATTTGTGTGGAATAAAAAAAAATAATATATTTTATACGACAGTATTTTTCAACAGATGTTTTTTACTTTATATTAAAATCTTTTTTTTTTTTTTTTTTTTTTTTTTTTTTTTTTTTTTTGAGAGAGAGAGAGAAGGGGAAAGTCGGTATAAACTGTTATTTTACAATTATGTTGATAAATCTTAATTTCAAATCTTAATTTTAAATCATCTATAAATAATAATTACTGTAAAATATATTAATTTCATATTTAGGATTGAAGGTCACATTAATTTCTTTAAATCAAACCAAGGCTCGTGAATAAGAGCGCCTTCTTGAATAATGTAGAGCCCGATGTTTACTTTTCCTCCACTATATTATAGGCGCGGTAAAACAACTTTTACAGGCAACTTACATGAGTGTGACAACAACAACAGCAAAAACAGGGTTCCCAGCAAAATATGACTGACAAATTCTCTGACTTTCCATAACCAAATCTCGAAAAATTCCCTGACTTTCCTTGATCAAATCTCAAAAAATTCTCAAATCAAACGGGCATACAGCAAAATTTGCTACTTATTTTTGCAATCTTTTGTCAAAATATACAATTTTTTTCTGCTATCATACTTCAATTTTTTTTTATATTTTTTTCCTTTAATTATTTGAGAATTTTGTGATATTCCCTCAAGACTTTTTCATGAAATTTTAGAAAATTTTTGTAAATTCCATGATTTTTCCTGTATATTTTGAAATTTCCCTGATTTTCCATGACTATTTTGAAATTCCCCGACTTTCCAAATTTTCCCTGACTTTCCATGATACTGGGAACCCTGAAAAAAAGAATAATAAAAAGGAGGAAGGTTTGGAGCTTTTAAGTTATTAGCGATCTAGTAGTTTAGTTCAATGTATTAATAGTAAACTTTACACCAAATAAAATAATTTACATTTTCATTTTTAATTATAGTGAAGGATATCTTATATTTTTCTTTATGTCTTTTATTTACTTTTTACTTTCCCCCCTTTAATTATGTCACATTTTATTTTTATTTATTACTAATAATAAAATGTTTGTTTTTACGGCATAATACAATTTTAATGTCACTTGTATGATTTTGTATTCAAGAATTTCTAGTTCAAGATTCATTTTGGGATAACAAACTTCGTTTTAGCTAATATTTTCTCTGCATTTTTAATCGAATATTTTCTAGTAATTTCTTAACAATTTTTAATGTCACTCTCAAATTTCTAACAATTATTGATAGATGACCAATATGAATTCAGTGAAAATATAAATTAAATTAATACAAAGAATATTTAATGAATATTTTTATGTCATTTTTCACTCAATTCATTAGTATTTGACTTATAAACAAGTATTTTCTAAGCATGATCCTTTTCTTCATTCTCAGATCTTCCGTTTCAGAAAATTCGGTTCAAAACGCCAAATTGGAAAACATTTTTTTACCAGTATTTTCTACATTTATCAAACAAACTGACTATCATGACACATTGTGTACTTTCTAAATAAGAGAATTGGCCAGTTTGATACGCTTGAGAGCAAAAATGAATTTAAAAATAAATCAGAAAATAAGCAGTTTGGATTGGAATTCACCCTTAAGGGAATTTTCATGTAAGTATTTTCGAATATTTTAGACAAGGTTACCTGAAAAGGCAAGCAAAGTAGTTGAATATAAGTTTTATTGTTATTTAATTATAAAATCTATTAAAATAATAATAATAATAAAAACAAATTTAAATATTCATACCAGTATTTATCCTTCCAAGTTCTTGTTCCATGTCATCTACCATGACAGGACATGGATGTGAGCTTGCATGATGCCAATATGGAAACATCAGTGCTAGAAAAGAAATAGGTCACATTAAAGACTTCTTGAATATTTTTAAAATAAACTTTTCTCAACAATAAAATCTTATTATAAGTATAAAATGAATTTCAGCAGACCATACTTCATGTTGTTCTCAAATCCCAAATCTCTACTTTCAGACAAATTCTGAAAATTTTATTTTCCTCTATAAATACGTAGATCCTCTTTTCCAGAAATTCAAAGAATATAACAATATTTAATAATAAATAAAGAGTTTTCCAGGAAACACTTCAAATTCCATGATTTCTAACACATCCACATGAAAAAGTGTTATGTATTTTTGTAAATAAATCGCATTTTTACAGTAAAGGAAAAAAAAAAAAAAAAAAAAAAAAAAAAAAAAAAAACAGTAAACTTCCGATTATCTACTTTATGGATTAGCCGCGAGTCTAAATCTCAAATTTTGAAAAATGTCGTAAAAAAGGAAAAGAGTTATATTAATAATTCAGGATAAATTAAAACTGATTTATACAGGATTTGAGCATGTAATTGATGAAGGAACTGCAGAAGAAGCGTTATATATGGATTTGGATGAGAGAAACGAAGATTAGAAACAAAGGAAAGAGAACCATGGTACAGCTTTAACTTACGTTGAAGGCCTTATATATAGGTATTATACAGTATTAGAGAAAGAAGGTGATGCGTCAATTTGTAATAAAATAGTTCTAAAAGATTTCAATTCCAAATAAAGAAGTGTTTCAATACAAAAAGAAAAGAAAAGAAAAAAAAGGAAACTTTTGACTGATTTCTCAAAGAAGCAAATCTAACAAATTTGTAAGAAGATAATCATTTTATTCCTTAATTAATAAGTATGTTTGTGTTACCCATTATGCGTATAAATTGTTCACATGTGAGATATGTTATCTGTGGTGAGTATAAACTGTAAAAGTTCATATTTATGTTGATTTGTTCCCTCTTTTTATAATTTTGTGGATAAACCGTGCAATCGGCTTAACCACAATAGACGCGCCACTCAATTCTGCTGGATAATAAGGAGTTTACTGCATTGCATGAATTCCCTTACCTCATAACTTTTGATTTCGGAACATAAAGAAAAAAGATTCTAGTTAAACTGACAGCATTGAGCTCAGAGGGTTATTCACACTAATTGTATATAAAACTCTTATTTAAGTCTGTTATTCAAATATTAGAAGAAACGAGCAAATAAATAAAGGGAGGATTAGGCTCCGCCCCTCTCCTTTTATACGTAACCAATGAAACTCCAAATCTATTCAGGAAAGCGTATTATCAGAATTAACTGCTACACCAAATTTGAAGCAAATGGTATATTTATGAATAAAAAACTCATTTACATTAAGGAGGTGGTTATTCCTCTGCCCCCCCCCCTTTTTTTTTACTTAAAGAATAAATATCCAAAACTAATCATCGAAGCGCCTTATCAGAATGAACCCATTTACAAAATTTGAAGTAAATCTGTTATTTCTATCAAGAGTTTTTGCGTTACATATGCACGTACATATAGAACTTGCGAGTACATTAGTTCTGAGACTTTCATTAGTCTGTGAGCTAAAAAAAAAACAAGATTCACATTTTATCTTTGATTCACATAAAGTTTGAAATGTTTTCAGTCGTTTCTGTTCCATCTCCATTAAATTAAGGCGAGTAAATAAGAGCACGTTCAAGGTTTAAACTACGTACATACTTATTTGCATTCGGTGTATCTCATATTTGCTTTGCCCGAATCATACTATCAGAGCAGTAAAACAACTTTTACAGGTAACTTGCATGGGTGCATTTAAAATCTACTGAATTGATTCGAATGGGCTTAAAGATTTCCACTGAATGTTAGATTCTTTCGTACTTTTATGTTTATAACGACGAGTTTATTTAAACTATGGTATAAATTTACTAAAGCTTTTGTGAGATGGTTGTTTCTTGAAAAGCTTACGCTATTTTTTAATACCTTTTCTTCACTTATTATTATTAGTCTCTGATTTAGAACATAAATATATTACTTACCTGATATTTGAATGACGTAGAAAATTATGCGCCTGAAGCTGTTTTACGAGGCATTTTATTTATTTAATTTTATTAACCGCGACAAGCGTCCTGAACATGACTTTTTATTTTTTAGCAACACTTTTTTCGGTAATTATGTATGAAAAAACTCATTTATTTCAGTTAAGTGTGTGGGGAGGTTATCCCCTGTTTTCCCTTTTTTTTACTTAACCAACGAACCCCCAAAACTAACCATTGAAGCGCCTTATCAGGGTGAACCCATTTACAAAATTTGAAGCAAATCTGTTATTTCTATCAAAAGTTATTGCGTTACATACGCACGTACATATAGAACTTGCGAGCACATTAGCTCTCAGATGTTTTCATTCGATTTTATTTTATCTCCATTAAATTAAGGCGAGTAAATAAGAAAACATACACGATTCAAACTAAGTACATACTTATTTGTATTCGATGTATCTCATATTTGCTTTGCCTGAACCATACTACCAGAGCAGTAAAACAACTTTTACAGGTAACCTGAATGGGTGCATTTAAAATCTTCTGAATTGATTCGAATGGGCTTAAACATTTCCAGTTTTACTGAATGTTAGATTTTTCCGTACTTTTATGTTTATAACGACTAGTTTATTTAAAATATGGTATAAATTTACTAAAGTTTTTGTGAGATGGCTGCTTCTTAGAAATCTTTGGTTATTTTTAAATACTCTTTCCCCACTTATTATTACATAAATATATTACTTAACGGATATTTTTACTGCTTTAGAAAATTGCGCGTCTGAAGTTGTTTTTGTGACATTTTATTTATTTATTTTTTTAAATAATGAAATGCTTTATTTATTTAATTTTATTACCGTGACAAGCGTGCAGAACATGACTTTTTATTTTTAGTAGCACTATTTTCGGTAATTATGCATGAAAAACTCATTTATATAAATTAAGGACGGGGGGAGGGTTATTCCCCTGTTCCCCTCTTTACACGAGGGGCCACTGCAGTGAAACTGCCGATCGCGAAATCTCATATTAATCTCTGGAAAAACTTTGAAGCAAGATGGCTCTTTACTTAATATAATTATTAAAATACCATTTTCACCATAAAAAAAGTAGACTTCAAATACCGATGATTTCCGTTTTTAAAAATTGTCCAAGCAAATTTAAGTATTTTTAAGAAGATGATAAAAATAATCAAATGGATATTTCAAAGTTTATGGGGATTTTTTATATACATAAAATTTACGTAGACAATTTTTAAAAACGCATATCATCGTCATTAGATGTCTACTTTCTGATGGTGAAAAAGGCATTTTAATAATTATATCAGGTAATGAGTCATCGCGCTTCAAAGTTTTACTAGGTTAACATGGCATATCGCGATCGGGAAATTTCACTGCAGCGGAGCCTTAATCAATGAACCCCCAAAACTAATCACTGAAGTGCCTTATCAGAATGAGTCTATTTACAAAATTTGAAGCAAATCTGTTATTTCTATCAAGAGTTATTGCGTTACATATGCACGTACATATAGAACTTGCGAGTACATTGGTTTTGAGGCTTTTTTATAATCTGTGAGCTTAAAAAAAAAAAAAAAAAAAAAATCAAGAGTCACATTTTGCTATCTTTGATTCAAATAAAGTTTGAAATATTTTCAGTCGTTTCTGTTCCATCTCCATTAAATTAAGACGAATAAATAAGAGAACGTTCAAGGTTTAAACTACTTACAATACTTATTTGCATTAGGTGTATCTCATATTTCCTTTGCCCGAATCATACTATCACAGTAGTAAAACAACTTTTACATGTAACTTGCATGGGTGCATTTAAAATCTGCTGAATTGATTCGAATGGTCTTAAAGATTTCCAGTTTTATTGAATGTTAGATTATTTCGTACTTTTATGTTTATAACGAGAAGTTTATTTAAATTATAGTATAAACTTACTAAAGCTTTTGTGATTTGGCTATTCCTTGGAAAGCTTAGGCTATTTTTTAATACCCTTTCCAGTAGTAATAATTTTATCTCTTTAAATATTTTTTGCTAGCATTTTTTTCAGAAATAGTTTTTTGATTTTTGAGGTTGTGTAAAATTGAAATACAAATGCCGTGTAAACAAAAGTTCTGTTTTTTTTTCAAAATATATTTATTTGCATAACATGCAAATCAAATTCCAAGAGCGACCTTTTTCTGTATTTTAGCCTTAATTTTTTTTATTATTAATCTCTGATTTAGTAGATAAATATATTACTTAAGTGATATTTGAATACTTTAGAAATTTGCGAGTCTGAAGCTGTTTTGCGTCTCATTTTATTTACTTATTTAAATATTAAACTGCTTTTTTTTTTTTTTTTTTTTTTTTTAAATTAATTTTCTTAACCGCGGCATGCGTTCCGAAAAGGACTTTTTATTTTTTAGTAACACTATTTTCGAATAGCAGCCGAATCTTCACATTATTTAGACACAGATATTTTTCTACTAAGCATGACGAAAATAACTATTAAAAAATGGCGGTACTAAGAAAAAAAAATTGCACTTAGTTTACAGTGCACGTTTGTTCTGAAGGGGTTAGTCAAAATAGCGATGGTTGTCTCCTTATACATCAAATTCAGCTTTTATCTTTGGAACTCGAGATAAAAAATTAAAAGATAAGACTAACAATATATCTCGAGAGCGAACAAGAGTTCTGAAGCATGCACTCGCTGACGCAGATGACAAGAATACTTAATTCACACAATCGATTATGCCTTACCTGAAAATTCCTAAGGAGTCTCAATTAACTAGAAATGTTCATCGTGTATTTTCCGTTCAACGAACATTTTCATCCTGAATAGTTCAAATTTCCTGCTTACAATGACTATAAACAGGCACATTTTTTCGTAATCGATGTAAATTTTTGTTTTATAATCGGGTACATTTTACACCAATGAAAATTTTTCTTCATAATCAGGTAATTTTAAATATGCCGATTTGAAAAGATAGAAAGGATAAAGAGGCAACATTTTGAATTAATAAAATCAATGTAAAAAAAAAAAAAAAAAAAAAAAAAAAAGCATAATGGCGATTGTTAATGTTTTGTATTTACTAAAATATTTATACATCTTTAAACATTTTTCTTTCTAGTGAGTTTTTCAGGTGTGTTTGTATTTATGTAAACACGTAGCAATTATAGTCGTCATTCAGTTCGTCCGTCCGTTTGCTAAAAATGCTCATCCCTCAGCATATAACAGAGCAAAAACTATCGAATCGAATTATATGAAATTTAAAATATATTATTGTTGCAAAATTTTGCCAAGTCATTTCAAGTTTTCTGAAAATCGGATGTGTAGTTTAATTACAGGGACAAACAAAAGTATTGCGGTACATTACCGCCAATGGGGAAAAAATAGTTTTAAGTGCATTTTAATGATGTTGCACTCTTTTGAACATAATAAAATTGATATGCATCTATGAAGTACATACTAAAATATACATTCTATGCAATCATTGGTGAAAAAAAATACTTGCTATTAATTTAGCCACACAAAAGTATTCCGTTATATAGTGATATAGGGGGAACGTTTGAGGCGTGTTTTAATTATGTTTAACTTTTTCATATTTTATGAAATTGATATACATTGCTGAGATTTACTACAAGTTTCTTTCTGTATAACAGAAAGTAGATAGTATTTATAGGGACACAGAAAAGATGTCGGCTACAATACTGTTTTTAAAGTACTGTATACTACTACACCAAAATCTGAATATTTTTAAAACTTCGTTATAGTACGAACGCACCTCATTTGCTACGTTTGACGTGCGATTTCCGAGTTGTTTTTTCGCTAAATTTTGCGTTTATTTTACATAAAGAAAAATAAATAGGAAATTGTACTTCAAACGTGGCAAGTGAGGTGCATTCATACCATAACAAACTTTATAAGTATTCAGATTATGGTGCAATAGCTTTTATGCAAAATATGTGTGAATAAAAAATGCATTTGCGATTACATATATTAAATTCAATAATACGGAAATAACATGACTCCATCATAAATAGGGCGTTATCACCATGGCAACTTGGAATCATTACCTATTATTGAATTAATCATCAAATTAATTACGTATAACAGGATTTAATAGAATGAAGAAAACTTTAATTAATACCTTTTTAAAAGTTTTGATTTGATTTTCATAAAATTTGAAATCAGTCGACAAAATTCTACAACGATTTAAATTTTAAACCATTCGGTAGAGTAGTTTTGCCGCGTTATATGCTGATAGACGACGGACGGACTGAACGACGGCTATAGGTGCTACGCATTTGCACATTTAGATAATTGTGAACGAACCTAAAAAAGCAAAGTGCGAACGAAAAATGATTTGGCCAATCAAAAATTTCAAAATAGCACAGCACTGCATATTGCCATTTATGTATAGAATAATTTTTACTTATTCGTTTCTTCTTTTATGCCATTACTTTCTTTCCATTACTTTTAAGCGAATAACCCGCCCCTCCCCCCCCCCCTTCCCCACAAAGAAAGAAAGAAAGAAAGAAAAAAAAAAAAAAAAAAAAAAAACAAGGACTTTTGCAAAAATAATGAAGAAATTAAAATAACTCATTTATGTATTTCCGAAACTATCACTGAGTTATTAATTAATTTAAAAATGTACTATTCTAAAAAAATAATTAAAATTTTTAGTTGATTAAATTGTTAGTGTGGAGTTAGGTAACTGATTATATTAACGAGAAAAATAATCATAGTTCATTCATCTCACGTTTACTGTACTTATTAATATATAGGTTTGAAATGGTTGACCAAAATAAGTAATTCAAGGGGCGTGACGCATCGTTCGGAAATCTTCATTAATTTTAGAAGCATGCACGATTTTTTAACTAATATTTTTGGAGAATGTGTAGCTTCATTATCAGAAGTCTGTCTAGACTTTTCTCACAGGGTCCTGTTTTTGTGAAATTTTTCTTATATTTGTGAAATTTCTAGTCCTAATTTTGTTCATTTTAAATTATCGATGTATTCAGCTTCTACCCTTCATGTATGGTATATATATATATATATACATATAAACCGGGTGTCCCAAAAATGACTGATGGATTTTAAAATTCAATAACTTGCAAACGGTGACAGCTATTTAAAAAATTTTTGCAGGAGGGTTATGTATAATGTCAGGAGGTTTTTTTTATCGTAATTTTTTATTTTAGTTCGAATTTCAAACAATAGGTGGTGATTTGACGGCGATTGAAGGCCAGGTGATCAATGCTGAGTGAAGCGTCAACCTGGCCTTCAATCGCCGTCAGCGCCACCTATTGTTTGAAATTCGAACTAAAATAAAAAATTACGATAAAAAAAACCTCCTGACATTATACATAACATTCCTGCAAAAAATTTTTAAATAGCTGTCACCGTTTGCAAGTTATTGAATTTTAAAATCCATCAGTCATTTTTGGGACACCCGGTATATATATAATTAATATGTTCTTTGGCGAGTTCAACTGTTTATTTATAGGCCAGATTTTATATTTAAATGATTAAATTTGTGAAAAGTCTAATTTGAAGGTGAAAAGTTTCTGAAAAAATCTATTTAAGAGAAAAATAATTTTGTGCAGGGTCTTGTTTTGGGATAAAAAATTTTGTGAAGGTCCTGTTTTGGGATAAAAAAAATTGTGAAGGGTCCTGTTTTAAGATAATTTATTTCGTGAAGGGTCCTTTAAAGGACCTAAATATTTCCTAAATATTTCCTAAACATAGCCCTGATTATCCATTTTGAGAAAAGACGCAAACACCACCTTGTAATACATTATTAGTTCAATTCAAGGATTTTTCTTACTGTTACTGTACCGTCAGTAGCATCATATTCAGTGCTTTTCATTGTTATTTAGATTTTTTTTTAATTTTTCTCCCTACTTGAATCCAAAAATTATAGATACAGGGAATAATCCATCAACTGAGAAATGTGTCTGTATAGGTGATGAAAAAGAGAGTTCCAATTTAATTATAAAAGCATTAATTTGTGTTTTCCAGTATAAGAGTCTGCGTTGTGTTGCATGCATTTATTCTTATTTATTTATTTTTTGCAAATATTTGAGAGCTTGCATGATTGATTCAATGAAGGTTGCTGGCAAAATATGTGAAAGCAGGGAACATTATATAAAGGGAGACGGAAAAAAAAAAAAAACACCTTGGAATTGATTTTTCACTTCTTTAAGATTATATTTCACGTGAATGAGGAAAATAATTAAAAACATTTCCAAGGTTTTTATATAGTACAAAAAAGTGTCTCTATCACGCTACAGATCCACAGCAGAATTATGTTCGCCTGCTTGGAATTTAAAATTTTCACTGTTTTAAGATGATATTTCAAGTGAGTAAGGAAAGAATCAAAAAAAAAATTACCAAGTTTTTTATATAGTATGCAGCACATCTCTATACCAGCTACAGGTCCACAGTTCAGTTCCGGACAGGATGTTTAGGAACCAAACTCTGAGGGACGACATTAGACTGACCATTGACCATCTGGTCAGGACATATGCTGCAGTGCCCCTCAGGGCCCATGGTCAAGAAAATCCCTGGAAATTGTGGGCCTGTTCTTCAATTGGGTTTAGCTCCACAGGTTTAATTTTATACAACTTGAAACAATTAAAATAGTATACATTTTTAAAAATTTTAATGTTTTATTCTTAATAAAAACATAAATTAGGTAAAGTAGCAGCTTAATTACCAGTGCTTACGTAACGTTAGATCAAGAATAGCTTAATTACTAGTTGATTAGACTGCTGACATAAAATTAGATCACTGATGAGTAAAATAGCCATAGTTAATCCATCTCGCGTTCACGTATATGCACTTATATGGCTAATTTGAAATAAGAAACAAAAATAAAACCAATTAATTAATTCGCCATGGTCGTATTTTGATACATCATTTCAAAGTTTTCATTATATTTATAAATATTACATTTTTTTAACAAATATTTTTGTAGAATATGTTGGTTTAATCGTCCATTTTCTAGAAAAGACAATTACTACCTTGTGCAAAATTAGTTTAATTTCATCACGGTGTCTTACTGACGGTTATTTCGATTCCCCCCCCCCCCCCCAATTCTTCAGTGCCTTGCATTGTGTTATGTGGAAAATTTTTGTCTCTACATGCATGATTCTAAAAATTACACATACGGGAAAAGGAAAATCCATCAGCTGAGAAATTCGTATGTATAGGTGGAGAGAGAAAAGTGTAATTATAAGAGCATTTATTGATGTTTTCCGATATAAAAGACTGTTCTTGTTTTTTAAAAAATTCCCGAAATGGCCAGTGACCACCTGGCCAGGACATAGCCTGTATTGCATCTCAGGGCACATGTTCAAGAAAATCTCTGGAAATTGGGCCATGTTTCTTTAATTGTGTGTAGCTACACATGTTTAGTTTTATATAACATGAAGAAATTAAAATAATATATATCTTCTAAAATTTTAATGTTTCATTCTTAAATCAAAACATGTATTAGCCAAAAGAGAAGTTTGATTACTAGTTGATTAGATTGTTTACATAACATTAGATCAAGAATAGCTTAATTGGTAGTTGATTAGATTGCTGACATAAAATTAGATCACCGATGAGTAAAATAGTAAAATAGCCAAAGTTAAACCATCTCGCGTTCACGTATATACACTTACATTACCTATTTGAAATAAGAAACAAAAATAAAACCAATTAATCAATTCTTAATGGGCGTATGCAGATGCATCATTTCGAAGGAGTGCTCATCATATTTAGAAATATTACATTTTTTAACGAATATTTTGATGTAGGTTTCATCATCCATTTTCTAGAAAAGACAATTACCACTTTGTGTAAAATCAGTTTAATTTCGTCACGGTGTCTTATTTACGGTTATTTCAACATCTTCTACCGTGCCTTGGAAAATTTTTGAATTTTCCCCTCTCCACATGCATGATTCTAAAAATTACAGATACGGGGGAAGAATAATCCATCAGCTATGTAGGTGGAGTAAAAGCCTAATTATAAGAGCATTTATTGATGTTTTCCGATATGTTCTTGTTTTTTAAAAATTTCTCGAAATATTCGAGAGCATCATGCATGATTGATCTTACCGACAAAGTATGCGAGGGCGGAGAGGATGGCAAGGGAGATGAAGAGGCAGACGATCGCCGTACACTTCCACGTACACTTGGAGGAGAAGGATTTACGGAAGTGGAAGCGGGAGTAATGGCCTGGACTGGAACGCCGTACATTGTTGCACACTGGGACGGCTGAGGAGTAACTTAAGTTATACCTGGAAAATAAATAAGGGACATATTTTTAATATCTATTTAATCACGGAACCCTAAGATTGAAAGTTATTCGAAAGTTCTATTTTCAGAAGTTTGTTAACACTTTCCTGTAATATTTAATAGGTGAAAAAATACACACAAAAGAAGTATTCTCTTCGTTAAGGAAAATACCATTTATTTTATCATTTATACATTTTAATAGTAATAAGTATTTTATGGAATTTCTTTTTAATAAAACTAGGGAGCTCTGCTCCCATACGAGCTACGCTCGCCAACCCCCGTTCATACAACTGAAATTCTAAAAGCACCCGAATTTCATTGGCTTTAAAAAGATTGAATAATAATAATAATAATAATAATAATAATAATAATAATAAAAAAACTGAGGCGATTTCCCTGTAAATGGGTTTTTACTTAAGTTAGGAGTAACTTAAGTTATACCTAGAAAATAAGGACATATTTTTAATATGTTTAATCATGGAACCCTAAAAGTGAAAGTTATTCTAAAACTCTATTTTCGAAAGTTCTATTTCCAGAAGTTTATTTTATTATATATATATATCATTCTATTATACACACACACACACACACACACACACACACACACACACACACACACACATATATATATATATATATTTCAATATTTCAATAGTTAGAAGTATTTTATGGATTTGGACGCTAATTTACTTTTAATGTAAAAGCTCATAAATTTTACGGTAAAAATTTTTTTTAAGCAACTATAGTCGGTAGTCGAATGACGAATGTAGCTTAAGGCTGCTGGTCATTCACTTTCCAAATTTCCCTCTGTAATGTTAGTCTATGGGCGTTTCATGCATTCTTATATTTTAAATATCTCTCCACGAAATTAATATTTTTAACTTCTCCTTTCGGTGATCTCTTCTTAAAGGATATCACCTTTTTTTCTCAGTTTTCAAAATACAGTCGACTCTCGTTAATTCGAACTCGTCGGGACCACAAGAAATGTTCGAATTATCCGAAGTTCGAATTATGGAAAACATGCTTAATATGGCACTATTACAAAGGAATTAATGTTATAGTGTTTTTTAATGTTATTATGTTTATTTCGCCTGTTATCATTAGCATATGACTTAATATTAGAGTAGAATGTATAAATACATAAACTAATTAAAAGATTAGAAACAAGCACAATGGAAGAAAAATTTAAAGCTTCACTGATAAACAGACGGGGCTCTAAGAAAGTGGGCATCAAATGCATTGTATTATATGTACACTCGTTCGGAACAATTTTCACAAAAATCCAAGAAAGAAAGTTATTCAAATGATCTGAAATCCGTGAGAAAGAAAAGAAAAATGAAAAATCGGAATTCTCGTTAGTTCGAATTAAACGAAGTCAAGAGAAAATGAGTTCGAATTAATGAAAATTTTTAACGTGATTCTGCCATTGAAAATTTCGGGACTTCATGTTTAGTTCGAATTAAGCGAAGATTCGAATTATCCGATTTCGAATTAACGAGAGTCAACTGTATTTCTAAAATCTATGCTGAATTTAATACTTTATGTGTTAAATACGACGAATTTGAAGTAAAATTTCAACACTTCATATAAAATTAAGCATAGATTTTAGAAATATTTTGAAAACTAATAAAAAAAAAGTGATATCCTTTAAGAAGAGATCACCAAAAGAAGAAGTTAAAAATATTAATTTTTTGAGGAGATATTTTGAATATAAGAATGCATCAAACGCCCATAGATTTTACATTACGGAGGGGAATTTGGAAAGTGAATGACCATGAGCCTTAATATTTTATCGTTTGGTATCAGCAACTCGAGACGAGCCGTACTTGTCATTTTGTCAAATAACGAGTTGGTTATTATAACAGATTTAGAAGAAAATGATTGAACTAACTTTAAATATTTATTTTTAATTTTACGTACGAAAATTATCTATTAATTTTTAGGGAGAAAAATCACCATTCTCTATGTTATTCTTCAGAGATTTTAAAATATATGCTATGTTGTATGCAATGAATGTAAGACAAAATAACTTTTATTACAAGTATTAATAAAAAAATGTCTTGCTATGTCAAATAAATTTATTTTTCTTCAGGGGAAAATCCTCTCATTTTGAATAATATTTTAGATCATATATGAGTATAGAAAAACCACATTTAAAGATATATCAAATAAGATATATTGATTTTTAGAACGCATATAAATCGATAAAAAATCTTAGCGTGGCAAAGTAAAATCGCTTTTACATTTTATTCACGTATGATACTTTGGGAGACATGTATGAATTATACTATATATATGATTTATAGCCTGTGCTGCAAGTATCGTTCTTTTCCTATTTATTATAATACATTGTATATATCATTTGTTAGTATTCAATACTTATATTCTAGTTCTCAAAGGTATTTTTATTGCAAGTGATACACATTTTAAATTATTTTTATATTTCAGGTATACAGATATAGTTATTTTCAGTCAATAGTCTTGGGAAAAAAATGTGCACAATATGTACCAATTACATATCCATTAAATCAATGCAATCATAGGCGTAGCGTCGGGGGTGCACGGTGGGGCACGTGCCCCCCCAATCATCTGTACCCGGGCGCCAGAACAGAAAGCGTAGGGGCGCCAAATGAAGGAATTTTTTTTTTGTCTTTACATGCAAAAATGTATATAATATATATATATATATATATATATATATATCGAATTTGAATAAAAAGATCTCACAAACGGAAAATTCAAAAGCAAAACTGAACCAAGTGTATCTTTATGCATTCTGTCATTTGAATAGATCAGTCTCTATTCAAAAACACTCTTCCGTGTGAAACTGTACCTCACCGACAATTGAGAAAACCAAGCGATTCCCCTAGGAATTGCAGAGATGGCATGTTTCTCCGACGCCAAAACGAAAGGCGAAAGGGGCGCGAAATAAAGATTTGCTTATCTTTAAATACAAAAATGTATATGTCTATATATCGAAATTGCATAAAAATGTCTCCACAGCCGGAAAATTTAAAAGACCAAATGCATCTGTATGCCTTATTAGATTTAAGTAGGTCAGACTCAACTCAAAAATCCTCTTCTGTGTGAAACTGTACTCACCAATAATTACCAAAATCCAAATGATTTCCATAGGAGCTGAAGAGGGAGCATGTGTCTCGGACGTCAAAACGAAAGGCGAAGGGGGCGCTAAATGAAGATTTTGTTTGTCTTTACACACAAAAATGTATATGTATGGAATTTGCATAAGAATGCCTCACATCCTGAAACCAAGCGATTTCCCTAGGGGTTGCAGAGGGGGCGCCAAATAAAGATTTTGTTTGTCTTTACATACAAAAATGTATATTATGGAATTTGCATAAAAATGTCTCACAGTCTGAAATCAAGCGATTTCCCTAGGGGTTGCAGAGGGGGCGCCAAATAAAGATTTTGTTTGTCTTTACATACAAAAATGTATATGTATGGAATTTGCATAAAAATGTCTCACAGCCTGAAATCAAGCGATTTCCCTACGGGTTGCAGAGGGGGCGCCAAATGAAGATTTTGTTTGTCTTTACATACAAAAATGTATATGTATGGAATTTGCATAAAAATGTCTCACAGTCTGAAACCAAGCGATTTCCCTAGGGGTTGCAGAAGGGGCGCCAAATAAAGATTTTGTTTGTCTTTACATACAAAAATGTATATGTATGGAATTTGCATAAAAATGTCCCACAGCCTGAAACCAAGCGATTTCCCTAGGGGTTGCAGAGGGGGCGCCAAATGAAGATCAAATGAAGATTTTGTTTGTCTTTACATACAAAAATATATACGTATGGAATTTGCATAAAAATTTGTCACAGCCTGGAATCAAGCGATTTCCCTAGGGGTTGCAGAGGGGGCGCCAAATAAAGATTTTGATTGTCTTTACATACAAAAATGTATATGTATGGAATCTGCATAAAAATGTCTCACAGCCTGAAACAGAGCGATTTCCCTAGGGGTTGCAGAGGGGGCGCCAAATGAAGATTTTGTTTGTCTTTACATACAAAAATGTATATGTATGAAATTTGCATAAGAATGTCCCACAGCCTGAAACCAAGCGATTTCCCTAGTTGTTGCAAAGGGGGCGCCAAATGAAGATTTTGTTATACTTTACATACAAAAATGTATATGTATGAAATTTGCATAAGAATGTCCCACAGCCTGAAACCAAGCGATTTCCCTAGGGGTTGCAGAGGGGGCGCCAAATGAATATTTTGATTGTCTTTACATACAAAAATGTATGTGTATGGAATTTGCATAAAAATGTCTCAGTCTGAAACCAAGCGATTTCCTTAGGGGTTGCAGAGGAGGCGCCAAATAAAGATTTTGTTTGTCTTTACATACAAAAATGTATATGTATGGAATTTACATAAGAATATCCCACAGCCTGAAATCAAGCAATTTCCCTTGGGGTTGCAGAGGGGGCGCCAAATAAATATTTTGTTTGTCTTTACATACAAAAATGTAAAGGTATGGAATTTGCATAAAAATGTCTCACAGCCTGAAATCAAGCGATTTCCCTAGGGGTTGCAGAGGGGGCGCCAAAAGAAGATTTTGTTTGTCTTTACATATAAAAATGTATATGTATGGAATTTGCATTAAAATGTCCCACAGCCTGAAACCAAGCGATTTCCCTAGGGGTTGCAGAGGGGGCGCCAAATAAAGATTTTCTTTGTCTTTACATACAAAAATTTATATGTATGGAATTTGCATGAGAATGTCCCACAGCCTGAAATCAAGCGATTTCCCTAGGGGTTGCAGAGGGGGCGCCAAATGAAGATCAAATGAAGATTTTGTTTGTCTTTACATACAAAAATGTATATGTATGGAATTTGCATAAAAATGTGTCACAGCCTGGAATCAAGCGATTTCCCTATGAATTGCAGAGGGGGCGCCAAATAAAGATTTTGTTTGTCTTTACATACAAAAATGTATATGTATGGAATTTACATAAGAGTATCCCACAGCCTGAAATCAAGCGATTTCCCTAGGGGTTGCAGAGGGGGCGCCAAATGAAGATTTTGTTTGTCTTTACATATAAAAATGTATATGTATAGAATTTGCATTAAAATGTCCCACAGCCTGAAACCAAGCGATTTCCCTAGGGGTTGCAGAGGGGGCGCCAAATAAAGATTTTCTTTGTCTTTACATACAAAAATTTATATGTATGGAATTTGCATAAGAATGTCCCAGAGCCTGAAACCAAGCGATTTCCCTAGGTGTTGCAGAGGGGGCGCCAAATGAAGATTTTGTTTGTCTTTACATACAAAAATGTATATGTATGAAATTTGCATAAGAATGTCTCACAGCCTGAAACCAAGCGATTTCCCTAGGGGTTGCAGAGGGGGCGCCAAATGAATATTTTGATTGTCTTTACATACAAAAATGTATGTGTATGGAATTTGCATAAAAATGTCTCAGTCTGAAACGAAGCGATTTCCTTGGGGGTTGCAGAGGGGGCGCCAAATGAAGATTTTGTTTGTCTTTACATATAAAAAAAGCATATGTAGAACATATATTGAATTTGCATAAAAATGTCTCGCAACTTGAAAAATCAAATTAAAACAACCAAATGTATCTCTATGCCGTCTATCATTTAAATAGGTCAGTCTCTACTCAAAAATCCTCTTCGGTGTGAAACTGTACCTCACCGACAATTGCCAAAAATCATGCAATTTCCCTAGGGGTTGCAGAAAGGGGGGGGGATGTGTCTCGGACGTCAGAACGAATGGCGAAGGAGGCGCCAAATGAAAATTTTGTTTGCCTTTACATACAAAAATATATAAGTATGGAATTTGGTAAAAATGTCTCATTGCCAGTAAATTCAAAACTAAAACTAAATTAAATGCATCTCTATGCCGTCTGCCATTTAAAGGTGTATTCGAAAGAATGATTTCCGCCTTCAACAGTTCGGAATTTTCCTCATACATTATCAGACTCATTTTTAAAAGTAGGAACATAAAACTTGATGGGGTGGTTTTTGAAGAGATGTATTAGGTGCCGTGTGATTTTATTTTTCGCTGAATTATTTAAAATTTTATTTATAAGCAATTATTTTCACAGTACCATCATTTATTCGTTCCCAGATCTCCAGGTTCGGAAATTTCCAATTAACAACTTTGATAGCATTATTTTACAATATTCTCTGCATCTATCAAAAATTCGACAAACACGGCACATAATGTGGCTTCTAAATAATAAATTTTGAAAGTTTGGTGCATTTGAGAGCAAAAGTGAATTTGAAAATAAAACTGATAATAAGCAGTTTTGATCGGAATACACCCTTAAACAAATCAGTCTCTACTCAAAACTCTCTTCTCTTCTATGTGAAACTGTACCTCACCAATAATTTCCAAATGCCAAACGATTTCCGTAGGGGTGCAGATCGGGCATGTGCTTTGAACGCGAGAACGAAAGTCAAAAGGGGGCGCCAAAGGAAGATTTTGTTTGTCTTTATGTACAAAAATGTGTATATATGTATATCGAATTTACATAAAAATGGCTCACAACCGGAAAATTCAAAAGGAAAACTGTACCAAATGCATCTCTATGCCTTGTGTCATTTAAATAGGTTAATTTATGATTAATAATCTCTTCAGTGTGATAGTGAAGCTGAACCCTCACCGATACTTGTAAACGGAAACCGATTTCCCTAGGAATTGCTAAGGGGACATGTGCCTCGGACGCCATAACGAAAGGCAAAAGGGCGGCAGCTAAAATTTTGTTTGATTTTATATATACTATTAAAAAGAAAAAAAAATGAAACTAAGTGTACGATGTCGATCCGGATCCATATAAATTTAGCTTTTGTTACTATTAACAATTACTAAAGATATAAATTAATCTAGAATTTTTACAGAATTTCATGCTATCAATGTAATGAAGGAGCGAATAAAATAAGTAAATTGATTTTGTGTATCAATTTGATAAAATCTAAAATAATGATTAAAATCAGTGTATGTTATATATTAAGATATTGAAGCAAAAGTTAGAAAGAAACTATTATAATGTCAAAGTAATCTTCCATGTTGGGGAAGTATAAAATTGCAGCTTACGTCTGCTTGTTTCTTAATTTAATTAATTTTGTAAGTATGGTTTTCTTTTATTAATAACTTGTAAATAAATATGATTAATCGAGACATTATCTCAGTCTGTTTTATTTAGTGATAAGTTTATATGTGTCATCTTTTCTAGGAATAATTTCCTTGTGGCATATTTGTTACATTTTTCTTTTAGGGTTACAATTGATTTACAATGAAAATCTTCTTATAGTCCTATTATAAATATTTCTGATAGATTTTTTTTTTTTGGGGGGGGGGGGAAGGACAAACTTATTTTAAATTGTAATTTTGCGAAAACTTTATAAGTGATAGGGCCCTTGTAAATAATCACAACGAAAACTTGTATATTTATTTTAATTAACATTAAATAATTAACCTATTTAGAGCGAGGGTTACTCTCTTAAAATGTTATCCAAAAAGTAACTCAAGTTGAGTCAAAATTCGCTCATCTCACGTTTTGAAAGGCAGCTTCTCATATAAATAGTTGAAACAACTCAAGTGAGTGAGTTGTTTTTTAAACAATTTAAATCAAAATGAATTATTTACATAAGCAATCTAACTCAAGATAAGAAAAGCATTTTAAAAAAACAACTCATTCACGACTCAATAAATTACAGCTCTTTCCTGAGAAGCCAAATCCACTCTTTCGTTTTAAGTGTGTATTTTTAATTATTTTTATCTCGAGATGTCTTATCACTAGAATTTCTTTTGATGTACGATTACAATGATTTGTCATTTTAAGTAAATTAAAATTGTACCAAAGTTACTTTAGGTGTGGTTAGGAAATGTTTGGATAGAGTATGTAAAATTTTAACCCGTTATAAAGAGTGTGTTTAAATGTATCCAGCAAACTGCAAAATTACTAGTAATTCGCTAAAAAAAAAAAAAAAAAAAAAAAAAAAACTTTTGTGTTGTTATATGTTCCTGTGGCAGTATTAACCATTCAAAATGCATTAGGTCAATGTTTAGAGAATCTAAAGAAATTTTGTTCTATGATTTTCTTGGGGGAGAGGGGGGGGGGGCGTAAAATCCGAGAACACTGTTTCCCACTGGCACAAAATATCATTTTATAATTAGCGCATGAAGCAAAAATATGAAATGATATAAAATACAACTCAAGATTACCTTATTTTTTTTATAAGAAGACCAAAAATAACTTTTGTTAAGTTGGTAATACTTTATTATTGATCTTATTTTTAAAAAAACCTACTAAAACTTTTATCATTGCTAAATATTGTAAGAAATTGTTTCTCCAAGGTAACTCTCAGATCCAAACAGCATTTTTTCACACATTTTTTTTTATCCGAACAGGTGCTCTTATTTTAAATTTTATAACTGAATAGTATTTTCCTCTTTTCGATAAACTCAGAAATACTTTTAGAACATGTTGTCAATTTGGCATTTCCAACTGAATTTACAGGCGGTGATAGTGCAAGTGAGGCAAAAAAATTACCGCCATGAGACAGCAACCTGCCTTAAGATTTAATTCGTTTATCGGAAAATAGAAATAAAAACATTTGATCATAAATCTCTACAGTAATTACGATTTCAATTGTCATGCTTTTATGTTTAAAACTTAGTCAGAAAATATGTCAGAAAGTTTTTTGTTGTTATGCAAGACAAAAAATATCTTTTCGAGAATCGGCCTAAATGTCTATTTAAGTTCTTTATTTTCTGCGTTTGGCAACATATATTTTCTTTATATATTTACAAATTCATTTTCATTAGTATATATAATACAATGAAGATTTGAAACTAGAAAAGTCCTGAAAATTTTCACCATAATTTTTAATAATATATTCAACTGTCTTCGGGATTTATTATTGTTATTATTATTATTATTATTAGGGATTTTTTTTTATTTCCAGTCCATATTTTCAAGCAATCTTGAATCAAAGATTATGAAAAATATTATTTTTTCTTTTAAAAGAAATGTTTTCAAAAATAAATATTTTTGTAAATAGCAAAGATGATTTAATTTCTTTTCTGTAGAATTCAAAACTTTTTAAACAATTTAAAAAGAATTACATTTTTTAGAAAATATATCGATCTTCAAACATGATTAATATTTAAAAATTTTAAATTAAAATTTATATTTTTAAATCGAAATTAACTTTTTTTTTTGGTATATTTACCCATTATAGGTAGCATAGGGTAAATCTTGCAAGCGTTTTAAAAATCGAAAAAAATGACGGATTTACACGTTTCAGATACTGGAGATTCCAAAAGACATTTTTATTTCCAGAAAAAAAATTTGCCGCCTGTCTGTGTGTCTGTAAACGCTCTATCTCCCGAACAAATTGAAATAGAGACTTGAAACTTTGTATGTTCTTAATATGTAAGAATGGAACGAAGCCTATTTAATATCACTAACCTCGATTATTCGGAACTATTTTTTCAGATCCGTGAAAAATTCGTTCTGTTGAAAGGTACATAAAGTTTTTCGAAATTTTGTATTTTAATTAGTGGATGTAAAAGGCAATAAAATAACACAAATTTTGCATAAAGAATGAAGTCGATCGGATTCTTTGTTGCCGAGAAATTTGTAATCCTGTTTTCCACATTCTTCGATTTTTCATGACCCTGTATTTCATTCAAATTTCAATTCAAAGATATATTTTAATTGAAAATGAGACCCTTAATGAATATGTTCTGTAAAAATATTAATAGCGATAATGAGCGTATATTAACATAATCTTTGTAAGTGCAACAAGGTTATTCTCAAATTCCCAGCTAAACAACGTGAAATTTGACACACTTTCTGACTCATTTTTCTTTATAAAGGCATAAAATTGACAGGTCTGATGATTGAAGTAATTTGGAATCGAATAGCATTTTCCATTTTTTAAATAAAGAAATAACTTTTAGATTTATAAGCTATTTATAATCACTTGATGACAAGTTTTTCTTCTCCCCAGTACTATTGAGTCTTGAAATTCGATTCAAAATGACATCTTTAGCAGTATCTTCTCAAAGATTTTTTGTCTTTTACGAAAAGTGGAAAATTTCATTCGATTACATAGTTTCTGAGTAAGAACGTCTGCCAATTTATGTGTTTCCGAAAAGAAATGAATTCAGAAATGTGTCAGAAAATAGCTAAATTGGATCAGAATAACAATTTACTGAAAAATACGGGGGTCATCTATAAAAAAAGTCTTCCGCTGCTAGAAAGAAACAAAATATAATAACCTAAAAAGAACTATTGCAAACGATACAGCAATGTTTTAACTACATCTCCACATTAGAATCAACGGAATCAAAACGCTTGTCACAACGTGGGATAAGTTTTTGAGTCCAGTGTCATACAAGTCTGCCACCTGGGAATGGAGCCGGGAATTTGTTACAGTTGTCAGCTCACATCTCATCAACAGTAACAATCTTGTTGAGGTATTCATTTCTTTCATCGTAATATCGCTACAGAAACATCAATGTTGCTTTCCCACGTTTGATTTTGTGTTAAGGTGTAAGTTGATTAGGCACCCACCAGCCGCAGTTTCCAGATAAACAGGTGTTTCGTGGTGGTTTTCTGCATTGTGAATCTTTTTCGCGCTGTTTTAGAGCGATATCACGATGAGGGTAACGAGTACTTCAACAGGATCCAGTTCAATTGGATCCAGCTTTCCGTATAATTATGTTTTGTTTCTTTTTAAATGCCGTGGAAAACTCGTTTTTTCGATGACCCTCGTATTTCAAAATCTACTTTTTTATAGTTTCAAAAGTTAGAATTTTTTTAATCAACTTTTTTTAAAATTCTAAACTGCATCAAGTTTTATGAATCTTTGTTTGAATGTTGAAAAGTCTTAAATGTCTAAGAAATTATTAATGCTGCTATTGAGTATTTTCTGGCTTGTGAACACATAGTAATTTAAAGTATACTGTAAGATTATACAATTAATACTTATGTTTTTTCTCTGATTTTTTGTACGAGCTGGACCTGGCCATAAACTGTGAAAATATAAACGGGCCGGGCTCAGGTGAAACTTTTAATACCCAAGCCGGGCCGTGCTGAGCCCGTGCCTAGAGATTCCTGTCCATGTAGACCTTTAGCATGTCCCACTGGAGGGACATGCTAAAGAGACGGTCACCACATGCGCGAAATTTATTCTGCGAGTCATGTTTTTATTAATTTTTTGACCGACAATCATTTTCAGGGAATTTCTTGATCTCTCTTGATCATTTTCCCCTTTGTTTTAAAACATTGTGAACTCTTTGGCAAAAAAATGCAAATTTCTATATGTTTTTTAGTTCTGAATCTCTAAATTAAAATTAAACCTTTTAAAGTAAAAAAAAAAAAAAAAAAAAAAAAAAAAAAAAAAAAAAAATCGAAATAATTATTTAATAGAATTAATTTATGTTTGTTTTATGACGCCTACCAAAATAAAAAGATTTTTTGTTACTTTTGGGGAGCTATGGAGGGGGGGGGGATTGAAAATTTGCAAAGGGGCGCAGTTTTTACTTCGCTGGTGCCCCCCCAAAAGTTTAGGTCACGCTACGCCTATGAATGCAATAGTACAAAATCAATATACAGTATAAAAGTATTTTTTTACATTTCACTACTTGCTCATTACACTTTTCGAAATGTAGTGTGCCACACTTCAAACTACCGGCAAAAATGGCAGTTTATTTACTTGTAGTGCGCTACTTCTGCTCACTAAATAATTATACTTAAAGTAAGTACAGGGAATATTAAGAAAAAAAAAGTTTAATGAAATATATATGAATTGAATTAAGTTACGTCGAGGAATAATATTTGTAGAAATAGTGAGTTTCCATGCATGCGTTGTAAATATATATATATATATACAGGGTGATTCCAAATTTTTTTTACAATAAAAGAGGCGTGATAGTACACATCAAGACAAACAATATTAAATAGGAGACCAAGGGTCCAAAATGTTTTCCTAAGAGCCGCCATTAAAGTTTAGGGACCAAAATTTCAAATAAACATAAAAAACGGAAAAATCGGTCGATTGATTTGCGGTTTTCACTAAAATTATTCTTTATGTCGGCATTTTCTTGAAATTAAATTATAAAGATAAATTTCAAAAAATGCCGATAGAGGGCGCTTTAGACTTTGGAGTAACGGACAACTATTTTTTGCCGGTATGTTTTGCATCTCATTAAATGTTTTTGTAAGTTTACACTCAAACTTAAATTTTGAGCTCAAAATCTGTATTTGGGAGTGGTTAAGTAACACAAACTGAGCTGTGTTCAGAGGGTTTAAATTTCAAATGATTAAAAAAAACGGAAAAATTGGTCGATTGATTTGCGGTTTTCACTAAAACTATTCTTTATTTAGGCATTTTCGTGAAAATAAATTATAAAGATAAATTTCAAAAAATGCCGATAGAGGGCGCTTTAGACTTTGGAGTAACGAACAACTATTTTTTGCCGTTATTGTTTGTATCTCTTTAAATGATTTCGGAAGCTTAGACGTAAACTTAAATTTTGAGCTCAAAATCTGGGAGTGGTTAAGTAGCACGAACTGAACTGTGTTCAAGGGGGAGGGGGAGGTTCAAATTTAAAGTAATTATAGAAAATGGAAAAATTGGTCGATTCGTTTGCGGTTTAAAATAAAACTATTCTTTAAGTCAGTAGCTTCTTGAAAATAATTTTTAAAGATAAATCTAAAAAAAATCACAGACAGAGGGCGCCTTAAACTTCAGAGTAACCAACAATTCATTTTAACCATTATTTTTTGCTTCTAATTAAATGCTTGCAAAAGCATTTTAAATGTTCTCGGAAGCTTAGATTTAAACTTAAACTTTGAGCTCAAATCCTGAATCGTCATGAGGAGTTAAGAAGCGCAAACTGAAGTGTGTTCAGGAGTTGAAATTTATCCATCTTTCCTCCTCGAACACAATTCAATTTTTCGCTACTTAAACACTCCCAACGATTCAGAATTTCAGCCCAAAATTTAAGTCTATGCATTTGAAAGCATTTGATGAGATTAAAAAAATAACAGTTAAAAATAGTTGTACGCTACTCCAAAGTCTAAGGCGCCCTCTATCGGCATTTTGTGAAATTTATCTTTAAAAATTATTTTCAAGAAAACACTGATTGATCAAGAAAATTGCTGATTTAAAAATTAGTTTTAGAAAAAACCGCAAACGTATCGACCATTTTTTTCCGTTTTTTACAATTATTTGAAATTTGAACCCTCTGAACACAGCTAAGTTTGTCTACTTAACCACTCCCAGCTATTCAGATTTTGAGATCAAAATTTAAGTTCAAGTCTAAGCTTACGAAAGCATTTAATAAGATGCAAAAAATAACGCCAAAAAAGAGTGTTTCGTTACTCCAAAGTCTACAGCTCCCTCTATCGGCATTTTTTGAAATTTATCTTTATAATTTATTTTCACGAAAATACCTAAATAAAGAATAGTTTTAGTGAAAACCGCAAATCAATCGACCAATTTTAACGTTTTTTATAATCATTTGAAATTTGAACCCTCTGAACACAGCTCAGTTTGTGTTACTTAACCACTCCCAACTACAGATTTTGACCTCAACATTTAAGTTTGAGTCTAAGCTTACGAAAACATTTAATGAGTTGCAAAAAATACTCGCAAAAAATAGTTGTTCGTTACTCCAAAGTCTAAAGCGCCGTCTATCGGCATTTTTTGAAATTTATCTTTATAATTTAATTTCAAGAAAATGCCGACATAAAGAATAATTTTAGTGAAAACCGCGAATCAATCGACCGATTTTTCCGTTTTTTAAGTTTATTTGAAATTTTGGTCCCTAAACTTTAATGGCGGCTATTTCTTTAGGAAAACGTTTTGGACCCTTGGTCTCCTATTTAATATTGTTTGTCTTGATGTGTACTATCACCGCTCTTTTATTGTAAAAAAAAATTGGAATCACCCTGTATATATATATACAGTAGACTCCCTCAAATCCGCACAGCTTGGGACCAGAGGTTGTGCGGATTTTAGAATTTTGCAGATTTCTGGTCATTGCTTTGTTTACATTTCTTAAACAGTAATTTGAGTGCAATTAATGGTGCAATTGGAAATAAAATGAATGCTTACAATATAATAAAATATTAATATAAGTAATAAACTAAAATAATAAAAATTTAGATAATTTTTAAAATGATTAAAGTACTTATAGCAAAGGTCAAGTTAATAGTGTATGATTAAATATTCATTATAAAGATTAAATGCTTCCAAAATTATTCAACAAAACTTGCCACACTTGCTAATTCACATCAAAATCATAAAATAAGGTGTTTTTTTTTTTTTTTTTTTTTTTTTTCCCAAGTTTAACCTGGCATTAATAACCAAAAAATCTGGATTAATGCATAAATATATTTGGTAAGAAGATTCTGATTACCAGTGATATCAGCAATATCTTGAATTTTTTCCAAAAAAAGGTATTCTTCATGAAAAAAACATGAATAGACTATTATTAAGAAAATTACAAATTAAAAAATACATGGAATTGATACAAAACTAAAAAAAATTCAAGTTTTGTCCCAATATCTGAACTGAAAGTTTCATTGTTTACATCCATAAAATATGTGCGGATTTTAGAGAGTTGCGGATTTCTGGTTTGCGGATTTGAGGGAGTCTACTGTATATATATATATATATGTGCTTTTTTATCTGCTTAATTACATTATAATAACATAGTTTCATTATTTGATTGGATTGGTATTTCTTTATCTATTTGATTACATATATTATATATATATAGAACCATTAGATAATACTACAAATCAACATCAATTACTGTAAAAATTTGTTAATGCCAAATTATATCATATAGAGGAGTTGTCAGATATATAAATAAAATTGGAAATGTGGTATTTAGCTCGTTATCAAGGGCAATACTAAATAGCCACATTAATTGCGATTAATTTCTGAATGGAAATCAGGATAGACCTAAAAATAATTTTATATATATATATATAATCTGGAATTTAAAATAGATTTTTAATTCTCCTTTTTAAGATCTAAATGTCGTTATTTATTTCTTACTTTTTAATAAAATCTAATTACTAACGTTTGTGACAATAGCTGGTGCACTGTATAGTATATTCGTATTTATTTTTTCTTAAAGTGAATTTTCATCGATATTAATCGTTTTTAAAGTCAATTTTCATCGATATTAATTAAAACTTGTTATTAGTATAAAATAATTTAACTATTTTCATTAAGTTCATAACATTGTCGTTTACTCATGTTTTGTAATTAATTATGTTTAATAATAGTTATTTTTATTATATATTATTAATTTTATCTTTTTGGTTTTTGTTATAACTTTCTCTGTTAACTGTCAATTATAACTGTTGGCATAGACAAATTGCAAATTTGAAATTATCTCACATGTTGGCGATTTATAATGTAAGTTTATCTTTTTGATAATTCATTTATTGTTTTATTATTTGTCTAGTATTTTTCTTTGAACTTTGTTTATCAATAGCGATTAATCGGGCAATTTAGAAATCATTTTTAGGTTTATCCTGATTTCTAATAGGAAATTAATCGCAATTAATGTGTATGTTTAGCATTGTCCTTGAGAACGAGCTAAATACCACATTTCCAATATTGTTCCAATTTTTGCCTACTCCCATGTTTGATATAGTTTGTTATTTAATGAGTTTTTAGATATTTTGATGTTGAATTGTAGTATTACCTAATGGTTATATATATATATATATATATATAATGTAACGTTACTTCGTAAAATTAGCAACATCTTTGCAACGTATTAATCTGCAACGAAACCATATTGGAATCCATTTTTATTTTCCACTAGCGGCCTTCGCCCGCTACGCTGGTCGGTTTATCTAAAGAAATCTTGAAGAAGTAGTTAGATAAGGTTCAGACATACATTAAAAAAAAAAAAGCAAGTCGATCATTCAAAAAACGTTGGGAAATATCAAATATTTACTGTAATTTTTTAAGAAAAACAAAGTTTCGAAAAAAAAAATTAAATCGAAAAAAAAATTACACTGACATATTAATGCAAGGAAATTTTCCCAGAGAGAAAATTCGCCTTGAATACAATATTTCAAATTCTTTTAATTGCTTATAGGCGTTAATGCCAACATAGTGAAAAAAAATTCCATGCTGGGAATCGAACCCGGGCCATCAGTATGGCGCACTGACGTTCTACCGACTAAACCACATGGAACGACAGCCAGCTTGAAACTTTCTCATACTTAAGTAGACTGGCGAAAACATAACGATAGCGCGTTTTAAAATCGCACAGTGACATCTATTGGATTTTATATGTACTAAAAAACGTTATGTACTAAAAAACGTGAGCAGCGCACCTAATAGTTTCTTTTGTTTCTTTTTGTTACTTTTTTGTCTGTTGTCCGATTTTGATGAAACAAAGCCTATACACTGCCCGGGAGTGTGCATTCTTCATTAGTGAAAACCGCATAAAAATCCATTCAGTAGTTACGAAGATAACCTCGAACAAACAGACAGACAGACAGACAGACAGACAGACAGACAAAAAATTCAAAAAAAATTTTTTTGTGTTTCATTGGTTTTCTTTTATCGCCCTGACTCCATTTTTGTCAATTATCTTCAATGTACAGACACACCGGGTCCTACTGTTTTATTATATGTATAGATTATTATACTAATCGGCCCATTATAAAACAATGAGTTAAAGTGAACTACAATTAAATTTTAATCTAAATACATGTAAAAGACTAAAATTTCCGACTATAAACATATAAACGAAAGCTTTGAGATTCATTTAGGTAATTAGATATGTAAATAAGCTCAGTATCTGCAACATTAAACTGTACTTGAGCTTTAAAAAAAAAAAAAAAAAAAAAAAAAAAAAAAAAGTTGTAGGCAAAATCTTTTTACCTCTCTGGATTGGTCTTGCTTTCGCTGACTGATTTGGACAATTGACTGGATAAATGACTGTTAAAAGGAGAGGCAGGAACTTTACATTCTGAAAAGAAAGAGAATATATCATTAAATCCGTTATTTAAGAAAGGGCACATTTTTTTTCAAATGTTACAAAAATGTATCCAGATTATTATTAAAAACAGATTGTATAAATATTTAAATATTCAAATTTTAAGAAAATTATCCTCATGGATAGTTTACTATGCTATTTTTATATTTTTATCTTGATTGAAACTCATTTGTAATATTTACTGTTTATCAAATGATTAATAAAACTAAGGGAAAATGATGTAAATTAAATCAAGTTTTTTGAATCCACAGTTTATTTTATTGTAATAAGGCGTATACATGATTTCGTAAAAATATTTCTGTTTCTGTTTGCCATACCGTCTTCTCCCAAAGTGCGGACAAATGCAATAAGACATTCATTATTGTTGAGTGCATTATATAACAAAAAACTTAAAAACAGCTTTAAATATTAGCTATTTCTTTCAAGAATTATTTGATATACACTGCTCAAAACAATTAAAGGATATTTGAAGTTTTATATAAAATAAAGATATAAACGAAATTTTTTTTGCCGAAAATAGAAGAAGAGAATCACAAATGCAAATTTTTCTGGTTTTCAAACTGTGGAGTATGCAAATTTTGAGTTCGACGTCAAAAACGTCGCTTCAGCGGCAGCGAATGAAATTTGACTTTCAACTGGATAAAAGAGAATGAAGACAAGGATGATCGGCATTCAGTGATTGCTTTGTTTCGATGAGTACGATGCCTCAGCGAAGTCACTTGACAGATTCAGAAGCTTGGAGAATTGTTGGTAGGTTAGAAAAGGGCAAACTCAAGCCGAAGTAGCGCAAGCCATTGGAGTGTCACAAAGTGTCATTTCCAGGATCTGGAACCGTTTTTTGGAGAGTGGATGTGCAGGCCTAAGACCAGGGCAAGGTCGGTGACGGGCAACAACGCCCAATGAAGATCGGTATTTAGCGTTAAAAGCTCGGAGACACCGAAACATGAACGCTACTCTTCTCCAACAACACCTTCGCTCGGCTATAGGCACCACGATTTCAACTCAGACTGTCCGAAACCGGCTCCATGCTGTAGATCTGTAGGCTCGCCGACCGATGGTATGTGTTAGATTAACATCAAGGCATCGTCGCGACCGCAGGGAGTGGGCAACCGAGCATGTCAACTGGAGGAGAAACGAATGGAGCAATATTCTGTTTTCTGACGAGTCCCGTTTTTCTGTGCATCCGGATAATAAGCGTATTTTCATCTGGAGGGACCGTGGCAGTAGGAATAATCCTGCGTTCGTGCACGAAAATGTCAGATTTGGCGGTGGAGGAGTGTTGGTGTATGGTGGCATCTCCATTGACGGGCGCACTGACCTCTACATCATTCGAGATGGAGCTCTGACTGGTCGCCGATATAGGGATGAGATCCTCAGACCTATTGTAGTCCCTTACGCTGCAGCAATCGAAGATAACTTCATTTTAATGGACGATAACTGCAGGCCACATCGTGCAAACCTGGTGGAGGATTTCCTTTTCGAGGAAGGAATCGTTCGAATGGAATGGCCAGCGTGTTCTCCAGACATGAATCTAATCGAGCACGTTTGGGACGCTTTAGGAAGACGAGTTTCTGGCTGCCAACAACCCCCACAAACTCTCCAAGAACTGGAAAGAGCTCTTCTGGAAGAGTGGGGCAGAATAACCCCAACTCGTCATTAATAGCCTCATTGAGTCCATGCCTCAAAGGTGTTCAACGTTGCTGGCCGCCCGTGGAAACCATACCCCCTACTGAAAATGATTTTCTTTGAAGAAAACACCTTTTCTTATTCTTTTATTCTCATATGCACAGATTGTGTTTTTTTCCTTTTGTACACAAATGCTCAATAAAATGCATTTTTTTCTGCCAAACATGCGTAATTTATTCTGATATAACCTACTATGTCTGTCGACCATGTATCAATCAGCTAAAAAGTTTCCCAGATACAAAATCCACCTAAAACTGCAATATCCTTTGATTGTTTTGAGCAGTGTAGTTATTTCATGTACAATAAATAATGATATTTTGTTGACTTATCTTCATTTGAGAAAAAATAAGTATAAGAATAATAAATGTATAACCATATCTGTTTTTGTACGTCACTGAAAGGAAAAAAAAAGTAAAAATTGAAATAATTTTTAGGCAATTATAATGATATCATTTGGAAAGGAAAGGGAGGAAATTTCAAAAAAAAAAAAAAAAAAAAAAAATAATAATAAAAATAAACATTGAAATAATTTTTAAACAATGATAACGATATCGTTTGGAAGGGAGAGGGAGGGGATTTAAAAAAAAAAGTAAAAATTGAAATAATTTGTAGACAATGATAACGATATCATTTGGAAGGGGGAGGGAGGGGATTTCAAAAAAAGGTAAAAATTGAAATAATTTTTAGGCATTGATAACGATATCATTTGGAAAAGGAAGGGAGGGGATTTAAAAAGATAATAATAATTGAAATATTTTTAGACAATGATAACGATATCATTTGGAAAGGGGAGGGAGGGGATTTAAAAAAAATTGAAAACATTATATATGTACAGCTCAAAATATTTTTGACTCAAATATATTTTGAGGGGTTTGTTTTTGTGTATGTGTGTCTAAGTAACTTTAGTTTACTGTTGCAACTTTAAGAATATGTTAAATAACCGATGTTTTTAAAATCGTAAAGTAAACACCACCACCCATGCACATTCAAAAACATAATTAATATTTTCAAGGAATTCAATATTGAACTATTACTAACTGTTAATTATATAAATTTTAAAGGCACTATTGCAAATAAAAAAAAGTCGTCAAATATAATCAAATAGAGTCGTAATAAAATAAAAAAAATTCTTTACCTTATTTCAATCAAAATACTATTGCTCCGTGCTTAGGGTAAGATTATATCCTCCATTAGCGAGTTAGAAGTCTGTGCATTTGAGATGCTGTATCGGTTTCTAATGTAATTCAGTTTTCCAATGTGGCAATATTATCGTCATTACTTAAATGCGTCTACTGTTCAGTGCAGAATAAATACAAAACAATCGCGTAATTGTATATGCATAAGTCATTTTAATGGTGGTCCAAGAATAGCGTAGGCTTTAATAAAATACTGCATTTCATACAAAGAATGATAAGGGAAAAGAAGCTAAAGTATCGAATGATGAATAATTAAGTTCGTCTTTCATCGTTGTCTTTTACTTGGAAAAAAGTAGCTCTTAAAAATAATCTATCCAGAAACTAAGTAGATAAATAAATAAAAGCAGTTCCTCAAAAGATCATACGATTGTATGGTCGGAAAAATGCAAAATATTAATAATTTTCGACTGTTATAGCAAATATACTGTTATAGCAAATATTACTTACTGTTTAGTTTTTACTGTTATAGCAAATATTAAGGGGAGAAGTATTTTTGAAACTATCACTTCAGTTTAGTATAATACTGCGATATATGTAGTGGCCAGAGTTGTATAATATAGACGCAGGCGCACGCGCCGTGCGCAGAAAATTATACGAACTTTGCAGAAAATTTTAGGAAAGAAAATTTTTTTATTATTGTAACTTTTTTTTCACGAAAAAAATTTTGGCGTGATCGTGAGAAAAATTTGAATTTCGTTAAAAGGCCTTGGAAAAAAAAAAAAAAAAAAAAAAATCGCGCTTTTCAACGAAGAATCGCGTAAAAACATGCGCATTTTAACTAACAGTTGCGTAAAAAATGTGCATTTCATCAAAAGACTGCATAAAAAAAACCCTCTTATTTTTACAAAGGACCACATGAGAAATAAGAATTTCGACAAAGGATCCCGCGAAAAACGCTAATTTTGACTAAAGACCGCACAATAAATACAAAATTCGACAAAGACCACGCAAATTCGACAGAGGACCGCGCAAAAAATGCAAATTTCGTCCAAAGACCTGAAAAATGGGAATTTCGTCCATGAATCGCGTAATAAACGTGAATCTCTTCCATGAATTGCGTAGAAAACGCGAATTTCGTCCATGAATTGCATAAAAAACGCAAATTTCGTCCATGCTAGTATTATATAAGCCGTAATTTTATTAAACATTAAATTAATTCACAGAAAGTTTGACCCAATATTTACGTGAGTAGAAAGTTTTTTGTTTCATACAAGTCTGGTTCTGGCACAATATTTAGTACAAAAAATTAAATAAAAAAAAATTACAGCTTATTTTTCTAAAATGAAATTTTTGTTCCACATTCAGTGAAATATACTACATAAAATTGTGTATGAATTTTAAAATTTATGGAATTTTGCATTAAAATTTGCATTTGAACAGAAGACGCATTTGAGTAATGACGCTAATATTGCCACAATGGAAAACTGAATTATCATCTCACTGAATACAGCACACTGAAAACAACTGAATACAGTATCTAAAATGCCCAGACTTCTAACTCGTTAATGGAGGATATAATCTTATCCTAAGCACGTGACAATAGTATTTTGACAGGAATAAAGTAAATAATAAAAATAATGTAATTTAACTAATTAAAATGACTATTTGGAAAATGATATTTTCAAAAACTGAAATTTCCAACATGTATAAATAAATTCTACATTTAAATTAATAATAATAATGAACATTATTTTTATGATGATTATAACGAGTCATATATTAGGTACGCCGTGCATTGAACATTAATATCCCTAGACCAATGATAAAAAAAAAAAAAAAAAAAAAAAAAAAAAAAAAAGTAGATTAAAGATAGACAACTTTAACTCCTTAAAATGTGCATTTTTATTTGATGGAGTTAATCAGACTGACTACGTACGACATGGATTAAACATTAATATTCCTGGACCCATCACAAACAAAATTTAAATAGAATTTCAATTTTACAATTTTCGGAACTGGAAGTTTTTCAACTTCTAAATATCGCACTTTTTAAAGAAATTTGTTTGAAATCTCTATCACAATTTGTTTTTAAATTATTAATTTTAAAAAAAGTTTTTATTACTCTTCTTGTCATTGTGGTAACAGATGTATTCCATTTTTGGACATTAAACTTGAACCAATCAGGAAATGAATAAAATTAAATAAGTTGCGGAATTCAATCAATAAAAAGATTCAGAAAAAAAAAATTAAAATTTACAACTCTCTACCAAGAACAACAACTATTTTTTTTTCAAATAGTTAAAGGGGGAAAAAAAAAGACATTACGACTGTATTTGACGACAATTGACAATTTTTTTAAATTTTACCATAGAGCCTTTAAAATTTATACAGTTAACAGTTTGTAATAGTTCGAAATTAAATTCCTGGAAAATATTAATTTATGTTATTGAATATGGATAGGTAATGGTGTTTATTTTATGATCTTAAAAAAACATCGTTTATTTAATATAGTATTCTTAAAGTGAACTTTACTTTTTCTCTTGTGTATATCAAAAAATGAATAATATTCATCAATTTAAATATTAAAAAAAATAATAATAATACTGTGAACGTGAATGTTAAGTCCACGCACAAAAATATTAAATACACCATGGAGGACAAGTAAAAAAAAAAAAAAAAAAAAAAAAAAAAAAAAATCATAACTCTATCTAATTTATCAAAAAAGCCTTAGTATTTTTCGAACAAGTAAGATATAGAACAATGATCAGGGAGAAAAAGCAATTTGAAGTTTTCATTTGTATGGGCAATTGCGCTGGATTTATTAACAAAATTTACAATATCTCGCGATATAGTAATCGTATAGGTAAAAATGAGATGGTGAAATATTCACAATTAAAGAAGCTTTTAGTTAATATTAAAAAAGAAAATGTTCAGAATGGGACAATGTTCAGAATTGGAAACATTAATGTTCAGAAATGGAATACTTCTGCTGCCAAAATGGCATAATAATAATAATAATAATAATAATAATAATAATAATAATAATGACTCAAAAATAAACTGACATACAAATTTCAATTAAATTGTATTTAAAAGAATTTTTTTCTTCTAAACAAATGGTGTAAAAATTGAAAATGTGTGATGTTTAGAAGTTTAAAAATTCGTGGTACCGAAAATTGTAAAATTGAATTTCATTTAAAATTTGTTTATGCTTGGTCCAGGAATATTAATGTTTAATCCATGGCGTACATAATACATGATTCTATTATTACGTGAGTCCCGTTTTGATCATTATAAAAATTATGTATATTATTATTATTATTTTAAATATGGAATTTATTTATAAGTCTAAAATTTCAGTCTTTGAAAATATCATTTTTGAAATGGTCGTTATAATTTATTAAATTACATTTTTTATATAATTTTTTTTTCAGGAGGGATCATTTTTATTTTTAATAACTCATTCTCTCTCTAATTTTTTCTTTTCAATTTATAAACGTGGAATAAATTCCATGCATTTATTGTTATACAATTTGGGAAACGGCAAGATGAAATAAATGATCTGCCATTTTTTCTTTTTGATTGATTGCTTTTTTTGAGAAGTATATGATCTGATGGATATTATAAAATATATCATGATCCGTATAGGGAGGGATGGACCTTATAAATTATATATATATATAGCAGGACAAAATATATAAAAAAAAATTATTCCATTTTAATTCACATTCATGCATAATTAAATTTGAACTATTCAATGATTTTGTATTAAACCGTTTGGTAGTGCTGCCATCTAGCGAACATTCAATTTTACAACATTGGTTTGTAATCAATACTTAACATTGTGCATGTGCAATATCGAATTCTCTAAAAAACCGATCATTGTTACATTTAAAGTATTGTTACGTGAAAAAAAGTTACATGCAATAGGAAGAACTGTTCGCACAAATAATAAAAAAAGGTTTGGTTTTGAAATTTCTACATTTAGTGTCACAATGCAGATTAATATACACAATTAAATTAATTAGGATATTTAACCATTTAACGGTCGGTACGGTTTAAAAACTCAAATTCATTATTGCCACCACTTTTTTGAAAAAAAATATTTATCTTATTTAATGGCTAGTAAAATGATACCAGAAAAAAACCAATTACACTATTTTATAAAACTGGTGGGAATCAAACAATTCTGAATAAAAGCCGTGAAGCTTGCAGCCCGTGAATGTCTCGGGCGCGAAGTGGTTATCTTTAATTAAAAAAAATCCTCTGGGATTAATTTTTGTTTATTTTCAAGATTAAATACATTCATATCAGGCAATTTAAATGTAATGATATGTATTTTATATTAAAAGTATAAATTCCCCCCCCTTAAATATCATTTCATATGTAATCAAAATAAACATAAAAATAAATAGGACTGCCGTGTTTTTTTTTTTTTTTTTCAATTTTTTACAAAAAACTGTTTACTATGCATTTTTTGAAACATCGACAAGGACTTCGGTAAAGGTGAGAGAGAGAGAAAAAAAAATGGCTAAAGAACTTAACTAACTGCATCCGATTAAAACGAAAAAGCCTCTTCAAAATTCTGCTGACGTTTTATCGATAACATTAATGATAGAAAAAAAAAAAAAATAAAGTGAAAGAAGTTGCTAATGTCGATTATACATTTTTTCCCGACTTTCGATAGTTGGTAATGAGCTTAGAATGATGTTGGTACTGTTGCTTTCACTTACTTGGGAAGATTATCTAAAATTAATGAATCTGGATTTCATATACTTTGGGTAAATTTTAGAAACAGGTTAAAAAAAAATATAGCTGAGGTAATTGAACTCTATAGGCACAAAAAATTTTTTTTTTAATTTCAAAATGACATTTAGATAGATAGACATAAAGTTTTGAAATAAACTATCAATTGAAATTTAATGTATGCCTAAATTTCTAGAGGTACACAGTTTTAAATAATAATAATAACAATTATTATTATTATTAAGGAAATATGCTTGGGTGTCATCAATTTTAGGATCTAATTTGATTTGTATTGTGGTTGGTAAACGCACCCAAACAAAAAGATAGGCCGCGATTCCCCTCCCCCCCCTACCCTCTTTTTCACTTGACTGTCATGTGATCAAGACTGTTGTTGGAAGGCTATTTCTGTGGCTTCCGGTAATAACTAGGTAAGGCACATTTTTTAATATTTTGAGTAATTAACCTTTAAAGCTTTCAAAAAGGTCTTTTTATCATTACTTTTATAAAATAGATTAGAACTTAATAATTTTCACTACATTCAATTAGGATATAAGAACATCTTTTTTTGCCAAAATAGTTATATAAAAATGATTTTTATTAATTGAGAACCTATTTAAAATGTAACTTTTATCTGGTTATTACCGTTTTACATTTATTTTTAATAAATATAAATAAAATTAAATATTTATTTCCATTTTAAACATTAATTTCGCAACAATTAAATACATTGTAATTTTTTTACTTTTTTCATGTTATTATATTTTTATGTTATTTTTATAATTATAGGCGATTTAAAGAAATAAATCGAAATCTTATCTGGTTATTACCGTTACTTTATGCACTTACCCGCTTATTACTGTTTTTCCAATTTTTAAATGAAAATTTATAGTCGCGATATGACGGGAAGTATTCGATTTTCATTTTTCAGTACTATGGCAGATGAAAGTACTCTTTTAAAGTTACATTTTCACAAATTATCTCAATTTTTTCAAAAATGTGCCTTACCTGGTTATTACCGGAAGCCACAGATTTAAAATTAATGAATCTAAATTATATAATATGTTGATATGCCTTTTGTAATAAGCAGTGTTCTCGTTGATATTTGACCAACATTAGTATTTTGGCTAATTAAAAGTAAAAAACATTCGCCAAATGAGAAAAATATTAGCAAAATAGATTCGCTGTGTAACAAAAAAAAAAAAAAAAACTTTAATTTTTTTAATGTATTTTCTTTTTTTTTAATATGTTCTAAAACAACCCAAGTTTTTATAGCTGTGACAGCGATTGTTATTAATCTAATTTCAACTATCCGCTGCAACTATAAAAAATATGTATATATTAAATATATATGCATATGTATGAAAAACGAAAAAGAAAAAGCAAAAACTGAGCACTAGCAATTTGGCGAATCTAATCGCTTGTTTACTCACCAAATAAAGAATTTAGTCGCAATTTGGCGCATTGGCGAGCGACAGCGAAAACACTGGTAATAACTAATAAATAAATAAAAAGTAGCGGAGGCAGTTGAACTCTGCTACACCCACCCAGAAAGACACAAAAGTTAAAATCTTAATTCAAAATTGTATTTAGGTAGGATAGATACATATTTTTTAATCCTTTTGCGACGGGAGCCTTTTACGAAATTTTTAATCTTTTGTCACCGGTTTTTAAAAACAGAAATTTGTGCTTCATTGAATCTCGAAAATGATTCGATTACATAAGGCAAATTTTATAGAAAAATTTTACCGGAGGAGATAAACAAGGATTCTTAAGCCTTTTTTGCGGCACGTATACGTGTCGCTCGTCCCCAAGGGGTTAAATGACCTCGGTGATTAAAATTTCATACATGACCAAATATTTAGAGGTACACCACATTAGAAAATTATTGTTAAAGTATATGTGACTGTTACAGTGTTATCGCTTCTAGGATTTGCGTCTTTGATTTGGTTGGTAAAACACAGCCAATGAAAAGGGAAGCCTTGACTTCCTCTCACTTTTCTTTTGGTTGTCACGTGATCAGGATAGGTTGGTTTCCATCAATTGTCGAACAGCCATGTGATAAAGGAGAACTGAATTTTAGCCATGAACTGGAAATGCTACGGTCTATCCTGCGTTGAATTCAGGAATTGGCCCGGGGGGATACTCCCGCCCCCAGAACATTGAGTCCCACCCCTGGAGAATTTGAATTTTCGTGTTTTCAACAGTTAAAAAGTGTGATCCCCACCGGAACTGTAAAATGTTCTCCTCCGGTGCCATAGAAATCCCTACCAGAGAAAAAAATGTCTGAATTCAACAGAAAGTCTACATTTTTTCGTTGATTGCGTTGGTATGAAAACATCCTAAACGATAAAACTTTAACAAATAACGAGTAATTGTTTTAATAAAATAAATAAATAAATAAATAAATGAAGAATTTTTTTGAAGACATATTTAATGATTCCACAAATTTTCTAACGTATTTTTAAAATTCAGAAAAAAAAAAAAAAATGTTTTGGAAGGTAAGATTTTTATTAATTTCCAACTCGACCCACAAAAGAATAATTTTGGTGAAATTTATTGTATGCATTCTTACTCAATCCATAATGTCATTTATTTTCTTCGAAGTATGTGATCAGCAACTGGCAAGATTGATCACAATCATATGATGTTTATACCTTATCCACTATTCCATTTGTTTGATAGAACTTCTGACCGAAAATTCCTGGTTATTTTTTTCTCTCTTACTGTTTAAAATCGTTTTTGAAGTACAGTATACACACACACACACACACACACACACACACATACATATATACTATATATACTAAAACTGGAGAGGACAAATTTAGAAGTAAAATCTTTTTTTATCTATATACAATGGCTAGACGACACAACTACATATTCGAGTGCAATTAATTATAAGATCTCTTCATCAGAATTAGAATGGCAGACGTAACTTAAAATACTCAATTTTTGAGTTGTGCCACTTTTGAAGAAAGAGTGAGATAGGGTGTCGATAATTAATTGACCTAGAAACTATGGTTGTGTTTTCAACTCACCCTTGTTTTAAAAATAACATAACTCAAAAAATTGAGTTTTTCAAAATATGCAGCAAACTGTTCCCGTTCTGAGGAAAGGCCATCAATGGCCATCTGTTACAATGTGGCTAGATTTGCAGCTTACTATTTGATACATTAGGTGATTGATAGAGGCGTTAACATTAGAATGACGGTGAGGGGTCTTTTTGGCCCCGACCAAATGAGTATATCTTGGTTCGTACCAGAATTTTTTTTTGTAAAATACGTTTTACAAAGGAAAACAAGGTTAATTAAATAGCTTAAACAGATTTAAAAAAAAATTCTGGTATTAAATCCTTATATATAAAAATCTTCTGTGCGTGTGTATGTAACTGAACTCCTTCTAAACGACTGGACCGATTTTAATGAAATTTTGTGTGTGTGTTCCAGTGGATTCGAGAATGGTTTAGATTCACATTTCACTGAAATTGATTCAGTACTTTTTTAGTAATTAGGCAAAAACTAATAGTTAGTGATTTTTCGCTAATTAAAAGTGCTATATATATAAAAGAAAGTCAAGATTTCGTATTAATCACAGCACAAAAACATCTACCGAACCAAAAATCTTGAAAATTTCGGGAAAAATATTTCTTATAACATCGAGTGCCGCTAAAAAGGGATTTTCGAAAATTCCACCCCTAAGATGAGTGGAAAAAGAACGAACTTTTAAAAATTTCCTTAAAAATCATCTTTTGTAGTTATATTTCAACTTATAACAATATATAACAACTTATATTTCAGTTCTTTTTTAGTAATCAGGCAAAAACTAATAGTTAGTGATTTTCCGTGCTATATATATAAAAGAAAGCCAGGATTTCGTATTAATCACAGCACAAAAACATCTACCGAACCAAAAATCTTGAAAATTTCGGTAAAAATACCAGGGGTGATTCTGGATGAAAATTTTTTTTCGGAAATTCGTATCGCATTTTCGGAAATTTCGGCGGCGGGGGGGGGGGGGGGGTACTTTTTTCTCTCCAGCGGTCTTCGGACAAAATCGGCGTTTTCCCGCTATCTTCGGACGAAATCAGCAATATTTTAGCAAAATTGGCGATTTATTGCGATCTTTAGCCAAAATCGGCGATTTTTCCGCGATCTTTTGTCAAAATCGGCGTTTTCCCATGTTTTTTTAAGTGAAATCTGCGTTTTTTCGACGATCTTTAGACAAAATTTGCTTTTTTTTACTTTTTTTTACTTCTTTTTACTTTTTTCTCTCCAGCGGTCTTCGGACAAAATCGGCGTTTTCCCGCTATCTTCGGACGAAATCAGCAATATTTTAGCAAAATTGGCGATTTATTGCGATCTTTAGCCAAAATCGGCGATTTTTCCGCGATCTTTTGTCAAAATCGGCGTTTTCCCATGTTTTTTTAAGTGAAATCTGCGTTTTTTCGACGATCTTTAGACAAAATTTGCTTTTTTACGCGATATTTCTCGAAAACAGCGTTTTATTCCGGCGATCTTTTGACGAAATCGGCGTTTTTTCCGTAATCTTTTGATGAAAGCGGCGTATTCTTTTCAAATACTCTTTTGACAAAATATTTTTAAGCAATCTTTTATCGAAAACGGCGTTTTTTCCCGCGATCTTTTAACGAAATTGGCGTTATATCCGCAATCTTTAGACGAAATCGGCGTTTTCCCGCCGTCTTCAGAAAAAATCAACGTTTTATCTGCGATGTTTGGTGAAATTGCCTTTTGTCATCGATCTTTTGACAAAGTTCGTTTACAAAAACATTGACGAAATCGTCGTTTTCCCACGAAATATTGACGAATGGTATGCTATTTCGGCGATCCTATCACGAAATTTGCATTTCTACGCAACTGTTTTTTCCGTGTGCAAAACCGTACAAGTTGGCAACTATGCGGAACTGATTACCCAATTTCAAATTTTCGGAAGAGGATGCCTTAAATTTTCGGAAATTTCGGAATTTTCGGACGAGAATCACCCCTGAAAAATACTTCCTATAAAATCGAGGGCCACTAAAAAGGGATTTTCGAAAATTCCACCCCTAAGATGAGTAGAAAAAAGAACGAACTTTTATAAATTTCCTTAAAAATCATCTTTTGTAGTTATATTTCAACTTATAACAATATATAACAACTTATTTTTCATCTGATAACATCTTTTAGTGCATTTTTTCATTCTGAATCGAACGGTACTAAGCAAATTCGTTTAAATCCAGTAGTTCGGGAGATAATTCACATTTTCCTAATTTGGCAATGTCTTCGGTGCAAAAACCTGAAATTTTGAATCCTTATCTATATACATAAAAAAAGTCTAGATTTCGTATTAATCACAGCACGAAAAAATCTACCGAAACAAAAATCTTGAAAATTGCGGGTAAAAATAGTTCTTATAACATCGAGTGCCGCTAAGAAGGGATTTTCGAAAATCCCCCCCCCCCCTAAGGAGGGTAAAAAAAAGAACGATTTTTTAAAAAATTCCTTTAAAATCGGCATTTGTAGATATTTTTCAACTGATACCATATTTTAGTGTATTTTTTCATTCTGAATCGAATAGTGCTAAGCAAATTTGTTTAAATCCAGTAGTTCGTGAGATATTTCACATTTTTATAATTTGGCGATGTCTTCGGCGCAAAAACCTGAAAATTTCAATGCTCATCTTTATATATAAAAATCTTCTGTGCGTGTGTATGTCACTGAACTCCTACTAAACGACTGGACCGATTTTAATGAAATTTTGTGTGTGCGTTCCAGTGGATTCGAGAATGGTTTAGATTAACCATTGGTGGTAACCAATGTTTTAGATTCGTCAAAATTGATTCAGTACTTTTTTAGTAATTAGGCAAAAACTAATAGTTAGTGATTTTTTGCTAATTAAAAGTGTTGAATAAGTTCGATGAATAGAGTGCGGACGGAATGTCCGAGCGGTCTAAGATGCCAGATTTAAGCTCAGCTTCTTGAAGAAAGAGATCGTGTGTTCGAACCCCACTCCTGACAAACGTGTATACTTTACAATAATATTTCCTGTATTATAATTTTGATTAACCGACTTCGGACAATCGTTAACTGACTAAAAAGAGAAAAATAAACTTTTCTATCAAAAATTGAACCGACTTCAAAAATTACTGAAGAGTGAAGAATAATTTCCTTACATAATTGTAATAAGAAATTAAATTAAGAGCGTATTGTTTATCCTGCGTATTACCATATTTACGTACATTTATTTGATTTTCTGGAGTCGGTGCCAAGAAGGACAACGTCTGTCGGTGACAGGCCAACGTCTGTCGGGTCCGCTAGTATTTTTATAAAACTTGAGTAAAAATTCAAGTCTTTCTAGTGTTAAAAACAAGTAGAATGACAGCCATAATTTAAAATGCTCAAGTTTTGAGTTGTATCACTTTTGAAGCAAGAGTGAGACATGGTGAAAAAAGGTCTTCTATGAATTTAATTAACTGAATTTCAAAATCCTTGGAGAAGCTAAACTTACCACTAGGGATGAACAATGAACCGGACGGTGTCCTGGCCAGGCACGAGGATCTGAAATCCCTGTCCATGGCAGAACTTTCTAGCTGCTGCTGTCCAAGAGTTGACGTCCGGCCCACCTGACAAGATTTGATGGAGGGGGTCGCCGTGGCAGTGGTAGTGCTAGTCACATTGGTAGGGGTGTAGCTATCCGATTCGAATAGTCCTGGAAAAGAAAAATACATTAACATCAGATGAATGACATAGCCAGAGACAAAATCGCAACACATATCATATTAAATTACAGTAGAACCTCGATTATCCGATCCTCGTTTAATCGGAACTCTCCATAAACCGACATCGCAGGGTTCCCAGCAACACATGACTGGCAAATTCCCTGACTTTCCATGACCAAATCTCAAAAAATTCTCTCACCAAACATGAAAACAGTGAAATGATCATTTGACGAATTTTGTGATTTTCCCCCGAAAGTAATTGAAGAAAAAAGTGTCATTTTTTATTTTTATTTTTACGATTTTTTAGAAAGTATTTGTAAATTACCTGACCTTTTCAATATATTTTAAAATTTTCCTGATTTTCCTGACTTTTAATGCCGTTGGAAACCCTGCATCGGTTCCATGACCTTTTTTTTTCAGTGTTTTTTTTATATTTCTTGTGTATGCAAGCCATTTTTTACAAACTATGAGCACAGATAAAGTACAGAGTGATGAGTACAGAGTTGCATGGCGATGGCCAATTTACATTGGATGAAGATTCTATTTAAATCATAGAAAGTTTTTTGCTCCAAAATAAATTTATTTTAATGTATAATTTGAATTTAGGTATTTATTTAGCAGTTTAAATAGTCATAACAGCAGCTCGATGACGATGTTACATATTATACCGATAATTTTCGTTCTTTATACAAAATTTATGTTTTTTTAATTGTCTTTTGCATTCACTCCTTAAAATAAAAAAAAAAAAATTCGAAAAATTTTATGTACCTTTCACCAGAACGAATATTATGAGAGTCCGAAAAAAAGCTCCGGATAATCGAGGTATTGATATTAATAGACATATTAACTGATATTAATTATATAGGCTTCTTTCCATTTTAAAATACTAAGTGCACGCCAAATTTCAAGTCTCTATCTCAATTTGTTTGGGAGATAGAGCGTTTACAGACAGATAGACGGGTGGCATTTTTTTTTTTCTCAAAAAATATGTTTTTCGGGATCTCCAGTGTTTAAAATATATAAATCCGTCAATTTTTGTTTTCGATTTTCAAAACGATTGCAAGACATACCTATACTAAGTATGATGGGTAAGTAAAAGTACAGAACTCGCATCAACGATCTATAGATCTTTCAGAATTCAACTGCGTTGCCGTTAGGTTTGGAATATGATTAACATCAGATACATACTAGTATCTAAAACGCTTTTTTAAATCATATATATTGCATATTGATAGCAATCCTGTATAGGTTGTGTTATTCCCCACCTAACGTTTCATTTTGGGAGACAATCTGAAAGCTGATTTAAACTTGAGAGAGCAAATTTTGTCGATCTGTGGACCGATGGATTTGCTAGAAAAATGTAAATTACGAGGAAAGAGTTACTTACAACTGACATTTAAAAATAATTTCCTTTCTGTTTTTTTTTTCCATTTATTATTATTATTATTATTGTTATTATTATTATTAACATGTTTGATTAATTTTTTTGTCATTGTATTCACTTCCAAGTGTCTGCAATTAACATTTTTAAATGAATCGGAATATCATTCAAGATTTCTTCTTTTTTTAAGAAAGAAAGTTGCATGAAACCAAATATGCGCTATTTATCTATGAATCTGATTACGGAAAATTAATTTAAAGATTAGATTAAATATGAAAAACTATGCTTCGACGCTAAAATAAAATCTATGAATGGAAATACAGTTTTTCATTTTATATTGAACATAAAATTAATAACAATTTAAGTTGAAGTGGACTATATCATAATATATCTGAATGAATTTTGTATTAGTTTTCTTTTTGTTTTCTTAAAACATTTCCTAAGTATTTATTATTTCTCTAAAACAAAATCTAAAAATCTATATTTTGTTATACAATTACGAATTACACGGTTTTTCTTTTGTATTCTAAATCCTTCATCTCTTGGTTCTAGATTCAATTCTAAAAGTCTATGCCGATTTTCAAATAACAACGGTTCCGAATATTGTTAATATCGGCAACTATTCATTTGAAGAAAACTCTAATTTTCCCCTTACACCAGAAAATCCACTTTTCAACATAAAGATTCTTTCAAAGGAGAAAATCCTTTTACAGTTAGTCGCACCGAATTTCCCCCTCTGTAATGTTAAAAGTCTATGGGCGTTTGATACATTTTTACGTTCGAAATATCTCCTTGGAAAATTAATATTTTTAACTTCATTTTTCAGTATCCTCTCCTTAAAAGATGCATCCTTTTTTTTCATAAAACATTTCCCAAGCATTTAGTATGTCTTTAAAACAAAATCTAAAAATTTATATTTTGTTATACGAATTACTCGGTTTCTCTTTTGTATTCTAAATCCTCCATCTCTTGTTTCCAGATTCAATTCTAAAAGTCTATGCCGATTTTCAAATAATAACGGCTCCGCATATCATTAATATCTGCAACCCTTTATTTGAAGGAAAAGCTAAATTTGCTCCTACACCAGAAAATCCACTTTTCAACATAGAGATTCTTTCAAAGGAGAAAACTCTTTTACAGTTAGTCGCACCGAATTCCCCTCCGCAATGTTAAGCCTATGGACGTTTCATACATTTTTACATTCAAAATATCTCCTCAAAAAATTATTTTTTTTTAACTTTTTTTCTCAGTTTTTTCTTCTTAAAAGATGCATCTTTTTTTCTTAGTTTTCAAATTATTTCTAAAATCTGTGCATAATTTTATATGAAGTAAAAAATTTTACTTCCAGCTCGTCAGTTTTTAAAACATAAAATTTCCGAAACAAAATATAAAAATCCACATTTTGTTGAACCATTGCGAATTACCGGTTTCCTTTTATATTCTGAAATGCTCCGCCTACTGTTTTCAGTTTCATTTCTGAAGTCTATGCCGATTTTCTAATAATAACGGTTCAGAATATCTTTAATATCGGCAACCGTTCTTTAGAAGAAAACGTTAAATTTCCCCCTACACCAGAAAAGCCACTTTTCAATATAGAGATTCTTTCAAAGGAGAAAATCCTTTTACAGTTAGTCGCACCGAATTTTCCCCTCCGAAATGTTAAGTCTATCGAAGTTTGAGAAATTTTTGCATTCAAAATATCTCCTCGAAAAATTAATACTTTTAACTTCTTTTCTCACTTCTTTCTTCTTAAAAGATGCATCTTTTTTTCTTAGTTTTCAAAATATTTCTAAAATCTACGTATAATTTTATATGAAGTATTAAAATATTACTTCCAGCTCGTCAGTTTTTAAAACTCAAAATCTCTGAAACAAAATCTAAAAATCTACATTTTGTTATACCATTACGAATTACCGGTTTCGTTTTATATTCTGAAATGTTCCGCCTCCTGTTTCCAGTTTCATTTCTGAAAGCCTATGCCGATTTTTAAATAATAACGGTTTCGAATATCGTTAATATCAGCAACCGCCCATTTGAAGAAAATGCTAAAATTTTCCCCCACACCAGGAAATCCACTTTTCAACATAAAGATTCTTTCAAAGGAGAAAACCCTTTTACAGTCTTAGTCGACACCTAATTCCCCCTCCGTAATGTTAAGTCTATGGTCGTTTGAAACATTTTTATATTCAAAATATCTCTTCGGGAAATTAAAACTTTTTACTTCTTTTTCAGTGTTCTCTTCTTAAAAGATGCTTTTTTTCCCCTTAGTTTTTAAAATATTTTTTAAATCTATGTATAACTTTATACGAAGTGTTGAAATTTTAGTTGCAGCTCGTCAGATTTTAAAACATAAAATATTAAATTGAGTATATATTTTTGAATTATTTTGACAACTAAGAAAAAAAGCGACTCCCTTTAAGAAGAGAATACTGAAAAAAGAAGTTAAAAATATTATTTCCCTGGAGAGATATTTTGAATATAAGAATGCATCAAACCCCCATAGACTTAACATTACCGAGTGGAATTCGGCCGTTGAATGACCAGCCGCCTTAAATACGGTATCTGAAAAAATTGAAATGGCCTTTAATTTTTTATTTGTTAGAGCTACTTAAACAACTTAAATAACATAAGTATTCAAAATAATTCAGTTATTAAGATTATGGGGTCTTAACGTTAATTTTTAAAAAGTTAAACTTTTACAACTACATTTTTACATTATCTCTAGGTCCTATTATTTATATTCAGAAAAATGTTTCCTTTTTTTCGACAAATATAACAGTGAAAATTACATTCTTCTATGACCAAAACTTACTGCGTAATGGTACTTTGAATTGTTTTTTTTTTTTTTTTTTAAATTTATTTGTTGTTTCATACTTTATTATTATTTTTTATACTTTTTTACTCCATAAAGGAGTAAAATATAATAATAGTCGAACCTCTTTAGTTTGAGCGTTTAAATACAGAGAAAATGGTTCATTTATCCGATTTCACAAGAGAAAATTATTTTTAATGCATTACGATTAAACTGTTTTATTGATTTTTTCATCACTTAATTTCCAAGAATTTTTGAAATCTTTGTCTACCTTGTTACACACTACTTCCTAATAATGCAGCATCTTAAAAAGGGGGTACAAATTTTTTAATAATATTAGTTCTTTTCATTCGAATTAACAGATGTTATTATAACATTATGTTCGAATTAACAAACTAATTTTTAACAATGGCTCTAATGCAATGTTTTCGAGATTTTATGGTTAATGAGAATTAAACAAATTTGAATTATCGGGAATCCGCTGTACACACTAAATCAACAATTATAGTAAAATTTTATTATCTTTGAAATCATTACATAAAAAATAATTGGATAAATTTAATACAATGCATTTTTTCAATATTCGTTTTGTGATAAAACACAATTTCCCGTAATCTTTAAAAACCTGTGTAAAGATTGCATATTTATCGATTTAACTGATAGCACATGCACCCTTTATAAAAAATGAAATAATTGCACATGAACAAAATAATCGTAGTAAAGTATCGATTTAGTATCGACAAAAGATTAGGTTTTACACAAAAAGTAGTTAAATTGTTACAGAAAATAATGTAAAATAGAAACAATGTACGGAACTTAAAATTTCTGAAATTCTCCAGCAACAAAAATATTAAGTAAGAGTAAAATATAATTTTGTATTATTTTTAATAATTTTTTTATTATTTTTTTAAGTAGCGCAAAAAAAGATTAATGTTTAAAAAATACCGGATAGAGAAAAAAAAAATCTAAGCCTTTTAAATACATTTTAGAAACTGCCCATTTTCTGAAGACCATCAGTTAAAAGAAAAGAATGAAAAAAAAAAAGTTGTTACGGGAAGCGCAGTTAAAATTTTATTCAAAAATGAAAGAGGCCCAACCGAGTAAAATAAAACTGAAAACGGTGAAAAATCAATATGAGAAGTTTGATCAAAAAGCGATTTCTGCAGCGCTTAAAATGAATAATGATTTGAACCCCCGCCCTTTTTCTATAACTTTTTTTTTTATTATAAAGAAAAAGAAATAACAACAAAGGAAGCACAATCTTACATAAAAAATGCCAATCAATCAAATCGAGAAGAAATGATTTCAAAAAGAAAATTTCTTTCTGGAATTTAAGTTGCCAGAACAAAAAAGGTTAAAAACATGGTAAAAATTCTATCATTAATCGACGTCAAAATTTCAAATTCGTTGACAACAAAGGAGAAGAATATATATATGCATGGAGGAACAATAAATTTTTATGCGTCAAGCGAAAGGTCTAGGTGATAGATTCTTTATGCTACGAAGAACGTTTAAAACAATTTGTCAACTTTCAATCACGATTATTGCGATGTTAAGAAAAAAAAAAGAGAGAAGCTGGCAACGGGACAAACGGCAAACGATCTTTATCATCGAAGAGTGGAATTAGAGATAGTTAGTTTCGAACAGCATTTTTTAAATGTCTGAATGAGTAAAAAATGTTGAAAATTACGTGATTTACTGTTTTCTGAAATGGATTGTTCAATTAGCAACCCAAGACTAAGCTTCCGAAAAACAACAAAAAAATATTTTAACAAAACTGACACCACTCGATTTAAGAAGACGATTAGCGTGAGAAATGAACCCTAAGAGGTTAGGTGAAAAATTATTATTATTTTCTTGATATAAAAAAATTAAAATAGGCAGATGTGTATTATCTTATCTTAAATGTAATAAATAACAGTCGAAATGTTTTTCGGGGGAAAAAAAACTTTAAAGAAAATACATATAAAACTGATCTTATAATAATTATATCACTATATTTTAAGATAAATGTGTAAATAATTATTTGTTTGCTCAAGTTTGTGTTTTTCAATATTATAGAACAGATTTTTTAAATAATACATTTAATTAATTATGATATAATTATCTTTATATTAATTACTTATGTATTAAGATAATTAATCAATTATAAATCATTATTATTCATTTATTTTATTTTTCTATTGCTAGTCTATCATATAGAAAAATTACTGCCTCCCTTTTGACATTTATTGTTTAGTTTTAAGTAGTTGTTTATCGGAAAAGAACATAAAGATAAGAGAAAGATAAAAAATTAACTTTATCAATCAGGGATCGTACCAGAAAAAAATCGCAAAGAAGTTTCATTATTTCAAAATTATTGCTTGTGAAACCGTAGAAAAGCAAATGTACTCGAAATTTTAAATAATAAATTTAGTTTTAAATAATTTATATTAACCCATATAAAAACAAATTCTAAATTCTAAATAACAGTAAAAAAAAAAAAAAAAAAATAAATAAATACTGAGAATACAATAAACTGCATATATAAAAATTCAATATGTTTTAATAATTACATAAACCGGAACGATACTTACCAAAATTTCACGAACCGGAACAATATTTGTGATAATTTCAGGAACTAGAAAATCGTTCCGGTTTATTTCGGGCCCTGTTATTGACAGTAAAAACTTTAAAATAATCTTTTTTCAGTTTCTATACGGCTGTTTAATTACTTGATTGATAAGCCCATAATTTAATATATACATGTATACATTTAAGGTAAAACGTTAATTAAAGTTCGAGAGGTTTACGAACAATCATTCTCACGAGAAAAGGGTAAACATGTAAAGAGTAAACACATTTTGATAACAAATGGCAGGAATTTACAGGAAAATAATCAGTAACAACATTTGTACTCAAAAGGAAAACAGCAACTGATAAAAACCCCGTTTATTACGAATTCTGTTTTGGTACTTCAAGAATAGGCATGTGCATAATATTTGCCCTCCCACAAGTTCAAGGTTAAAAAGGGATTTTATCTCTGTAGGCAGAAGCATTGTATTTCCTTTAAACAAGCACAGGGGGAGCCATATCAATCACGAATCCTTGATAACAATAAGTGAACTAAAACTGTAATGTAACGGGCTAGACAAGTAGCAATCGTTCTGTGTGTTCTTTATATTATTATTCTTTAATATATATTTACTTTTAAGAAATGAAAAATTGCGTATAGAAAAATAATTTTTATTTTTATGTTTTATTAAATTATCAATTGATAATTTATTTTTCATAATATTTGTATTTCAATGCAATATAAAGAGATCGGAAGTTGAAATATATATATATATATATATATATATATATATATATATATATATATATATATATATATATATATATATATATATATATATATATATACTGTAATGTAATGTGCCAGACAAGTAGCAATCCTTCTGCGCGATCTTTATATTATTACTTTTTTTTAATATATATCTTTACTATAGGAAGTGAAAAAATTTTATTTTTATATTCTATTAAATTATGAATTGACAATTTATTTTACTTAATATTCGTATTTCAATGCAATATTCAAGTTATTGAAAGTTGAAAAAATATATAAATATGCAGAAATATTTATAACAGGCGATTAATAGGTTCGACATCTAGGTTGATGAGAGATTTTATCTCTGTAGAAAAAGGTTTTCTTCGAACCTTGAGTAACCTTGTGTAAATACGGATTATGTTCCTTTAGAACCCCCCCCCCCCCCACACACACAGTTGGCACTCCCCTCCAAGAGCCTATATCTCTCGTGTAGATAACCGGCTGTCATACATAATACCATGAATGGTATTAAATTATACTTATTAAAGTTAATAAATTATTGAATTATAATAATGCATGTATATTCTATCGCAATAATTTTACTTTTGTTTTTGATTAATCAATTTAACTTGTTTTGAACATAATACACTATATTAATTGAAAACTTTTTGCTACATTTTGACTAAAAATCAGATTAGCCCTTGAAGTCACTCGTTCCGCACATCACTAAAAACGATTAAAACAATTCAAACACCCCTGTACTTATCACCTGCCATGAAAATATGCGAGCTTATGATTACTATATTAAAAGAAACTTAAGAATGCTGTAAAAAAACTGTTTCATCTAGTGTTACGAAAGTACCATATATTAATTCGTTTGTCATGCTTCAAAGTTATTTAAATGCAAAGTTTAGGAGCAAACTCATAAATATGTCTTTATATCAAGGGCATATTTATATTTATGTTAAATAAGTGACAAATTTATAAGGATTCATTAACTATAATAAATCCTTATATTTGTAATAATTGTAATTAAATATAATAATAATAATTGAATGTTTTAGTATAATAATAAAGGTTCATTAATGGTATTAAATTATACTTATTCGAGTTAATAAATTATTGAATTTTAATAATGTATGCATGTTTTACAGTAATTGTTTTATTTTTGGTTTTGATTAATCAATTTAACTTGTTTTGAACTTACTTAATATAGTCCATTAATTGAAAACTTTTTGCTACATTTGAACTAACAAATTGGAAATTGTATTTCAAGCGTAAAATGAGGTGCGTTTGTATTATAAGGAAGTTTTAAAAATATTCAGATCTTGGCCTAATAGTATACAGTACTTTGGATACAGTAGAATATCTTTTGTGCATCCCTGGAAATACTATCTGCTCAGGAAGTAACTCGTAGTAAATCTCACCAACGTATAACAATTTCATAAAATGTGAAATAGTTTAATATTCTTAAAACGCGCCCCAAACAACATTTCCCCCTATACCATTAAGTAATGGAATACTTCTGTACAAATATTTTTGCACCACAGATTATACAGAATGTATATTTTAATATATAATTCATAGATGCATATCAATTTTACTGTGTTCGGAAGAGGGTAACACCATTAAAATACACTGGAAAGTATTTTTTTCCCATTGGCTGTAATGTAAAATAATACTTTTGATTGTGAACTATGCATCCGATTTTCATAAAATTTTAAATGACTCGACAAAATTATACAAAATTGCATATTTAAATTTTAAATGATTCCGCAGGGTAGTTTTTGCTATGCGGACAGACGGAGGACAGATTGAAAGACGATTATATGTACTACGTATTTATATTACGAACTCACCTCTTCAAGTCATCACGTTCCGTGCATCACTTAAAAAACGATTAAAACAATTCAAACATCCCTGTACTTATCACCTGTCATCAAAATATGCGAGCTTATGATTACTATAAAAAGAAACTTAAGAATGCTGCAAAAAAAAAAAAAAAAAAATAAAATAAAAAAAAAAAAAAAAAATAAATAAAAATAAAAACTGTTTCATCTAGTGTTACGAAAGTATCGTATATTTCGTCTGTCATGCTTCAAAGCTATTTAAATGCGAAGTTTAGGATCTAACTCATAAATATGTCTTTATATCAAGGGTACCTTTAAATTCATGTTAAATACGTGACAAATTTATAAGGATTCATTAACTATAATAAATCTTTATATTTGTAATAATTGTAATTAAATATAATAATAAGAATTCAATGTATTGTTTTAATAAAGATTCATTTAATGGAATTAAATTATACTTATACTAGAGTTAATAAATTATTGATATAACTTGTCGCAATAATTTTACTTTTGTTTTTGATTAATCAATTAAAGTTGTTTTGAATATGGTTAATCAATTTAAGTTGTTTTGAATATGGTTAACCAATTTAACTTGTTTTGAACATGGTTAATATAGTCCATTAATTGAAAACTTTTTGCTACATATAGACTAAAAATCAGATTAGCTCTTCAAGTCTTCACGTTCCGTGCATCACTTAAAAACGATTAAAACAATTCAAACACCCCTGTACTTATCACCTGTCATCAAAATATGCGAGCTTATGATTACTATAAAAAGAAACTTAAGAATGCTGCAGAAAAAAACTGTTTCATCTAGTGTTACGAAAGTATCGTATATTAATTCGTCTGTCATGCTTCAAAGTTATTTATAGCTTGCGACAAAAACGCGGCATTTTTCAAAGGTCATAAGCTTGAAGATACCATCTCGGCAAATGGGAAAAACTCAAAATAAATAACTCTGCATCGTACAAAAGCCTTTAAATATATAAGTACAGAAATAATGTGGATGTCATTCTTTTTCGAAAAATGCTTCATCTTGTCAACGGATGAGAGAAAAAAAAAAAATAAAAATAAAAACCTTTTCTACTTCAAAAGAACAAAATTTCTAAGAAAAAGGATTTTGTTGTAGAATGATAAAATTTTCAGTTTAACAATTTTATTTTTTACCCGCTCTTCAAGATGCGATGACTAGTACCTGGAGATCCAGGGAAAAGTAAAAATAAGATTTGTAAAATATAAAATCGCTTAGAAAATATAAGACTTTTATCTCCTCTAAGCATTCCTTTAATATTACTTCTTAGAAGTGGAGTTCAACTGCGAGAAAAAATTTTAGTTGATTGGAAATGTTTTCAGCGGCTTGTTTATGTTTTATTTACTGCATACGTAAGTTGAAAAAAGTGTGTCATAATGAATATAAATCGAAACTAAAAATAAATATATATATAAACCATATAATTAAAAGAAGTATATTCATATTTTTCAAAATTTAAACAAAATAAAGAATACGAATTACACTTTCCAACTAAGCAAAAAAAGTGCCCCGACTAGGATTTGAACCAGGGACCTCTGGTTTAAGCTGCCAGTTCTCTGCCAACTGAGCTATCCTGGACAAATCTTGTGGATACAATTCGCTCAGACAGCCTTATTGAAATTGACATTTGATCTATTATCTGAATTACTTTAACAAAATCGCAGGCAATATAATTCTGAGAAACACTTGATACATAATTATACTTTCTTAATTTAACACATTGTATTAAAATTGGTAAACAAATTATGCGAATTGTAATTGTCCGACTGAGCGAAACATTGTACAGGCCAGAATTTTAATCAGGGACCTTTCACAGATGTCATTATCAATAAGGTTATCTGAGCGAATTGTGTCTGCCAGATTTTTTTCGGGCTAGCTCAGTTAGCAGAGCACTGGAAGCTAAAATCCTGACATGAGAAGTTTTTTTGATCGTTGGCCAATTAAAATCTGTATTCTTTACCTGGTTTTACTTAAATTTTGAAAAATATAAAGCAAAAACTATGTTGTTTTGTGTTTTTAGTTTTGATTTATACGCATTTATATTATTTAATCGATACACTTATGTATATTTTTTATACCATTTATATCAAGCTCTGAACACTACAAAAGAAAATAAGTGAACTGTCTCCGAAAACTGAACATGTTAGTGTGCTAATTATTGCGAAGGCAAGAGCTTGGGTCACTTCCTCTACAAAAGTCTTCCACACCACATATAACGAAAAGCGCTTTGGTTGATTTTTATTGAAGCATTCCGATTTCTCTCCCGTAAGTTTTAATGGTTATTTTTGCCTTTTAAGATGACAGTTATTTCATAAATAAATAAAACAAAATTATTATTAAAAATTTTCTGGTGTGAATTTAATATTTCTAATAAAAAGTCCTTCAGGTGTAGCAACACTGCGTTGCATAGGGGGCGAACCATTGTGCCCAGTGTCAAAAATAAAATGAAACTAGCAAAAATGATTAATTCGTTATCTAAAAGAAATCTCCCTAAAGAATAAAACAGTGAGATATATAATTTAGCCAAATACCATATCTCATCTCACATTTCTAGATGTCAAGATAATTCAATTACTTTTACCCTGGTGGAAATATGCGGTTTAAGGCATTCCTATGAAAAGTTTAATAGTACGAATGGATATTTCTCTCTAACTTACAACTGTATGTATCTTAATATCTCTTGAATGTGGAGAAGCAAGTAAGTGATGCATGAACATGAGCGTAATAAGTGGCGTGAAAATATTTTGACATCGTCAGAAACTCCGGTTCAGTTATTAAGCTGCAAGACTCGCATTAAGTTTCTATTTACGTCCCACACTCTCTTATAAAGTTCATGTGATCTTCACCTACATCTAATTTGCTAAATTTATCTGCGGAATTATGACTCATTAAACTCTTTAGATAAAAGCGTACCTTTTCATCTCGTTATTTTTATCGCAAACCCATCAAAAAACATTCGAACTCTTCGGAAAAAAGTTACTTTTCTTTTTTTATTTAACAAGTCATCTTTTGAAAGAAAACTTCAGTCACAAAAACGCAAACTGACACTTTCAAAGCAAAAACCGACTCCATCTATTAATATTACGCTGCTATTCCCAACATTATACCTTGTCTGTACCTATGCAGAGGGGGGAGTTAAATTTAGAAAAACGCCCACAACTGCAAAAAAGTCATAACTAAAATATGAAAAAAAATAAGTTACCATAATCTAACTGAAGAGTCTTTTTCTTTAGCATAAAAGAGTTTGATTTAAATGAATCTGTAAAGAGGGAAGAAAAAAATTATAAAAATTTTTCCTCGTCATTTTAGTTATAGGGAGATGAAAGACAAGCTTTAGGAAATAATTTGTCATTTCCGTTTTTGAACATTTTTTAATAGCTCGTTTTGAATTGGGGACGGAAATTAGAGGCGAATTAGAGGAGGAACGGGGAGAAAATATGAAGAGAATCTTTTTTTTTTTTTATATTTCTCGGGCACACATTTAATAATACTTTTGCTCCATAATTAAAGAAATAAACAAAGAACTTATTTTTAACGAAATATTAAAAGATCAAAAGAGAAATTTTCCAGGTTTACTTAATACATATTTATAGAAATTGCAAATAAAATATTATGTTTGTTAGAAATTAACCTGTTATATGTTACTTCGCCTTGTTTAATAAAAATCTGAAGATGAAACCATAATTGAATTAGGGTTTAAAAGAGAGAAATGCAATTTTTGTTTTCAATAAAGGGAATTTTTTCCATGATTATTATTTTTTTATATTTTGTTTTAAAAATGCATGTTATGAACATCTGTATTTTGTATTAGAAAAAAAAAAGAGAGAGAGAGAGAGAGAGAGAGGAACGAGAAAAAGTAAATACTGCATATGTTAGTAAAATGATTTAAAAGCATTGAAATATTTAAATAATTTGAAAAAAAAGGAAAAGAAACAAATTTTGTGATCAAATCATTTTTTGAGATCAAATAAATTTTGATAATTCATTACATTAACTAATAAAATAAAATTTGCGAAATACCCAGCTTTTATGTTTGTTTTTGAATTGATGCTGATTATGAAGAAGGCAAAAAAGGTAAAAAAGTGTTATGCACAGATTATGGAATCCTCCCAAATTAACGAAAATAAATAAATAAATAAATAAATAATCCTACGACTCATTACGCTGCTCGTAGTTTTTTTGTAAACATTTTATTTAAATGACAAATTATAGTAAATGGAAATAGATAAACTTTAATTTTAGCTAATATTTTTTTTGGAAAATAAATTTCAGTAAAACGCTACATTCCTTTTCAATTTGCAGCTCGGTAAGTTTTACAGAATTAGTGCGGGTAACATATTATTTTTTTTAGGTGAATAAAAAACTAATGTCACTAAAAGATGATTATCACTCCTTCCCTTCATATATAACAACATCTAATTATGAACACAACACCCTCCTTACATACGCATCTTTATTATTGTTATATATGAATAAAATATCCAAATTAGCTAATGAACGTTTATATTTAGTAAGTACGGTGATCAAAATTGGCTGTAATTTAAATATGACTGCACGAATTGTTTTATGTTACGCCTTCAACGCAATTAATGCAAGAGACCGTGAAAAAAATAACCTTACGTGGATTGCATAAAATCTTACATATTCCGTATATTTATTGCAAGTTAGATGTAAATACATCTTAAAAAAGCAAAACTTTTGGGAAGTAATGATTTCACCAAATTATTTTAAAACAAGTTGGAAATTGCGCGTTAAACGTAGCAAATGTATGATACCGAAGTTTTAAAAATATTCAGATCTTGGTGCAATAGTATACAGTACTTCCGATGCAGTATAGTAGCCGAAATATTTTGTGTGTCACTGTAAATACTATCTGCTTTCTATCTTAAAAGATGTAACTTGCAGCAAATTTTAATAACGTATATCAATTTCATAAAATGTGAAATAGTTTAAGATAATTGAAACGTGCCCCAAACAACATTTCTCTCTATACCATTATCCAATGGAAAACTTTTGTATCTGTAAATGAATAACAAATATTCATTGCACCACAAATGGAACAGAATGTATATTTTAGTATATACTTCATGGATTCATATCAATTTTATTATGTTCAAAAGAGTGTGACATCATTAAAATGCGCTTGAAACTATTTTTTCCTTCTGACCATAATGTAATGGAATACTTTTGATATTCCCTGTAATTAAACTATCTATCCGATTTACATAAATTTGAAATAACTCGACAAAATTATGCAACAATTATATATTTTAAATTTCAAATGATTCGGTTGGGCAGTTTTGCTCTATTACATGCGAACAGACGGACTGAATGGTGACTGTAGGTGCCACGTATTTACATAATTACGAACGCACCTAAAAATGATTAATAAAATATGTAAAATTTAAGAAAGAAAAAAGACTCATGCCGAATAAATGGAAAATATAAATAAATGTTTACATAAATACACAATATTGCCTTGAAGTAGTTTCAAAATTCTTTCAAGAAAATTTGCACAACATGAATATGCACATTTTAAAAATTTATGAATATTTATTTAAAATAATAACATATTTCAAAAGAATAATTAAACACGAATTCTTTTTTAAGCAATTGCAGAACATGTAAGATATGTGAATGCAATAAGGAGCAAAAGGTGTAAAAATTTTGAAAATACATGCACTATAAAAGTTTGAATCCTTCGACTAATAAATAACAAAAAGAACAAGTTATACTTCAGATCAAAAATGATTTCATACAAATGAGAAACATCTTAAATTTTAGTCTAGATAGATATTATCACCTTCTAGGGATATTACAGATGCAGAAAAATTACATATTCTGCAAATAAAGAGAACCACCGTCCACTCCTGGTACTTGCCATTTTAAGTGTTGCTAACGATCAAATAGAAAGCTTTTCAAGATGGCTGCAAGTTTGGAGTAGTTAAAATTCACAAGACTAAGCTTTCTCAAGAACTTTGAGAGATTTCAGCATCGTGAATATTTTAAATAACTATGACTACGAGATCCATTATTGGTGAATTCGGATGAATAGAAATTTTGTTGATACATCAAAGACTTTTCGTTATAATAGGGGAATCAAGTTCTTGTTAGAGTTTTATTTGATGTATCGTGCAATTCATAGAAGATTCAAATAAGATATTTCGTTTTTAGACTTTAGTGCTTTTTGTATTCTTTAAATTAACTTTAGTAATTAAATAATAACAAAGCAAGCAAGAAAAAAAATCATGTGTCAAGCATAGATTATGAAGCACTTTCCAATGTAACAAAACAGAAGTTTTGTTTAAAAAATTAAAGTATTACGCCACATTTCATCATATGTAAATGTATAACGTATTTCAAAACAGAATTTCAACAGTTCCCATTTACAATCGGAAAATTATCCGATTTTCTTGGCAGCCCTGTATATGATATAGAGGTTTGTACCGATTGACAACATGAATTCCAAAATTTAGTTCATTTAAGAGATACATATATTTCAATCGAAAATTTACCTTCAGTAATTTCGTCTAATAAGAAGAATGGTATGCGAATACTTTTGTGCATCCCTGTACATGAGGTATAGAATTTATATATAACGAGTAATATTAAAAAAAAACTAATTAAATTTAAAAGCTCATAGCGAATTTTAAAATATACTCTTCAATAATTATTAAGCATTTTTTTTTTTGTTCTGTAAATGAATAAATAATGCGATCAGTGCTCAGTTTTAACGTGATCGTAGTGAAATTCAGTGATTTATATCCGTTTTAATACATATGAAATAGCGTAATGTCATTGAAATACTCTACAAACGATTTTTTCCTAAATACCATAATGTAATCAAATTCTTTTGAGTGCCCCTGCAAATAAACCATTAATCATCCATACTTCATATGCAATACCAAACATTCTTTGCTGATCCTAAATAAGCTTTATCAATTGCAGGAAAATTCGATTACTTTTATGAGAGTTAGAGCGTGGACAGATTGGCAGACAAACCGAATGCATATGCATTTTTCAACTTTGTTTGAAAGTGCTAAAAAGGCGTATAATCGATTTATTAATTATTTTTTAAAATATACTTTTGGAGTGATTAGGAGCTTAGATAGACAACTAATTTTACCAAAATAATGCTGATGCTGAAGAAATTACAATTTCTAAAAATATTTGGTTACAAACACGAAATATTTATAATTAATGGTTATCTGCATAAGTTGTAATTTGAACAATAAAAAAAATCTAACTATTCTACAGTAATCATACTAATATTGCTTTTTATTTTTAATAGAGCAGTGTCATAACTCATATATAATGAGTTTTTAATTATTCATACAGTTAAAATGTACATTTTATGGACTGCATCAACTACATAAGTTAAAAAATTTGATAACAGATAGAACATTTTCAATTACACTTGACCGTTTGAACTATATAATGCACTGTGCTTGTAGATTTTTTGTTAAAAGGCAGAATGTATTACAAAACATGCTGTAAAAATTGGCTTTTTGAATCAAATTTCACGAAGCGAAAGAGCTGGGAACGAAAATAATGGTTATACTGAGAAAATAATAAATCAAGTTCTAATTAATTGAGAAAAAACGAAATCACACGACTACTTATTACATCGCTCCGAAATAGCGTCAGAAAGTTTCATTCATCCTTAAGGGTGTATTTGAAAAAAGCGTTTTTCCACCCTCAATAGCTCGAAATTTTCTGATACAATTTCAGACACATTTTTAAAAGTAGAAACATTAAACTTGCTGAGGGGATTTTAGAAGAGACGTGTAAGGTGCCGTGTGATGTCATTTTACTCTCAATTCATTAGAATTTGATTTATAAACAATTATATTCTCAGTATGACCCTTTTTTTAGTTCTCAGATCTCCCGCTTCTGAAAAATCGGTTCAAAATGCCGTTTTTGATTGCATTTTTTTTTGCAATATTTTCTTCATTTATCAAAGAATCGACAATCACGGCACCTTGTGTACTTTCTAAATAAGACAATTTGCCAGTTCGATGCAGTTGAGAGCAAAAATGATTTTAAAAATAAATCGGAAAGTAAGCAGATTGAATCAAAATACACCCTTAAAATGTGTTACAAAGTATTTTTTTTCTTTTTTTTTTTATATATCTTACGACCATTATTGTAAAAAGGTTATAGGCGCAACTCAATTTTTACTATTTTTCTTTCTGGTAGTCAAAATGCAGAAAGCGAATCGCTTTGACGAAAAAAAGTGGGATATCAAAGAACCATAAATAATGAAGAATATTAGTCATGAAGAGAAACGACGGGGGGAAATGATGAAAGATCGATTATAAGCACAACTCTAAAATGATCGACAGCTCTAAAGACCTAAACCGTTTGTGCTCAGTGGCGCCAACTTATATGGGCCTGTGGGGACCGAAGCCCACCCAATAAGTTTGAATCATAGCGTAACCGATTTTTATTGTTCTAGTTATTTATTTCATTAATGTTTTATTATTCGTTTTTCTCCTTAGAATAAAATTTATTTTGCAAAAGACCGCGTGTTTTAATTCCCCGACTAGCACCCATAAACCCCTGATGGCTGAAATGTTTTGCTTCCATGTTTAATTTTTTTTGTAATTCAATTCGTAGTCATGTTCATGATATCATGACATTACAATAAATGTCAGCATCTTTATAAGGAAAAACACATGGGAATATAATTTGATAAAATTGCAACTTTATTAAAGCATGACAGTTTGATTTAAGATTTTCATATTATCTGTCAATCCTTCAAAGAAAAACAAACTGGTCACGCCATTTTACAAAAATATTTTTAAGCCCACCCAATATTTTTGAGCCAATCCAATATTTTTTATAAGTTGGCGCCACTGTTTGTGCTTATGCACAACTCAATTTTTACGTACGTACAACGGTACAGTAATTAGATAGCATTTTTATAATTTTAATTTGTGTAAGTCAAAATGCAAAAAAAGAACCGCTTTGACGAAAAAAAAAAAAAAAAGGAATATCGAAGAGCCATAAATAATGAAGCATATTAGTCATGAAGAGAAACGACGGGGAAAATGATGAGAGATCGGTTATAAGCACAACTCTAAAACGATCTACAATTCTAAAGATCTAAAACGGTTATGCTTATGCACAACTCAATTTTTACATGTATACAACTGCACAGTATTTTGATAGCATTTTTATAATTTTACTTTCTAGCAGTCAAAATGAGACAACGAAACCCTTTGACGAAAAAATGAAATATCAAAGAACCATAAATAATGAAGCGTATTAGTCATGAAGAGAAACGACGGGGGAAATGATGAGAGATCGGTAAAGGATCTAAAACGGTTGTGCTTATGCACAATTCAATTTTTATGTACATACAACGGTACAGTATTTTGATAGCCCTTTTACAATTTTACTTTCTGGCAGTCAAAATGCAGAAAGAGAACCACTTCGACGAAAAAATGAGATATCAAAGAACCATAAATAATGAAGCATATTAGTCATGAAGAGTAACGACAGGGAAAATGATGAAAGAAGCTGAAATATTTCGAGTGCAAACAAGTGCACTTAAGAGCAGGTTTTATCTAGACTCATTGTTTGAATATGGTTTAGACCATTTGCAGCAAATATAAATTTCAGCACTATAGACTGGCTTACAGAGAGAGTGAAAAAAAAGTCTAAACGTTTTTGTGGAGAATAAAATGTTTAAATGAACTTACACTTTCGTCGGTATTTACTGGCTCCAAAAAGTCTTTCTTATTCATCTGACATCAAGGTTTTTTAAAAGCATAAAATCAAAATGCAACAGAAATGTGTAAAAATGTTTCTCGTACGTATTTGAAGTCAGATTAATTGAGATACCACGTTCTGATGTTATGACTTCAAAGTAGGGATATTTTAATTCTAGCTTTTATTGAACTTTTAATTGTAAATTGTCAATTATATAGTATTGAAACGTAAAATATGTATGCGACTGACTTTTTTAATCGGAATCCAGTTTTTATTTTAATTATAAATGCATATTCATTTTTTTTGTGTGTGTTACAAATGTAAGTATCGAAAAGGTTTGAAGGGTCACTCTTGATTGTTTTCAATACTTACCTGAGGAACTGGGAGTAATCCAATCCACTTTAAACAAATGGGTATCCTTTAAAGTGGTAATACAATTTGAATTTATAAATGTGCAAGTTCTCCACGTAAAATGGATATTACAGTATTGTTGCTATAATTTCAGTTACTTGTTCTAATTATAGCTTCTTTTTTACCATTAATTGTAAAATGCCAACACTGAACACTGAAACACACAATATATATGGAACTGACATTTTTTAATCTGAATGCAATGTTTGTATTATAAATGAATGCTGTTTTTGTTTTATAACCATTTTAAAAAAAGAACTGAATAGCCACTCCTGACAGTTTTCTTGTTAAATATAAATTTAAATTAAATGAAGTGTAATTGAAATTTGGAGAACCAAAGTAGATTCATCGGGCCCACCGATACTTTAGAACTAAAAATAAAGTTTATGGTTTCCTCTCCGTATTAGCTATGAAAAAGCAAAATAATACAAACTTGGGGCTACCAACACACATTAATCCATAATAAAGGGGGAGAAACATTAAAAACTAATCTTAAAAATAAAACTAAATTGGATAGAATCTGATAAACATAATCAAACGCTATAAATATCCTACAAATGGTGTAACAAAAAATGGACTCTCATGATTACAAGCTTGACATAATTAGCAATTAATAACTGGCTTGCAATAATTATTAAAAATTTTTCAATACTTGCCTGAAGACAATGAACTACGAGTAATCCAATCACTTTATGCAAATGTATCCCTTTTAAAGTGGTGATATAATTTGAATTTATACGTACACAAATTCCCCGAGTTCTCCATATAAAAGGGATATTGCAATATTGTTGCTATGATCTGAATTGATCAATTTAATTATAGCTTCTTTTTTACCGTTAATTGTAAATTGTCAATTATAAGACACTGAAAATACGACATATATGTGATTGACTTCTTTTAATCTGACTTCTTTTAATCTAGTGTTTGTATTATAAAGGCATATTCATTCTTTGTGTGTTATAAATGCAACCATCAAAAAGATTTTGAAGTATCACTCTTGACTGTTTTTCCGTTTTTCAATTCTTGCCTGAGGACGATAAACTGCGAGTAATCCAAACATTTTATGAGAATGCATTTCCCTTAAATCGGTGATATGATTAGAATTCACACATATATATGTATATAAGTTATCCACATAAGCTGGATATCCATCAACTATGATTCTATTAACTTATTGCTGTAAAGGATGTTCTTTTTCTGATTAGTTAAGAACTAGAAGCTTTGCAATTTACAATTTATCAAACTGTCAACTGGATTTGCTTTGTGTGCCAAATTCTTCCTGTAAACAGTTTGTTTACACTGAAACATAAATAAAAATAGTCCTGCTCGGATATTATTTAGTTTGTCAAACATATATAAGATTTTTTTTTTTAAAAAGCTTATCTAGCTATAGGGGGGAAAATGACGAAAAACTTGACGTATAAGAATTTTTCTTGATCTCAAAATATTTATACTGTTCCGGCATCTCGAACAACAGAAGCACTGAGATGTTGTCAAAACAAAAGCACACGTCTCCAGAGAAACTCAAAAAATACAAATCATCCTCGAAATTATTTTTAAACCTTCTCTTCTCGCCGCTACAGGGAAAGCAAAACAGAAACACACAAAGAAACAGAATGAAACACCCTTTCTCTTTTATTCCGTAAGCTTCACCTGAATCCTCTGTGGCTCGGAAGCGACGGACTGTGAAAATGTCGTCTGCCAAGTAACTCTAGACACACCGGGATCTGGCAACGGTGCTGGAAGTGTGCAGCTTACAAATTTTAGGACCTTGAAAAAGGGAGGCGGATGCATGGAGATATACGATACAGCCTTCTGTTTTACTGAAAAGTTAATTCTTGTAATCCTATGGCTTTTATAAGGAATCTGTAGCATGCGTAAGATGCAAAGTCTGCGCAAAGCAGGCATCATACTGCATGTAGAAAAGCAGGATATTTTGAAAAAAAGTATTTATCCGGGAAACATTCTATAAAGGATGTGGCAAAGGCTTTGTAAAATAAGATTGTTACATCTAAATCTCTGATTCAACACAGGACCGAAATTAGCCTATTTTGCACCCGGGGCAATCAGAGATTTTAGCACCCCCTTACACTGCAAAATATCCCCCCCCCTCTCCTAAAAAAATAATCTTACTAATTTTTTTAAAAGCCGACTTATTTTAAAATTTAAAATATCGAATCATAACATAATACTGAACAATCTGCTTTATTAAATATTGATTCAGTAAAATCTTGTAAATAAAATCAAAAGTATTGAAAAAAAAAAATCCGTTTTAAAATATATCCTTATGTTATATCATCCTTAGATTCTTCTATGCTTTAGTATACCCAAGAGAGACTATTTTAACAATACAGTGAGTGCTAAACATAGACGTGAGTAAAATTGGTACACAAAATCTTCATTTGGCGCCCCTTCGTTCAGGCGCCCGGGGCACTACTACTGCCCCGACACCCCCGTAGTTTCGGCCCTGATTCAATAAGTTAAATATTTGACTTATTGAATAGCCAGATTTCTTCTAAAATTATCAAGGCACGATTAAACAGAATACAAATATCAATGAAAAGTCACTCGTAAACGCTTCTGCTATTTTTCTTTTAGAGGGTTTGGATTGGGTTGATTTTATTGGCTATCGTCCAACTATAATCTTATTTCCACAGGAGGAATGTTTTTCAGGAATGACTTTAGAAGGAAAGTGTCACTCGTTTGCGATTTTTCGTTTTCGTACAAGAAAAATCCTGACAATCTTATGTAGCCACTTCAGTCATAGTGCGTACAAATGAACCAATGAATGTCGATTTACCCTCTCCACATTTGTTACCAAGCTTGGAATTATATCAAATATATTAATATAATTTAATAAATAATGTTAAAGATTAACTTGAATCAAACTTTCAACAATTTGGATAATACCTAAAATATTATTTCTAAGTGTATAAAGTTATTCCGTATTCATTTTTTTAAAATTATTATTTTCCTTTCTGTTTACATTTTTATCCTCTTTTTACATATCTAAATATTAATGTCTGGTAAGTTTTTCCCCTATCTATCCATTTTAATAATGTTATTATGATTTACTCTTTTTTTTCTTCATTTTATTTTGGTTTATTTATGTGTGTTGGTAACCTCGAATTGGTATTATTTTGCTTTCCATGGCTGATGCGAAGATGAAACCACACATTTTATTCTTAGTTCTATAGTATTTGGAGTCCGATGAGTCTACATCCGGACTCCAAATACTATAGAACAAATTGCTTGACAAATTCAAACGATTCAATACCTAACCGAATCGTTTGAAATTTAATTTACATAATCGTTGCCAAACTGTGTCGAATCATTTTAGATTTTATGAAAACCGAATCAAACTTAAAAGATATTAATAAAAACTTTTCTCCATTCTATTAAATCCTATCATACGTAATTAATTTAATGATATCATCCCGTAATAGATAATGATTTTAGGTTGCCATGAAGATTACGTCCTATCTAAGATGGAGTTCTATTAGTTCCGTATTACTGAATGTGATATATATATATATATATATAACCGCAGTAAATTTTGTATTCTTGTACGTTTGCTTAAGAGTACAACCAACAGCTATTGCATTAAAGCGACACTATACTTTGAAATTGGTCAAAATATCGATTTTCTTTTCTTTTTTTTTCTTTCAATATTAACTGAAAGCTTTTTTAACTGTAAATATTTTTACACCTCAGTTTTACCTGTACAACTATTATATCGCGAGATATTGTAAATTTTGTTAATAGATCCACCGCAATTACTCATACAAATGGAAACTTTAAATTGATTTTTCTCCCTGTTCATAATTTTATAGCTTGGTTGTTCGAAAAATTCTAAGGATTTTTTGCTAATTTAGATAGAGATTTGAATTTTTTTTTACTTGTTCTCCATGGTGTATTTAATATTTTAGTGCATAAATTAAACATTCAAGTTTACAGATATTTTTTAAAAGAATATTTAAATTGATAGTTTGTTGAAATTCCTTCATTTTTTTAATGTACACGAGGCGAAAAATCATATTAAATGCAAAATCCCATACATCTAAAAATCCTGTTTTATGTAGTATGTTATTCTAATAATGAATGTAGAAACCAAAATCGAAGCAAAAAGATTCATATTTTAAAAAGTAGTAAAGATTTTAAAAATATTTAATTTTTTAGGATGAGCGAAGCGAATCCTCTACTAGCCCACTCAAATTACATTTTGTCGTACGCTTTTCAAAAAAACTATTCAATATTTTGATTTGAAATTAAATACAAATATAAATTATGATCTGTAGATTTGCACAATATAATTTTTTTTTTACAGAATAACTTTTAAAAAATTTATTATTTTAATTAATTTATTTTACATGTTTTTCCATTACGGACGCATTTTTAGAAATAAGAAATAAAGCATGCATATTTTCAGAAGAATAAATAATTCATGGAGTTAACAATTGTAGATAGAATCATGATTAATTAAATAAATAAAATGTATTTTCTTTATACCAACAAAATCATTTACGCTGATGTCACTTAAGCATATTAGAAGAATTATATTGTGTTTTATTTTTATTATTTATTTATTTTTTTTTTTTGTAAAGTGGCAACAAAAAATGGTAAACAAATAAAATTAATTGTTAAATTCATTATATTAAGAGTTATTTGAATTCGAATATTGAAAATTAAACCAAACGAAACATATATATATTATTATTTTGGTATATGTAGTACTATTTTTAAATAATTTGCCGTTTAAAAACAATTTATAGAATGTATTAGTTCAATTATAAAAAATGCCAAGGAAACATATACTTTCTGGATGAAAAGAATGCGAATACGATATAGCTTTAAGGCAAGAGGTTAGATACCAGCGTAAAAAACGACGACATTCAGGGCCTGATTACTAACGGGGCACTCTCCCACCAGGAAAAAGAAATAAAGAATTTTTCCTTATTCATGACAGTAATCTTGTATGAAAAGGGCGTTTAAAGAAGACGAAAATTTCTATAAATTTTTTCTGGTGAGAGAGTGCCCCGTTAGTAATCAGGCTCTGACGACATTGATGTCATATACACACCATATCGGCGCGATTTTTCTGACTTCAATTTGGCAAAAACCTGGTTTTCGAATACCAGTTACCATATATATTTTTTAAAAAGGGAATAACAATAAACTTTAAAAAGTTTAATTAATACCTGTGGAACAAAACTATTTATATAATTTAAAAAAAGAAAATAAAAGTAAATAAACAATTTATTAATAAATAAACAACATCCGGGTTACCATGTCAAGCAAAATAACTACAATTTGTCGCCAATTAAGTACTCCGGTGTATATATGACATTGGCGTCTGAAAAAACATAGAGCCAATGTGGTTAGTATACGACATGTGTGCCAAAAAAGGACGACATGACGAATCTCTTCTGATAGAGAATGCATGTACTCTGAAAAATGCTTTAAATTTCGGAAATGCACAAAAAAATTTGGTACTTCTGGGTTATCCCGTCGACCAATTTCGCCAAATTATACAAATCGCCAAACTAATAGCCAAATTATACATGTTGACATAATTTTTATTTTAAACAACGAAAAAACAAATAATTAGTAAGATATTAATAAAAATAGAAATAAAAAGTCTAAATAAAAAACACTTAATGACGTTTTAAACACGTAAACCGCATTTAATGTCTTTGAATATATTTGTACTTTATTACCTCATTCCATAGATACTATAACACAATACATTTTTGGGTACTACTTGATTATCCCGTCGACCAAAAATATAATGCCAAATTTCAGGATTAAATGCCAATAATGGATTATCATAAATGTCACATTCCATGACATTAAACATAATACACGTGATTGTTAATACATCAAGGGATTTTTAATTCGGGTACTATTTGGTTATCCCGTCGACCAATTTCGTCAAATAATACAAATAGCCAAACTATTAGCACAATTTCACAAATTGATGCTTTTTTTTAAATAACGAAAAATCAAATAAATTAGTAAAACATTAATAAAAATCCGAATAAAAGTTGAATTAAGATACTACTTGATTATCCCGCCAATCAATTTCGCCAAATTATACAAATCGCCAAACAATTGACCAAATTAAACAAATTGGCATAATTTTTATTTTAAATAATGAAAGAACAAATAAATTAATGAAACATTAGTAAGAATACAAATAAAACTTCATAATAAAAATAACTTGATGGCATAACGAACATGTGATACGAGTTTAATGTTATGTGAATGTGATATTTTTTACCATCATCATTAGCATTTAATCTTTTAGTTTGGCAGTACCTATTTGGTCGACAGGATAATCAAGTAGTACCAAATAATATAAAAAAAGGTTACTTTCCAATAAATAACTAATGAAATAATGCTTCGCGAATCCAAACAAAGCATGGCTTTTGCTAGTTTAAATAAAATTTTAGTTAAATAGGCTATTTTACTAGAATTTATTTTATCTTATTTTATTTTATTTTTTAGTATTAAGTATTGGGCCACCACATATATTAAAGTATTATTCAAATCTGAAGAGATGGTTTCAAAGGACTGTGTCTGCTTAAGATCTGAATATTTATAAAACTAATCGCACAAACGCACCTCATTTGGCACGTTTGACGTTCAATTTCCGACTGGTTATTTTATTTTTGAAATTTTATTCAGCGTCAAAGTCAATAATCGACTTAAAAATCGGCACCCTTTCCGGCTCCAGGTATATGAGGCTGATCTCCGCATCCCGCTTCCTTTTTGCCCCTGCACAGATGGCTTCCAGAACTGCCGGTGATGTATTTCTATGGCAGCATTGCTGGTTTTGAAGGCGGAAAATGTAAAGTTCACATTCGTTGAATTTTTACTAATCCAAAGTCGACTTGATACGCATTGTCTGAAGCTGTCAAAATTTTACTCAATTTAATTCGGTGGGAGGAGAACATATATATATATATATATAAAATTGAAACAAAAAATGAGAACGCAAGAGGAGGAGAACAGTTATTTAAAAGGCGTCATTTTGCTTCTTTTTTTCTGTTATTTTGGCTATGTTCAGTGCCATCATCTATTACTTTACATGTTTTTAAAACTGTAGTAAAATGCTAATTTGATAAGTATTTTTTATATATTCATTAATCAATTACAGTCAAATTAAAGCTTCCAGAACAGCCGGTGATGTATTTCTATGGCAGTACAGCTGGTTTTGAAGGCGGAAAATGCAAAGTTCACATTCGTTGAATTTTTACTAATCCAAATTCGACTTGATGCGCATTGTCTGAAGCTGTCAAAATTTTACTCAATTTAATTTAGTGGGAGGAGAACATAAAGAGCAAAAAATGAGAACGGAGGGGAACAGTTATTTAAAAGGCGTCACCTGTATCTTTTTTCTGTTATTTCAGCTATGTTCAATGTTTTTAAAATTGTGTAAAATGCTAATTTGATAAGTATAATTTATATCCATTAATCAATTAGAGTTAAATAATGTTTGCAGAACTCCCGATATGAATGCCTATGGCAGCGCTGTTGGTTTTGAAGCTCACACTCTTCGATTTTTTAGTAATTCAAAGTCGATCTGATACGCATTGTCTGAAGATGTCAAAATTTTACTCCATTTAATTCAGTGGGAGGAGAACATAAAAAAAAAAGAAAAAAATGAGAACGCTAGAGGAGGGGAACAGTTATTTAAAAAGGCGTCACCTTGCATCTTTTTTTCTATTATTACAGCTATGTTCAGTGCCATCCTCTATTAACTACATTTTTTTTTATTAAAACTGTAGTAAAACGCTAATTTGATAAGTCTTATTTATATATTCATTAATCAATTACAGTCAAATTAAAGCTTCCAGAACTGCCGGTATGGGTTCTTATTGCATCACTATTGGTTTTGATTCTGTTTGTTCCTTGATTTTCTACTAATCCGAAGCCAACTTGATACGCATTTTCTGAAAGTGTCAAAATTTTACTGAATTTAATTCAATGGGAGCAGATAATAATAATAATAATAATAATAATAATAATAATAATAATAATAATAATAATAATAAAGTAATAAAAGTAGCAAAAAAAAAAAAAAAAAAAAAAAAAAAAAAAAAAAAAAGAGAGAGAAGATTATATATATGGGTGATTCTACGATAAGAGGTTCAAAAACATAGAGAATTCGGCCAAAAAGGAAAGTTTGAGTTTGATCAAAAACCTTTAAATTATGATTTTTGTCCTTTTTTTTACTTTTTCATATAAGGGCAAGTCACTTTATACATATTTTATAACTTTTTCTAGTCAATGACTCGCTTCCCTGGCAGTTATCTTGCCAGGGGAAATACGCCAGGGGAGAGACATTTTCATGTAAATTCAAATTTTTTAACTGACTGAATTAGTATTTGGGTTAATTGTGTATTTCACTTTAATTATTCCCGCATTGTTTCATTAGGGCAGTAAATGCAATTGAATTAAATGAATATTATGTTTTATGACTTACCAGGGGAGATACACGATCACCGTGTGAAACCACTACACCGCACGGTCAAGTCGCAACAACTAAAAATGGCGACGCTTAAATGGCTTGCGCGTTTACTATTGCTAACTTCAAGCCAATAGATGTCCTTAAGCGCTACTTCCGCTATAGCCATCCTTGAATTTATATTTGTTTCAGTGGAACGAAATTTGACAGGGTAGATACACAAAAAAAGCGGGACAAAAGTTAATTAAAAAAATTATTTGAAATTAACAAAATTATTTTATTTTTTATTTTATAATACGTAAGTATAATTACTTAAATTCCAATTAAACATACTTTAGCTTAGCATCTGACGGAAAAAATATATGTATTGTTTTAAAGTTAAATTGAAACCGGCAAGGGGACATGCCAGGGGAAAGACATTTTTAGACTTTGTAAGAAATTTCAGAAAAATGTGTTTTAATTAGGCATTCAATTGTGATGTTATTTAATAAAGTACATTAAGATGATGCGATTCATTGCAAAAAATGACAACATATAGAATAAAAAATCTGTTTTAAACGGATTGCCGTACAAATTACCTCTTATCGTAGAATCACCCATATAATGTATGTTATATTATAGTGTTATTAAGAAGTTATCAATACTGTTATTCAGAAGTCGTCATCTCCCTCTTTATTCTAATATTTCAGCGATTTAGACGCCATCACATGTGTATTTTTTTAACTGTAGTAAAATGCAAAATATTAATTTTCATAACTATAATTTGTATTTAATTACATGCAAAAGTTTATAGAATATAATCGGGTTCGGCTTACAGATAAAATGTGCGAAAAGGCATCTGTGCAATTAACATTTATAATAATAAATAGACAAGTTTGTGAGTGTGTCAGCGTTGTTCTGAAGAGACTGCTGTACGTAGAGTTACAAAATTTGGAGGGAAGGTACCTCTGTATATGAAGTTTTGCACCTCGAAGCCCGATTTTCGATTTTTGGATTAGATTTTTTAAATTTAATTTTTTACTCGATTTTTAGCGTTCTTTTTATGTTTCGAGGCGATTTTTTCAGATTAGTGAAAGGTATAGTTTTATTCAGTAAACCGAACATAGTAAATTTAGATCTCTTTTCAATAAAGCTTTTTAGGAATTGGTGCAGTGATTTTTGAGTTTTTAACGAATCTTTAATGCCATTTTTAAGAATTTTATTGCATTTTGCAGCTATTTTTCAACATTGATAACAAGAAAATTGTTTCAAACTTTTAGCCTAATTTACTAAGTTTTGTGTGCTACAATTTTTCATTTTCATTGATTTTTAATGCGATTTTTGAAGTAATTTTTAACGACTTTTCGAGTTTTTGTGCTTTTACAAGCGATTTTTTTCATTTTTGTCAATATTATAGGTTAGTCTAAGCATCATGGTTATCACGGGCCCGAGCAACGCCGGGCCGGTCAGCTAGTTTAACAATAAAAACAAAAATTTGGATTTACAAAATCTATAATTAAATTATAATAATTTTAAAATGTGCTTAGTAAAAACATAATTTAAAATCAAATTATCATCTGAAGTCATTCACTCTCCTCTTCTCTTTCCTCAGCACAAACACACAGGGAAATATATACATAAATTTATATACAGGATGTCCAGCAAATAAGACCCCGATTTCAAAATTAAATTTCTCAAAAACAAACATCGATAGAATTATGCGATAAACGGTTTGTTTATTAGATAAGCTGTAAAAATGTTATACAGAAGTTTCGAACGGTGAATATTTTGAAAAGATTGTTTTCTGATTGCAAGAAATGCTTGATTTGACATTTTTCTTGTTTTAGATTGCTTGCAGCGAATGAGTTTTTAGGCGTACAGGGCCATATTTTAAAAATTTTTCGTACTAAATTTTTGGAATTTCAAAATTTCAGAAATTAAAATTTCAAAAATCTTTAAAATATGACACTGTACCTCAAAAACTTGTTCTCCGCAAGCAATCTAAAACAAGAAAAATGTCGAATCAAGCCTTCTTTGCAATCAGAACACAATCTTTTCAAAATATTCACCGTTCGAAACTTCTGTATAAGATTTTTACAGCTTGCCTGATAAACAAACCGTTTACCGCATAATTCTATCGCTCTTTGTTTTAGAGAAATTTAATTTTGAAATTGGGGTCTTATTTGCTATATATGTATGTATATATATGTATTTACATGTATATATATATATATATATATATATATATATATATATATATATATGTATTTATACATATATTACAGTTTTGAGCCCACCCAACATTTTTGAAAAGTTGGCGTTTAGCTAGCCAGTATTTCAGAATTTCCAAACTGAAACTGGAGAAACAATTGAAATCAATTTATTTAATTTATCAGAAGAATTATGTTGTAATATGCAGGAAAACAAAGTCCTTGTCATTAAAGTGACGTAGCAGAGTTGAGATGCTTCGAATTGTAAGAAACTCACAGCACGCGTGAAAAATTCGACAGCGGTTGTAACTGTCGCCAAAACTTCCAGCTGGTTGCACAGGGAAGATATCAAAACTTATGTGTCGTGGGAGTCAGAGCTTTCACTCATCTCCGAGACAAAATACCACAAAAATATATTTCCTGCTCCTTATTTTTTGAATACTAATCATATATTTTTAGATCTGCATCGCCGATGTATTTTTAGATTAAAAAGTTCAACCGTCTCAATGCTCGTCTGCAAAGATGGCGGAGTTTTTGCTGCCGTTGGCGCCCTTTCAACAAGTCGACACTCTCGCTCATTTTCAATGGATTGTTTTTGCCGCCCGCTTCTAGAGAAGTAATGTTTTCCAGTCACTCTGCGTAATCCGTTTTTCCCGCCGAAATTGGCACGGGGAACAATTATGCAATCTTCCAAGAGATTGGGTGGCATGAGTTTACCATTATCTGCGAGTCTGGGATTCATCTTGGATGGTTCTTGTGCCAAAATGACAACCTCTATTTTTCTCGTCGTTAAATTAGGTTTTACAGCACTAAGTGTTTCACATTTTCAAAGATTCCGTGGAAATGAAAGAAGCGTTACCATCAAAATGGTTTATTTACTGAAAATATAGATGAATAATCCTTGAGGCGCAACACTAGGCACAGAAAAAGACCCGGATGATAATGTTAAGTCCATGGGGGCGTTCTTTTCAAATATCTCGCTCAAATTTTAATATTTTTACATGAGTTTTTTGCACAAGATATCTGAGGACGATCCACAATTGGCCTAGTTTTTACTTTTTCAGTTTTAGTTTCAGATTTTTTTAAAAATTATTCTAAATTTCAAAACCGGTTTAAACCGGTTCTGAAATTGAAACTATCGTAATAATAAAAATGTATAAGCAAAATCGAAAAAGTAAAAACTAGGCCGGTTGTAGATCGTCTTCAGCTATCCTATGCAAAAAACTCATTTAATAATATTAAAATTTGAGCGAGATATTTGAAAAGAACGCTCCCACAGACTTTACATTATCATCCGGGTCATTTTCTGTGCCTAGTGTGGGGCCTTAAATGCCTGGTTTTTTAAAAAATCAATTTTAAAATGTTTTTCGACTTTCATTTCTAAAATAAATCAGAGGAAAAATAATTTAAAAACGTATTTTGTCTTAAGGCTGCTGGTCATTCATTTTCCGAATTCCCCTCCGTGATGTTAAGTCTATGGGCGTTTGATGCATTTTTATATTCAAAATATCTTCTAGGGAAATTAATATTTTTTATTTCTTTATTCAGTGTTCTCTTCTTAAAGAATGTCTATTTTTTCCCTAGTTTTCAAAATATATTTGAAAGCTACGCTTAATTTTATATGAAGTGTTAAATTTTTACTCCCACTTTGTTAGTTTTTAAAACATAAAATATTAAATTATGCATAGATTTTAGAAATATTTTCAGAACTAAGGGGGTAAAAAAGGAAATGTTTTAAGAACACTGGCAATAGAAGTTAAAAATATTAGCTTCACGAGGAAATATTTTTAATATAAAAATGCATAAAACGTTTATAGACTTAACATTGCGGAGGGGAATTCGGAAAATGAGTGACCAACAGCTTTATATATGGTTTACGACTAAAAACAAGTTGTTGCCAATCGGTAACATTAAAATTTAAGGGAAAAAATAACTACTAAGAATGTATTTATTATACAGACATAACATTGCTCAATGATGCAGAAAATCAGAACTTTAATATGAACTTGTACAATTAAAATAAAATAATAATTGTACAAGCTCATATTAAAGTTCTTATTTTGTGCTCCATTGAGCAGTGATTTGTATTTTTAATAAATACATTGTTAGTTGTTAAATTTTACGGTGCAATTGTCCAGTATATATTTATAGGAAAAAAATATTTTTCTTTGATAAAATTGTATAATATAAACACACATGAATTTTGAGAGCTGTGATAAAGAATAAATTATACTTGCTCACTGCAGAACAAAATCTATTTTTATTCTCAAAATCAACAGTACTATTGCTGCCATCTGCATGTTGAAAATTGATTTAATAACATTTTAAGTATACATTTTATTGGTAACGTTAGGTATTAAACTTTTATATTATTCCAATAGTATTTATAAGACTAAATTTGGTATGTCGCCAAAGGCAATACATGTTATTTAATCTTTATCATAGGGCTTCCACTGGTCCGTTTTTTGAAAACTAGTGTTATTTAAGAGGAAAATTCCTGGTAAATTTTTGCAACAACTGCATGAAAAAAAAAAAAAAAAAAGTTTTGTGTAACTATCTACGAAATTTATAAAGAAGATTTTTCTTAGAAAAAAAAAGTTGTGTTCAAAAAACGAACCGAATGGGAGCCCTGGGATTAAATAATAATAATAATAATAATAAATACATAAATAGAACTAAGTTTAATACAAAAGCGAATGGCAATATATTAATAGAGCATTGTATTCAAAAGACTCGTTATTTCATAGTCTGGAGCAATTAATTTAAGTTGACTTGAGTGGAAATTTAATAACATTGTTTTTTAAAACCAATAGTAATCCGATATATCTGTGACACTTATTCCACTTATCTGTGAGACGTTAACAAGCCAAAAAGATGAAAAAGTAAAATAATAAAAGGTTCGTTTTAAAAAAATAGTTTGCAACTTTAAATTAAATAATCTTATGATTAAGTAAATATATTCAATAGATAGAATGGTCAATGTAAAAATAACTTAGAACTAAGATTGCAATGATTTTCTGATATGCAGCTCAGCAGCGAAATGGTTTTATAATGGTATTAATGAGTTGTAGAAGTGAAAACAAGGATTAGTGCTAATGGTAAAATTCGAGACAGGGTTGGTTCCCAGCAAACCATGAATGGCAAATTCCCTGACTTTCCATGACCTAATCTCGAAAAATTCCACGACTTTCCCTGACCAAATTTCAAAATATTCTTTGAACAAGCAGGTATACAATGAAATTTGCTACTTATTCCCAGAATTCTTTGTCAAAACTAGTGATTTTTTTCTGCAATTGTTTTTTAAATTTCTAAATTGTCTTTTCCAAGATTATTTGATGAATTTTGTATAGTTTTACATTTTTTCTCCAAGAATTTTCCATGACTTTTTAGAAAGTATTTGTAAATTCCTTGACTTTTCATACATATTTTGAAATTTCCCTGACTTTTCATGACTACTTTGAAATTCCATGACTTTACCGATTTTCCCTGATTTTCCATGACGCTGGGAACCCTGCCAGAAATGCTTTAAAAAAAAGTAAATATTACGTTACATCTGTCTTTAAGCTATTGTTTGCAAATTTAAAATTATCACCAACCGGATATATACGGGCGACGAACTCGATTTCAACTATACAGGTTCAAAGAAAACGAGAGAAAAGCGAAAACACAAACGATTGATCAAAGCAGAAGCTAAATCTAAGCAATCATTTTAATTTCGGCAAAAAAAGAAAGAAAAAAGATAAAAAAAATAATTAATACATATATAATTTTTTTAATTAAAAAATCGAGATATATAGCAATTTTCTGTAAATTCATACTGTTTCAAATGCCACAATTGCATCAGACAGATTTTTCAATGGTGGCTCAGCTTCATCAGCATGAACGTTATCCTCTGCTTCTTTGCCGTTTTTTTTTTTTTTTTTTTTTTTTTTTTTCCCTTTATCATTTGCATTTATCCTATGTTTAGGACACCACATGTCGCAACTTTTGATCAATAGAAATATAATCACATCCTCTGCTATATACAACCAGCTTCAACTGCATTATTGTCGCCATCATAATAACAAATAGCACAAATTAGCTATTTTAGGATAAAAGAGGTAATTACAATTTGTATGTCATATGGATTCGCATGATTTTCCATTTCACTTCGATGAGGAGTATTTATATCGATGAATGAGGGAAAACAGTTTTTTGAAGAACGATGCTTGCGGGTTTTGTTAACATTATTTAAGTATAATTTGTGCAGGAACCGCAGAAATAAAATGATCAATGTGGAAAAATGATGGATGCGTGAACGATTGATCAGAGTTTCACTGTATATATATTTTTTATTCATATTTTATGTTTTGTATATATATATATATATATATATATATATATATATATATATATATATATATATATATATATATATATATGTATATACACATTCGAATATGTTTTCATAAAATAAGAATGTTAGGGGCGATTAATTTGATAACAGTGTTCATCCTAGAGGAAGGGACCTGCTCCCGGCTAGCCCTTTAAAATTCAATTTGCTCTCCAAATGCCCTTTAACAACCAAAATGAACAACTCTTTTTCTGAATAAATATCCTTATCTTTGAGGAGAGAGAGAGAGAAGAAAAAAAAATTACTGCCCTGACTAAAGTGTTTTTATAATCAAAGAGGAATAGCACCTTTCCTAATTGCCCTAGTTTTTCTCTTTTACACTTCGTATTCGATTATCTTCGTAGACCGACATGGAAGAAAAAAAATCCTATTAACCAAATAGGATTTAAATTATATTCTCTCACTTTCCAATGTCAGTGTCTACAATTTAAGAAAGTTACTGTAATTTCCGATTTGTAATCCGCGGATTAAATAATTTTTTTTCGACCCAGAAATTTTACTTAGTATCTGTAATCAAATATTTACTGCGATCTAAAATGTTATATTTTATTTTTTAAATTTTCTGGATTGAAAAATGATTGTTTGATCCGCGGAAATTATGGTAGATGCGATTAATACGATAACAAAGGGACCTTCTCCCCGCCAGCCCTTTAAAATTCAATTTGTTCTCCAACTGCCCTTTAACAACCAAAATGATCAAGTCTTTTTCTGAATAAACATCCTTATGTTTGAAGAGAGAGAAGAAAAAATTTTTTTGCCCTGAAGAAAGTGCTTTTATAATTAAAGAGGAATGGCACCCTTCCTAATTGCCCTAGTTTTTCTCTTTTAAGCTTCGTATTCGATTATCTTCGTAGACCGACATGGAAGAAAAAAAAAAATCATATTAACCAACCTCTCACTTTCATTTTCCAATGTCAGTGTCTACAATTTAAGAAAGTTACTGTAATTTTCGGTTTGTAATCCGCGGATTAAACAATTTTTTTTTCGACCCAGAAATTTTACTTAGTAACTGTAGTTAAATATTTACCGCGATCTAAAATGTTACATTTTATTTTTTACATTTTCTGGGTTGAAAAATGATTGTTTGATCGGCGGAAATTATGGTAGATGCGATTAATTCGATAACAGCGTTCATCAGAAGGAACCTGCTCCCCGCCAGCCCTTTAAAATTCAATTTGTTCTCCAAAAGCCCTTTAACAACCAAAATGAACACTCTTTCTCTGAATACACATCCTTATCTTTGAAGAGAGAGAGAGAGAAGAAAAAAAAAATCCTTGCCCTGAAGAAAGTGCTTTTATAATTAAAGAGGAATGGCACCCTTCCTAATTGCCCTAGTTTTTCTATTTTACACTTCGTATTCGATTATCTTCGTAGACCGACGTGGAAGAAAAAAAATCATATTAACCAACCTCTCACTTTCATTTTTCCAATGGCAATGTCTGTACTACAATTTAGCATTTCATTATTGAAATTAAATTAAGGACTACGGATACACGATCGTTTAAAAAAGGATCGCTTTCGTGCGTCATTTTTTTGACTTCTGTTTTACTTAACCCGGGAGAACGCACGATTACCCAGGGTATGAATGGTTTTAACTTTGTCACCAATAAAATCAAATTATAACAGTCACTTTATTTAGATGGAGACATTTTTTATAAATTTTGTGATAAAATAAGTTGAAGATTACTTTTAAAAAATTAGTCGTTACAATTGTAAAAACCGTATGCACTCCGGCTCTTTAAGGCCCTGCGCGCGTCCTCCCGGGTTAAAGAAATGAGGAAGCTCTATAATTTTCGCAAGCTTTTGGTCACACTAAAATAACAAATACTGAAGTAAACATAGTATCAAAGTTTTCTACAAACTACTTATTAATTGTTATTTTTATTAATTTAGTTTTATTAGTATTACAGTTTTATTAGCATAAAGTTTATTTAGTATTACATTTAACACTTCTTATTAATTAACTTTTTTTTTCTTTGTATCGTGCTGCTTAGTATATTGCATTTTTGAAAATGTAGAGTGCTACATTATAAATTACCGAAAAACGTAGAGACTACTGTAATTTCACTTTATTGCTTTTTGTGCCAACTTATTTTCCAAACTTTGGTTCTCAAAGAAAATTTAGTGAATAACATCGATCTATAATTTGTCTAAACCCGTCCCTTTTTAATTCTAAAACAATCTTCTATAGAGCACCGTAACGGCGTGTGTTAGAAATAGATTTTAAGGCAGAAAACTCTTCAACCATAACTTAATTCTCCAACACCCATAGTTAAATTTATATTACTTTTTTTTTAAATTCAAAGGTTGTATTGTATTGTTATAAAAAAAGCATATTATATATACATACATATATATTTTTTTAATCCAAAAGTACATGGTAACGCAACAAAATTCTAGATAATATTACAAAAAGAAAAAAAATCACTCGAAATCCCACAAATATTAGTTCAATATTTCATTCCAAAAAAGAAGACTAATTAAAATCCCAGTTTGTTTGGAAGAGGCATAACATTTCGAAAAGTTTTAACAACATATTATAAAATTAGAGAGATAGGATACTTTTATCTAAAATTGGGCAGACTCTTCTAGATTTAATAAAGTCACCACAGTACATATTCACTTAAAATCTAAGCCTAGAGGTCCTGTCAAAGATGTAACCTAGAGGTGACAATGGATATTGGCGGTTAATAAGAATATTTTTTCCAGTCGAAATTAACCATTTATCTAATCAATATTTTTGAAAATTTGAAAAAAGAAAAAAAACTTTTAAGATAATGTCTATTTTTTTCATGCCTTTTACAGAATTTTTAACCTTTTATCACCGGTTTTAAGAAGCAGAAATTTTTGCCAAATTGAATCAGAAAAATGCTTGAATTAAATAATACAAAATTTACAATAAAGTTTTACTGGTTAGAATAATAAATCGTGATCGAATATGGATGCCCGTACGTGGTACAGGAAAATGATGATTGGCAAAAATTACGTTGCCCGCATGACGTAACAGGAAAGTGGTTAACCGGATAATTTGCACTTAATTGCATATTAAAAACTAAACATGCATATTATCATGCATTAAATCAGGTGTCCATAAAGCCTATTTCCAAGCTTTTTATTATAATCATATCAAGAATCTAACTACTTTGTCTAAGAAAAATCTTGGATAATGAAATACGGTCTTAACGGTCAAAAATTACGTTGCCCGCATGCCGTAACAGGAAAGCGGTTAACCGGATAATTTGCACTTAATTGCATATTAAAAACTAAACATGCATATTATCATGCATTAAATCAGGTGTCCATAAAGCCTATTTCCAAGCTTTTTATTATAATCATATCAAGAATCTAACTACTTTGAAAAATCTTGGATAATGAAATAAGGTCTTAAAGGATTATTTACGTTACTTTTCTAATTTAAATCGTGCATTAACCAATTGTGACAGTTTAAGGAATATTTCAATCGTTGCTTGAACTGAACTGAAGTTTCAGGGATAACCAAACGTCATATTAAAAGAAATGACGTTAGCAAACGTAGTGTTTTCATTTATATAATACTTTCCCAAATTTATTTTGAGCTAACACAATATTTGAGAGCGTTTGTTTTCGTGTCTACTTGAATTAAGGACAACAAGTCTCATCAAGGTAATTATATTGTTGATTCAAAGGAAGGAAAAAAGTACTTGGAAACCCACGTGATTCGAATAAAAATCTTTGTCATTATAAATACTTCAGTCGTATTATTATTCGGAAAGGAAGCATTGTTAGGTAATTATTTCTTTATTCCAAACCAAGCAAATGTGCAATTGCTTATGTGCTCCTGGAATACATGATTAACGTATTTGATGGTGAATGTTTTAATATCATGTTTCCATTTATGCAATGCATTTAAGAAACATCTGTGTTCTTAGAGAGTATGCAAATGCCTCACTCTTAACCCCCTTTACTGTGCGACTTTTTTTTTTCCTCGAAAAAAATTCTTTGCAATCTACATATTGGTATAGAATGCAAAAAAAAAAAAAAAAAAAAAAAAATTACATATGAGGAGCCCAGAAGCCAAGGGGTACAAGTGACAAAATGTCGATTTGGAGTAAATTGAGTTTAAAGATAATTGATGTTAAATTGGAACATCAATAACAATTGACTAAATTGAAATAGGAAACATCTGCTTGTTGCATTCTAATCTTTGAAATCTCATTTCAATAACTGTTAAAAAAATAGAGTACAATTTTCTTTAAATGTATAATTAATCAATATTGTTTGTTTTTCGAAAAAAGTGGTTTATCTCTATAACTCCCCAAATAATCAGAAAATGACCTATATTTCTTTACCTGAAATGAAAAAAGCATATTTCCAGATACCCTGTGCACTTAACTCAATTTTTTCAATTTTGTCACTTATACCCCTTGGCTTCTGGGGTCCTCATATATATTCAATTTTTCTGTTAAAATTTAATGTTTTTTGTACACATTTAGCGTTTTAAAATATTGTATTGCTATATTTTGCAACTAAATGAGTTTAAATTGATTAATTTTGTCTGCTTAACACATTCTGCACCTTTTTTATATTAATATTTTTAAATATTAAAAAAATAATAATAAAATAAAAATAAAATAAAATAATAATAAAAGATTGGAGAAAAAATATTTCTGTTTTTTAGTATTCAAAAGATCGGTTTGGTTTTATTTTTCAATTAAAAATATATAAACAAATGAAAGCTTTTCTAAAACACTTCCATAAAAAATGTAAAATTTGTTAATTTTTTCGCTTAATTTGGAGAGTTGTGGCCTGCATGGACATTCCTTTGACTATGCAGTTGGATTCCAACTAAACAAAATCAAAATCTTCCATATAGAAAAAAAAAAAAATCATCTGCTTTATTTTAATTTTTTTATATAAAAAAGAAGAGAGTCAATATTTGTAAGAAACAAGGACTATCTCTTTCCTTCTCAATAGACAATCTTCATTCGGAAACTAAAACGAAAACCTTTTCAAAGAGGCAGACAAATAAAAGAACAGCAAATCCCAAATGGAATTAAAACTGTTTCGTCAATTCGTGCGACACAAATATGCTATAAATGTCCACAGGCGCGGAAACAGAGGATGCAGAACAGATGTCATAAGTGTCGGGGAGAGAGCAGGCTGCAAAAGAAACCTTTTAAACATCGGCCATAAGGTTGTGAAAAGAGAATTAAACATGTAAGATTTCTCTTGTTAGGAATTATTCTCTGCGGATTTGATAAATGCAAGCGCACACTTTTCGCTCTCTCTCTCTTTTTTGTACCTTCAAAGACCGGAATATTTAGTCGTCTGTAAACAAACACTCGCCAAATCGGAAAAGCAGGGCAGATTTTTTTTTTTTTTTTTTTTTTAAATACTAATTCCTTGTTGTAGAAAAACATATAAAATATCTTTACTCATATTCGGGATGATCGGAATATAACTGGCAGAATTTTAAAAGTGGTAGAGGGATCCTAAATAAGCAATTTTCGTCCTAGAATGTGTGTTCGGAAATCGCACGTTTATCCATTGGCAGCGAAGAAAAATGGATGTAAAGAAAGAAAGCTATAAGCGCCAACAGGTAGCTTGGATACATATTTTACAACAAAAAATGCTTAAACAGGGTGGCGAGTGTTCAGGAAAAACACAGTCAAAAAAGGTTTTAAATACCAGTATTTTATTAAAGAGAAATTCTCCTTCTTTAATTCTTTTATATTATTGCAAATATTTTCTATAATAATTACTAGTAATAATAAGTAGTTATAATAAGTAAATAATAATAAGTAGTTACCCCTTTTTTTGACTGAGTTTTTTCCTGACCACTCGCCACCTGTTATATATTCTCCGCTACTACCCTTTAATTTTTTTTCAGTGTACAAAATTAGAGTGTCTCTATGTATTTTATTTTTAAACCTACTTTTAAATTCATTCAACTATTTAGAAGACATATAATCAAAAATAACATTAAAAGAAAAAAAATGTATCTGTCGGTCCAGAATAGGCTCAGAAACAGTTTCATAACAAATGCTAAACTTATTAAAGTCAGATAGAGAATGTTTCTGGATGCAATTTTCAGTTTTTTATATTCAGACATCTAAAATAGCTTTTGAGAAAACAAAAACTATTGATTGAAAACTGGGAGAATCAATCAATTAAACAATCTTTCAATGTACAAAAATTCTAATTGGAATTTTAAAGAATCTGAAGGAAATTAACTGGCCGAATCAAGCTTTATAAAACATAATTAATTCTGAGTACAATCTACAGTTTATCGCATTCAGATATCTAAAATAAGTTTTTGAGAAAATGGATAAAAACAGGGAGAATCCGTCAATTAAACAATCTAATAATACTCAGAAACTCTAATACTAATTAATACATTTTAAGGAGTCTTACGTCGATAGAAAATACTAATTAATGTTCATAAATAATAATTCTGGCTTACAATCTATAGTTTTTCGCATGCTGCTATCTAAAATAGTTTTTGAGGATACGGAGAAAAACAGGAAGAATCAATCAAAGAATCTTTCAAAACTCAAAAACTCACGAACTAACTGATAAATTATGCAGAATTGCGATTTAAAGAATTAATTAAGATTTATAAGTAATTAGTCCCGATAATAATTCCGACTACAATTTACAGTTTATACCACTCTGATATCTAAAATAATTCTTGAGAAAAGGGAGAAAAACTGAGTGAATTAATCAATCAACCAATAATGATCAAAAACTCACGAATTAATTAACTCATTAAAATCGGTTGGCAAGAAAATTTGCCATGTAAATCTAACAAAACCTAATTCCAATAACGGTATTTTATTTTGGAATTTTCCCCATTATCTAATCTCAAATTTTTAACGATTAAATAATTCAAAATTACAATATAGAATAAACTGGCGTCGAAGAATTAAAAAAACACTGTAAATGGGGCTCGGCCTTAATGAGTTAAACAATTTTAATCCTTTAAAGGGCAAGCAACTCCGCTTGTGTAATTCTGAATACCCACGGAAATCTGGAAAAAAAAAATATTTCAAATAAAGAAAAAGGAATTTCAACACTTTTTTCTGCCAAAGTTAACAAAGCGAAATTTTTCTGGTGCAAATCTACATTAATCGTAGGTGGCATATAATATAGTCCACATTCTTTCAAGGGGTTAGGAAATTTACGACGATTGAGAGGACTGATTAGTATTTATAAATGATAATAATTACATTTTTAGCCAATGCATTTTAATTTAAAAAACTGGAATGGTAAGTATTTCCCCCCCAAAACTCGAAAGATATTTTAAATTACAAACCAAAAACTTGTGTCTACATTGTAGTTTTGTTAAAATTTGCTACATTGCTAAATTTCGTGAAAACGAAATCTTTCTATAATAGAATTCTGAATATTGTACTAACATGCTATATTTGTACTTTTTTTAACACTTTCTAGCGGTTTTCATTTTAATAGAATTTGTTATTCTTAGATTAAAACTTCCATATAAAAATAATAATAGTGAAAGAGAATTTGAATGAGTTACAGATGGATTATAAGTGACATTATTGATATTACAGAGATGAAAATAATAATACCGATAAAAAAAATCTTAGTCATAAAAAAAATAATAATGAAGTCAAAACACAGCAACAATAAACACAAAGAAATTAATATATAATGATAAAACGAAGTCATGTAAGATTTCTCTCGCGTTAGGAATTATTCTCTGTGGATTCAATAAATGCAAACGTGCACTTTTTTTTTCTCTTTTTTATCCCTTCAAAGACTGGGATATTAGCCATCTGTAAACAAACAAACATTAAGCAAATCGAGAAAACAGTCCAGATTTTTTTTTAATACTAATTCTGTTTTGCCAAGCCAAATATAAAAACAAATATTTCTTAAAATCCTTTCTTTATGTATATCTACGTCATAAAAAGCAAGGAACGAACAAAACAGGCTTTAAGACCGAACCCGAAACCGAATTTCGTTGATCTTATTTTCGACCAGAAAAGAATACATCCAATTTTTTAAAGTTATTAATGCATACATAATTGTAAATAATATTTAATTAATTATATGTATGCCCAAGTTGGCCCTCTGTGCCTCTCACCAAAACGTCTTAGTTTCAAGCAAAATAAAATGTAATTAATTCGTCTATGACACAGAATGTTTAATTATACGAATTTCATTTAATTAAAAAATGCTTTACGAATACATACGTCGATTTAACTTTAATAATGACTTTTGAAATTGATAATTTGTTATACTATGACTTTCCCAAAGAGAATCAAATCAAATCAATGAGTGAATGAAAATTTCCGAAGGAATAAGAAAGGGAGACATTTTTTTAAATTATTCTTCAATTTTACACATCTTTTAATTATTCTGCACCAGTTTTTAAAAATTGCAATTTTTAACTTATTTAATAGCTGACAATATGCGATAAGATAAGGCAAACTTTTTTTTCTAAAATACTGGTGGTTCAACATAAAAAATTTGTGACACTTGTCGTGAAGGTGTTAAGAATCATATTAAGGAGCTCACTGTGTTTCTCCAGAAGCACTTGCAAGAAAGTTTTGTTCTAATTCATTTTAAACTTTTTTTTTCATAACTTTAAATAATTAGCTTTTCTTTCCCCTTTTTCCTTTTTATGTTTGGACTCATTACTGCAACATTATTGTAATATTTAAACAATATGTAACAAATGAAGAATACTCATTCAAATGTTTTGTATGCATGTAATTATTTTTTACGTACATTCTTTTGCATGCATCTGGGGTTTTTTACATGCATAAGAAGAGGATTTTCAATAAAATTTACTAAAAAGTCCTAAGTTAAAAAAAAACAAAACCTGATAAATGATCATCCGACAAAGTAAGGCATTCAGATACACAGTTAAAATATAAAAGATTTTTTTTTTCCAAAGAAAAACGTTTTGTTTTAAATTCTACTTACAAGAATTCTTCGTTTCATTCTTTTATTTATTTCCCTAAAACCCTCTTTTTTAACCACTGAAAACGGTTGTTGTTTTTAGAAGCGATCAAACTGACAGCCGTACTTGACAGCCCGCTTTTCAAATTTTCAGATATAATTCATATATTCGGCCGATTTTTATGCGGATTATATTTTGGAAAGATAAAAGTTATTTTTTCTAACTTGATTTATTTTTTAACTTAACTTACTTTTTTCAAAATATTTTGCTTAATAAATATAAAATTTTAGAAAATATTCAAAACTTGAAACTTTCCTCTTAAACTGTTTTTAACTGACTACCCAAATAATAAACTCCTCATAGTACAAGAGCCGACAGTACAAAAACCTATGTCATCAAGCACAAGAAAAAAACCCTCTATTTTATGGAAGAGTAGTCATAGGGGAATCTAATGATCCATGTCTGCCGGAAGTGAAGAGGTGCATAAGCTAAAAATTAATGCCACTTGTGGTTCACTGGTATATTTAACATTGTGTTTTCCTACGCTCAGTTTTCCACGATTACAGACCTTTGTTTGTAGGACAAGCACAATAATGAACCTACGAGTGAACTACTTGTGGTATTAAGGCTGTGCGCAAACATCACTACTTCCAGTTACACTAAAAGAGCAATAAATCTATCTTTGAAGATGCAGTGATTCCGATTATCGGTGACGAGAACAAAAGGTTGCTAGTTTTGGAACCTCTTTAAATGATTTTTGAGATACGAAGCCTATCGAATTGAAAAAAGAAGGGAAAGTTTATCTCCCCCATCTTCAGTCGTAAAGCCATCAAGTGATTTCGAGTTCGATTTTTCTCTTGAAATTCAAATTCAGTGCACTGAAAAAGCAATTTATACGTCAAAGCGCCGACACGAAAGATCAGAGAGAGCGACGTCTGACCACAAGAAGTTAGTGCTATGTGGAGTTTAATTTTTTGCTTATGCACCACTTCATTTCCGGCGGACATGGATCATTAGTTTGCCCCATTTCTACTCTTCCAGAAAATAAAAGTTTTTTTCTTGTGCTGGAAGACATAGGTTTTTGTGCTGTCGACTCTTGGACTATCAGTCCTAAGACAAATTGTACGTGAGACCGCAAAAACCGGTTTCATATAAAACTATGTTTAAAACAGCTTGAAAGATGTATCACTCTATAAATCAATGCTTATGACATTCATCCTTTTATAAAAAAAAATAAATAAATAAATTCCAAAAGTAATTTTAACAAGTCTAGAAGTATTTAAATTAAATTAAAGGGCATTATTTAAGTGTCTCCTTTAGGCACATCAGGGCTTGCAGATATTTTCGCCCTTGCAGATTAATCTACCAGTTTAAAAATAAATACTGGACTTAAAAAAAAAAAATTTTGTATTAAGAATTATTGTATTAACCCTTTCCGGTCTGGTGTACTATTAATAATATGTCTTTTAATGGAGTATTATTTTGTTTTAAGAAAATACTTTTGATACTATTTACATGTAGTAATGTTAGTATATGTTTATGCATTTACTATATGACTTCATTTTTGTTTAGGTATTTAGTAATAATAATAATTATTATTATTTGCTTAATTCTCTTTGCGCCGTTTGCGATTCTTTTATTTTAAACATATATTTCGCTCTTTATATTTAAAATAAAAGTTCCTTTCCTGAAAGAATCATGTGTAATAAAGCGCAAAAAGTATTAAAATGTTGTAATATAAATTAAATCTTGTTGTTATATTTTCTAAACATCTCCAAAAATTCTTCCTTAGCCTTTTGTCATATGAATATTAATTCAATAATAAGCAAAACAATAGCATTCGTTATCTTTCAGACAATAATATATTCGTTAAACACTAATTAATCTCTCTGGATACCTAATGTTCATGTTACTAACGTAAAAGTAATTTTTTCTAAAAATTAAAAAAAAATATTTGATCTGCTGCAGATGAACTCAGAAAATTCTGCTATAGGGTGACTACTTAGAATTCCTTAGTTTGTTTCATACAACTTCATATACAAATTCACACATAGGGGGGGGGGGGGGGAATTTTTTCCTTAACGCGTAAAATATTCAGAAAAATTCCCAATTAAAAAATATTTAGAAAAATTCCCAATCTAATTTTTATCCCAATTTTCTTTTCTTTTAATTTCTTTATAAGTATACAAGATATTTCAGAAAGGATTCTCCAAATCTGAAATGCTATAACTGTGGAACAATGAGAAACAGGAAGGTGAAACAAGTGGTATATCGGACATACCTGTCTGGAATTTGCTATAATCCGGATTGCAGAAAAAGTTCCAATATTGACTAATAGATGGCGGAACAAGTACATGAAGTTTTAAATAGGATTTAAAAGTACAGAAAGTTCATTCACGAGTCTGTTTTAGTGATGGGCGATTTCGATTTTTTAAATCGATTTAATCGATACTACGGCCAACTCGATTTAATCGATACTTTAAAATTTTTAATCGATTTCTCTGAAGGTAATATAATTTTCATTTTCCTTCAAAAGTCGAAGATAAAATAGACGGTCCAAAATTTCAGTGTATTAGTTTCTAAGATAGAAGAATTAAAGAAACCTCAGAACCCCCCCCCCCCCCCCCCCCTGCAAAATAGCGTTTTTGTGGAGTGATGTACACCAAAAATTGATCAGGATAAATTTTTATTAAGTACCAGCTGAATCTGAATTTTGATGAAAATCCATGAAAGCGCGAGATACAGCTATTGCGAAATCATAAAAAATGCAGCATTCAGCGCCACCTGTTGGGCAATTTACACCAAGAACTAAATAACACTAATCTATGTCAGGGATTTACTGAATCTGAATTTTGATGAAAATTCGTTCTTGAGATAGCCCTATTGCGTTAATCATGAATAATGCAGTATAGCAGCGCCATCTCTTAAGCGATTTCCACCGAAATGTAATTAGCATCAAATAATATCAAGGACTAATTGAATCTAAATTTTTATGAAAGTCCGTGCATTAGTTCTTGAGATAAAGCTAAAATGGAAACAGGGGCGTGCGAAAAGAGAACTACGCCCGGTTCAAAGTTCCAATTTAGCCCCCCCTCCCCCTATTAACTTTTTCTTGTGATAAGCTAGAAGTGATGTTAGTAGTAAAAATTTGACGTCCCCTAAATTTCCGTGCTCGGAACGACCGCTTTCTTTCGCCCTCCCCCCCCCCCCCACCTTTTTTTGCCATCGCGCTGAGTGGAAATTGTGAAAAATTCAGTATAGCAGCGCCATCTGAGAAGCTATATACACCAAAATGCAAAAAACATCAATTCATGTCAAGGACTAACTGGATCTAAAATGTGATGAAAATCCGTTCATTCGTTATTCAGATATAGCTGTTGCGCAAATCGCAAAAAATGCAGCATAGCAGCGCCACCTGTTAGGCTATATGCACCAAAAATTAATTAGATTCAGTTTATATCAAGGTCAAACTAAATCTAAAATTTTGTGGAATTCCGTGCATTTGTTCTTGAGATAGAACGGTCAGAAATTTTTGTCGTATACAGACTCACAGAGTGACAGACACACCCACAGACAGATATTTCTTAAAAACCATGAAATCGTGTTAAAGACCTTCTAAAATATATAAATCCATCAAAAACGGGAAGTCAAAATTTTTCACGAATCTAATACACTCTTCTTGTAAAGTTACAAAAGAAAGTAAAAATGTAAAATCGATTCTGCCCCTAAGATCGATCTTTAGATTCGATGTCGATCTTTAGATTCGATTTCGATCTTTAGATTCGATGTCGATCTTAGATTCGATGTCGATCTTTAGATTCGATGTCGATCTTTAGATTCGATGTCGATCTTTAGATTCGATTTCGATCTTTAGATTCGATTTCGATTTTTTTTTCTTTTTTTCTAGGCTAAATTAGCGTTGAATGCAGGTATTTTTCTGCGACTCCGGAGGAAAGTATCATGTTTTACAGCTCTGTAAGAGAGGGGGAATCGCAATTTGTGCATTAAAAAGCATAAATCTTATAACTTCTGGGGGGGGGGGGGGTAATCGCCTGCGGGCCACTCCATTAATTCGACACTAGGTTAAATCGTTATATTTTTGTTTGGAAGTCTAGTTATTTGAAGTATTAGTTTATTATGTTTTATTTTTCACGCTCGTCTCTTCTAATCCCCCCTTCCACGTCAGTTTTAACTTACAGGGCCGTTCGAAATATGCATACAGTTTTAAAAATGTCCAATTCTCGGTCTATTTTATTTTAGATCCACATTTTAAATTCTTGACAAAAGATAAATAAAGGGTCGCCCTTCCGAACGTTTGGGGTTTGTCTGCGCTCCGCCGGAGGGCAAATTTTTTTGTTTCTTCAAAAGAAACAAAAAAAATTTTGAGGGGGGGGGGGGGCTTGCACCCTCTTCCAATATACACCTTAAAATTTCGCTCATTTAATTTTCTACCATTTTTAACTTAAAAGTTTAAGCTACATGGCACCCCCAGAGCTGTGGACCCTTCCCCCCCCCCCCTCCCTGTCGATCACTCACCTAATTTTGCATATTTCTTCACTTCATTTCAATCTTTAAAAGGCTATAACTTTGCCTCTATAGGAGTTACATTGATAAGAAAAATTCTAGTATAGCTAAACATTTCTCGCCGTTTTTTTTTTTTTTTTTTTTTTCTTTTCTATTTTCCCGGTTTTTCCTTATAGGACCTTTTTTTTTTGGGGGGGGGGGCAGAGGGGGTTTTCCTTCATACAATATGTCTATTGAAAGCTTATGCTTCATACATTATAAATCTAGCAAAAGAAATTTTCTCCCATCATTTCAGGTCATGTTACGGACCCATAATGTGTTAAAATTTTAATTTTTCAAACTTAAGAAAAAAACATTGATACATATTAGCGAAATTGGGGTTCGAACCCGCAATCGTTTGATTGCACGCGTAATCCCTAAGCATATTGGCCACCGAGTACTCAGCAGCGCTATTATTTCTTTAGATTGTCATCTTTAAATTCATAATATCTTTTGAATGGAATGTCCGATTTGAATAATTCAAAAAGTAATCTACAGATATTGTAACAGGCATTAATACAAAATGATTTATTTGGATAAGGATTAAGGTATCGATAGTATGGTCTAATTTTGGTTGATGTATTTATCGCGTTTTAAAATGTAAGAAAGTAGTTATAGTGAGTTAACTACAATAGCTGGACATATGGTATCGCGCGTTTTTTTTTTTTTTTTTTTTTTTTATAGACATTAATATGTTCTTTAATATTATAGAACCTTTTTTTATTCATTTAAAAGTATTTCCTGGCGATTCAAAATTATATATCTTAACGATTCAAAAATGCACACGTAATTGTTCAAGGTTTCACTTCTATCAGCACTCTCAGAGTGCCACTATTTTTTTTTTTTTTTTTTTTTTTCCATGTTCGTCCGTCCTACCCCCCCCCCCTCCTTTCCTCACCAATTTTAACTTACAGGTTCGTTCAAATTATGACTGCGATTTTTAAAAAGTCTAATCCTCGTTCTATTTTGTTATAAATACATATTTTGAAACCTTATCAAAAGATACATTTGGGCCGGGGTGGCCTTCTTGACCGTTTGGGATTCACCTTGCCCCCCTGGGTGGGGGGGAGGCATATTTTTTGTTTTTTCCACACCAGCTCATGTAACATATCGTTATAAAGCTTTTATCTCCTCGTTTTTTTCTGTTACTACCTCTCTCTCCGCCTAGTTACATGCTCTTGGCACTCTTTATAGTTTCAAAGAGTGCATGTTCCCCGCGGGCCACCCCTTGAATTCAACACTAAGTTAAACACTATATTTTTGTTTAGAAGCTCAGTTATTTGGGTTATTAGTTAATTATGTTTTTTTTTTTTTTCTTTCAAGTTCGTCTGTTCTAATCCCTCGCCCCCCCCCCCTTTTCCTCGCCAATCTTTACAAAATGGGCCGTTCAAAGTATGCATGCAATTTTTAAAATGTCCAATTCTCGTTCTATTTTATTATAAATCCTCATTTTGAAACTTCGACAAAAGATACATTTGCGCTATGGTCGCCTTTCCGTCAAGAGTGGGGGTTACCTGCCCCCTTGAGAATCGGGCATATTTTATGTTCTTCCAAACTATCTCGCGTAACATTTGGTTGGCATTAGAAAAAAAAAAGTTTTTTTTTTGTCTATATCCTTGTTCCCCATCCTAGTTATACGCTCTTGGCATTCTTTATACTCGGTTTAATGCCAAGTTACTCAGTGTTGTTATTAGTTGAGTTATGTCTCTCAAATTTGTCAAAGTTTTTGTGTAAGTGAAAACCATAAGTGACAATCATTTTAAAATTTAAAATTCTTAATATCCGACTCTAAAATCTGCAATAGCTTAATTCTATGCCTCCCTAAATGGGGATGGGGGGCGGGAGGCGGTAATTACGGTCCTGCTGATTGTCTAAGTTTTGGAATTAGTAATTTGGATCTTCTCTGTGTGAACCTAAATATCGAAATATCGATTCTAGTATCGATTCTAGAACTGAGAAATCGATTCTTATTTTGATCGATGTTGTTTTATACGATATCGATTTTAATCGATTCTCAAAATTTCCAGAATCGCCCATCACTATCTGTTTCATTGCTGATAGTTGTAAGAGTATTGAATTAGGTTATAATACGAAAGACCATCATGTCGTATTCCTTGGAGTAACGTGTTTTATTGTATTGGAATACCAACGATTCGATCGATGTCGGACGACTTAATAAAATAAAATAATAATAATAATAATTAATGTTGAAAAAGGTTTATTTCACCTTTCTACCTCTTTATTATTTCACAATTACGTCAAATGTCATTTCAAAGTTGGAGAGTCTTATCTGAAACACCATGTATGCCATAATACATATAATGTGCAAGGGGAAAAAAAAATCAAGTTTGAACGTTAAAAAGGTTGAGAAACACCGATATAAAGTATAAAGAATCCGAAAATAAATTTTACTCAACCCGTGGTACGGAAGGTTAAAGGTTTAAGGTCAAATACGAGAATTTCGTTTTCGGATAGATCATTTTGTAAAAATGAAACCCCGGGACATCATTCTCATGTATTGCTCAAATACTTTTCATTTCGAATTCGAATAATAATAACAATAATAAAAAAATCTGGCACAGTAATCTGTAATTTTCCTCTTATTTTTCCTCATAGGTTTTTCTTTTCTTTTCTTTTCTTTTTTTTTCTTTTTTTTTTCTTTTTTTTTTTTTTTTTTATCCTATACCCCTCCTATTAATGCTTTTTCTGGATAGTTACGAACCAAAGCGCCACAAAATATGAAGTTAGATTTAGAAGGCTTCTAAACCTGTTATAGATGGAAAGCGCAGCTATCTATCTGTTCGTTACATCCATAATTCAACTTGACAAATGAATTAAATTGAAGCGTGGATAAAGGAAAATATAAAGTAAGCAGCATTGGAGTTCATCTCTGTAGCAGCACGTAAGAGGTAGAACTAAGTCAGATGAATGTGACCGATGTCAAAAGATCTAATTCGAAGCAATTTGTCAACACCTTATTCCTACCTCTAATGAAGTTACCATTTTAATTAAATTCCTTGCTTCCGCGAGTTTTCGTTTAATTTGATTGTCTAGAGTAGCTATTTATTTGCAAGAAATATGAGTTATTTTAATAAATGAAATGAAAGTTCCGATATTATTTAATTGAGAGTTTGTCGTTTGAGAATGCATATTTTTTCCATAATTTTCAGATTTTGGTATAGCATGGATATAACAAATAATACAAATATAATACAAATGTGCACATCATGTTTATAGATATAAAACAAAGCAAATAAGTCGCATTTCGTTCCTTTCAAGATCGGTTACCTAGCGCATATTTCAGTTTTTTTCTGTTATATTTAATTGTAAAAAATTGTGAATGAAAGTATTTTATTCTTATTATTAAAGATAACGTTTCGTTTATGATTAACACATTTTATTAAGGAAACATGTATTTCGTCGCCTCTGAGCGACAGTAAGACATCTAATAATAATAAAAAATAAGATGTCTGACTTACTTCTATGAATAATTGTGCTTACTTCTATAGTGGAACTACTTCTGAAACACAAAGCTTACTACATCTCAGATGTGTTTTATTAAAAATTCCTTACTTTTTCAATAAATGCAGACACAATTTTTCATACCAATAAGTCATCATACATATCATTTTCGATTATTATTAGATGTCCTATTGTAACTTTGAAGCGACGATTTATATGGATAAAATTGTAATTTATTTATAATTATAAAATATGTGGTATCAAAAGTATTTTAAATAATTTTGTTCAGATGTCCAGTGTAAACCAGTTATTTTATCGTTTGGATCGGAAGACTCGTGAATAATTTCACAAGTCATTTTACCGCAAAGGATTAAACATATTCGACTAAATGTGAAATTACGTTGTCTACAAGCTGATTTCGTGAATTTTCTTAAATAACATTTTAAGAATTATACATTATAATTCTTAAGTAAGTTACATAATGAAGATAAATTTCAAAACTTTCAAATGAACAGCTTTTTTTTTTTCTTTTAACTTTAAATTGAAATGTGCATTTTTACTATTTGGTATTACACGGCAATATATACAGTAAAACTTGCAAAGACAAGTTTCTTTTCACAGTTTTTCTGTATGATTATTGTGATTATATGAATTATATACGGAAACATAGCTTTGCATTTTTTATTTATACTTCCGAAAATTTCAATAATACAACTTTAAAGGCCAAATTAATCAAAAAATAGTACCGATAGCTCCAATAATAATTCCCAATCAATATTTCTATAAGACATTCTGAGTTCGGTTTCGTTTTTGCATAGACCTCTTTAGAACAATTTTCACTGTTCGTAGAAATGATTTCTAACCTACGTGCATTTTTTAATTTCTTGATAAATTGTGCGCAAACAACAGGAGATACCGCTCTCTCTCTTTTTTTCCCCCCTCGATGCTCTTTGATCCTTTTTGTTATATTTATATTTTGTTTCACAGTTTAAAATGTCGTTAAATTCTCTTATAACATCCTTCTTGTGCCATTTCATGTTTTCAAAAATAGAAAATTAAATGCATTTCTTCGGTACATAAATAAAGCCGAATATACAGTTTATAACGCAAATAAGGAATGTCTATATTATTCTGAAATTTTGTTATTTATTTAGCCTCGTATAATACATATTCAAATATTTAGATGCGCATTCTTTAAACAAATACTCCTTGTTTAAATTTCAGGATATTAATACTAGTTTTCATAGAACGGTAACAAATCAAGGAGCTTGCTGTTACCATGACGATAGCTTCTTCTGACGTCATTTTTTCCCATGATCCCCAGAGACAAATGGCTGCAATGAAAAGATGTTTCGGAGCTGATATGATGAATTATTATTGTTGTAAGCCACCGAAACGAAAAAAATATATATATTTCTGAATGTGACAACGAGCTTTTTGGCAGACAATGAACCATTTTAACAGTAATGGATTGGATTGATCGGATGTTCAAAGCGCACGAGATGTAATTAGAAACCTTTTCACTACGTCTGTTAAGAGATACGGAAAAGAGAAAAAAAAACCAAAAAATAAAAAAACAAAGCCCAAGCAATAGCATTAGTGTTTTATTTTGAATTAACAGTGCATTGAAAACGGTGTTTATTTTTCATTATTTGTTTTCATCTTTATTTTTGTTTTCAGGCCATTATATCATTGAAAAACGCCGTTTGTGCTTATTTATTTAGAAGCGCATTTGAGAAAATGATTCGGGGGAGATATTTAATTTAAATCCTTTTAAGGTGAAGAGAATGAAATTAAGTTTCAATCTCTTTAGTTTCTGAGTAAATAGAAATAAAGATTTAATTAATAGAACAGAAAAGGAAAGATGAAACGTTAGCTCTAAAGAATGTTTAAAATTTCATCACCAGAGAAATTTATTTTATCAAATAGCTAAATCTAAATTACAAATATTTGGTTAGTTTAAGAGGATTGGTTTCGTAAATAAAAGGAAATTTTTCCCTAACTTGATATGCCCCAGATAAAGTGGAATTAATGTTATAAAATCGAAAAAAAAAATTTAGGTTTAGAATTTTAGTCTAAATCAACTTAGATAATAAATCATCACAATAAACTGATGTCTGTCTGGGGACTACCTAGTTTCTAATATATATTCCTTTAATTAATTGATAAACATTGTATCGATAAAATAAAAACAGAAAATAGATTTAATTCTAAAAGTGGTTTTATTTACGCCATTGGCTAAAATACTTTAGCATTTTTAAATGAATGAAATTCAATTCAAACAAAGTCAAAATATATAATATGAACTTTAAAATGTTCAGGTTTACTTAAAAGGCAATTAAAATAATCAAATAGAGATGTTAATAGTTAAATTTATAGCATAATATTTCAAGTCTCAATCAGGCTCTTCCTCAGAGAATATTTTTGAAATAAAACACAAAACAAAAATATTCTCTGAGGAAGAGCCTTATTAAGAGTTGAAAGTACTAAGATAAAAAATTAACTATTAACATATCTATTTGATTATTTTAATGTCTTTTAAAGTAAACCTGAACATTTTAAAGTTCATATTATATATTTTGTGTTAAAAACAAGGTGAAAAATGCGTTCCGACATATGCTGTTATTTTTATCCAAACAAAGGCATATGCTTCTCTGTTAATTGTATTATGTTAATTATAGTCACTAAATGTACCAGACAATGCGCGTTGTAAAGTATGGCAATTAATGCTCATAATCTAGTTTGTAAAACAATCACAAATACACGCTGAATATATGATCTAGTACATTAAACGCAATTTACACAAGAGGCGTCAATAAAGATCACATTGTTTTCCATTACTTAAAGTATTATATTGTTTGTTTACCCCTTGTGTGAGAAAAGAGATTTCAGCGTCCTTAATCAAACTGAACAACCTTACAAGACAATCAACAAGATACCACACCAACATATAAAACCTGCCAACTGTTCACAGCATAAAGTTTATGGCAATGTAATAGCATGAACAGGGGCTAATTACCGCACGGGCCAACTAGGCCCTGGCCTTGGGCCCACTGGCGAGGAGGGTCCAAATTTAATAAATGATTTAGAAAATATTTCTTAAAATTGCAGTTTTCTGCAATTATTTTCTCAAAAGAAAAGAAAAACGATTTTGGCTAATTTGGAAGCCGTATGATAATCTAATGATAACCCCCTTCAATACTCCTGAAAGAAAAAAAAAACTAGCTAGGGTTTTTGTGTGAAAGGGTGCCCTTAAAAAGTGCTGGGCCATGGGCCCAGTACAACCTGAACCGAGTTCTGCTCTGAGCATGAATCCTATTGTCCCATGCATTTCCCAGGCCTGCGAGCGCACGGCAACGCAACAGCATCATACCCTGTCAATCACTACGTAGTACTTGTGGACATCGTTTGTCCAATTTCAATGAGACGTTTCCTCGCTGGGAATGGAGTACCATGGTGACCCTACCTTGCACTATGAGTGTAAAATGCTAGCAACGAGTAAATGAACTAAAATTTGCTTGGCATTATAGTGCTAGTCTACTGTTCCTGGTCTCCTAGTTCATCCTTACTAGTGCTCTACACTTCTAAAAATGAAAACTAATGCATGCATCATAAACAAAGCAAATATCTTTGTTTAGATTCAACAAAGCATTATACATATCGAAACGATTAGATACATAACACCTCGCGTAAACTGGCCCTAACATACAAAGAAGAAAAATCGTACACATAATAGTTTTTTTTCAAATGGAACTTTTAGAACGTAATTCCTCTTTACTCTTAGATCCAACGTTCATTGACATCTATCAATGTAGAAATAAGGATAATAAAGACATATTTCCCATAGTATCTAGGTCACATGATATGTCAGAAGACATAGAGGTACACACACCCAAATTTATCAGATCATCAATCAGACTTTTCAAAATTAATGAGAAAAAACGGAAAGACCTTTCATTTTCCTCAATCTTCTTTCGTTTTTTTTATTTTTCTATCCAACAAAGATTTCCTTTTAAGAGCGTATAACAAAACGGTACATCTAAAAACAAATCCGTTTTTATAGCAGATAAATTATCGGAGGTGTAGTAGGTGGCTTTATGCACTATTTATGTATTTTAAAAGCAGGTGATAACCTTGTCTCTCCAATTCTCTGTCGCATTTTATAGCTATGAAGAAAGAAGGAGATTATCACCACAAAACAGTCATCCGGCTTTCTGAGAAACTAGACATAAAAGTTTCCATTCATTTCATATGAACATATTTACTGACAGGCTTTGGAAATTCCTGTAGCACTTGCAACACCCAGCCTGCAGAAAAACTAAAGATGTCGCCACTCGATAAAAATCCCGTCGACCCCCATCACAGGGGGGGGGGGGAAGCAAACGACGCGAATAACAAGGTCCCAAAAAGGAATTTGTCCCTATCTGTCAAATGGGGGGCACACGTGTGTTTCAAAACGCCCCTCTCGAATGAAACGACCTTACCCCCGAGATGTTTCTCTACGGAGGTCCCATGTTTATTTTCCGGGCTGCAGAATTCAAATAATAAAAAAAAAAAGTAGGGAGGGGTGCTTCTAGCTTGAAGCAGGAGGGTGAATTTAGATTATGGAAACTATCAGTTGTTAAGGAAAATATACTACAGACAAGGTAGATATTATATTCTGTTATGTGGTGAAGAGCGCTATCGAAATGCATTTAGAGGGATGAAACGGGGGGGGGGGGGGGGGGTTGAGAAATAAATGGAAATTTGTGGTGGGCAGATATGAATGTCTAAATGATGAATGACACCATGATTATTTTTGATGATTTGTGTGGCATCAGTTTATAAATTTGGTCAGCACGAATTCATAAGGATCTCTCCAAAAAAAGTTTTTCAATGCGGACCAATAAATTTTTGTCAGATGAAATGAAATATAAAGTCGGACTTTTCAGCTTTATTCCAGTTTCCCCCGCTCGGAAATCAATAGTTCAGGGTGTTTTCCATCTAAAATATTTCAAACACATCTGAGCAGGAGAGAAAAATGGCAGTTATTCAAAAATTAAAACTACGTGATTAATGTCATAAATCATATAAAGACAAACCCATTTTGAAAATGTCATTCCAGAGTTCCATTAAAGGCGCAGCATAAATAACATAAATACGCTAACTTATTGATAAAATGGTTATTGTAGGAAAGTAACATTTTTCAGCTTAAGGAAAGATACTTTCTTATAAAATGTTTCATCGCTTTGAAAAGTGGTATGTTTATAGAATAACTTATTATAACTGATGTAGGTTTCTGTTTTATAGTTTAGTTTAGATAAATATATATATTTTTTGCTTTATTAAGCTTGCTTTATCAAAATATATCGTATTTGAACTTTTGATATAAGCATGATTGTTTTAAATGTTATATACACTATATTGCCATTGATTATGGGACACTTGCGATTTTAGACATTTTACTAAATATCTAAAAAAATACATGAGGAATCATCTCGAAACTCTTAGTGTATAAATATAATAGTATACGTCATACATCTCCGTGAAGACTTTTTACCGAAACGCCATAGGGGACCGTCAACAAATTAAAAAAGAATAAATATCTTTTGAATAACCCTGTCAAAACTAATGTAGCAAAAGCGCTCAAACTCTAGATTATGATTGAATGCCTTATTGTAATACACTGTGTTCATTTTTATGCAAACAGCATGCACACTAGCAGAGTAATTAAGGTTTTTATAAAAATGGTCCCAAATTTTTTCAAGTTTTTCCATTATAATTTTCAGAGTTCTTAATATAAAATAATATTTTTTTCAGAAAATATGACAAACAACATTGCATACAGTACCCTGTAATCAGAAATAAAAAATAATAAAAATTGTATGAAAAATGAGTAGGTTTACTATATAATGTTTTACTGCGCATGCGTCAAAGATATCAAAATTTCATTTGCATATTATGTTAGCTAAATGTATAGAGCAACTTTTGTAAAAGTCTCAAAATCACAGCTTGAAAATTCTGAAAGTAATCGTTTATAGAAAAAGGACAAAATCCGTTGTTTCCAAAATGAAGCAAAAAAATGAGGGATTTTATCCAAATGCAGTAGTACATCCCATATTGTGTATTCTATATTGACACTAATCAATGAATATATGGATACATCCCCTCTTGTTTTTGCTTCATTTTGAGAATAACGGATTTTCGACTTATTCAATTGACGATTATTGTCAGAATTTTCAAGTTATGATTTTGTGACTTTCACAAAAGTTGATCTATACATTTAGCTAACGTAATATGCAAATGAAATTTTGATATCGTTGACGCATGCGCAGTAAAAAATTATTTAGTAAACCAACTCATTTTTTATACAATTTTCATTATTTTTTAATTCTGACTACAGGGTACTGTGTGCAATGTTGTTTGTCATATTTTCTGAAAAAAATAATATTTTATATTAAGAACTCTGAAAATTATAAGGAAAAATCTTGGAAAAATTTGGGATCATTTTTATAAAAACCTTAATTACTCTGCGAGTATGCATGCGATTTGCATAAAAATGAACAAGGCTTATTAAAATAAGGCATTCAATCACAATCTAGGGTTTGGGCGCTTTTGCTACATTAGTTTTGACAGGGTTATTCAAAAGATATTCATTCCTTTTTAATTTGTTGATGGTCCCCTATGGAGTTTCGGGAAAAAATCTTCACGGAGATGTATGACTTATACTATTATATTTATACACTAAGAGTTTCGAGATGATTCCTCATGTATTTTTCTAGATATTTAGTAAAATGTCTAAAATCGCAAGTGTCCCATAATCAATGGCAATATAGTGTATATTTAACAATCTGAAAATCAATATCATATTCAACTTCATATAATATAATTCTTTATTATTATAAACGGAGCGTCAAAAGTTTTATTAAATTAAATCATTAATTTTGTTTTAGTACTCAAAAGTGAAACAAACGAAGATAAAATTTTAAATTAAGTATAAAATAGTTAAATTTATACATAACCATCTTTGTGTAATATAAATATCCAAATAATCGCTCTTCATAAGCATATCTACAGGGAAAATTGTATAGAAAAATCAAAAGTATGGAATAATATAAAATGTATTATTATCATTATCATTAGTTTTACGATTTTCTTGTTTGGGTAGAATTAAAATTAGCCATAAGACTATTTAGCATTTTAACGTTAATATTGTATTGATGCATCATGTTGTCATGAAATGAATTATTTAAACAAGAAAAAGAAAAATGCTCTAACGAGTAAAATATAAGCAAGGCTTAACTAACGCTGAGACCAAGAATATTTTTAAAAAATTGTGAAGTTACATTAAATAACTAGAAACCTGCTCTTTTTTATGAAATTGAGAAATTTTCACAAAATAGCACCTTCTTAGCCATCAGATAATTATGTTTCATACAACTGTGAAAAATCTATCTGGATCTCAGCCTAATGACGCTAGGCTAAAGTACACTTTGACATATCGTAGGCGTTGTTCTAACAGTAAAAACCACCAAAAAGTTACTTCATATTCTAAAAGCATATCGAAACATATCAACAATTCCCCCGGCAACCGGACGCCAGAGGCAGAGACAGAATAAAAACCCTAACCCCATTTAACCCCTAAAACTTTTCAGTTCTTCATTCTCCGAACAAGATAACACAGCCAAAAGCATTTCTCCGAAGGCACTTACACAAGAGGAAGTGAAATGATCCTGTATTGATGCCTTGGCTCTAACTCAACCACAAGCTCCATGATTCAGACATGAATTTTTAAAGCTTATTAACCGCTTATTAAAGATTATCTTTTTGTATCTACAACAAATGGTTTATTAAGCTGACAGAAAAGTTACAAACAAACTCATCTTTAAGAATTGGTTTGCAGCCTGAGGGTTTTCTGTGGTTTACATTGCAGAATCAAGTGGTTTATTTATCAAAATTATTTTTCAATGGGGTTGCGCGAATTAGAGGGGTGGTGAACATGATACAAGTGGTTTGTGGGAAATTAGTCAGGCATTTGCGCTATGTACTTCATTTTTGAGATATAAATGTGTGATGGCGGCAAAAATTGTATACACAGATTTATACATATATTTAAATCTGTGTACTGTGTACTGTACTGGAAATATATATATATATATATATATATATATATATATATATATATATATTTCCAGTACTTTGAAAAAAGGAAATAAACATTTGCACTCGTAAATAAAGAGAAATTATATGTAACTGATATTTGACACATTTTTGACAGAATTCTTTAACTATATTCATTAAAGCGTATACAAATACACCACTCCACATTTTTTACTTATAAAAACTAAAATTTCTGATTTTTTAAATATTTTTACATCACTTTTTAATAGCTGAATGTAGTTTGCATTAAAAGCAAAGAAATAAATGTTTGCATCTAAGCTGAGTTCCTCATAAAATAAATATTATTTTCATGTGAGTTTACAGAATACCTAAAAAAAGCCCCAAAAACAATGCGACCAAGAAAGTGACAAATTTTTATAAGTATTTAACATAAAAATTTTTCAATAATTTTTTCTGAGGATATGTAGGTTACAGTCAAACCTCGTTAGTATAAACACGCTTAACATGAACTGCCTTTAATATGAACACAATCCCTTATAAAAACAAATACAATGATTTAATAATGATAACATGAATTACTGTTAACATGAACAACATTTTGATTCCCCTAGAGGCTCATGTTAACGAGTTTCAACTGTATTTACTTCTTCAAAACTCTTATGTTTGTGATTGCATTAATTTAGGTTAATGATTATTAAATGGATGTTTTAAGGGGGTTTGTAGTTTTAGATCCATACTTTTGAACCGAAATTCTAAACGCCTAAAAGATGAATTTCAGAATAGATATTTCATTTTGTCATTTACAATGTCATTTGATTGAAAAAATCAATTAATAAGTACAGTCGGCTCTCGTTAATTCGAACTCGTCGGGACCACAAGAAACGTTCGAATTATCCGAAGTTCGAATTATGGAAAATATCAAATGAAAACATGCTCAATATGGTACTATTATAAAGGAATTAATGTTATAGTGTTTTTTAATTTATTTCGCCTGTTATCATTAGAATACGACTTAAAATTAAATTAGAATGTATAAATCATAAATTAATTAAAAGATTGGAAACAAGCACAATGGGAGAAAAATTTAAAGCGTCACTGATGGAGGACACTAAGAAAGTGGATATCAAATGCATTGGATTATATGTATACTCGTTGGGAACAATTTTCACAAAAATTAAAGAAAGAATATTCAAATGATCTAAAATCCGCGAGAAAGAAAAGAAAAATGAAAAATTGGAATTCTTTTTTGTTCGAATTAAACGAAGTCGAGAGAAAATGAATTCGAAATGGTGAAAATTTCGGGACTACATGTTTAGTTCAAATTAAGCGAAGATTCGAATTAACGAGAGTCGACTGTATTTGTATTATCTATCTATAATATAAAGGTCAAACGTATCTGTGCGTAACGCATACGTCATTTTGCGAATGGCAACACTTTCCCATGCAGTTCGGTTTTGCAATTTTCGGTACTGCAAATTTTATACTTCTTAACATCGCTCATTTTTCAATTTTTACACCATCGTATACAGAGAAATATGTACTTCTAAATGCAATTTATTTGAAAGCTATATCTCAATTTATTCTTGTCATATTAATTTTTTTTATAGTTTTTAGTACGAATTTTGTAATTGTGGCAACAGAAATACGCCATTTCCTCTTAAAATTGATAAAAATTGAAATGCGAGCACGTAAATTTTAGGATGGAAATTATGATGGGCTTAAATTTCACGTAAAATTCTAAAATCGTGTCAATTTGATTTTTTTCATACGCATTTATATTAAACATAAGTGCCTCAATTGATAACTTCATCTTAATAACTGATCTTTATTATATTTTGCTTTATTGTTATATATTTACATATGCGATTAATGTTTAATTTTAATGATTTGGACAACTGAGTTTTATAGAAATAGCATTTTTTTTTCTCAATTTTAGCTTTAAATAATATTTGTTTGAGAGTTAGACTGACCGTTGTAAGATGCATTTTTTACTGTAGCTAATTTTGTAGGTTTATTATAAATCAATGAAACAGTTCCTTCTTAAACATTTACTTTCGTCGAAATTCGACGGGTTCCGCCTTGTTACTTTAGCTTCGAAACTGAAGAGGATAAACAAGCATGACTACATTGAATTCCGATTTCAAATTTGAGTAAAAGAGAGAAAGAATCAGTTTAGTCCCTATTTCTGTTATAAGTAAGATAAGTAAGAAAAAGTAATATCCGTCTTTCAAAAAGAGGGAAAAAGAAGGGGGAGATTCATTCTGCTTCCTTCCCGGTTTAGACAGGCAACCATATTAAAGACGCATTCTGACTCATATGTACCGCATGCGAGATCAGATATGCGTGACATTTGAGAATCGTTTCAAGTTCTCCCTCTTTATTCCGCAAAATTGTATATCAGCAAACTGACTGAAGAGCAAAGTACATACATAATCAAACACAGGCTTCACTTGATAAGTCCGCAATCGAGGAAATCGGGAGATACCAGCAAGTTTTACTCATTATATTATTAATAGCACTTCTCCTGTACAGATTGTGGATACAGGAAGACGGAATTAAAGTGGCGTTTCAACAACCCAAATGCAGATGAAAAAAATATATATTGAGTGATTTGACTTTTAACTGATGATCTGATTCAGTAATAAATATGGACAGGACATACAATGAGTATTAAGTTTGAATCTAAAGTCAAGCAGCATTCTGTCATATAAAGAATCTGTTCATTTGTTAATTAAGGGCTGTTCTCAAATCCGAACTGGCTACTTTCTGGTACATTTTTGATTCATTTTTGTTCGCAAGCGTATCATATTGGCAGGTGTCCTTATTCAGAAACTATATAATCGAAGTTTTATTATTTTTTTTGCGGTAAATGTGGATTTTAGAGAAAACGCTTTCAAAGTTGTGTTATTGACATACATTGAGTATATTAAGTTTCAATCAAAAGTCGAGTAGGATTCTGCGATAATAAAGTATCCGTTCATTAATTTAAATTAAGGCATTTTTAAATTTAAACTGGCTAATATTTTATACATTTTTGGAATTCATTTTTGTTTGCAAACGCATTGAATTACAGGTGCTCTAATTTAGAAAATATATTTTTACGCTTATTGGTAAAGAAAATATTTTTCAGAAAATTCTGTCATAATGTGCATTTTGAACCAAATTTCCAGACGCGATAGCGCAGAAAAAAAACCACTATCTTGAGACAACAATAATTTATAACTGAAGATTTAATTCGGAAAATAAAAAAATTCATCCACACTAATTGCTTACAAAAACATGTGTACAAGTATCATAAATGTTTAAAAATATGTCAGAAAATGTTTAAAAAGTTTCGCGTTAAACATTTTTTTTTTTTTTTTTTTGTGAGAACCGTATTAACATTATGTAATGGGATAAAAGCTGTTAATTCTTATGCAAATATTATTAGATCTGATTAGAAATCGACCTTAACGCTTATATTTTTCAAGTATGGAAAAAAAAATATATAAGAAGAATAACAATGTAACGTTGAAATTTATATTGCAATAGGATAAACATTAAATAACACCATCATGACACCATCAAACAACAACAAAAACATCTAAAATTTCAATAAGTCATGTTTGTTTTAAAACTTAAATCCAGTTAGTATGTGTCAATATTTAAGTGATAATTACAAATACTGAATAAAACTTTTAGTGAGAATGAATCCTTTTTTTATATGTAAATGATTCATAGAAAGTTTTCTCTCACAGGAAATACAATTCTATATTAATTTTTTAATACTTGAGCATAGGAAATATAATCTTATATTTCCCATGCTCAAGTATATAAAAACGAAAGCTTAAGGGGAAAAAATAATATAGCATTAAAATTTATATTGCAATATACAAAGCATAAAAAAATAAACTTTCCATTAAAAAAAACCCTTTTTTTATAATAAAATAAAAATAAAAGAATCGGCCTAGAGTTTTGCATGTTTAAGAATTTAAATCCCTTGAGTTAAAGTTGATTGAGTTTAAATTGACTGAATAGGAGACCGGTGTAAGGCTATTCAAGATTATATTAAAGCTCCCCATTCATCTGATTCCGTTCTGCGTATCTGTTCCTTTTCCAGATTTACAAAACGTCTCAATCACATTTGCTAGGCCCGGTAGATAAATAAATAAAATATGAATTTCCCTTACATGCGGGTAGTACAAAAAAACGAATAGGGGGGTTTGTCGGGAACAAAAAGAAAAATTCTGCTGGTACTAGTGTGTGTATCGGATTAGGCAAGAGATTAAGCATACAGGGTTGGGTTGCGTAGGCTATGTCTCTTGCTGTTTCGAACTTTTTTTGAGGGATAAAGGCGGTAATCCCATCAATGGAATTGCGACGAGTCAAAGATACGCTGCACCTGCGTATAAGGCAGGCACAGGACAACAGACCAATGGCGGGAGAAATTAGATTTTGGCGACTGGGGTCCCAGAAGTACACAGATGTTATCAAAAATTCTAGGAGTATAACTTCCATTTCTTCCACATATGAATATCTCTAATCCTCTAAGATAAACAGGATCAAAGTACATCCGGAAAGTTTCAATGTTTGTGTTTGTGACTGTTCGACTGTTTGTGTCTGATACTGTAACGAAAGTGTACTTTTTAGATGAAGGGGGCAAACAAACAACATTGACCTTGTTCGTTTGAAATTCAGATTTTGGGTTGTTTATTTTAAGTTATAAAATTAACGCACCCCTACCTATTTTGGGGAAAGGTTGAGGAAGTAATAAACATTTGTCGTTTTACACACGTATGGAAAACGTACGAAAAACATTCATGCCAATTTTACAATGTTCCTTAAATGTTAGATTGTGGCAGTTTGCCTGTTCCGAAATTTCCCAGAATTTTTTGTTCAGTACAGTCATACAGATCACAATCTGAATTTTAAAATAATTTCTCAATATTTTAAGTATTAGGACATAGCTGATTCGAACCCAGGATCTATAGCTTGACATCCTATGTCATAATTGATCTCGGAACCCTTTGAATTTTTTTTTTAAATTTAAACATTTTAAAGTACATTTTTGGCATAATAGTAAAGAACTCAATGAAAAAAAAAATGATTTTATCAAAAGATTGTCCAATTTTTCTGGCAAAATTCGAAAAATGTAAGTAAAATTAAAAATGTATTTCTCGTAAAATTTTGAACATTTTGAGCTCAAAAATTCGAATAAATTGAAAAATATACATAAAAGTTTTATCTCTTTAAACACGCCCGTTCGTAATAATAATAATAATAATAATAATAAAAAAAAAAAAAAAAAAAAAAAAAAAGGGAAGTTTTATCTTTTTAAACACGCCCGTTCGTAATAAAAAAAAAAAAAAAAAAAAAAAAAAAAGGGGGGGGGGGAAGTTACTTTTAAGGGATTGGATTGAGACATTTAAAAAGACAGTGATGTAATAAAGTCGCTTTAAACTGTATTTGTAATACTCGGATCTCTATGAAATTTCATAAGAAAGAATTAGGGAAAGTACAGTATAATTTAAGCAAAAAATTAAAAAAGCGATATTTTCGTCGTTTTTTGGCGAATGAAGAGTACCGAGTGCCCTTAATAAATACTAGACAGGACTTAAAAGAATGCTTTGAAATTTTTTACAGGCGTCATAAAAAAATTGTGAGAGTAACTTCTGCTTAAGGCTGTTCTCAACTGATCCGCTCAACAAGCGCAAAACGTTTCGACACATTTAAAAACTCGTTTTTCAACGGAAAGGTATAAAGTTGGAAGACCTGACTATGGTAGCGATTTGGAATCCAACTCTGTTTTTCATTTTGTGATAAATAAATTATCTATTGAGTTATAGGGGAAACTGATCCCGTGACAACCACGTTTTCGAACACAGTTTGACTGGTTTTTCTGCTTTCGTCCGGAAATTCAGTTCAAAACGTACAATTTGACAATATTTGTATTTGCCAAAAAAAAAAAAAAAAAAAAAAAAAAAAAAAAAAAAAAAGTGCGATTAGATTGTTTCTGAACAACAACACCTGCTGGCTTCATGCATTTCCGAACAAAAATAAATTAAAACTTATGTCATAAATTTGCCTTTTTAGCTCACAGGCTATCATAGCCTGGGAGCTTATGTGCCCGTCCGTTCTGTATGTTCGTTCGTGCGTAACGCGATAACTCATGATAAAAATATCGGATCCACTTGAAATTTTGTATATAGGTATATCCTGACAAGGCGCTTCCCTGATTAGTTTTTGGAGTTCATTCGATATGTATAAGAGGGGGAACCGGGGGTTCATGCCCCTCCCCTTAGTTGATATGAATGGGACTTTCATGCAGAATTAAGTTTTCGTTCAAAATTTAGATTAGGATCATTCTGATGAGGCGATTCCGTGACTGTTATTAGGTGTTCATTGAATAAATATAAACAGGGGGAATGGGGGTTCTAATGCCTCCCCCCCCTTAATTTATATAAATGGGTTTTTCAAGCAGAATTTTCAGATTTCGTTCAAATCTCTGAATAGTTTTGGAAGTTTAATGGTTAAGTATAAAAGAGGGGGATAACTCCTCTTAAATTTTATAAATGCTAAGTGGGTTTTTATTAAGAATTATCCGATTTGCTCTGAATTTTGGATATAGATTTTTTAATATGATAAAGCATGTACTTGATAGTTTAGGAGGTTCAATGATTAAATATAAAAAAGGAGAAAAGGGAGAGCTGTTTCCCCTTCTTAATTTTTTTTTTCGAACGGAATTAACGAAAATACAAGGCTGTAATGTACAATTAGTATGCGTAACCTGTGAGCTCAATGCCATCAGTTTAACTGGGCAATATTCTTTTTTAGTTTAAGAACAGCCTTAAGAATCAATGAAAAAAAAAAAAAAAAAAACGTAGTTAGCTACAAATTGATAAATATGGACATGGATCATTATAGTAATCATGATACTCGCTTGTTAAAGATTTCTGCAATGGGATTTTTAAAAAGTCTATTACAATAAAAAACAGAAAAAGAAAATTATACGATTTGATGTATTTTAGTTTTTTGAAAATGCACGAATTCTTATGAATTCTTGCGAGTTTCTTATAGAAAATAAATTTTAACTTAAAAAATGTTATGTGTGTGCCATATATTCAAAATTGTTATATTTATTTAGAATTTTCAGCAAGAACTTTTACAAAAGTAGTTTTGGTCGAAAAAAAAAAAAAACTATGTGCGTAAAGATCTCAATTTTTCTTTTAATTTTAGAATTTTATATAATTAAAAAATATATATCTGTATGATTTTTTATGTTGTCAAATCAATTGCCAAATAGGTTTTTAAATTGGTATAAACTTTAAGTATAAATATTAATTATAACTATCAGTAAATAGAATTGCTAAATATACTAACGATAAAAAAGAAGCTTCGATAGTTTATTTCATTGCAATATTTTATTTTATTTTATTTTAATTAAATGACAACAAGAGTAAATCAAAACGTTACAAATAAAACAAATGTACTTAAAAATTACAATTAAGATATATATTTCAAAATATATAAAATACGGTTTTTCCTCTCCCATTTAAATGTATTTTATCTTCTATTTAAATAATAACAACAATCAATTTAATTATTTCATGTAAACTACAAAACATTTTTCACTTCACTTTTTTTTTTTTTTTTTTTTCTGTGACATTTCATTAGTGCATCATCTCATTTCTGTAGCAAAAACAATAGATCTCAATTAATAAATAGATCAAATGAGGCTCTGCAACAACAACAACAACAAAAAAAAATGTGAAAGATAAAATGTTTTATTAGAAATCAATTAATTAACAATATTTATTTCCCCAATACCTGTAAAACAAGTTTCACAGCGTGACATATTGCTGGAATAAAAATATCGAAAGAATTTCACACCTTCTTGCTGATAGATGGCGCTGATTTCGTTCTCGAAGAGAAAAGTGGAAGAGAAATAAATCTATTTACTGTCACAATAAGAGAAGATAATTTGTAGGCAGGTAACTAAGCGTAATTCAGATAAATTCCAGGCTTACCAAATAAAAACAGCATTTCAGCATTATTTATATACGCGTGTATATACATATATAGGTATAATTTTTTTTTTTTTTTCTGAACTCAGGCCACTATTTTATTAGAATTGTTTGTATACAAAATATAGATACACTGAATCACTTTTTTACGCGTTTTGACTACATTTATTTATAAATGTTACGAAACTGAATAACAATAAATATATTGGTGTATGGGGTATTTGTGAATAGAAGTAGAAATAAGTACACAAAAATGTAGAAAGAATTACATTTACATTTTTAATACATTATGAAATAATTTAATTAATGCTTAAAATTATGGACTGGTGTTAATGTTAACTTTATTATAGAAATTTACAGAATAGGAACAATATAATTTGTCAGCGGAGGCAGCAAGAAATCTGGGGATCGAGAGAAAGATTTTGGAGCCTATCTACTTTTAGTCCGCAGCCTAGATCAATTTATTTTTATATTTAATATTTTTTTGTTTTCTAAATGCAGAATGCAATAATTAATTAAATTGAAATAATAAATTTTTGGACACAATTCTCCGAGCTAGAAAAATTTTCACCACGTAAATAGAAACATAAATATAGAAATTTAATAATTAAAAAAGTATTATCGACCAGGAGGCGGCAGCAAAGACAATCACATCATCGAGTTCAGGGATATAAATCTAGAATTAGTTAAATCGCGATTCGCATAATAAAATGCAATCGGTCTGCCAGATAATATCTTGGTGGAAAACATCTCAAAACCCGATTTTAGTGGTTGACTCATACATTTAACAGTATGTATTTTGCTCCTAATTCTCCATGTTTTCAAATTTTGGGTGCGGGAAAGCACAATGATAAACTTTACGAGTCAACTGCTAAATTCAGGGTTTTCGGTGTTTTCTACCTACATATGACTCATCAGACCGATTGAATTTTAATATGAGAATCGAGATTTAACGAATCCTAGAATTTTATCTGCGAATTCGATGAGGTGATTGTCGGTGCTGCAACCTCCCCGGCCTATTATTGAAAAATAAGTATCTAAAAACGTTTTAAAAAAGGAAAATTAGAACAGTTTATTACTTTGTTTTTGAAGGAGTAAGATTGAAACATATGAACATAAAAGGAAAACAAAATTAAAAATCATTTATCAGAGGATATCTAGGAAGGCAGAGCTTACCCGAGAAAAAAAAATATTTAGTTATTTTCTAGTTAATTAACTTTTCCCCAGTGACTTTCTGAAGAATAAAGTTTATTATTATTATTATTATTATTATTATATTTTTTTCAATCGGAGGCAAAGAAAATTTAGCTTGTTAAATTTCAAAATCTATATAGAGGCAATAGCCCTTCCCCGCACCCCCTCTGTCCCCATATCTTCGGCAGGGGCGTGCGAAGAGAAAATTGCGCCCGGGGCAAAGAATTTGGCGCCCCCTCCTCCGAACTTTTTCTTGTGACAGCCGAAAAATGACGTTTATAGTATAAATTTGGCGCCCCCTAAATTTCTGCGCCCGGGGCGACCGCCCCCCCCCCCTTTGGCACAGCGCTGATCTTCGGGGCCTCTGACCTGACGTTGATACTTAAAAAAGTGTGCCAAAGGGGAAAAAAACTAGATATTGATGACGAAATCCTTATTACCTGCTGTCACAATCCTGCATCCTGAACCAATTTACCTATATGACATGTCTGTTCGAAATGAAACGGGTATGGACTAATACTAGGCAAGATATACTATAACAGATGTAAATTTTCCATTTACATCTGTGTTTAAACTGTGTGTTATTGCTTGTTTAAAATTAATCTAAGATATACTATGTTCCGAAAATAAATAAATAAGTAAATAAAAATAAAAGAGATATCTGCCTAGATCGTCAATGTTAAAAATTTTACTAAAAATTATTTGATAGTTTATTTGCGTGTCAAATGTAAAATCTGACCAGTTTATAGTGGAATCTTGTGTTAATAGAATTTTTCAAAAGCCATCCCCTCTTTTTGTTTCATTATAGATTTATTTCTAATACAAAAATCTCCATGTTTTCAAAGATTAAAAAATAATAATAAATAAATAAAAATATCGTTTTTTCACTGCACAAACAAACACATAATTAGTTTATAATGTATGCATTTTAGATTATTTGGCATCGACTCGAAGCAAGCCTTCTTTAGACATAAAATAGAAACAAACTAGACACTGAAAGTAAAAAAATAAATAAATAAATAAATAAATAAATAAATAAATAAATAAATAAATAAATTTTAATAAAAGAAGTTATGCACAGTAAAATGCGAATTCTAACTTTTAATTTCCAATTGTGATTAGATAGCTTTTGATTTTTGCGTTTCTTAAACTTTTGCATTCTTTAAATACAGTCGAGCCTCTATATAACGAAATCTATAGTTCCAGTAAAAAATTCGTTATATAGAGAAATTCGATGTATAGAGTATGATGTTAAAAATAGTATTTAATGTGTAAATTTTGAACAAATATTATTTTTGATCTTTTTAATTAAGAATTTGAAATGTTTAAAAGTATATATTAACCTAACATTTTATTTCTTACTTATTTAAGCAGTTTCAAAAAAGAGAAAAGACATTTATGTAAAAGCTTAATGAAAATCAAATAAGGAAGACTTACATAAATTTCAGAGGAAGAAATCTGTAATTTTTTGTTGTTTTGATTTTAAAATTACAATTGTTACGCTCTCAAAAAAAATTCTCAAATTTTAGCAAGGAAGGAAAAATTGTAGTTGATATTTTCCTCCATCTGAAGGTCTCTCTTATGTGCTCTCATTGATTCCTCTCTTATATGTGTAACAATTCAATTGACTGTGTTTTGAGAAGGATGTTGAAAGGTGTGTGGGAGGTGGGATGAACATGTTAGATTTAAAGAATAAGGAGAGAAGTAATATTTATAAAAAAAAAAAAAAACCTCTCCACTGAACGATAAATCAAAAATAAGTGATGGAAAATTGATTCCATATGATTTCGAAGCTTTTTTAAAACTGAATAAATTAAGATCAATTTATGAAAAAATTCGTTATATGGAGATAGATATTTCGCTATATAGAGTCTGTTTTTAATGTAATCATGCGAAAAGGGGACCGTTCTTACTAAAAATTCGTTATATGGAGGAATTCGATGTATGGAGTTTCGTTATATAGAGGTTCGACTGTATATGTATTAAGATTGTTTTATTATGTATTGCATAAAAAAAAGGTTTAAAAAAAGTTTGCGCGAAAGATAATAAATTTAAAATAGAAGCTTTGGTCAATAGAATAAATAATCTCAAGAATTCTTTTACTGATACCGTGTGACTTAATACTTTCGGTCAGTACATTGACTCTAAGCAAGCCTATTTTATCAGACTTCACACCACGAAACTTTCCACCAATATCGAATGAAGATAAAAACCATTTCCCACACGACCTTTTCTTATTCATCTCTAGCGGTTCTCTAGAAAAGAAAAATCGCCAAGGAAATATCCCGCAGCTTGCCGATGAGCCAAAGCTGCCAAATGAATAAAATATGGCAACCCCGAAGGTCCGGAATAAAACTAAAGTAAACATCGGGGAAAAGTTCGATCGCTTTTCCAAACGTTGTATTGGAACGTGGGAAAAACGTTACAGAATATTTTCTTGAACGACAAGAACAAATAAAATAAATATTCTTAGATGGATCAAGCTTCAAATAAGAAGTTATATTTTTTCCCCAGCTTTTGTGACAGATGTCGCGTTCCTGCGAAATTCATTATTGTGTTTCTCATAGAATTGGAGGTGCTAAAGGAGAGAAGGTTTCAACTAAAGAGAGATATGCAATAAACAAAAGTTAGGCTCTCCGGAAGAAGTGCTGATTTCTGATTCAAGCTGAAGAAAAAAGGGGGCGGGGGCTAAAAAAAAAAAAGGAGATCAATATTCTGTAACAGTACAAACAGATTCCAGATTCACTGATTACTTGAGCGCTAATATTTAATCAGATATCATATGTAATAATTAAAAAAAAGCGAATGGAAAGATATGTGAATGTTTACACTCCCAATGATACGAATTAGCAGGATTCATCTAAGAAACTAAATAAACAATGAGAAAATATGAATAGAATAAAAAAAATTATAGCCCCAGAAAAAAAAGGATTAACGAGTCTCAGAATTTAAAAAAAAATGCTTAAAAAATAATTTTAATTTTAGATGTTCTTACTAAAGCGTGTTTCATATGGTTAAGCTTCTTTCTCGTCGAGTTTGATCATATAAATGCTTCATAATTTGTAATAGAAGTGTACAATTTGTGACCCGCGGGTCACAAAGATACCATTATTTTCATGCAGAATAATTTTACTTATAATAATGACAGAAACTTTGCTATTAAAACAAACATCACTTTTCAAATATTCTAGTGGCGAACGATTCTCTGGCAAAAAGACTGTGCACCACTAATTTATAACCTATAATTTTGTGTATTTTAAAAATTATTATTGTTTAAGCTCAGAACAAAAGAAAGAAAAGGAAATGTACATGAATTTATATACACAAAGAGATAATTTTCTTCTACAAATTTAGTTTCAAACATCTATAGACCAGTGTTACGAAAATTAAGTTAAACTTTACATTTGTTAATTGTCATATAAGTAATTTTAAAATATTACTAAAAAAAGAATTAGATTTTTTTTTTTTTTTTTTTTTTTTTTTTTTTTAACGGCTAAATAATTGAAAATAAGTTTTTTTTTTTCTTTCACGTTTCTTTCTTTTTCATTTTTCCTCCCTTAAGAATGTACGAAGATCTTTTCCCCGCTTTGTATAATTATTGATGATTCAATAATTATATTATTGATTTATTATTTTATTAAAGAATGTACGAAAATCTTTAACCCGCTTTATATAATTAGTGATGATTCAAATTATAAAATATAATAAATTAGATGCATTTTAAGACGCAATAATATTGAGTAAAAATATGTCACAAATGTACAAGTACAATTTTAATTTACGCATTTTGAGATTTTTAATTTATAATTTTTAAGCAATCTCTTATTGATGTTTTTAGCTATTTTACCATTTTTTTTTTTTTTTTTTTTTTACTATGGAGCGAGATGCCTGAGTCATTTCTAAATAATAATAATAATAATAATAATAATAATAATAATAATAATAATAATAATAATAATAATAGCTAAAACTAACCAAATTTGCTCTAAAAATATCGCAACTTTGTCATAACTATTTATAAATAAACAATCCAAGCGAAAAATTCTTAATAATTTCTGATTCGTTTCAAGGGAAAAGGAAAAAAAACTAATAAGATGCTTTTATTTATAAAATTAAAACAACAAATAATTTTAAATATTTATTTGAAATTTTGTTTCGAATTACTTTAGTAAGATATTTCTAAACCGCTTAGCAATTTTCTATAAATTGGTTATATACCAGAAAATGCAAGAAGAAAGTCATTACACTAGTATATTATAATGTAACTTCTTTTGAAATAAACATATAACAAGAAGAAAAGGAAGACATAAGATATTTCTTGGCTTGATGACAACATAGAAACAGAGGCCTTGTATTAATAACATATGAAAGAAACTCATTTTTACGTTGAATTTGTATCTTGCATGATCTAAATATAAAAACAAATGCTGCATTTAATATACTTAATTGCATACATTTCCTATTTTTTTCCCCTTTGCTTTTATTTCTCGTTTTCGTTTTAATGAACAAGTTTTAATAACGTGTAACCAGATACTTACAAACATCCAAAATTAAAAAGGCAATTATAAAATATATTGGAACAAGCTTCAAATTTTAGAGTTCTAAGGAATCTTTTATTTATTATCTATCTAATAGAGATACCGATTTAAGAAATTTTTCAACCGTGAAGCCATATTTGGTGAATAATATTTCGTATACCCGGGAACAAATATAATTGGATCCCTTCGTATACGACAGAAAGAAAGACAGGAATAATAATTAATATTGGGGGGATCTGGAAACAAGTTGTGAAGAGAGGAAATGTCATGTACCCGTTTAAAGCCTATAATAGTGTAGTAGGGGAAGATACATTTGCATATGTCGCCGTGTATTATAAGTTCCGGTTGAGCGCTGTTACAGCAGGGGTTTGTAACAAAAGAAGGGTTAATTTGTACGAATTCGATGGAGATATTTGCTGTGTACAGGTGCACTTTTACTTTGGGAACATGTTTGGACGAAAGCTAATTATACGAGTTTTATAAACACAAGATTTGCGATTTGATTTCAATTTTAATAGTGCAATATGGACAATAAAAGTTAGTGACTTGATTTTGTATAAGAGAAATTGATTCAGCGAGGCCTATTTATTAAAACCTAACACATTGTAATATATCACAGTTGCAGTTCTTATACATGTGGTTATATTGCATTAATTATTATTATTCTTTATTCTTTAGCTTACATTATTCATCGGCAAGTGAAAAAGATTACAGTAAAAATACATTGTTATACTGTACGATTCCGCCAACCCCCCTCCCCCCCGGTTTAAAACACTAATAAAATTTTTATTACACGCATAAGGCAATTTTAATATGTTACTACTTTCTTAATATTCATTTAATTGTAAAATTATATAGATATACCAGAAAAAACATAAAAGTACGCTTTATATTAAATTTAAATTATTTCTCGGAATTTATATTGTCAAGTAACAACTTATAATTTAAATTGTCACGAAGTTAACACACTTTATATAAAGTGTACCTTGTATTTGGTTTACTTTAAAGATCTAGGTAAAAATAACATTTTTCTTCTTTAATTGTTTCTCAAATTTCGAAGCAAATATAGTTTTAAAAGAGTTGTTAAAATAATTGTTAATTTAAAATAGTTGTTAAAATAATACCGCAACAGAAAACAATAAGCAACAATATATATTGCAATACGTAATAAGTGGTTAAAAATGGTTTTAAGCAACGAAATTCATGTTCTAATATACTCAACTCCATGAACACATGAGAAGTATTGTGAAGAGAAATTTCTGCTACTTAAAACATTTTTCCCCTTTCCTTCAAGTAGTACATGAAGTAATTCACGAAATATTTAATGCAATAAAATATAACTGGAATTCAATCTTTTCTTCATCTTAAGATTTTGGATTTTAAGTGGCCTTGTAAGTCAGCTTTTTTTCAGTTTTTTCTTCATGTTAATCCAATGGGCTTAAGGCATCGCCGTTACCTTCAAATATCTCATCAGGTCATATCCTTTTTTGAAATTTATCTTTAGAGAGCAATTTCTTAAAGTTGTGGCCTTTTAGAAAAGTGAGTTAAAAATCTTGAAAGTGTAGAAAAAAAGTAGCAATTTATTGAGAGATGGATATAATTCTTTTATCGTATTTTGCGTTATACTGAAGAAAAATCAGAAGTAGGCAATTTGCTGAAAACTGATATAATTCTTTTATCGTACTTCTTGAGTTACTAAAAAGGTATTAATTTTACTTTTTAAAAAGTTTTTGAAGGGCAAACTTAAAATGGGTAACTTTAAGATATTGCATACAAGAAACAAAATTTTGAAAGGCAAATTTTGTATTTAAAAAAGTATTGATGTACTTTTCACCCTATAAATTAACTCAGTAGGGGAACATAAGCTGAATGGAAATATCTATAGAAGAAAGAAAAAAAAAAAAAGTAAGTAAAATCGAAAATTGTACGTAAAATATGGCAAATGGAGGGCGTTTATACTGCAATTATTTTTATAAATATTTAGATCTTGTTGCGATAGCTGTTGCACTCTTATGCATAAATACATTAATACAAAATTTATTATGATTTTATAAATGGAATTCAGTAATACAGGAATAGCGAAATTCATCTTAAATAGGATGTAATCACTGTCGTAACTGAGAATCATTATTTATCATGGGATATCATTGAATTAATCACATATGATAGAATTAATAGCATAATCACCATGCCAAACCAGAATCATTAGGATTGCTACATAATTCTGCTAAAAAAATTCCTTGACCTTTCCTTTACCTTTCTCAATAAAGAATCGGCGTACATACTGTTGTAAAACAGGCCACAATGGACAGCTTTAATCGAGATAAATGCTAAAAAAAGTGCACGCTGCATGAATTTCAGATTTTCAAGTGTTTTTCACATTATGCTGTTATTGTATAATTTGCATAGATTCTATACACAAATTTTAGATTGGATGAGTAATTAATTCAAAATTTCTTCATTTGCGACGATGATCGAAATTCAGTAAGAAAATAGTGCATCAAAAAATTTCTGACTTTTCCTTGATTACTTGAAATATTTGAAATTTTCGCTGACATTTCCCTGCGTTTTTGCTTAAATTTTCGAATTCCTTGACTTTTTCCTGACTCTTAGCAACCCTGAATCATTGCGTATCATGGGATATAATTGAATTAATTACGCATGAAAGGATTTAATAGAATGTAGAAAATTTTTATTAATCGTTTTTATGAAAATTCAAAGCTATTTCTGTAAGATCAGAGCACAAATTCCACACAATTGCGCAAGCGCATGCATGCGACAACTGTTTTTCGAGCCTCTTCAATTAAGAAGGAAGTGGAACGAGTTTCTAGTGATTAAAAGTAATAAGTATAACTTTCTCGTTTAAAAAACGTGGCCAGGTTTTATTTCATAAATTAGATTCCATTATAATGTTAATAGTATCCATTAAAAAAAAGAATTCAAAGATTTAGTTTTTTAGTAAAATACAAAACATAAAACAAAATTTTATTTGTGTTATATGGGTGGGTAGAAAAAAGAAACACTATAACACTATGTGTCCTGGATGTTTAGATATTTCCCCCCAACGATATCAATAGCTTATTATACTGCAACCGTCTCTCGGAGTATTTCTATTAACAAATGATATTCGATGAAGCAGTGAAGTGAGTGCATACATGGGAATAGAGAGAAAACAGGCTGTCTTCACAATGGCATACATACTTGCTCTTCAATTCACATTCACTGACCGGTAAATCTATATAATTTGAGCCGAAAACTTTGTTAAGAATATCAACATTTCAAAATAAAGCGTGTTTCTAAATGAATATTGGGATAATATTTATTACATAAAATTTAAAATTATAATTAATACATAAAATGAAAGAGCAAATCAAACAGTTTTACCTACAAGCTTACAAGTGTTCAATTTCATCTTTCGTCGCACTGCACACCTCAAGTTGATAGTTCAGTTCTTCCCAAACGTTGATTAGTGTTTGTGGGGCCATTGTTGCAATGGTTAGCTGGTAGTTCAGGCACATACACACAATCCTATTTTTATGAACCCCCACAGGTAGAAATCTCATGATGTCAGATCGAATGAACGTCTGAACAGAACTTCTTTGCTAATCAATACTTGCGAAGAACTGAGTTATCGACTTGATGTGCACCGTGTGACGAAAGGTTCCAACGCTTGTAAGGTTGAACACTTGTAAGTTTGAGGGTAAAAAGGAGGTCCTAATGTATTTTAGACCTGTCGTGCAAAAACACTGATCACACGTCGTGCTGATCACATAATACCCGTAATCAACCAATCAGTCGTATTTTAAATTAAGGTTAAGAAATTGGTTTCAGGTTAAGAGACAATTTGAAACTAATATTATTCTATAAAATAATCTGCATTTTGCAAAAAATTTAAGCAAGCTCTAGTTTTTTGAGAAAGAAAAAAAAAAAAAAACACTTTAAGGATAATTTTATTCGTTTTATACTATATGCATGAGTAAACATGTATGAGAAAACATTGAATACCCTGAATTTTTGGATAAACTTTTCCCATGGTATCTATAGCGTATTATGGCCATCGAATCTCACAGGACATGTCGACCAAGAAATGATATTCAATGAAGCAGTCAAAGAGAAAACCGGCCTTGCTTACACAAGAATAGGGGGGAAAACCGGCGGCCTCACAATGATATATTTGCTCTCCAATTGACATTCACTGACCGTTAAATCTATAATTTTGTGTGATAGCAAAACTAAATTGTGAATACAAAGAGGAGTATCTGGTGCCATATACTGTGAATAATACAGAAACATCCTGTTATAAACAGTTATATTACTTCATGATGATTTTCAAAATTTTCATGGAAAAAAAAACTGTTTTTAACTATGAATTGGACAATCGCACCATAAATTATACTAAAAATATGTACAAAAATAAATACACATTACTAAATGGTACACTTATAAAATCTTTATATTGTATCAAAATTATTGTATTAATCATCTTTATATTGTATCCTGACGACGTTCGTAGAAACGAAACGTTGATTATTTTTAAGTATATTTTAATATATTCTTTTCATAAGTGTATCATTTAGTAATGTGTGTTTATTTTAGTACATATTTTTAATTTAAAATTATTTTTGTTTTTTTATCAAGAAATTTTAAAAGCTGCAAAGAAAAATAACAGATTGATTAAAAAAAAAGATTTTTTGTATGTGTTTTACTAAAATTCGAAAATCAATCTCAACAGTATGCAAGATAATTAATAATTTTGTAGAGCGATATCTGAAAAATCCATAAAATCGAACTGTTAAATATTTCATTACATTATTTTCAATAAAAATTGAAAAATAAGAGCTCGATTTTAAGGATTATTCAGGTATCGCACTATAAAAATATAAAATTCTTTCGTACACTTTTGAGATTGATTTTCAAATTTTAGTGATTTACATTATTATTATTTCTTTTAAAACCAATCTGTAATTTTTCTTTGCAGCATTTAATATTGATAGAAAAAAGAAAAGTAAACTTTTTAAGACACTGATTTTTAACTATCTCCTCTCCCCACCCACCCTCTTTATTTGATTCATTTTAAGAAAGTAAAATACAACTCAAACATTTGATATTTCTATCACATATTCAATAAATTAGTTTAATTTGCAATCATTTAGAAAAATATAGTACGGTAACCATTTCAATTTGTACGAGTATTCAGTATTAGAATTGTATGTTCAATGTTTAATTAAGCAATTATGTACCAAAAAAAAAAAAAAAATCTATATCATTTCAAATTTTAATGCTTAAAACATATAGCAAACACAGTGAACAAGTTTGAAATTGTACGTCAGACGTTACAAACGAGGTGAGCTCGTATTATAATTTTTAGAACATACAGTAATTCGGATACAATACAGTATCCGAAATCATTTGTGTGTCCCTGTAAATACTCAATGTTCTTATTATACAGGAATTGTAGTAAATATCAGCAATGTTTATAATTTAATAAAGTGGGAAATAATTAAATATAATTAAAACGCACCCCAAACAATGTTCCCCCCTATACGATTATATAATTGAATATTTTTATGTGATCCTGTATATTGATAAAATATATTCGTTGCACCACGGATTGTACAGAACGTATATTTTAGTATTTATTTTACAGATCCATATGAATAGTATTATGTTCGAAAGAGTGTAACATCATTAAAATGCACTTGAAACTATTCTTTTTCCATTTGGCCGTAATGTAACGGAATAATTTTGATTGTCCCTGTAATACCGATTTCGATAAAATTTGAAATGACTCGACAAAATTATGTAATTATTTTACATTTCAAATTTTAAATGATTATGTCGGGTAATTTTTATGTTGTTATATGCGGGCAGACGGACGGATTGAACAACAACTATAGATGCCATGTATTTACATAAATACGAACGCACCTAAAAAGTGGGTGAATGTAAAATGTGAAAAAAATTCTACAATAAAATTTCAAATAATTATGTAGAATTATTTATTATAAAAATACATTTTTATTATTTGATTATTTTTTTTATTTAAACTTTTTTGAAAAACTACATTTACTTATACATTCTAGTTTTATAAATTTGGAATTTTGAGACGCACAAAAGTAGTATAATTTATTTAATGTTGATATTTTTTGTCTCACATTACAATTTGTAACAAGTTCAGAATATTTAAGAAATATAATGATTATTCCAAATTAAAAACATTGCTTTGAACGCTAACTAATTAAAAAACTATCTTGACTTTATACCCTTGCTTTACTGAAAAAATTTGCCATTTCATATAAATAGTTTATGTAAAAATAGAATAGATTAAAATTTTTTGTTAAAAAAATCTCTATTTAGGTGCGTTCGTAATTATATTCCTACTGTAATAAAAAAAATAATAATAAAAATAAATAATTTAATGTGAAAAGAAAATATAAAACCCAGTAATAATAATAATAATAATAGAAAAAATATGCGGATTTGATCGCAATAAACCAGTTGTAGTCTCACGTCCCCTCCCCCCCCCCCCCCCAAAAAAAAAAAAAAAAAAAAAAAAATAAGAAAAAAAAAATCCTAATAAGTCTCAGATATGTAGAAAAAAAGAAATCGAAACGCCGAAATAAGAGAGTTACATTTATTGATGTTTTATAAAGTTTATATAAATATTAAATCTCCATTAAATGCAACGCTACAGATATCTCAAATTTATCCCTACATTTATGTCATTAATCTTCCCCTTTTGATGTTTTGTTTTTCACATTAGTCATCTAACTTTCACAGTGTCTGGCGCATGTATCCGGACTTGGATGTGAGCCATAGAAAGCAAGCTACCTATCTAAGGTTTTGCTAGAAACCACGATAAGGCGCATCTAATTTTTTAGATTTATAAGGAAAATATACATTAATTTACCTATATAGTAATAGAATTATTTAAAGTTATTTATATTACTGAATAATGTACTTTATACCAATAAAATACGTTATTAACTTTAACTAATAATAGGGGGGGGGGATAATGAGTAGAAATGTAAAAAGCTTTCAATTTATCTCACAGATTAAAAGTGCAGGACTAAAGTTTGAGTTAAACAGGTTACTTCAGTCAAATAAAAAGACCCGTTTGCTAATGCTAGTCCTACGGAAGAAATTTATGAAAATATCTCAGTTGCATTTCAATATTTTTAAATGATTTTTTTTTTCATTGGGATAGCTGAGATTGATCTGAATGCAAGCCGTTATTTACTTTTACGATTTTGGTTGCAGATATTTTTATGAGGGTGTTTTAGTTTTCCAAACCGATCTGAAAATGAAAACGTACTCATAAAAATATCTGTAAACAAAATTAAGAAAAAAAAAAAAAAAAAAAAAAAAAAAACCTGCATGCAGATCAATCTATGCTATCCAATGCAAAATAATAATAATTTTAAAACATTAGCATGCAATTGAGATATCTTTATAAATTTCTTCGATTAGCATTAGCGAACGGTTTTTTTTTTTTTTTTTTTTTTTTTTTTTTTTTTTTTCATTTGAATGAAGTAGCTTCTATTCTTGATTACTTTAAACGGAATTATCCGATACCTTTGATTAGCCCGCTACATATTTTGCAAGCTGACTTGCTCTCGCATATCTATGCTTGCTACCGTTTTAAAAATTTGAAGTAAAAAAATATTATGTAAATTATACAGAATTTCCAAATATGAGTGATAATAAATGCGTAAAACAGTGCTAAACTATCAGTAAAATGCAAAACATTTTGAAAAAATTAATGTGTATTTAACTGAAGGTTTTAATCTTTAAATTTCCCTAATTTAATTTTTTTAAACAGCAATTGTATATTTTACTTTTATTATGGTATTTAAATTATGAATTAACTATTATATTTATAATAATTTAATCATAATTTAACGTTTACGGAGTTTTGAATGCAAAATTATATATAAATTTTACGTAATGAATAACGCGACGAATCCAGAATAAAATATATATATACTACATAGTATATATAAAACAATCACAAAACATACAAAACGAGATACCTGTAGTTCAATATATAACACGGAAATATGTAACCACATAATTTCTCCTATCTTCTCTCGTCGCAAACTTTATGATATAAGATACTCACTCACAGCTGTTATAATATTACTACATAAATACAGTACCCCCCTCCATATCTCAAAGTAGCAAGTTTGAAACTACAATTTACGAAATTGCCGACTTCCCCATGCCTCATAGACATTAACTGTCCGCTCATAGCCTAGGAAATGGCGAAAGGATATTGAATATAAAGCTTGAAGACGATAACAGATATGTTGCAATTATGTTATGAAGGAATAACATTTGCATCATCTAAAAATGTTCGAAAAATAAATTTAGTCTAAAATAATGCGTTGGATGTTTTTGCTTTAAAATATTAAAATGGTTCTGAAAGTTAATTTCCCTATTTATACTAGAATTTAATATAACTACTACATTTTCTCTTCATAAAATAAATAAATAAAACAAATAACTTAAATTGTAATTTAAGAATAAAAATACAATCTAGACTGCAATTTTATTTTATATATGTAACGTGAACATAGTAAAGTATCTATAATAAGAAAGTATAATCTAGCAGCAATTATGGCTCTAATTAGCATTATTTTGACATTTTTTATTTATTTAATTTTTGTATCTACAAATTTAAAAAAAAGAGAATGCAGCTTTTTTTTTCTTCCAGCATACATCTTTACCCAGTTTTCACAATTTACATAAAATTCGCGCTCGCAAAGAAAAAAGAATATTTATTATGGATACAAACTACTTGTTATCTTTTGATAAATTTTCTTAGTTAGTTATAAAGTGTGATTTTGTTAATGATCAAATATCCACATAAAATGAACGCAAAAGGTGAAGAAATAAGAAATTTAATGACTTTTGAAATTATTTTGTTCACATCACAACGAGACCTTCGCGAAAGTTTCTGATCCCTCAATCCAAGACAAAATACAGAAAGGCAACTTATATATTTTCCATAATTAGAAATGCATACATTGACAAAACGAGGTACCTGTAGTTCAATATATAACACGGACATATGTAACCACATAATTTCTCCTATCTTTTCTCGTCACAAACTTTATGATATAAGATACTCACTCACAGCTGTGATAACATTACTACATAAATACAGCCCCCCTCCCCCTATATCTCAAAGTAGCAAGTTTGAAACTACAATTTACGAAATTGCCGACTTCCCATGCCTCATAGACATTAAATGTTCGCTCATAGCCTAGGAAATGACGAAAGGATATGGAATATAAAACTTGAAGACGACAACAAATATGTTGCCGTTATGTTATGAAGGAATAACATTTGCATCATCTAAAAATGTTCGAAAAATGAATTTAGTCTAAAATAATGCGTTTGATGTTTTTGGTTAAAAATATTAAAATGGTTCTGAAAGTTTATTTCCCGATTTATACTAGAACTTAATATAACTACTACATTTTCTCTTCATAAAAAAAAAAAAAATCACTTAAATTGTAATTTAAGAATAAAAATACAATCTAGACTACAATTTTATTTTGTATATATAGTGAACATAGTATCAGAAAAAAATAAACACTTTAGCAGCAATTACGGCTTTAATCAGTGTCATATCGGCGTTTTTATTTTATTCGAATAAAATGTATCTAAAAATTTTACACAAAGGGAATGCAGCTTTTTTTTTTTTTCCAACTTATATCTTTACACAATCCTCACAATTTACATAAATTCAAGCTCGAAAAAAAGAAAAAAAAATGCTATTTGCTATCGTATGATAGTTATTTCCTAGTAGTAGTTATAAAGTGTGATTTTTATCAATTTTACATCCACATAAAATGAGCTTTCGAGAAATAAACGCAAAGTGTGAAGAATTTTAATAACTTTTGAAAATATTTTGTTTACATCACAATGAGAACTTCGCGAAACTTTCTTATCCCTTAGTCCAAAATAAAATACAGAAAAGCATCTTATAAATTTTTCATCTTTAGAAATGTATACATTTCAAAATTTATACCAAAGTTTGAGCTATATGAAAACAATTACAATCAATCAAACCGTGTAAACATCTATATTTTACCAATTTTTCGGAATGACTTTCATGTAAAGCAGAGCGATTAGAATAGTGTAATGCATATGCATTAACGAAAGTGTTTTCTAGCCAAGTCAAAACGTTTCCCCTACTTCTCTAATTCACTATTTACAAAGTGTGCCCCATTTTGTGTTGAAACAGCTTAAACTGAAATAGAACGGCGCCTCGCGCACTGTAGAGCCCCATAAGGTGAAATTCGATGTTAAAGACTGTTTACTTTAGTTTACGCATTCGTGAGTAAAATAAATTAATAATAATAATAAAAGTTGCAGGATTCGTCGGCTATGAGTCCATATCATATTATTATTATTTTTTTTAATAGCAAAATCAATAAAAATGTATTAACCCTTTCGGGTCTGGTGTACTATTAATAGTACACGTCTTTTAATGAGCAATATTTTGTTTAAACAATGATTCAATAAACAATGATTCTGAGCAACTGCTGCGGCACGTATACGGGTCGCTCGACCCCAAGGGGTTAAGGAAGAACTAATATAAATTTCTAACAAAAAGTATTTATCAAAACAGAGATATGTTTAGGAAAATTTTAGGTCCTTTAAATGATTCTTCCCAAAATAATTTATCTTAAAACAGGAACCTTCGCAAAATTTTTTATCCCCAAATAGGGCCATTCACAAAACATTTTATCCCAAAACAGGACCACCACAAAATTATTTGTCTCTTAAATAGACCTTTCACAAATTTAATCATTTAATAATAAAATCTGGCTTGTAAATAAGCAGTTGAACACACCAAAGAGCATATTACTTAGCTTTTTATGTATGAAAAAGAAAATCTAAAGACATCAATAATTTAAAATTCATCAAATTTAACTAGAATTTTTGCAAATATAGGAAAAAAAATTCCCGATTTCACAAAAACAGGGCCCTGTGAAAAAAGTTTCTAATATAAAAATGTTTTTGGATTTTTTTTTTTTTTTTTTTTTTTTTTTTTTTACAAATAAAATATTTTTCTCGTGAATAAATAAACATGAATGTCTAAATCTTTAAATTGAACATTTAACAGTGTACTTATTATTATTATCGTTTAATATAAAGCTTTGAATAAGAAAATATAAATTCAATTATTATCAAATAAAAATGATTCAATAGAGTCTTTTACTGGTATGAGCATTTTAATTTAATTATTCTCTAATACTTCACAAGCAGGATTTTGTCATCCCTGTATTAATTGCAATAGATTAAAATAAATAAATAAAAAGAAAAAAACATTCACTTGGTGAAAAAATAGTTAAAATAAATAGGAAAAAAATTAAATAATAATAATAAAAAAAGATCTGTAAATAAAAAATCTTACATTATTTAAGATTTTTCTTCTCTGTTCACTTTCACTATCGAAATGCGAAAATATGAAAATACTTAAAAAAATCGCATAAAATTTTTTGAATAAATAAAATGACTTTATTTTAATAAATATTTCAAACACTGGGAAGAATATTAAAAAGTCTGTAGCAGGCAAAAACGGGAAATACTTAATTAAATAAAGACCATATCAAAATCCCACCCGCATTACTTTATCATTGAAGGATCACTCATCCAAATAATAAAGGCAGCGAAGCCAAAACAATGTTCCAGTCAATCTGATAAACCGCTGAATAACGGAAGATGCAAATTTTCCCATACTCGAGTTCCCGCTAAACGCAAACACATTCCTTTAATACGCTGTTGCTAACTTTAGCCCAGTAATTTCATTCACTTTCATCCCAATGAGAAAAAGAAAACTGTTTATACTCGAATTATAAGTTCATTTTTTTTACCAGAAAAAAATATGAGAAATTTTCTTCCTTCTTTTTTAGATATAGTTGAAAAATAACCTCTTTGTTTTTTTTTTAAAGCTTTAAATGTGCAAGTGATAAATAACTGGAGAACAGACAATTTTAGCTACTGCAGAAAATGCCTTTTCATTCGAAATTTGAATTCTCTCCAAGTTTTCATTTGTTTTTTTTTTATTTCGTTGGTTTTGTTTAAATTCCTTTATTTCCCAGATGAGGAAAAAGTAGAAAGTATATGCTTTTAGAAATAACAAATAAATGTTTAACTTCACCAAGTTAAAATACAGTTACGTGTTATGGAATCATTTCCACCGGTTGTGTTAAAAAAAATTAAGAAAAGCAAACAAAACATCTTTTGTACATTTTATGCGATTAATCGTGTCTTATGAAATAGACATATATATATATATAAATATATATATATATACATATATACAATAAAGTCATAGATGTTAATGAACAATTCTCAAATGCAAATTTCTAAACAGCAAAAATTTTCTATGCCATATGTTTCGTAAATATATTTTTTAATGTAGATTTAAAAAGAATTTACATATTTGATATTTTAAATTAGCTTCATTTATAGTTCTGATAATACAATGACGAAATTGAAGTTAATTATACCCTAAAAGAAATTTAATATTCCAAATTTTGTTATTTTTGTAATGATTATACAATTCCTTCAGTTTCTCCAAGCAGAAAATGTAAGTATTTTTCACAGATTCCAATTTTTGTATCTTAGAATATTACTGGCAAATGTAATTTAAAAATCATTTATATTTCTGATAAAATCCAATAATGAAATTGAAGATATTTACATTCTAAAATATCCCCCCCCCCCCCCCCCCAGAAAAAAAACTCCTTTTTTCTGGTGATGGTGGTAAACTTTTTACGTACCAAGCAAATCCTCCGGTTTCCCAGAAAATGTAAGTTTTTTTCGGTGATCCGAAAATTTCTAGCCTATATTATTACTGACAAAATACATTGTTTAACTTAGATTTTTAAAATGATTTATATTTCTGATAATACAATAATGAAACAAGATAATTACATAAGAATTTTTTTTCTACTGAAATATTCCAAATTTTGATAATTTTGTAATGACTATAAATATTTTACATACCAAACGATTCCAGAAGCAGAAAATGTAAAAAAATTCCAGTGGTTCGATTTTTTTAAAGCTTATTGTTATTGATTATCTTATTATTATTGATTATCATCTTGTTATTATTGGCAAATGCATTTTTCAATGCAAAAACATAAAAGAATTTAAATATCACTTGTATTTCTGTTATACAATAACGAACGAAACAAGGGATAATTACTCTTTGAAATGCTCCCCTCCTACACCCCATAAAAATACCTTTTCTTCCCCCCCCCCTTTTTTTTTTTTTTTGGTAATGACGGCCGATTTTTTACGTATCAAGCAAATCCTGCGGTTTCCTAAGCAGGAGATATAAGTTATTTTCAGTGATTCAAAATTTTTCTATCCCACATTATTATTGACAAATAAACTGTTTATTGTAGATCTTAAAAGACCTTAAAAATTGTTTATATTTCTAATAATGCGAATAACGAAGCTGAAGAAAAGATTTTGTTTCTGAAATATTTCAAATATTGTTAATTTGGCAATAATGATTAATTTTTTATATATCAAACAATTCTCCCAGTTTCCTGATCAGAAAATGTTATGTATTTTTTAATAATTTGAAAATTATTCGGCCCAACATTATTTCTTATATGAGTGTTTCTTCATTTATTTATATATATATATGTTCCACCTATCATATATAAATTTCAATTACGTTTTCACTTTAAACAGTTTTGAAAATGCAATATACAATACACGCATGATATCTCACATAATTGCGTTATACTGCAATTTCGTAATATAATTACACAGGCCTGCAAATTGAGAGTCATAACTTCCTCTCTAGAATTTGAGAGCTGATTCTAGGGTATTTTGGTGCACTGATTACGAATATGCACTTAGTTTTTTTCCATCACCTTTAGATTTTTTAAAAAAGACACAGATTGAAAATAGAAAAAAAACACAAGTTTTCACATAAAAAATATATATTTAAAAAAGTGCATTACTTTTAACATAAAAACAACTAAAATATAATAATAACTTATTACTGATCTAAATTACATGTAAATTTTATTTGTGGAACCTGATCCTTTTTTCCTGGAAGCTTCGGTTGCACGATTTTCGCTTAAATTTCCGGTTTGGATCGTCGTGTTTCAACAACCAGCAGTAGTCCGCCATCATGCTAGTATTCCATCTTCTTTGATACCGGACTTCTAGCTCTTTCAAATCTTTGTGAAATCTTTTGCCTTGTTCTTCGCTAACGGCTCCTAGATTTTCTGGAAAGTAATCGATGAGCGAATTTAATAAATGAAGTTTAATGCTCATATTACAACCTATTACACCAAAATTTGTAACCATTTTGGCCGCTATTTGTTTATAGTGGGAGATTTATTGTTCCCCAAAAAGTTTTTCACCTCTTCCTTAAATGACTGCCATGCTTGCAACTCGATATCATTAAGTTTTTCATCGAACTTTTCGTCCGACATTAATATTCTTAAATCAGGTTTAAAACGTATGCAAAATAACTTTTGTAAATATTTTTTACAAAGTCTATAATGCTGTTTCGTTGTTTTTTCACCATAAATTTCCCACAAATATAACAAAAACAATTCGGAGAATTTAAACAGCTTCGCGATGACATTTTAAAGGTTATGTTGCAAGTTGCGCACTTCAACTGCTAATTTTCTAAATCAGTGCGGGTACTTATACAAAAAACCTTTGGCTTGTCTTTATTACACCCTTTTCCACTAATATTTACAACAATTAGGTTATATTACCTAATTATTATGTATTAATGAGCTCATTACTAAATTAAACCAAAATGACCCGTTTTCAGCATGGTTAATGTGAATTACTTACACTTATTATGTAGTAATTAACAAATTACTGTTTTGAAGTAATTTCTATGTCAGCTTACACTAATTAAATGCAATAAAAATTAAGCTGAAGTAATTTAATAACGTTTTTTAAATTTTAAATGTAGATGCTCAGACATTTTTCAGCAAAATCTTAAATATTCAATATGAAAAAATCCTGACGTGATGGAATTTTTTTATTATTTTTCCCGTAATCAGCACATCGGAAACTATGGAAAACGTTACTCAGACTTGAAAGAGGAAAACTATTGCAGACCTGTGTTATTAATGCAATTGCTTTAGCAATATGATTACAAAGCACTTGTATTAACAATTCCACATTATGCCAATTCACTATTTATTGTATTTCTCTTATTATTAACTCTTATATCTACTAAATTTCTTTCACAGGCATGCCACTCAGAAAATAGCAAAAAAGAGGAAATTATGCGTAAAGTAAAATTTACGACATTTTTCACAACTTTGTGTGAATTTTGAAAATTATATTGTTTATAATAAACTAAATAAAAAATTACAGCTTTTCTTTTGTTGTAAACTTTTAATTTATAAGAGTAAGTTAAAATGATTTTTCTTTAGTTCACAGTATTTTACATCAATTAAGGTAACCCAGCAACAGGTTCAGTGAAGAATTTTATGTATCGCATCATTTTAAACCAATTCAAGTAACCCAGCAATAAATTCAATGATTATTCCGCGAGTGAATAGCAAAATTTTGCAGGGTTTTTTTTTAATTTGATGAAAATAACTGTTTTATTTCATAATCGTTTGGCGAAAATCGCCGTTTTATTTAGCGATCGTTTGACGAAAATCGCCGTTTCACATCATGATCGTTTGATGAAAATCATCGTTCCACATCGTGATCTTTTGACAAAAATCGTCGTTTCACATTGCGATCGTTTCAGAAAAATCACCGCTTCGTTTCGCGATCGTTTGACGAAAATCGCTGTTTAATATCGCGATCGTTTGACGAAAATCGTCGTTTTACATTGCGATTGTTTGACGAAAATCGCCGTTTTGTTTAGCGATCGTTTGACGAAAATAGACGTTTCACATCATGATCGCTTGACGAAAATCATCGTTCCACATCGCGATCGTTTGACGAAAATCGCCGTTTCACATCATGATCGTTTGGCAAAAATCATCGTTTCACATCGCGATCCTTTGACAAAAATCACCGTTTCGTTTCGCGATCGTTTGACGAAAATCGCCGTTTTATATCGCGATCGTTTGACGAAAATGGCCGTTTTATTTAGCGATCGTTAGACAAAAATCGCCGTTTCACATTGCGATCGTTTCAAGAAAACCACCGTTTCGTTTCGCGACCGTTTGATGAAAATTGCTGCTTTATATCGCGACCGTTTGATGAAAATTGCTGCTTTATATCGCGACCGTTTGATGAAAATTGCTGCTTTATATCGCGACCGTTTGATGAAAATTGCTGCTTTATATCGCGACTGTTTGATGAAAATAGCCCTTTTTTTTCGATCTTTTAACGAAAATCGATGATATATTTCGCGATCGCTTGACGAAAAAGGCTGTTGTATATCGCGATCTTTTGATGGAAAAGGCTGTTTTATTTCGCGATCGTTCGACGAAAGTTGTTATTTTATCTCGTGATCGCTTAACAAAAATCGCGAATTCTTAAAAATTAAAAAAAGCGGAAATCCGCCAAAAGGCGGAAAAGTGGCATCCCTGCTTTCAGGAATTAAAACAAAATAAAATTATATTATATTTTTTTTCAATTACCGTCTGATAAAGGATTTATTTATGTTATAATGATATTTAAAATGTATTTTATATATATATATATATATACTTTTATAAATAAGTCCAAAGTAACTCAGATGTTACCAAAACAAAAATTCAGTGAAACAAGTATTTATGGTGATTGTATGTATAAATAAATATATATGCACACATATGTATATATATATAGAGAGATAATTAAATTTAAGTTACAGTAAAAAATATATTGTTTAACATTCTGCATACTAGAAAAATATATATATATATTCATAATTTGAGAACCATTAATATATATATTTTTTAAGTGTGTTTTTTATTATTATTATTATCTATTATAAGCTGCAAATGTACATTACTTGCTTATTTACTTTGTGGCTATGTGAAAAGTTAATAAAAATATTTGGTTCACAAGTTGAGACAACTAGATCTATATTATAACGTTAAATGGTTTTTATTACTGTTATGCACCAAAATTATTTCATAAATTTTTTAATAAATTGGATATATACGTTGTTTGCGAGTACAATAAATAAGAATCTTGACTAACTGGTTGAAAATCATTGAGTTATATTAGTACTTATGAAAATTTTTACGCACTGTTCTCGAATTTATTTACCACAAACTTTATTTGTGGAATTAAAGGCATTTAAAACATGACTGACATCGGAATTTGAAAACAGTTTTATTTCTAAATAAGAAAGAGCTATATTTCACATATTCAATAAACCGTAAATTTTTTAAACAAAATTCTGATGTCAATGTGGCGTTTCAAAATTTAAATTAAGTGGTTTCATAATCATAGGTATACCACCGCTCCGCAAGGGGTTAACCAAGGACTAGTGTAAATTTACTGAGAATCTCGCCTTTTTTTCTGTATTTTTGCAGAAATTTTTAACAGTGTATTTTCTAACGATTATATTTATTAGTATTACAATTGTGATATTTACTCAATAATACACTTAATCAGCGAGGTGCATTAGTTCAATTTTGAATTTTCCACCCATTAGATTTACAATATTTGAAGTGAATCGTATTTAATGATATCTCAAATTATCAATATGTGGTTCATTTTACTATCTCATTAATCAATAATAAAATAATGATGTCTAACATTTTCCTATTAGTGTGTACATAAAGTTTCATATAATTGTGTCGTTTTATGATTAATTATGATATACTGTTTTCCTAATATTAGTAAAATATTATGTAATTAAGTGATTTAAATATTTTAAGCTGGTTCAGCATTTTTATAGATTCATTTTTAGGAGTGTTTGTAATTATGTAGATACGTAGCACTTACAACGATCGTTCAGTCCGTCCGTCCGTATAAGCAGAGCAAAAACTATACAACCGAATCTTTTGAAATTTAACACATATAATTGTTGCATAATTTTGTCGAGTCATTTCAAATTTTATGAAGAGTTTATATTAAGAAGAAGCCATACAAATAAAATTCAACGAAAGTAAAATTTTCCTTCCAATATATACTATCCATCTATTATAAGGAAAACTATAGACATTGTAGCACGTAAAAATTCAATATCTGAAGGCACAACATCATTTTACTTAACAAATTTATGGTTCGAGTTACTCAATGGTTACGAAAATAGATATAAACATGTAAGTAGAAAAGAAAAGAAAAAAAAATAGCAAGTGTGATATGAAAGAGTATGCAAAAAACAGAATGCTGATCGTGCAATTTTAAGATATTTTTATTAATTTGTTTTGAAATGACTCTGTTAGAAGCAAATCATGTAAACAGTCAATTAAATCTATATTTATTGTTTTTAAAATTAAAATCGTACACACTTAGCTTAGCAATTATTACTAGTATATTATTATAAAGTGTTAATTTGTTATATATTTACACAATTATCGGTGTCGGATAAAATGATTTAATTTTTTAAAAATCATATACGTTCGACATATTTATGATTTTTACTTTTATGCTTTGAAAATGACTCTGTTAGAAGCAAAACGTGTAAATAATGAAATAAATCTATTTTTACTATTTTTAAAGTTAAAATCTTGCACAACTTAGTAATCAATACTAGTATATTATTACAAAGTGTTAATTTGTTATATATTTACACAACTATTGATATTGGATAAAATGATTTAGCTTTTTAATATGAGATACGTTCGACATATTTATCATTTTTACTTTTATGCGAAAATGACTCTGTTAGAAGCAAAACATGTAAACAATTAAATAAATAAATCTATTTTTATAGTTTTTAAAGTTAAAATCTTACACAGTTTAGAAGTTAACATTATTATATTATTACAAGGTATTAATTTGGTATAAATTTACACAATTATTGATGTTGGATAAAATTATTTAATTTCTTAACATCAGATACGTTTGACATATTTATCAGTTTTACTTTTATGCCTAATTCTCATCACCAATTTTTTGAGACTAGAGAATTTATTTACACCTTTATTTATAGAAACTATACAAAGTTCCGATCTGTATAGTTTTATTCTTATATGTTAATTTTTACTTTAAATACAGCCCCTCGTTTTAAAATGCGATTTTTTAAAATTCTACCTAAGCATGTTAAATTACGATTCAATTGATTTTTTGCATTGCAAATTTTTTTATCGGTTTTTTAACTCTCCAAAAAACTGTTTACTTTTTTATTCTTAATTCAAGACTTACTGGTTTCAACTTACATTAATTAATAAGAGGTAGATATATTTTTTCTTCACAACATGTCTTTCAAATTAAAAGTAAGTGGAACTAAAAAAAAAAAAAAAAAAAAAACTACATTAAAGGTGAATGTTTTCTAATTCAAATGCTTAGCACATCGTCAGGCTAATTTTTTATTGAAAGAAAGTGCAGGGATTTTTATACTAAGAATATGATGCTTACATAATTTTTATTAGATTTGTTTTTTTTTTTTTTCAATGTTATTTGGTGACACTTTTAGGAAACTTTGGCAGACTTTTGAATGTTGCCAGAATTTCAAGCCAAAAATCTCTGGCAACAATTCAATGTATGATTATCACATGGAAAAAATATCATTTTCTTTTTAAATGTCGAGTTTTTTTTCTTCTTTCGAAGATGGAATTTAGAACTAAATAGAGCAAACGGTAGCATCCGATTTTTTCAGCATCTTTACTTATTCCGCCTTCAATTATCGACAATGAGTGTTAGGATTTGTTTAGGAAAATTTTGGGACTTTTCAAGGATCCATCACACATCTTTTATGTTAAGGCAGGACCCTTCAGAAAAATGTCACCTGAAGGTGTATTCAAATCCAAACTGCTTATTTTCTGATTTATTTTTAAATTCATTTTTGCTGTCAAACGCATCAAACGGGAAATTCACTTATTTAGAAATTACACAATGTGCATTGCTGGTCGATTTTTGATAAATGCAGAAAATATTATATATAATTTGCTGTCAACATGGGCGTTTTGAACCGAATTTTTCGAAGCTGGAGATCTGAGAACGAAGAAAATGTTTATACTCAGAAAATAATTGATTATAAATAAAATTCTAATGAATTGGACGAAAAATAAAAACACACGGCATCTTATTCATCTCTTTAAAAATAACCTCAGAAAGTTTCATGTTTTTACTTTTAAAAATGAGTCTGAAAATGCATCAGAAAATTCAAACTGTTGAGGGTGGAAAAATATTTTTTCGAATACAAACATTTTCATCTTCACACTAAACCTTACACAAACTTCGTACTTTTAAAATAAAACCTGACTTATAAAATAGCTGATGTCACTAAACAATTTATTACTCAGTTATTTTACGCATAAAAGTTCTTGTTAAAAATAAACAAAAACGAATCTTAACATATTGATAATTTCGAATCCACAAAATTATGAATAGATTTTTCATAATTTTATATAAAGAGAACCGTGTGAAAAAAATATATGGACAAATCCCTGTTGTTTCTCTTTCAGTTAACAGTTTCAAATAACGGAAATTGAAATTTCTTTCTTTTTAAGCTTTTAATTAACTATACAATTATATAGCAGATTTTAAAAATATTAGTAACTATTCGTTTTAGCGATTTCTTAAAATTAAAATATTGATTTTTTTTTTTTTTTTTTTTTTTTTTTTTTAAGATTCAGATTTAAAATACTGAATCTAAAAATAAAACAAGCATTTAAATAATATTAGCATAATTTAGAATTCGTGATTTTTTACTTTATCACACAGCTCTAAAAAATGTACCGAAAAATGCAAGATTTTAAAACTCGGTAATAAAAATACAGAAGAAAACAAATAACAGAGAAGTGAAAATCTATGTAACATATTATTTTAAGATTCATTAATTAGATGACATTATGAAATAGCGGACATTTTACTCCGAAGAAAGATCACATTACGTCTGCGCAAAGAAAACATACTTTTATTTTAATTAATTGATTAATTAATTTGTAGAAAATTGTTTTAGTAAACTTTTAAATATTCTCTTAAACATTAAAATATGTATGTATATAAATAAATGCTGACAAAAATTATCAATATTATATTTAGTTTTCTTCAATAATGCAAATATATATATATATTTTTTTTAATTAAGCCACGAAAACGGATTAAAAAGTATCAGTTGTTACACATAAAATTTAAGTTTTTTATTTGCGAATTTTTCAATTCAATTAAAAAATTTAACTAAACATTCACTGGGATATAATTAAGTTTATCTATAAGAAGCAAAATTTACATATCATTTAAATAAATATATATTATTTATAAAAAAAAAAAAGACAACATTTAAAAAATAGATAAATAAATAAATCGAGGAAATAAAAAGTTTTGCTTACCTTTAACATTTTTGTGCGAAATTCACTCAAATAATAATGATAATAATAATAAAAACCTTCTAAAAATTTCAACTTGGTTAGATAGTCACGAGCAGTTTAGTTCCAAAATGTATTTATTCAAAGGTAAACGAAAATTCCTTTCTGGATCTTCAATACTCTTATTCTGTTTTGGGAAAAAACAATAACTTCAACTTCGCCTCATTTTGTTGTGGTCACAATTTTTAAATGCCTTGTACGCGTTTAGCGGAGACTTTTTTTTCTTTCGTACATCTCCTGAGTATTTTATCCCCAGAGTGAGTGAAGATCTTACACGTTCGTTTGGTTCTGCGAGCAGAGCTCTGACTGAAGAATGGGGATGAGGATCAGTTGCGCGATTTCACGGGTAGGTGGCGTGAGTGTGCTGTGGAATTTTTTCTGGAACTGAATGGGAAATGCGTTTAGAAAGGGGGACTGTGTATTAAGTTCGGATTATTAATGTTTGAGAATCGCGAGTTCGAAAAGATGCGACACAATAAATGTGTTTTTAGTATGCAGCTGCGAGGTTTATCATGTACCACACGGTTTTGGAAATAGTGTGTTGCTGTATCTATAAATTCCGGAAATTCCCATTTTCGTCCGAAGCCGTTTTAGAAAGCAAGCAGGGAAGCTGCCGGAATGATAAATGTTCTAAGAAAATATTTTGAGAATGGCGATGACGTTAATACAAAATTTTCTGTGCATCTAAGATAGTTGAAATATTTCCCAAGTATATCTTGGAAGTTAGCTGGTATCAAACAGTATTTCACCATAGAAACATAAGGATATGCGTTTTAAATAATAATGATAAAATTTTATAACATTGTAAAGAATTGGATAGTAAAATTTTAGAAGTATGATACAATTTCACTGGTGCAGCAATGAGAAGAATTAAGCGATTAAAATCTGACTCGGAAAATGATGAAATTATTTATTTTCGGATACTTTGATTTCCTTAGTATATCCCGAAAGTTTGCTGGTATCAAACAGTATTTCACCATAGAAACATAAGGATACGTCTTTTAAATAGTATTGATAAAATTTCACTGGCGCAGCAAAGAAGAGAATTAAGCAGTTAAAACCTGATTTGCAGAGTTGCGCGATTACTTATTTTAGGATACTTACACGAGAAAACTTAAATGCATGTTATTCATTACCAAATATAATTATCGAAACATGATTTTTATCTTCAGAAAGTAGATATAAGATACCAACGAGGTACGCTTTTAGCCCTATAAATTTCCAAACGTTCACATGATAAAATTTTATCATCTTATTAAAAACATTTAAAATTTAAGGAGACATTTCGTAAAAACTATTTTCATCTGTATCTGACGCCTGTTTTCTGGCCACATTTCGATGATCATGTTTAGTAATGAGTAATCATGCATTTAAATTTTCTTGTAAGTTAACATGGGATTTTGTGATTGAAATGTTTCAGCGTAGCAGCTACAATGGGTGACGATTAAGCGAAACGATACACAAAAAATATTTTTCTCCACTGAATAAAGCGAAATTTTTTCAGTTTTTAAACAACAAAGCTTGAACCTAGTATGCATGAGTAGTGATTTTCATATGAAATACCCTTTTTACCACGCTTTTATTAACTTCACCTGTATGTTTGTGAGTTTGTAACTCTCCTTATTTTATGTATGTTCACCGATTACTCCGAAACCATGCAACCGATTAACTTGGTTTTGGTGTTAAATGAAAGACGATGCTCTCGAATTGGTACCACTTCAGTTTCATCGAAATTGGTTCAGTACTTTTTTAGTAATTAGGCAAAAACTAATAAAATTAGTGATTTTTCGCTAATTAAAAGTGTTGAATACTTTCACTGGATGGAGTGTAGACAGCATGGCCGAGCGGTCTAAGGCGCCGGATCGAAGCTCTGTTTTTCGAAAGAGATTGTGGGTTCGAACCCCACTCCTGACATTATTTACATCTATGTAAAATTAAAAAAAAAAAAATTCCGTATTACAATTTTTATTTTTAACCGGCTTCAGAAAAGGAAGAGGAAGTTATTAATTCGACGCGTATGTATTTTTTCTCTATGTATGCTCACCAATTACTCTGAAACTATCCAACCGATTAATTTGGTTTTTGTATTAAATATAAATATAGTTTAAAAAAACTAAAAACCACGCTTTTAAAGTAATCAAACTAAAAAGTGAAAAATAAATATAGTTTACAAAAACTAAAAAACACGCTTTTTAAGTATATCAAACTAAAAAGTGAAAAATAATTCGTACTATATGCTGAAAACGAAATATAGATGAAAAATACTATATTACTATAAAATCATTGTTATTATAGAAATCAATTAATAAGCAATAAATAAAATTATCGTAGAAAAAAAGCGTGGGGTGCTTCTTAAGAACTGATAGATGGAGCATGGTAGATGGAGCACCCCACGCTTTTTTTCCACGATAATTTTATTTATTGCTTATTAATTGATTTCAATAATAACAATGATTTTATAGTAATATAGTATTTTTCATCTATTTTCGTTTTCAGCTTATAGTACGAATTTTTTAGTTTATGATAAATGCACTTCATCTTGAATTTTAACTCTAGAACATGCAGCTGATGTTGATTCGACACTGATCAAATAATGAAATGTCAATTCAAACCAGATTTTTTTTCATAAAATTTGTTAAATTAAAATTAGAGAAACTCAGTTTAACCCTTTGAGGGGCAAAGCACTTCTATTCATTAAATGCTGAAATGATCGAATGACACCAGAATTTAAAAACAAATTTATTTCAAAATAAATAAATGCTTATCTTTGCGTACTTGATAAAATTAAAATTTTTATTTCAAAATTCTGGTGTCAATGTGGCATTTTTCAATTAAAATTAAGTGGTATATATTTTATACCACCGCCCTTAAGGGGTTAAATAATGAAGGAAAATTTTATTAAATAAAAATGTTGGGGTTAAAATGTTTTAATTAAGATTGGGTGAATTTCCGGTCTTCTAGAGTTAAACGATTGATACTGTAATTTCCGGCGTATAATCCGCGGATCAAACAATTATTCTTTGCTCAAGAAAGTTTTTTTTAAATAGATTGAATTTTTTTAAATCGCAGTAAATATTTGGCTGTAATTACTAAGTGAAATTTCTGGGTCGAAAAAGAATTGTTTGATCCGCGGATTATACGCCGGAAATTACGGTACTTCATAGTACCTTCCTCGGTTCGTGAGTCCGGTAACTATATTCAAAATACCAATTTAGATAACATCTTGTGAATGAATTTTTGCTATTATCGAAAACTTAAAAGCGCTATTTGTTTTTACCCTCTTCGCTTCTGAATATTAATGTAATATCGTGAATCATTACGGAATTATTTCTTCTCGAATTCGAATTTGCCATCATAGAAAGAATTTTAATTTATTTAGATTATTTCGAACATTAGATATCAAAGCAAATTATTCAAAGATCGAAGTTGCAATTATGTTTGAGTAATCATTAATAATAAGAGAAAGAATGGAGGTCCACACATGTAGACTGCACTGTAAAAAAAAAAAAAAAAGACAATTTTAAGGAGATTGTATTGGAAATTGGGACGCCAGTACAATTTACTGTTTCTTAACGGAAAAATTCCCATGAATTCCAGGAAAAACGGAAGAATATCTGAAAATTTCTGGAATTGCTCCGTTAAAAACCAGTGAACTGTATTGGCTTCCGATTATCAATACAATCTCCGTTTTTTTTTTTTTTTTTTTTTTTTTTTTTTTTTTTTAACTTCTTTTAGCGAAGAGGTTTCATAGTTTCTGAACAAGAGCACACATACTACAGAATTTAAAAAAAAAAAAAAAAAAAAAAAAAAAAAAAAGTTGTTGATTTTAGAGTATAATACTGGGAGCTGGGGATCCAGTATTAGACTGTAAAATAAGCAGTAATATACCGTCGTGTAACTGAATTAAACAGTATATTACTGCTTAACAGTATTTACTTGCTAATTTTACGGTTTATTGCTGTTAATTTTACGGTTTTTAAACTGGCGCTTCAACTGTCAGTATTATACTGTAAAATCAACTTTTTCTTTGGAATGTTCCAAATACATTCGTTTACTATTAAAATTGAAAGGGTGATTCTGAATGTGTTAACACTAGAACGCCCGGATGGAGTCGATTCAACTCCAATCATGTAACAAAATTTCAATTCGAACCAGAAAAATTTTCTTGAAATAATTTAAATCTAATCCACGCAAATTTACGTTAAATAAATCAATTAAATAATTTTTAATAAAAATTCTGGTGAGAAATATTATTTTCAAACTTGAGTAGAATTTCCGGGCGTTCTAGTGTTAAAAAGCTGAGAGTTTAGATTTGATTTAAACATCTTCTGAAAACAATTCCGATCCTGTTATTGCACAACTCATATAAATATAGTAAAAAATATTACTCGTTATTATGAGTATTAGTAATACAATTTAGAATAATATTTGCAGGAAAATTTGATGAGTAATATTGAAATACATCTTCGGAATTCCTTCATTGCTAAGAGAAACTAAAGCCCATACAATGAAAGGATAGAATCCCATGACGACATCTTTCTGAATTTTTCTAAAGCTTTAAAAAATAACATATCCTACAGCAGTATTTTTATCCCCCCCCCCTTTTCAAAAAAAAGAAAAAAAGCGTATGCTTCTTTTATTATTATTATTATTATTATTATTATTATTATTATTATTATTATTATTATTATTATTATTTTTTTTTTTTTTTTTTTTAAAGAAGGAATTTTTGAACCTACTGAAAACCAGATTCAGATCATGTCAATGCGCAGCTTATATAAATATATGGAAAATATTATACGTTACTATGAGTATTAGAAGGATAATTTAGAATTTAATATTGGCAGGAAAATTTGATATGAGTAACATTGATATATATATCTTTGGAATTACTTCACTGCTTAGAGAAACTAAAGCCCACACAATGGAGTGATGAAATACTCATATCGATATCTTTCTGACTTTTTCTAAAGCATTACAAAATAATGTATCCTGAAGCACTATTTCTATATTTTTTCCCCCTCCTTCTCGAAGAAAATGAGTATTTTTCAAGAACGAATTCTTGTCACAATCATCTGTGACGAATCTGCCCACGTGAGATGTCACTGTGGGTTTTTTTTTTTTAATTTTTTTTTTTTTATAACTTTTCATCTGACATTTAAAACAGACATTGGGAGAAGAAATTGAAAGGCATTTTATAAAATCATTTTAAAATAAATTTTAAAATCGAAACAGAACTTTAGTTACAACTATAAGAAATTCCAAGCAAAGAGATAGTGGAAAAGTTACTTTTTCTACACGAACGTCATCGTTAAATTTATTGATTTGGGAATTATTACTTTCCGAATGCATAGCGTAAGGAAAGTATTGCAATTATTATGCATGTATACTTTCGAATGAAAGTTTTTAATGCATTATTTTTATGTATGTGAGAGAGTGAAAACGATAGTTTCCAAATAGTATTTCCGATTATTACTAATAGTTTGTTCCAAAATACTTACATATATATTTATCTATGAGAATTTATAAAACAGATGTTTGGTACTTAATTAGATTTTAACTCCTGATTATCAATAAGTTCAATATTTATCAATTCTTTGTCACCTTTTCCCGGTCACCTATTTTTATTGTCACTTTTTTCCGCTCTTATTCTTTCTGTTACTTTTTTCCCTGCAAGTTTTTTCCGATCACTTTTTTCCCGTGATTTGAGCTCCTACCAACTTGTGCAAGAACAGCATAGATTTCCATAGAAATCGAAAGAAGGGTTAGGTATTTATGTTATTATTGCAATCATTATATATGTATATTTTTGAGTGAATGTTGTGTACAATCAGGAATATGTTTAGGGAAATTTTAGGTCCTTTAAAGGACCCTTCACAAAAAAATTTATCTTAAAACAGGACCCTTCACAAAATATTTTATCCCTAAACGGGACCCTTCACAAAATATTTTATCCCGAAACAAAATCCTTCACAAAATTATTTGTCTCTTAAATAGACCTTTCACAGAATTTTTTCACCTTCAAATTGAACTTTTTACAAATTTAATCATTTAATAATAAAATCTGGCTTGTAAATAAGCAGTTGAATTCACCAAAGAGCATATTACATAGATTTTTATGCATGAAAAAAAGAACCTGGAGACATCGTTAATTTAAAATTTGCAAAATTCTGACAAGAATTTTCAAAAATATAAGGGAAAAATTTACAATTTCACAAAAAAGTGTGAAAAGTCTGGACAGAATGTAATGTATATATATATATATGTGAGCGAAAACGGTAGCTTTCAAATGGCACTTCCGACTGAGCCCATCTTCTTTCGCTCAGGGCCGTAGCTAGAAGTGAATAATAGAGGGGGGGGGGTGCTCAAGCAAATGTAAGGGAGGGGTTCTCATATTTTCCTTATCTCTTTATGTGACTTAGAAAGATAAATTAGTGCATATTCACACTGTAATTAATATGTTTCTCATTAAACTGTTGTAATAATTTCATTTTATGCTAAGAAAAGAATATGATGATGAAAATTTCGAGTGTATTAGAGCAATATTAAACATCATGTTAGCTACATATGTGAAAATAGGATGAGTAAGTGTTGAAATACTTATTTTAGTTACAATTTAGTATTTTTGCAAAACTGTGAAAGATCCTTAAAACTAAATTAGCTTTTCGAACATAATTTCATTTGGATTTTCGGAACATAAATTCATTTAGTGACATTGGAATCTGTTCCAGGGGAGGTTCAAAATGTTTTAAGGGGGACGTGAGCCGCCGTACAACCCCCTTAGCTACGGCCCTGATTGAACTTCTGTTTGGCAAATACGAATATTTACAGACCAACTGACGCAATAATTACATGGAATTTCGTACGAACGAATAATTAGGTATTTATGTTATTTTAAAACCATTTTCAAACCATTCTGAGGCCGATTCCATAGAGGGACTTCCTAAAGAAATGTGGCAGAATATAAGTGGTTAATATATTGCGGTATCTAATAAATCTAAGTGGCTTAGAGGCAGGGTCTGCACTTTCAAAACGCGAGTCACTATTTAAATTTAGTTGATTCTATTGTGCCCGCAATTTTTAATATTCTTATAGCTTCACCATTATAATTCGGTATTATGTGCGTACGACTTTAATAGTTGTCAAAGTCTCTACAATTTGACAAATATATTTTCGTTAAAGATTTTTGGACAGGCCTCCCGCTGTTCCATCTTTGGCGGATCCGGATACAGTTTTGATCGGGACGGGGGTGGGGTGGGGGACGGAGATCTTTGATTTCACAGATATTTTCCGGTGTGGGTCATTTATTTGTGACTCATAATAGTATAGTGCATACCAGCCAGAATATAAGATAACACCTTTTTGGTTGGCCGAACTTTTCAGGTGAACTTGTCAGAAGTATGTCTGAATCCTGTAAAAGTTCGGAAAGTCGAGGGGAATCACTTTAGTCTTTTTTATAACAAGTAATTTTAACCTACATTTCCCATAATATAAAATAATGAATGTAAAAAACATTGGTACATATACTTTTACTTTCCAATTTTAATATTGTGACTGATTTTATATTACGTAACACAACAAACACTAAATCAACGCAAACGATTTCATAAAATATTTCTAAATGAACAACAGTTACTTATTTATTTATAAATTATTTATTGTAGCGCATTTATTTATAAATCATTTATTGTACCTTGGATTTCCTTGCGTAAATACTGGTTAGGTTATCTTAGAAAGACCCCCACGTAGGGCACTCTCCCTAGGACCTATATTCCAGATAATCGGCCGTCATACATAACACCCCCAAAACCTTAATTTTTAATCTTATGTTTTTGTACTTAGCGTGTCAACGCATACATGCAAAGTTTGATCAATTCTCTTGTGTCAAAACTGTTTTACATGTTTAGTCACGAAACAATCTTAAATTAAAGTAAAAATACTTAAAAAAAATCAAAATTGGCTTAATAATAATAATTCATATTATAAATACGACGAAGTATAATTTTTCATTTTTAGCTTTTATTCATAGTTTCATAACGGTTTCGATTCATTCCTATTCATTTGAATAGGGAAATATTTCATTCATAAGATGCATAATTTCAGTTAAGCGTCATTTCCTCTTGATTTATGCATTCGAGTTATTTCCCAACCCACAAAAATTTTCTTAGAATTCTGAAAAATTTTGAAAAACTGATCACAATTTATCAACTGCGAGGAAACACGTTTAAATAAAAAGCAGGAATGAGAAAAAAAGAATAAAAGTTATTCTAAGATTTTTTAGGGATGCAATAGATTGATAAGCATATTTGAATTTTATGTTAAAGAGTATAGAAATAAACTTCCTGAAAATCCAAAAATTGAATTCGTAAAACTTTGTTTAAAGCTATCTTAGTATCTCATAAACATATATCAATTGCTATTTTATTTATTTATTTATTTAATACTGCTTCAATCAATATTTTACTAAATGTAAAATCAAATTTGGGATTTAGCATTTTTGAGTTGTATAAGCTGTGTTTTATCAGATTAACGTGCTTTTAAACCTAAGCCAAAAACGCATAAACGAAAATTGGCATAAATGCGAATTATTTGGATATATTAATTATACATTTTATGCTAATTATTGCTTGTCATATTTTGTGAAAATGTCCATTTATCCACATATTTCTTAGTAATTTGGTAATCTGCCTTCTATTTCTCTTCAAACTTCAACTGTTTTTAATAATATGAATGTAAAAATACTGGTTTCATTGGTTCTTTTATTGGTATTGTCTGAATAACTTTGGATGTATTTATAAAAGTATTTATATATATATCCAAATTATAGGCAAAATTTTGGCAAAATTTGGGGCCCTTTTGATAAAAAGCTTAATTTGTAAAGGAGTATATTTGCTATCTTCATAGAAATAGACACAATTTATTACAATAAACCACTTAATCATATTCTACAGTTTGAATGCTTTTGCTAAATTTGTTTTTACAAAGTTATCCAAAAAATATTTGTTCTTTTATTGTTCTGCAGTATTAAATAAATATTGTTCTTATTATTTCTATATTGACGATCCCAATAGAGTTTTGGAGGAAAATCTTTGTGGAAATGTATGATCTGTATCATTTTGTTTACACACCCGAAGTTTCAGGATAATTCCTCATGTATGTTTCTAGATATTTAACAAAACGTCAAAAATCTCAAGTGACCGATCACCTGGCCACATAGTGTATTTTTCGTCATAAATTTCAAGGTGACACATTTTTTCCATTTAATTTCTTTAGAAAATGTTTAAAAGAAATAGCAGGTGTAGAAATTAAATAATCATTTAAAGTAATAAGATTCAACTTCTCAACAAAACTTATCACAGCCATTATTTTTAATTAAGAGAATATAGCAGTTTCTTGCAAACTGTGTTGCAAGGACGTCACTTTGTCGAAATGTCATAATAAATTTGTCTGAAAAAAGTCAGGCAATTATCAGATAACAGAAGTTCGCTCGTTTTCACTGCCGCTTTTCCAAGGATAGACCGCACGCATAGTTGTCCAATATTGGGGTTATCTTCATCTGCAATCTTCGTCCTTTACTAGAGATGAAACATTTCTGGTATAGATGAAGGTAGAAAAGTTATTTTTCAATGTACCAAAAGAGGAGCGGTGTCTTTTACAATGTTGTCACCAAAACATTTCCAGATGCGACAGCGGAAATATCAGCAAAATCAAAAAGCCAGTTTTTCATTCTTTGCAGGATTGTCTGTAGCGCAGATTATGTATCTTGCTGTGAAATTATAATATTTCACTCTTTTGTGATTCCGAATGCGTCAAGATACCACCCACGTGTATTCTGAACGAACGGTATTTCTCTTTAATACGCATTCACTTTTTTTTTTGCTCTATTTAGAGAGGGGTTAGAAGGGTCACGTCACTTCTACTATGTGGGGTGTCTGAAGGATTAGGATGGGTGGATATGATACACCGATGCTCGAGGGGTTCCTAGTTAGGGAACCAGTCGTAAAATGGGGTTATACAGTTTTTAAATGTAGAAAAAAAATGTGAAAAAGTAAGAGAGGGAGAAATAGAGAGAAAGAGTATCTGAAAAAAAATATATTTTAACTGGTAAATCAATTGTCAAATTTTACAAAGCTCAGAAACCCTTTTTTTTACTCGTACCATCGTTAAAATAAAAATAATATTGATTTGCTGTTGGTCGAGTTTCGATGAGAAGAACAACTATATTTCCACCAACCAGCATTTCCTGAACTTTTTGCCGCGATTCGTATTCTCTTTATTGATTTAATTCATATTTTTCTCCCTTTTCAAAACTCTGAAACAAGCGCCGTAAATATAAAAATGTAGTAAGACAAAAAATATGGTACAGGAATAAAGTGGAATTATATAATTATATAAGGTAACTACTTGTTTAATTATAAATTATATTACCAATATAAATATGATTTGGTTAACGTACGTTTTTTGGGTGCGTTCGTAATTATATGAATACGTAGCACTTATAGTCGTCGTTTAGTTCGTCCGTTCGTCTGTCTGCACATAACAGAGCAAAAAATACTCAATCGAATCGTTCGAAATTTAAAATATGTTGCATAATTTTGTCGAGTCATTTCAAATTTTATGAAAATCGGATGCATAGTTTAATTACAGGGACAATCAAAAGTATTACGTGACATGACAGCCAATGGAGAAAAAAATAGATTTTAAGTGCATTTTAAGGATGTTACACACTTTCGAATATAATAAAATTGATATGCATCTATGAAATATATACTCAAATGTACATTCTGCACAGTCTGTGGTGCAAAGAATATTTGTTATTAATTTACAGGACCACACAAAAGTACTCCATCGCACAATGGTATCGGGGAAACAGTGTTTGAGGCATGTTTTAATTATATAAAACTATTTCCCATTTTATGAAATTGGTATACGTTTCTGAGGTTTACCATAAGTTACTTCTAATATACTAAAAAGCATATTGTATTTACAGGGGCGCACAAAACATTTTGGTTACTATATTTTACCTGAAGTAGCGTATACTATTGTACAAAGATTTGAATATTTTTAAAACTTTGTTAAAGAACGGACGCACCTCATTTGCTACGCTTGGCGTACAATTTCCAGCTTTTTACAGTCTTGTTTGATGTGTATTGTCTTTTTTTTCCTTTTTTGTTATGCCTATCATACATCATTAGGTAACTTGGATAACATGTATTCTTGTGTATCGTACTCCACGAATTGTTAAAGCTATTTAAATGACCCCCCCCCCCCTCTTTATTTGTTGCGTAAGTTTTGGGAAAAAAACCTTTCATACTGCCATTTTCTTTTAAGCTCTTATTACTAATTACTTCGGGAAAAAAAAATCTACGATTACCTTGCTATTACCATTTTCTGTTACAGTCACTGTCTTAACCCTTTCCGGCACACTGTGCCCGGGATATCTAATTTTAATTCCCAACTTGCAAACGGCACCAATAATTTTATTTTAGTAAAAATTTATGTTTACAAAGAAAGCTTAAATTAAGGATTTCAAAATAACTTAAAAATTCGTTTGTGAATTCCGGTGTCAGTTGATAATTTCTCATTTTACTAACAGATTTTGCCCGTGCCGGAAAGGGTTAAACATTTCATTTATAAAATAAATTTAGGTGCAGTATCAAAGCAAAATGCACTATGTTATTCATATTTGCCAAGAATTATTCCATAAGACTAGTATTGTTGTGGGAACATTTAAAAAACCTCCAAATGTTATGAAATAAACCACAGTGGATTTCTGGACGAGGTTAAAAAAAAGGGAGATTCTCCAATTCTGAAGCATCCAGGTAAGGTAACACAAACATTTCCATATGATCATTCAGTGTAATGGTTTATGCGTGTAAATAGGCGTTATTTATTTAAGAGACCTCGGAATTTACATCATTTATACGATCAGCCAACACCGATCAGCAAGAGCAGAAAACATTATACATTAGAAGCCTGTAATTTGTACCCCCAAACCCATTACTGTAATACCACTCTCCACTACTTTCCTCGTAAGACCACACCAAACAGGATAAAAATGTTTCTCCAAGACCTAAGCGTCACCCATGCCTCATACAGCATACAGCACATACTTACAATGTTAATCAAGCACACGAAATCGTGACCTGAAGTTGCCAGATTTGGTGGATATGTTACTATCAGGATAACCTTTAAGTTGAGCGATATCGTATAAGAAGATTGTGGTTTCGGTGAATAACAGTAGTTTTGTTATTTAAAGGAAGGCTTGATATAAACTTGATAAAAATTATCGATTTTGCGTGATAAATCCTGATAAAAAAAAAAAAAAAAAAAAAAAAAAAAAAAAAAACATTCTCTTTAAGTGAGTGTAAGAATGATATCAAATGTCTTAACATACAAAATGGAGACTAAAGGCTTTGAATGTGGAAATGGATAATATTTTCACATACACATAAATCTTCGGTTATTTACGCATATTTCTGCGCGTTTTAAAATTTTAAAATGCTAATATATTAACGTGATATATAAAAGAAGTAAGTCGTGATTGCGTCCATTAATAACTATATCGTAATAATATATATTTTACAACGAAAAGATAAGAATTCATGTTATAAATAATTATTTTGCTTATATGACGTAACTTTAATAATAAAACATTTAAAATACATTAAAAAATTGACATGTTTCGACTCATTTTCATTCAGTCATCTTCAGAATATAATTAGAAAATTAAAAACACAATGAACGTGAAAAACTGGAATAAATAATTATTGAATTCAAATTAAATATAACGTCCTCTATATTTGAAATAGAGATAGAATATAGAATATAGAGGGCGTTGTATTTGATTTGGTTACAATATTTAATTAAGTCTAATGCTCTCTATATTTGAAATAGAGACAGAATATAAAATATAGAAGATGTTATGTTTAATTTTAACTCAATAATTATCTATTTCAGTTCTTCACGTTCGTTGTGTTTGTAGTTTTCTAATTACATTCTGTAAATGACTCAATGGAAATGCGGTGAAAAATGCCAATTTAATGTTTTTAAAATGTTTTGTTAATAAAGTAACGTCTTGTAAGCAAAATAATTATTAATAATATAAGTTCTTATCTTTTTAGTTGTAGAATATGTATTATTATGATATAGATGCTAGTATATAGTCTGCCTAAAATTTTCCTCAGAAGAGGAAATAGTTTAAAAGGAATCTTTGAGCTAAAAGATCTTGGCAGTTGTTACAGATGATGTACAACCTCAAATCTGAATAGTTCAAAATATTTATATATCATACTTTAGATTTGCAAAGAAGAATATGAACTTTTTTGTCACTGAAAGGGGCCATTCATAACTCATGAATAAATGACAAAAGCAATCAACATTTGTATGTCTTGTAGCAAAAGTTTCGTAATCACTTAGCTGCGGTTTAAAATTTAGATATGACTATTCATAGTACTTGATTAAGAACACAGATGACAAAATACTAAAGGGAATATTCTGGTCTAGAATTTTGAGAAAATAAATTTTGTTTTTACATATTCTTCTTTGCATATTTCTTTTCTCTTTTTAGACTTTTAAGAATATATCCTCAAGAGAAAATATAAATGTACCACACTATTCAATGACTTAGACAGTTGCGATTGCCCGAAACTTTTGCTCAAAACTTTAAACGCGTTTTACTCAAAACTACTTTTTCAACATGGTTGACTTGATATCTCAAGTTCTGTTTAACCAATTTACTTCAAATTCCTTACAAACATTCAATGTCTAATTTTCAATCGACCCTTCCATTTTTATATCAAAATTATTTTTTTTAAATTTGAAAAATGAAAAAAATATATATAACACACACATTATGTATACTGGGTGTCCCAAAAATGACGGATGGATTTTAAAATTCAATAACTTGCAAACGGTGACAGCTATTTCAAAAAATTTTGCAGGAGGGTTATGTATAATGTCAGGAGTTTTTTTACCGTAATTTTTTATTTTAGTTCGCATCTCAAACAATAGGTGGCGCTGACGGCGATTGAAGGCCTGATGATCAGTGCTGAGTGAAGCTTCGACCTGGCCTTCAATCGCCGTCAGCGCCACCTATTGTTTGAGATGCGAACTAAAATAAAAAATTACGATAAAAAAAACTCCTGACATTGTACATAACCCTGCTGCAAAAATTTTTTTAAATAGCTGTCACCGTTTGCAAGTTATTGAATTTTAAAATCCATCAGTCATTTTTGGGACACCCGGTACATTATATAGGGGGAACTGGGGGACATTAATACAGCTTTTTTCAAAAAAAATTTTTGGTGTCTAGAAAGCAGAAATTTCAAGTTATTTTTCTATGTGATGTCAGCAAAACCTGTGTTGTGTGTTACAAAAATGTACAATCGTTGTTTTATATATTATTTTTGCATGTAATTTTAAAAAAATCGAAAAAAGTAATTTTTATCAAAGTGCCCCTTTCCCCGGGGCAGATTGATACACTTTGAAACGTCTGGGAAAAATGGACACAAAATAACACCAATGCATATTTTTCACAGAAAAATAGTTAGCAAACCATTTTATATATATTTATAGACATTAAAATCGCACACAATTTATTTGTAAGCGATATATTAAAGCAATCAAAAAGAAATGTATAATGACCTGATGTTCTGGCTGTTCCTTGTCTGTTTGTTGGCTGTGGTAACTTTGTCATATCTAGCACTTTAACCCCAGAATTCTCTTCTTTCTTAGGAAAGGTGAAAGAATTACCAGGTTTTCTGTTTATAAATCGGTTTACAAACAGAAAAAAAAGGATAATTATATTAAAAATTATGTTTATAATATAATTATCATGTACTGTTCTGCAACTTGTTTCTCTTACTTAACATTTCTCATGTCGATAATACTTTTTTCTCTGAAGAATCGATATAAATTTGAGATTTGCCAGGCTGCCGTATATTTCTTTTGTTAATTCTACTAGCACTAGATATTGTGTAAGTTTGTACGTCTTCTGTTTGCAAAAATACTATAAAATGTTCTAATATAAAGAAGTTAGAGCTATTTTACTTCAATAAAAACTAATAGTAGAAATTTTTGACAAAAAAGGGTTGAATTAAGGAGTGTATGGTAAAAACAAAAACAAAAGGTGATGAAAAAATGAACTAGAAAAGGATTTAGGTTGTATCAATGTGCCCCGACAAAGACTGTATCAATGTGCCCCATGCAGCCATTTTAAATAAAATGAGTCGCAAATCCAACACATCATAATTTATCTAACAATAAAGAATGAGGAACTGATAAAGATTAGTGTTACTTGCCAGGGAGGGTATTCTTTTCGGTTGAAAATACTGGAGCAGTTGTACAATACCATTTCAATTGTACAACTCAAATTTACTTTTGACCTACAAAAACAATTAATCACCCATCCCATTTCATCAAACTATTGAATCATTCCAAAACTTTCTGTATGTAGTTAATTTCACTAGTATCACCTTTTAGAGCTGTTGTGAAACTTCCTGTAATGACCCTGTATGCTGTACAGGGGGTGTATCAATGTGCCCCAAGTATGAATTTACCCCAGTTCCCCCCCTATATATATAAATTAAAAAATGCCTTTTTTAAGACAGCCGTTATTTTGCGATTTTTCTCTTAGATATAAAAAATACACAGAATTTTGAAAAAAAAAATAAATTTTTTCTTATTATTTTACATATTTTTTATAAAAAAATGCACGTAACTGACCTATAATTATAAATATTTCGAACAAAGTAAATAAAAACTAATATAGCAGGTACTTTTTACGCTGTATATATATAAACATATCTATTTTTAAAAAGAAAAAAGTTTAGTTGTGTATTCGATAATAAGAAAATTACATGGTTTTAAATATTATGCTAGCTAAATCTATTTTGTTCACGCAGCCGAGTTGTCATCTGTCCCCAATAGACATTTCATATTTGCATTTGCTGAAAATTTTAAAGAAGATGGTGAAAAAACATCACGTAAATATGGTTTTCTTTTTCATTTATGTCATTCAAAATCATTTAAATTTTCCCTTTCAATGATACTTAAAATATAAATTAATTTGTATATTATGTTATACAGTCGACACCGGTTATAACGTACTTTCGAGAGACATGAATATATGGTACATAATAACTGAAGTCCGTTATAAGCAATAACCAATAAAACGCTGTGCATAACGTGAAAGAAAATGACCCAAAGAAGTACACGCAATCATAGAGATTTAAAATATAAATTTTATGAATTTATCAAAATAAAATAGAAAAAGGGAAAAATATTTAACTACAGTCGAACCTCGATTTAACGAATTGATTGGGACCTACAAATCTGTTCGTTAAATCAAAGCAAATCGTTAAATCGAATATCAATTTTTGGAAGAGTATGGTATAAAAATATCAATACAAAATACCCTTAGATATACAGATTAAAAAAAAAAAAAAAAAAGATTATTATTTACTAAGAGCTTAAAAATTATATGTTAGGATATCAACATCTAAATTATCTAAATTCTTTAATGTTATTTGCTTTTAAAATTTAATATATAATACTTGTATACTTATTGGCGATTTGGAAAGAAATTCTCGATGGTGCTTTGTTTTCGGTTCATTGTTTTGATTTTCCAAAGTTCTTTGTTGATATTTTCCGTAAGAACAACATCACAAATCTCATGAGACAAAAAAATAATTTTTTAAAGTGTTCAAGCTGCAAATTAATTCTTGGAATGTCATATTTTTTATTTGATTTTCCGTTTCTTCGTCATCTTGACTGCTTTCAGAATCTTCGTTCTCTTTCTGTTCACTATCGCAGGTACTTAGCTCTACATCTTTGCATACATCTTTGCCATGTTTCTAGTTGAAAAGGGGAAAAGTCTGTCTTTTGAATCCACCAGAAATGAGAAAAAAAATGTAACACTTTGATTAGGATATGAAAGATTCAAAATTTTATGTGCAAAAGAATAAAAGTTTTAGTTTTATCTGCAAATGCATTTTTTTCAGCGATTGTTGTTCGTTAAATCAGAGCATTTTAACATCCTTTTTGTTGGGACACAAAAAATATTCGTTAAATCGGATAATTCGTTAAATCAAAGTACGTTAAATCGAGGCTCGACTGTATTTACATGTTTATTTTTTTTAAAAAAGCAATAATCTGATATTTTTTGTTGTTGTTCTCTTTAATTACATGACACAGTGAAATTTACATTTTCGTATGCCAAGGAAGACATACCTCTTCCATGAAAAGTGACTAAGGCAAACTTTACAAGCTTTCTACTTTTTTCAATTTGTAGTGCAATTATCCTCTTTCTTTGCCAACAGTTTGCGGCTGATAACAAAAGGTTGGGGAGATTCAACAACAGGATGGAATAGACCAGTACCTATCGTCCCACAGAATGATATTCAGCACAAATAAAATATAATAATAATAATAATAATAATGAAAGACCGCCTTACAACATGATGAAATCCTTCAACTGTTGGTGTCCTTTATTGTGTTTTTGCGGAGCTTTTAATTTTCTAGTTCTTTTGAAAAATCATTCTTAAGGACGGAAATCTTTTTTTTTTTAAATTCATCTTCGCCTCTTTGTATTGTTGAGTCTCCCTAACTTTTTTGCTCATAACCACAAACGGTTGGAGAAAAAGGGGCGAGAATTGCTCTTGAAAGAGAATATTGAAGAAAAAAGTAAATCCAGCACTAGGTAAACTTCGAAGACGATTTATTTATTAGAAAGAAGACTTTATTTATTTACAAACCAGAAATGTAAAATCGACATCCAAATTTTATTTTTCCTCCGAGACTGAAAAGTACGTCATAATTAGATTAATGTTTTTACAGAGTCCGTTATAGTCAAAGTTTTTAATCATTACTTATATAGGATTTCATTCGGGAAAGCATCTGAGTATGTTATAAGCGAAAGTACTTTGTATCCCTGATAAGTTATAACCGGTATGCATATTTCAGATGTGTATATTGCTGGGACGATTACTGTTTCTAAACCAATAGGAGACCGTCATTATCACGGTCAAGTACACGCCCACACAGTTTGATTGACAGGAACTCGTGGACAATTGATCGTGTGTGTTTATTATTTATTTGTACTCGGATTGTTTGAATTTGTACTCGGTAATTAAAAATTAAAGGTACGAAAGAATTTTTTTTTTTTTCAAAATGACTGAATTTTATTTACTTCAATAAGAAATTATACTTCCTCTGATCCTGAAATAAATAAATAAATAAATAAATAAAAATTAAAGTAAGAATTTTGCTTATACGGATATTTTCGCAGAATACTTTTTTTCCCATTTGTTTAATATATATATATAAATCATTTTGGAACGATATTTAGAATATTAAAAGGGTTTGAAATATTTTTTTTTAAATGTCTTATTTATTAATAAAAGACAGCCTCCAATATTTAAAAAAAAAAAAAATCACCAACGGACTCTCGGCCCGCGATGGACTCGAACCCATATCTCCGGTTTCAAGCTCGACGCTCTAACCATTCAGCCAGTCAGCTCACTTTCATCCGCAACAGATTATCGTTATAATTAGCACCGTCAATTGTCCACGAGTTCCTGTCAATCAAACTGTGTGGGCGTGTACTTGACCGTGATAATGACGCTCTCCTATTGGTTTAGAAACAGTAATCGTCCCAGCAATATACACATCTGAAATATGCAACCGGTATCGACTGTATTATATGATTTTATATTTAAGAGAAATGAAGAAAAAAAAGGAAGAAGAAAAACTTGAAACATTTCAATGAAAAGCTTAAAAAATGCATAACTTTTTGAACAGATTATTAACAATATTTAACATTGCATAATTTAATATTTTGTTTATCGTTAGGATAAATACCCATTGACGGAAAACGGTATAATCCTATTTCATTCATTCCGAGTAATTTAATAGATTTAATATATATATAAAAAAAAAATGATGATTGTATTTATTTCAACAAGATTAAAGAATATATTTAAAATTAAAACGCTAATTCCACTTTAAAGTCGGAAATTTTACCTGAAATTGATTATGATTAAATAATTCGATTTGAGCACTGTTTGATGTGATTTTCAATTATCTCTAGACTGTACAATTTATCAGCAAAAGAATGAATAATTTATTCTCTTTTTTATCTTTATCAAATCAAAAAACGACAACAACAAAAGCAACAACAACAACGACAACAACAAAACAACAACAACAACAACAACAACAACAAAAAATTCTTAGTACTGAAATTACTGCATATGATTAGAATGCATTTTGGCGAGGTGTGTGTGTGTGTGCATGTGTGAAACCGAGTTATTCTCTGAAAATCAATAGAGTACAGTAAAACTCCGGTTATCCGAAAAGCATGGGACCAAAGCATTTTCAGTTAACCGGGATTCCATAGAAATTTTCGAATAATCGGGAAATTCATGATGAACTCTTGTTTGATGAAAATCTGTTATCCTAATTTAGAATGTCGTTGTAATAAAAATGTTGTGATACCTAACTTAAGGCATCTTGAATGACAAACCAAAATTACAGGACGTTTCAGCAGTAAGGCAATAACTTATTGGTAAAAATGGAAAGTCAGCGCCGATAGTGATGTAGGTGAAGTTCGCTTTTTAAACATACCAAGAGAGTATGTTTTTGCAACGAGGAGAGAGATGTGCGCGCAACAGGGAATCGCAAAAAGAAAATACAAATGCTAAGTTTTTAAAGTAATGAATGAAAAAATGCATGTGCCGGTAAAAGAAAACATTGCAAAAAGAAATGAAATAATACTATTGAGTATTAAAGAAACTTTTCAATGTATTAAAAATGATTCGAAATTGTTTTGATCTAAAACTTACAAATGAAATAGTAATCGTAAATAAAAATATGTTGAAAGTTGTCATTTGACATCGGTAAAAATAATGTTGACAATAAAAATTTTCTCTTTTAAAAGTGACTTAAGGAACTTTTAAGGTCTTTCGGTTAAGCCGATTTCGGTTAACCGGGATACGGATAATTGGGGTTTTACTGTATTAAAATGGGGTAATTGTGTATTTCAAACTTTGTCAATGTAACATGAATAAAGTAAAACTTTCCAAATCAGACACTTTCCTACGTTGTGAACTTTTCTAACAAGGAAGGTCTCCGTAAAGTCATACTCCGAAAAATCTGAAAAAAAATATAGAATGTTCTTCTCAGGGTCGAAACCAAGGGGGAGCAAAGGGGGCTGATGTCCTAAGCGCCAAATGACGATTTTTTGGTCCATCTCTGTCACGTCTGTGTTTAGCATGGTATTGTTAAAATCATCCTGTTTGGGGTATGTCAATGCATAAAAGAATCTAATAATGAGATTTCATAAGAAGTCTGTATAAAGCGGAATTTTTTTTCGATTCTTTTCCACCCCGTTTTCAAGATTTTAATGAATCAATATTTGACGAAGCAAATTATATAGTTCAGTATTATATATTTTATGATTAAAATATTATTTAAAATATTAAAATAAATCTGTTATTAGAAAATTAATAAAATTCTCTTTGTAAATATAGTTTACTGAAGAGGACAACAATACTTAATAGTACTCAAATATTTTTAGTTTATGACAATATAACTATTTCTATATCATAAAATATATTGTAACGCATAGCGCACCAAACCAGTGTTCACTCCAAAAACTGTCATTGGAATTGACGCTACCACCGAGACCAGTATGCATCCGAAGCTTGAGAGCGGAAACAGAAATTTGCCAACAAAGGGGAAGATGACACTCTGTCTTTTTTTCGGGGGTGGGGGGGGGGGGAATACAATTTCAAAGTGTTATAAAAATAGTAATAATTATTAATTATTAATGTTTTTCTATAATTGCCGCAGAATTTTTATTTATGCAGTTTTTTTGCATATTTGTTAACTATTTGGGAAATAATTGTTGTCCTCGGTAAAGAACTAAGAAATCTGAAGTATATCTGAATCCTTTTATTGGTTGAGTTCTGCAATTTTTTTTATTTTATACGTTTTCTTATTGGTCCATGTTTAATGGCTAAAAATGGAATACTTCTAGTTTTATTTTATTCCTTTTCTGATTGTTTCCTTTTCTGAATGTCCAGAAATTAATTACTTCTGTTGCCACGATGACAAAAAAAGTATTAAGAGAACTAGAAAAAAATTAATAACTTAAAAACAAAATGAGATACAACTTTCAAACAAACTACATTTAAAAGTACATTTTTTTTCTTTATACGACGGACGGTGTAAATAGTGAAAATGTGTGATGTTTAAAAGTTTAAGAATCTGCAGTACCAAAAATTGGAAAACTAAAATTTCATTTAAAATTTGCATACGATTGGTACAGGAATATTAATTTTTAATCCATGGCGTATGTAATATAGGACTCTGTTATTATGTGAACCACGTTTTGATCATCATAAAAATGATGTTTATTATTATTATTTTTTTAATATATAATTTATTTATAAGTGTAAAATTTTAGTCTTTGAAAGTATAATTTTCCAAATAGTCGTTTTAATTCGTTAAATTACATTAAAAAAAAGCTTTATTAAGAAATCTTAATTTTGTTATGGTATGTTAGCCGCAAAGCTTGATTTATCCAGAAGTTTTGTAAATGCTAATATTGTGTTTATTAGAACATGAACGAGCTGAACTTTGCTTATCTAAACACTTCCATATTGTCAATTATTTTTATCAGTTTTTCCAAATTTATGTTAAAAACACAATTTTTACCCACCATTCTAGGAGGGGCATCTACACTAATTCAATATGATTTTCTCGAGTCACGCGGACTACGTCTAAGGCGATAGTTCATTTCATCCTACACTCGTTTCAGCATTATGTGTGTTTCAGTCGGCTCTCGTTAATTTGAAGTCGGTTAAATCGAAACTTCGCTTAATTCGAACTAAACACGAGCTCTTGAACTTTTTTTTCAATGGCAGAATAACGTTAAAAATTTTCATTTATTCGAACTCATTTTCTCTCTACTACATTTTATTGGAAATAACGCGAACTCCGATTTTTTCATTTTCCTTACATTTTTTCGGACTTCAATCCTTGAAATAACTTTTTTTCATTTTTGTCAGAATTGCTCTTAACTAGTACATATTTTAATGCAATGTATTTGATATCCGCTTTTTTAGTGCCTCGTCTGTCCATCAATGACACTTCGTCCCCATCCCCATCTTCGTTTGTGCTTGTTCCTAATCTTTTAATTAGTTTATGTATTTATACCTTTTATTTTAATATTAAATCATATTCTAATCATAACAGCCGATATAAATTTAGAAAAGTACTATAAGATTAATTCATTTGTAACAGTACCCCTTTAAATATGTTTTCTTTTCATACTTTCCATAATTCGAACTCTGGATAATTCGAACATTTCTTGTGGTCCCGACGAGTTCGAACTAACGAGAGCCGATTGTGCTAAGTTTACAGCATTAACTATGTGTATTCGTAGGTCTTCCACGTTGCTGGTGGCAAATAAACTTTGTCTTTCACAAAGTCCCATAAGAAAAAGTCTCACGGAGTAATGTCCAAAAATCTGAGAAACCAACAAAACATCACTTTATGTTTCTGAAACGCCAATTTTTTGTTCGAATGATCGCAGAACTAGAAATTTTGTAAAAAGAAAAAAATAAGTTAATTAATTTAAAAGAATTTTGTTGAGAAAAATAATTTTACATTTGTATGAGATTTTTAGATTGCTTTTAATTAAAATGTCAAATTTATTTTTTGATACAAAATTTCTGGTAAAAAATAAATAAATAAATAAATAAATAATAAACAACAACAACAACAAAAACCAAAAGTTTTCAGTTTTGCCAGTGTGCATGCCCAAATGATTCATTCGAATAGTTATATTTTCATTCTCATTATCGCTAACTTTAACTCAACTGTCCGATAACTTTTCATAATAATGTTCAAAGAAAAAAAAAAGAAAAAAAAAACTAATATAATTGTTGTTTTTTTACTTAAATAGAAATAAAAAAATCCATAATAATCACAAAGACCTTTTTATTACCTACTAAAAGAATCTCTTTCGAGCTGTTTCTGCAAACATGCAAAGAAGAAAAAAGGAAAGAAAAAACAAATTACAAACATTTTTGACATAACGAGAGATGACTAAAATTTTACATTCAACTTAAAAACGTCCAGATTCAAAGAACGACAATGATTTTTTTAAAAAGTAAATTAAGAGAAAATGCGTCCTTTTATGCAAATTATTTAAGAGAAAGTTCAACAAATATAACCGGAATATTTCAAAAATCTGTTTGATCTTTAATATTTCTTTTAAACAAATTGAACACTGGCTGCTTTAGATCCCGTAATCTAATTTTACAGAAATATTTTAACTCTAAACGAATTAGGTAGGAAATTTCTTCAATATGATAAAAATTAAAAAATCATTGAGAATTGAAATCTTTCTCTTGCTCGAATAAATACAGAAAACATTTTCCTGATTTGCAAACGTTTCAAAAATTGTGTATCCTGGGAATTCTTTTAAATCCAGGGAATTATATTAAGCGCGAAAATAATTTGTTTTAATATAGAAAACGCTACATATTCGAAGCGAAGCTTTAGTTGTTTTGAATCATGAACTACATTGTTGCAGCTTCCGAAACTAAATGATAAAAAGCATTTCGAATAAAAAGTTAATTGAATTGATACAGATATATATTTAAATTGCATCTTTGGTAGTAATGCACGTTGGGACATAATTTTTGATAAAGTGTAGGGGGAACTGGGGTACATTGATACATGGGGCACATTGATACACCCCCTCTACCGCTCACAGGGTCATTACAGGAAGTTTCACAACAGCTCCAAAAGGTGATGCTAGTGTATTCAACTACATACAGAAAATCTTGGAATGATTCAGCAGTTTGATGAAATGGGACGGGTGATTTATTGTTTTTGTTGTTCAAAAGTAAATTTGAGTTGTACAATTGAAATGCTATTATACAACTGTTCCAGTATTTTCAACCAAAATGAATACTCTCCCTGGTAAGTACTGCTACTCTTTATCAGTTCCTCATTATTTATTGTTAGATATATTGTGAAGTGTTGGATTTGAGACTCATTTTATTCAAAATCGCTGTATGGGGCACATTGATACAGTTTATGACGGGGCACATTGATACAGCCTAAATCCTTTAATAGTTCATATTTTCATTATCTTTTATTATTTTTTTTACCATACACTCCTTAATCCAACCTTTTTTTCACGAAAAATTTCTAATATTAGTTTTTATTGAAGTGAAATAGCTCTAATTTCTTTATATTAGAGCATTTTATAGTATTTTTGAAAACAGAAGACGTAGGAACTTACCCAGCATCTAGTGCTAGTAGAAGTAATAAAAGAAAAGGACGGCATTCTGGCAAATCTCGAATTTATATCGATTCTCCAGAGAAAAAAGTATTTTCGACATGTAAAATGTTAAGTAAGAGAAACAAACTGCAGAACAGAAAATGATACTTATATTATAAACAGAATTTTTAATATAATTATCCTTTATTTTCTGTTTATGAACCTATTTATAAACAGAAAACCTGGTAATTTTTTCATCTTTCATAAGAAAGAAGATAATGCTGGGGTAGAAGTGCTAGATATGACAAAGTTACCACAGCCAACAATCAGACAAGAAACAGACAGAACATCAAGTCATAATATATTTAATTTTGATTGCTTTAATATTGCTTAAAAATAAATTGTGGGTGATTTGAATTTTTATAAATAAATATAAAATGGTTTTCTAACTCATTTTTTATGAAAAATATGCATTGGTATTATTTTGTCGTCATTTTTCTTAAACGTATCAATCTGCCCCGGGGATGGGGCACATTGATACAAATGACTTTTTTTGATTTTTTTAAAATTACATGCAAAAATACTACATAAAACAATGATTGTACATTTTTATAACATACTACACAAGTTTTGCTGTCACCTCATGGAAAAAAAACTTGAATTTTCTACTTTCTTGACACCAAAAAAATCTTAGAAAAAAACTGTATCAATGTACCCCAGTTCCCCCTATATGTGTTTTTTAAATGTAAAATACTACATAATGAATTATGATAATCTTATCAAGATATTTATTTGTAATTTTTTTTTAAAACTTCACTAGGCATTTTTATTGCACATGATTGTATAGCATTCTTTACAAATATTTCCGCATGGCGGTGGCCTGTAGTGGAGTGAGTGTTTGAGATTTTGCGGGCCGTGGTGTTCTGAATTCTGGTATTAGTGATGGATGAAGTATATCTATTCTGCCATTTCCTTATGTTCCGCAAAGTGCATCTGATTCTGCAAAAAACACCGAATAAACTGGGGATAAATAATAATTGAAATAATACACTTTGATAAATTCACCATAAAATATAAAAAAAAAAAACAATACAGGACGCATTTCGAGCTAAAACAACACAGCTCGTCATCGCTGTAGCAGACACGTGTCCGTAAAAGCACAAGATTAAAGATTAACATAAAGGTACAAGGACAAAAGATGAGCTCATCTTTGACCTATTGCCCTTATGGACACGAGTCTGCTTCAGCTGATGACGAGTTGTATTGTTTTAGCTCGAAACGCGTTCTGCGTTGTTTTTAATTTTATGATGAATTTACCAAATGTATTATTTCAACTATATCTGACTCTCCAGAAATCTGATTGTCAAGTGGTCGTGTATTTGCTATATATAAGAGCAGTAGAAGTTGGAATAGGTGGATTTTGAAGCATTCTTAGTCGTTGGTAAATTAGTGTGGATTTGAACATCGTCTGGTTTCCGCGTGTCATCTGCAAGCTGAGTCTACCATTCACATATTTTGAAAAAAATCCAAGCTTCAGAGTTCCGCCATCGTAGTAAGAAGTTCAATTTCAAGTTTACGATTAAAAAACTATTGGAATTAACAGGTTCCTTTTCGTAGTGATACTAACAGCGTAGAAATCCGTTGCGTTGCATTTTAATTGTATGAGGTGTATCAATTGTTTTGGGGAAAGTGAAATCTAGTTTATTATACTTTTCAAGTTTCTAGTCTTAACCATTCCAAATTGATCGCAATGTAAAACATTAGAACATATTCCGTTTATTTTATCCTTTTAAATTTCGTTTTCTTTAAAAACTGTTCTTTACGAATATTTGCATCCATTTTTAAAGCCATTTACTACGCGAAATTTAAAATTTAAATCCTAACAATGTCACAAAAATCGCGATTTTAGACAGTTTTTTGTTACCGCATCCCGTTGCACTTCAAATTCTTTAAAAATGGTTCATAGAGTACTTATATTTTAAAAGTATAACCACAACATCAAATTTCAAGTTTCTAGGCCCCACAACATCACAGAAATCGCAATTTTAGAACATTCTTCACTCCTGCACCCGTTTGGAGTTGTTGTGCCGATGTAAAATATTTTAACACCTATTAAAGGGCCTTTTGGAAGCAAGTGTGGAAAAACTTTTCTACGTATTACTGCTATTTTAACATGGTTATTATATCCAAAAAAAAAAAAAAAAAAAAAAAAAAAACTATGCTAATATGAAAACATTGGTGTTTTATTAATTATAATGTATATAATTTATATTTTAAAAACCTATAATTTAGTAAATATAAATATTTATGTAAGCATCACATGTGGAACATTTTATCCATTTCTCATGGAATGGCCTCTAATAAATTATAATGAAATAAAAAATGAAAAGTTAAATTGTCATACAATGAAATCGAAATCTGTACTAATCAATTTAATTACAATCGCAATTAGTTTTTATATTAAAATTTTTTCATTACGAGAGGTATGGATAGAAACTAAACAAAAAACACCGCCATTTTAAAAGAAAACATTACAGTAATATAGAATTTCACTAGTGTGCAAAATTTAAGGACAAGTCCCAAAATACCTATTTCCAAAGGATTTTCAAACGATAATTTTCACGCGAATATTCAAAACGAAGTAATAAAATTCGAATAATTACTATCCCTGCATAACAGCTAATCAATATAACATCTGATTCAGGTCACACATGGTTCTAAGAGTTACAGTCACTACTTCAAAACAAAAAATAGGAAATACCATACTTCTCTTTCATGGATCTCAAATGACTATTATATGCGACTCCACTGACCGGTCATTGTGACTGCTGCTTTGTGGCGAGTCACCAGGTGACTTTACAATGTCGCTTCATTGAGACTCTCGGGTGACCTCTCATCTAGAGACTCAATTTCAAAGTCATTGTGAACGTTGCATTATGATAAATTACCAAATAATGTCCCATTAAAGTCACATTGTGACTTTTCACCGCTTTTCACAGTTGTTACTTAACAGTAGAGTCTCTATCATCATTTGACAAAGACTTGTGGGAGAAAGTCACCATGTGACTTTAATGTAACATTATTTGGTGATTTATCATAATGCAACATTCACAATGGCTATGAAATTGAGTCTCTAGATGAGAGGTCACTCGAAAATCTCATTGAAACGATATTGTAAAGTCACCTAGTGACTTGCCACAAAGCAGCAGTCGCAATGACCGGTCAGTGGAGTCACATATAGTAGTCATTTGAGACCTTTAAAAAAGACGTATGGAATTTCCTATTTTTTGTTTCGCCGTAGTGACTGTGACTCTTGTGACAATGTGTGACTTGACCTGAATCAGATGTTATATAGACTAGCTGTTATGGACTGTTCAGAGATAGCAATTATTCGAATTATATTACTTCCTTTTGAATATTCGCGTGAAAATTATCGTTTGAAAATCCCTTGAAAATTGGTATTTTGGGACTCGTCCTTAAATTTTGCACACCAGTGTATTTTACAAATATTTCTGACTTGTAATTTTTATTTATGAATATTTCTGATTTATTTTTAAATATTTTTAGATCAATGTCAAAGATATTGATGCAAGCTTAATTCTAAATAGCAGATACATATTTTTTATGATTACTATTATAATATTTCTTACTGTAATAACTTATTATTGTATTATAATGATATAATGTATATCATCATCATAATCATCATCATAAACAACTGTTTTCGATCCACTTCTGGATGTAGGTCTCCCTCAGACTTTTTCAATGTTTCCTGTCTAGTGCTTTTGTCATCCAATTTACACCGGCCACTTTTCTGATTTCACCACTCCGCCTTATTTGGGGTCGACTGCTTTGCCTTTTTACATCTGTATACCACTCTAGGATATTAGTTCTCCTTCAATTATCTTGTTTTTTTCTAATGTGCCTAGCCCATTTCCATTTTAGCTGCTTAATTCTTTCAATGATGTCAAAAACTTTTGTCTGATTTTTCATCCAGGTTATCCCTTTTCTGTCTCTTCTAGTTATGCTTTGCATAAATATTTCCATATTTCTCTGTGTTGCTTGTAATCCTATTACCTCCGTTTTGTTAGTGCACATGCTTCTGTTCCGTAAGTTATTGCAGGCAAAACACATTGGTATAATACCTTTCTTTTCAAACGAAGAGGCATATTTCGCTTCAGAATAATATTGTTTTTCACAAAAACATTCCACTCATTTTTTTTTTTTATTCTTCTATTGATTTCATTCATAATACTATTATCTGATGATATTGCCTCTCCAAGATACACATAACTTTGCACTTCTTTAATCTCGGTATTCTTGTAGACAATTTTCTTTTTTTGGTGTAAATGAATTGAACATTACGTTTAATATTTTCCAAATTTATTTTTAATTCCACATTAATTCTATCTTCTGCTAAACCTTTTAGCATATCTTCCAATTCTTCAGGGCTGTTACTGAAAATTAAAACGTCGTCAGCGAACCGGATTTTATTACAATGAAAATTTTATTTTCTTTGAAGGAATTTTGCAGTTCTCTTCGATCTGTGTACACACAAAAAGTAGAAGTTACATAACATAAAGGTTTTAAACACAACAACTGACGATTAAATTTTATATTCATATTCAAAAAGTCAAAAGCGATATGACATTATTAATGTGATTTTTAAGGAAGAAAGTATGTTGAAAGAAACAACAAGTCCTCTTATGCAAATAATTTAAGAAGGAACGTAACCGTAAATATAGAGCTATTTTATAAATATTTTTGACTTGTAATTTCTAAGCATTTTTAGATAATTATCAAAGATATTGATGTAAGATAATTCCCAATAAGAATATACATATCTATCATAATTACTAGATAAAAATTATTTTCTTTCAAAGAATCTTCTAGTTCTGAATCGTACGCACGTAAAAAAGAAGTTACATAATATAAAGGTTTTACAGACTGACGATTAAGTTTTACATTCATAGTCAAAAAGTAAAAACCAATACGACAATGTTAATGGGATTTTTAAAGAAGAAAGTAATTTAAAGGGGAAAAAACACGCCCTTTTACAAAAATAATTTAATAGGAAACGGCACAGCAATGTAGAAATATTTTAGAAACCTGTCTTATCTGTATTATTCTTTTAAACAAATGGAATACTGACTGCTTTAAATATTGTAATCTAATTATACTGAAATATTTCATTTCTAAACGAATTAACTTGGGCTTTTTTTTAATATGCGAAAATTAAAAAAATCGTTGAGAGATTTGAAATATTTCTCTTGCTCGAATAAATCCAGAAAACATTTTGCTGATTTACAAACGTTTCAAAAATTGTGTGTCTAGGGATATCTCTCAAGGCTTAGAAGTTTTATTAAAGGTGAAAATAAATCGTTTTACAAGAAATACTGCACGTGGGATTTAAGTTTTAGTTGTTCAAATCCTAATACACACTTACATAAAGATACAAATAAATAAATAAATGAATAGCGATACACTTTGAATCGAAATTTAATTAATTAAAACACATATGAAAATTTTAATTTTAATGCCATAAGAAATAATTAATTTATACTTTGTGAGGTAAATTCAAAATACTTTGCGTGAATATATTAAAACTTCATTTTAAAAATTATTGTGGGGAAGCCAAACAAATAAATAATAATAAAACATAAAAGAAGGTTAATTAATATAAGTCTGGACTATAAAAATGATGCTTAATATTAAATTTGTAAAATCCTTGAATTTATATCAGATAAATAAACAAAGAAAAAAGTTTTTCGCATTAATTTCCATTTACTATTTACTCTTCTATCAGAAAATGTCTTTTTGAAATAATATTTTATCTTAAGACTGAAATGGTAGTTACTTTAAGTATTTTGATTTAGTATTTTGTAACATATTTTGATAATTGGAGGATTGGGAGTAGGAAAACAAAAGGGTAGACCTATGAGTCAATCGCTAAAATTGGTTTTTTAGGAATTTTCCAAAAAAGATATGACTTCGCAGACCTATTGCGTTTTAATATGCGAATCGAGATTTAACTAATCCTAGATTTTTATCCGTGAACCCGATGAGGTGATTGTCTGTGCTGCCGCCTCCCGATCTAAATCTTCTTATTATTATATCGAGGACCTTTAGCATTTCTTCTTTTGAATAGAAATGATTGATTAGGTAAATTATTTCATTTTCATACAATCTGATGAAATAAATTTATACAACAGAAAGTCATCTTGTTAAGGGTGGAGACTGACATAGGATTGTCTTGTGACCGTATGGGCCCTGGTTAGCACTGCTGAACGAATGTGCATCCCCTTGTTGGGCTCGGTAGTGGGTGGTGCGGCCAGGGTCTGAATTCTGTTTTTTTATGCTATGGATACAAATACTTCACTTCTTTCTATTTCTCTCCCTTGTGGATAGCAATAAATGTCTCAGAATTCCTCTTTCACTCGATTTTTCATAATTAAACGCACTGATAGCCTTTATGCTAGTTCTTATCTTAAAAAAACATCAACATTTCTTATTGCTAAAACATTCCATTCTGCTCTGGTTGATGGCCATTCCCTCAAAAAATTACAGTCTGGAGATTTATTGATGGAAGTTTCTACAGCCAAACAGCACAACTTCTTTCCAATAATAATACAATAGGCACATTCTCCGTTTCTGTTAAAACACACCAAACTCTAAATTCTTGCCGTGGTGTAATATCTGAACCAAATCTTCTATTTTCATCAAAATAAAAGCTTCTAACTAATTTAAAAGACCAAAATGTCATAGATGTACGCCGTATCACTATCGGTAGAAATGGGCAGATGATTCCTTCAAAACACGTTATTCTAACCTTCAATAGCCATATTTTACCTACTAGAATTAAAGCCGGCTACCTCAACTGTCCAGTCCGACCTTACATCCCTAATCCCCTCCGTTGTTTTAAATGTCAGCGTTACGGTCATATTAACATTACATGTCGTGGATCTGTTACCTACGCACGTTGTGCAGAAGTCGGCCATGACAATAAAACATGTGAAAAACCTGAAGGCTTTGCAAACTGTAAAGGAAAAATCATACATCATACTCCCGCTCATGTCTTATTTGCATACATGAAAAAGAAATTCTTACAATCAAAATAACTCAAAACCTTCCTTACCCTGAAGCTCGCAAAATTGTTGAGTCCAGAACCCCCATCTGTTGGTATTTCTTATTCAAGCTTATTCAAACAGCAGTCAAAATCCGTAAGGTATATTAGCACCCAAACCGATTTATCTATTCAATCTCATACACCACAGAAACAAACCCATAATGTCAGTTGTACAACTAAAAGAATATGCATCAACAAAATTAGAACGTTGGTTACCGTCTTCAAAACCTGTCACAATAGAATACCAAACTAATCAATCACAAAACCATCAGTGCAATCCAAAAAGTCGACGGAACTCCAGACTAAGACAGAGGCAGTTACATGAAATAAAAGAACTCCTAAGCCATCTGCATTTAATTTGCAGAAGTCTCATATTAGTAAAACTGAGAAACTGAGCCATAAAACAAAAGCGAAAAAGGCTGTTCTGGGTTCTCATCAATGGCTAACAAAGACAAAAAAAAAAAAAAAATCCTTTATGGCTCATGTATTACAAATCTAAAAGACCCTCAACATATTAATAATTATGTGGAGGAGGCTATGGAGTCTGACTCTTACACCTCGATGAGGAGGAAAATTCTGTATACGAAGAATTTGTACCTGATTAATTTTAAACATTGTTACTTTTTAAGTCTCCACGTTGCTGAAAATTGTTTTTATGTGGTATTTGTGTATCTCATGCTTTGTTCATATTTTAACAATTTTAGCTTTATAACATTTTAATGTTTTAAATTACATTTCTTTTGTATTTTTACCACCATCCTTTTAACTGTTTTCATTCATGTATGCCATCTTTGTTTTCATCTAATTTTATATTATTTCTCATCTCGATTATTTTTGAGTTACTATTTTTGACTTTTTTTTTACTTTATTATGGCGCAGCATGTCCCTAAAGGGACTACGCTATAAAACCCCAATCAATCAACCAGCCATCGCAACAGAAACCTTTCCGTTTAAATGTGATACTCGCACGAAAGTGCAAAACTTCGTCATATATAAATACTCTTTCGTAATATGGAGAATAATTTGCTTGTTAATAATGATCAAAGTCAAGGTTCAGAAGGAAATTTCCCTAAGCGGCGAGCTAAATGATGTCACGATTGAATGGGAGGAGAGGGCGGTCATGAAATTGTGACAGTTTGTGACAAGGGGGAGGGGGGGGGTTAGAAAAAATTTGACATCACACATTTTGGTTAAAATAAAAACTTTAAAAATTAGCAGATTATATTTTGAAGTTATTCTGAAATAAAAGTATTTTGTGTTCATAAAATAAAGATAAATTTTAAAGCCAAATATACTAATAAATTCCATTTCAAATTAAGAAAAACTACTGCTTTCAATTGTTCTTTCATATTAATATTGCATTACTATTGTACATTAATTATAGTTTTTGTTCTAAACGTTAATCTTATTTCATACAAAAAAAAGTACACAAATCACTTTTATTGTTTTTCTCACAAAAGTCATTAAAACACAAAGTTAAAATTTAAAAAGTTCAGTTATAAAATTTGAAGTATGATCTATAACATAGTGCTTTGTTTCTGAACTGCAAGTATATGCATATGTAATGTAGCGTGATATGAGACAAGGGGGGGGGGCAAGGGGGTACAGGGAAGTGTAAAACTTTGTGACAAAAGTGGGAGGGGGAGTCAAAAATATTGAAAAAAATGTGTGACATCCAGAGATGGGCAGTATCGAAAATACATGTATTTGAAATACATTTTGAAAATACATTTGTATTTTGTATTTTGTATTTTATCCCAACGAAACGAAAGTATTTTAGTAATGTATTTTGAAACACTTTTTCCAAGTATTTTGTATTTTGAAAATACATTTCATACTCAAAATACATTTCTGTAGATTTCAAGTTGCTTCGTTTAAACCACCGCAGATGCAAGATTCACAAAAGCAAAATAGGTGCCTCTCTGTTTTGTTTTGTTTGATAGGATTCGTTTCTAGAAGTTAATGTAAACATATTTTTTCAACTATTGCTATGATAAGGATTAGAATGAATGCTTCTGTTTTACTTAAGTATTTTTGCTGAACTGTACATGTACAATTCTAACGTTCTAGTTTTTATGATTATAACGTTGCTGTGAGAACGACAAAAACTACTGTGTGATAAACAGGAAGAATCATTCAGTTTTGCTGTGTATAGAATTTTTTAAGAACCATAGAAAGGAAGCTAATGCAGTAGCAGAAAGAAATGTAATGTATGTTTAAATCTCGTGAAAGAATGGTTGATATTGCCCCAGATCCAGATAACAATATATCAATGAATTACGATAGTGCACGTTGCGCTATATTAGATGGAAATTTTTTTTTAATAACTTCTGTTGATAGTAACGGCAAAGTTAAAGCAGCATACCAAATATGTAAAATAAAGTCTACCGTTATAAGTGGAACATTCGATGCAACAGCGCATTTTAAAACAAATTTAAAGGTAAAATTTTTAGTTTTATACCGTTATATCTTGATTGCAATATTTTATCTAGTTTCTTTGTATCCTTTTTATCAAAGTTCGGGCATATTTTAACCCACCCCTGATATTCATTTAATTGGGAAATAGTTTTATTATATAGATAGTTTTATTTATTGATATAGAGATCTACTTTTAATAATTGTATTTACGATTGAGTATGTTAAATACCGGAGTTTTGGTTACAGACCTGTCGTTAATGGAGATACGTGTTTATATAGCGTGATTTTTTTTTTTTACCTCATTTTATGTTTTATTTTATAATGCTTTTTAGTGAAGGTATAAAATATAAAATAGTGTCCGACCGAAACGAAAGTTGCTGTCTGAAACCGAAGTTTTATTCCTTTTTTAAATTATAAGTAATAAAACTTCGAAAGGAAAATTTCAAACGAAAATTTCTCAGATAAAAATTTTATTATTGATAAAAATATTAATCAAGTTAATTAAAAAAATATTCTTTTACAGCAGATTTATTATATATTTATGATTTTGATATTTATTTTGATATATATTTATGGTTTTAAATGTACGGATATGTGTAGGGGCATGTGAAGAGAAAACCACGGAGCCGAAACTCCATTTCGCGCCACCCCGTGCCAATTTTTTCTTGTGACAAGCTAAAAATGACATTGATTGTATAAATCTAACGCCCCCTAAATTTCCGCGCTCAGGGCGACCACCTCCTTCGTTCCTAAATTAAAAAAATAATAATAATTAACATTATTTTGTACCGATTTATAAGTACAGAAATGTATACATTATTATTTGTGCAATTATTTATGTATCCCGTGTATTCTGAGATTATTTTGTATCAAGCGAGATTGATGTTCATTGTACAGAGTTCCAAAATTTTTAACGTTTGGTTTGCAAATTAATCAAAAACAAATATCAATAAAAGATTCTTTAAGAGAATAGTAGTGTATCCATGCTTAAAGAAAATAAATAACAATTTTTAATTTGCAATCATTATAACAAATATAGTATGCATGAGTTTTAAATGCAGTTTTACAATATGAATGATGGTAAAAACATTTTGAGTTTTTAAACTTATTTTAAAGCTATGACCAGTTCATGATTGTAGGGTCTTTAACTTCTTGAGGGGCAGTGAAATATATATTATATTCAGCGTTGAATTCAGGGGATGGCCCGGGGGAACATTCATTCCCTGAGCAATAAAATGTCATCTTTCGGAAAAATTGAAATTTTGCGTTTTCAATAGTTAAAAAGTTCAATCCCCCCCCCCCCCCCACCGGAACTCTATAATGTCCCACTCAGGAGCCAGTGAATTCTCTCCCGGAGAAAAGTGTCTGAATTCAACACTGATTATATCCCACTTAATTTTAATCAAGACTCGCACTAAATTTTTTACTTATTTAATAATAAAAATTTAATAAAAAATTTTAAATTATTTTACTAAATTTTATGTACTTAACTTTGGTTCAAAAATGTTTCAAAATTGCTTTTTTTTTATTTTTAAACTATAAAATTTTTCGATTATTCCGATGTGAATTTAACATTACAGTGACACAATTGCTTCTCCTTCAAAATGTTGAAACAGACCATGAAGAATAGCGATGCACAAATGGAATACACTAATTATCTATTAAACACTAAACACCATCACTTAAAAAACAACAAAAAATTATTTGGTGGCATGATATTCCAAACGTTGTATTGTTATATTTTATAATATTACCAGGATTTAAATGAAAATGTTTAACATGTTGTTTATTTAATATTTCTTATAAAATTTTATCTTATTTATTATTCATGGGAAATATATCTGCGAAGCTCTATCAAATTATATATAATTTTTTAAAAACTTCTAACGAAAGAGATTATACAATTATTTATATATGTGTGTTTATGTTGCGTGTAAGAATAACTACTGAACTGACACTTTGATTTTCAACCTCTCGCTCCTTTTACTTTCCTCTATCTTTACAATAAGAAAGTATTGGATTCGCGAAAAAATCTACTTCAGGTTTTTGATGGATTTGTATGTTTTAGAAAGTCCTGAATATCATTTGATTGTTTTTAAAAAGTGTCCATCTTGTGAGTTTGTAAGTGACAAAAATTTTGTGGGCGCTCTATCCAGCGCCGTGCAAAAATAAGCGGGGCGAAGGGAGCGGTCGTCCCGGGGGTGGAAATTTAAGGGGCGGCAAATTTATACTACCAACGTCATTTTTTAGCCTGTCACAAGAAAAAGTTGGGGCAGGGGGCGCAAAATTGAAACGTTGCCCCGGGCGCAGTTTTTTTCGCACACCCCTGTCTCTAAAAATCTAAAAGGAAAAAAATCCTTTAACAGATTTTCTTTCAGCTGATACGCAGTTTTCTCTAAATTTATTATATTCTTTTTGCTTGTTATTAAATCCATTTTGCATGAATTAACACATTTGCCATTTAAGGCTGTTCTCATCTACTCTGCTTAACCCATTGGGGACGAGCGACACGTATACGTGCCATAAAAAGGCTTAAGAATCTGTGTTAAAGTCTTTTAAGTGTTTATCCCCTCCAGTAAAATTTTACTGAAAAATATTCCTTATTTAATCGGAGCATACTCTCGATTTAATAAGGCACCACAAATTTCTGTTTTTAAAAACCGGTGACAAAACATTAAAAATTTCGTAAAAGTTTTCCGTCGCGAAGGGGCTAACAAGCGCAAAACATTTTGACACATTTACAAACTCATTTTTTAACGGAAAGATATAAATTGAAAGACCCGACTATGGAAGCGATTTGGAATCGAATTGTTTTTTCGATTTTTTGATCAATGAATTATTCATAAGCGATTTTGTCATGAGACAAACACGTTTCTTGTTTCTGTTTGAATGGTTAATCTTCTTACGCGCACAAATGCAGTTCAAAATGAACACTTTGACAATATTTTCTGAAACACTTTTTTTTGTGTTTGTAAAAACACTTTCCATTATTTTTGAATAACAACATTTACTATTTTGATCCATTTCGAACAAAAAATAAATCAAAACTTATTTCAATTCTATTTGGATTTAAGAACAGCATTTAGACAGGATTTCTTGACAGAGTCATTTTCAGAGTTCCTTTTATTGTGCTTTAATTTTATTATCCAGAAATATATTTACCATTCTTTAAAAATGATAAAATTAAAACTTTTAACTGTAAAATTACAGCAATTTAAAAATACATACATTATTTGGAAAAAGCTGTTGGGTCGAGCCAAATTGTACTGTTTTTTGGATAGTTCAGGCCGGGATGGGATACCCAGCTTAGGGGGGGGGGGGGTGGATTCGGAAAAATATTACAATTTTTGACTTATTCAGACCTCTAGGAAGGATGAAGTCTAGTCCTGGTCTGGTCTGGACAGAATAAATCAAGCCCGTCCCGAATTCGCAAAGAAAAAAGTAAAGCCCGGGACCCGAAAGAGTAATGAAAAGGTCCATTTGAGACTATCCTTCAGGAAAATATAAACTGGATATCTGGCCCGGACCAGCTTGGAATGACTGAAGAGCAAGTCCGGGCCGGCCTGGCCAGAGTGTTGTGGATAAAAAAAATGTCCGAAACCGGACTGCTGACAGTGCCGGACACGGTCTGTGAAAACCCCCAATGTTATACACAAACTTTTAAAATTTTCAAATGTATTTTGTATTTTTAATGTATTTTCAAAATACATGTATTTTGTATTTTGAATTTTTTTGAATAAGAAAGTATTTTGTATTTTGTATTTTAGGTTCTAAAACTAATGTATTTTGTATTTTGTATCGAAAATGATTTTTTGATGTATTTTGCCCAACTCTGGTGACATCATTTATGGACCGCCCTTAAGTAGAAAATTTTGTTACATGGGGTCTTAGTAAAATGGAAGTTCCATTTTATTTTAAAGTTATCAAGCAAAATGTTTATATAGGGAAGAAAAAAACATTAATAAATGAATATGGGGGAGAGCGGTGTATTTTGGACTTATGTGTACCTCGGACCTATGCTAATTCTAGCTTTACTTGTTTAGATCATTAAACAAAAACATTTGTATATTAAATATTTGCCACCAGAGGTCTCATTTAAATTCTTGGCATTTGTTTAGAAGCTCAACTAATTGTACAATTTTTTAAAAAGGAAATTCACCTTTCAAAAGTAAATTGTTTTTAGATATTTCTATGTCATTTTTATGCTAAAATAATTTTAATTTTTAAAAAATGAGGATTATGCATAATAAAGCAATGCTCTAACTAATAAACTATGTGCTTTAGATAAAGTTAAGCCTAGCCTTAATATCATGATTGGTAATTTTGTTTTTAAGTGGCGAGTGGTGTACCTTGGACTGGGTCTAAGGTACACTAGGTATTGTCTGATGGATCTGAAAGGCAGCTCAAGAAGTTAACATTTGGAATTGACTTATCTAATTACAATCTTGGCTAAAAATAAATATAATTACTAATATAAATAAGTTTTAATGTCGTTTGTGATTATAGTAAGTGTAAAGGTTCTGAAGTTTTATGTCTATTTAGACGTTTTTATTATAAAAACCTATTAAACAATGAAATGTATCAAAAATTTATATATGTAGCTTCTTAATTAATAAATGTTGATTTTATTCTCTAAAATCAAGTTTTTTTTCCATTCTTAGTAATGGGACCAAGGTAACACCACTAATGGTGTACCTCGGTCCTATTTTCATTTTATTTTTAATTCAAAAATTTTCATGGAGATTATTTATATAAAAATTGAAGACAAGCATATGTAGTGTATAATATCATAAAGTTTAATAAAATATTTTATTTTTTTAATTTTGGCAATTTTTTTAAATTAAAAATTAAAAACTCAAAATAGGTCCGAGGTACACCACTTTCCCCTATTTATGACAGCAAGAAAAGCAGCAAAAACAATGAATATACTATCGATAAATTCTATACAAAAAGGATAAATACAAAAAAAAAAAAAAAAAAAAAAAAAAATCTAATGCTCTCTGATTTTTATCTGTATTCTTTTAAACAAATAAAAACTAGCATTTTAAAAATTCAGTAATTTTAATTTATAAAAAATATTTTAATCTTGAACGACTTTGCAAATAAATCTATCAAAATGAAAGAAAATTAAAAGAATCAATGAGATTTGAAAGATTTCCTCCGCTTCAATGCATTAAGTAAGATTTATTTGAATTTTAAAAATGTTTATTGTTTTGTAGCATAAAAAATATTCAAAATAAATTAATAAAAATATATTAGATATTTCTATTTGAAGATTCATATTGTTTTTCGTATCGCTTCTGTCTCGTCTTTGTATGCAAAAGAAATATGTAAATTATAATTGCTATTTATCTTATATATCGGGTGTTCTTAAATGGATTAGCTGTTTTTAAAATTCAATAACTTGCAAAATGGGGGGGGGGGGAACTACTGTAAAAAATTTTTTGCAGGAGAGTAATGTATGATGTCAGAAGCTTTTTACTGTGATTCTTAATTTTAGTTTCAAATATGAACGATAGATCACGTTGCAAGTAGTAGGCGCTCAATCGAAGCAGACATGGAAATCATCCAGCAATCCTGTGAATAACAGAGAAATGAAAAGTATAAAGTAAGTCTCATCCGTCTATATAATCTTGCTTTTATGGGTAATTTTGAACTCAGTCGGTATCATTTGGATATCGTTAGTGTCAAATTAAGATAAAAAAATAATATAATAAACATATAGAATAAGTTCAGAGTCGGAAACCTAAGACCAAAATTGTATCGACATATGACCCACTCTAAAACGTTTGACATTCTTTGTTAGCACTACGGTTGAATGATTTCTGCTTCGGCATCGATTTTTTTTAAACGATAATCCCAATTTAGTTCCAAATAATAGCGATAGGTGGTACTTCAAAGAATGAGCGATTAGTGTTCCATTGAAGCCAAAACCGAAATCACCCGGAATTGATGTGAAGAAAGAAGATTAAATGTATGAAGTGAGCTCTTAAGAACAAGAATGTATTTGTGAATGAGACGCATACTCCATGGATTTAACCTCCTTCCTTCACATCAGTGTTGGGGAATTTCAGATTTGGCTTCAATTGAGCATCTCTTGCTAGCAGCTCCATCTATAGCGTCTATTTAGAACTAAAACAGGGAATCATGGTAAGCAAAATCTTGACATCTTACATAACCCTACTGCAAGAATTTTTTTAAATAGCTGTCACCATTGGCAACTTATTGAATATTAAAATCACTCAGCCCATTTTAGGACGCCCTATCAATGGCTAAGAGGTTCTGCTCTCGAGGCTAGTAGACGGGAGGAGCTGGGTTCGCATCCAATTGTTCCCGTCGGCCTAACCATTCGAAGTTTTCGCGGTTTTCTTTGAATCTTGGGAAACCTTACGTAAATACGGTATAGCTTTCCTTAGAAACACCCCTCCCCACGAAGGGCACTCCCCCTAGGACTTATTCCCTTCGAGTAGATAATTGACCATCACAAAATGAACCAAACTAAATTATTTTAGGATACCCGACATATATATGTAGTACTCTAGACAATCTGGCGTGTAAGGCATTCAATCGAATGCGTTGTAACTCCTTTCAGTCGCGCGGGAATTCATTTTAATTCGATGAACAGCCCAAAAGCCTGTTGACGTTTGGCACAATCGTGAAGTGAACTCGAACAGGCAGTGAAATTAATTAATAAGGGATTTATTTCTACGTGACGAAATAATGAGCCATCTTATACCTTCATAATTTTGATAGCAGCATATCATCTAAAACAATTCCCACCATTTATAACAAAGCTCAGGTCGTATGATGTTACGATTTACGAATCATCGTAAATGTTAGAAGAAATTAGAATAGAAAAGATTTAGTCATCAAAAGACTACAAGTCACCAGGGATATTAGTAGGTGGAACAACTGAACAAATCTGGCTTTGATCATTCCAGCCTCCGCTTGTGAGACCTCGCATTAACACAAATTATAACGTCGTACGTTTCTGATCAATGAGGGAAAATAATGGCACTCGTGAAGCCTATATCTCGTCCAATGAGAGTAATTCTATAAAGAGAGCTATCATCTGGAAGCGTAATTATATCAAAAGGAAAAAAAAATCCAAGCAAGTGAAAGATATCGGGATAAACTATGTAAAAAAAAAAAAGAAGAAAAAAAAAATAGAAATAGCTTTTTTAAAAACACTTGAAATCACACTAAATTATAACAGACTAAATTACACATTAAATTACATCATTGAAATCACATTAAATTACATCAGAAAAACATGTTGCATAGATTAATTAAGCATAGATTATGAAACACTCCTACACTTCTTGAAATTTTTAACAAAACTTCGTTATCAAGGGGAATAATTTGTTAATGTCCATAGCATATGTATTCCAATACTTTTGAAAAGCCCTGTACATGATCTGTCGGTTGATATATAGAGACTATATAGTGGGGAAATTTAGTTTAGCAAGAAAGCACCTTTCTGATTGAAATTTCCCTTTCAGCAACTTATACTAATAGATGGAAACATACTTAAATACTTTTGCTCAGCCCTTTAAAATACATACTACCTTTAATACAGGAAAGTTTTTGCTAAAGTTTAGTTAACAAAAAACACCCTTTAAACTACTTAAATCAAATTTCTAGAAATTATCATCCGAAGGCGACCATATATCTAGTTCTTTGCATTATCCTGTATATAATTTCATCTATATTCTACAAACATTTCTTAGTAAACTGAATGCAGTTTAACGTAAAAAATCATAAAAAACTACCTTTAATTAAATTACGCTCATATTCAGGAACCTTTCCAAGATCTTTGTATAACCCAGTATATCTAAATTGTGCAACTACTATCATTGATACACATCATATAATATACATAGATTTTGTAAAACTTAAAAGCGCATGTCACAATTAAAAATTCATTTCATCCCTCTAACAGCCATCATCCATAATGTAAAGTACTTTTGATAGAATATACTATTTGAAACTTTTTGTGTGTCCCTGTACATGCCATGCACTTCGTATTATGCATGAAATAACTCATCTTAATTCTCAGAGGCGTATATTAATTTGATTATAAATTAAATCAATCGTTTACCATAATTAAAATATATAGCAAACAGTTCGCCTCTTTATTATTATGCATTGGAATTCTTTTGTGTGGCTTTGAAAATGAACAATAACTATTCTTTTTACTGCATACTTTACAAAATGCACATTGTAGTGCACGCCATAGATACACGTAAATCTGAAGATGTTTGACAGGAAGTAACATCTTTATAATTCATTTTAAATGATTTTTTCCCATAGGCTGTAATGTAATGGAAAACTTTTGACTGTTTCAGTAAATAAACTAATCATGGCAGAAACTTCATATTCAATAGAATTCGTGCTAGGGTAAACATCAATAACGTCCAAACATTTCATGGCAATCCGAGTACATTTACGAGAATTAGAGAAAAGCGCGGACAGACGGCCAGACGGCCAGGCAAACCAAATGCAAATACACTTCAACTTTGTTGGAAAGTGTTAAAAATGGTCAAAAATGATGACACAATTTAGGTATAAACTGATAGGTTTAAAATTAAATAAATTGAGTAAGATAACAATCAATTTAAGGAGAATTTAATATGATTAATGATAGATATTATTAAAGAATTGGAAATTAATGATTATGTCGGTAATATAGTATAATAGAAAGGAAATAAAGCGAAAGAAAAGTTAATAATATAACACATATATAATATACAATTTGAATAATAGAATTTGAAATATAACGAAAGAAAAATTAATAATATGACACATATATAATAAAATTTGAATAAGTGTTTTAAAAAATTTGAGGGAAATTACAGTGATCGGCTTGCAAATTCAAAATAATCTTTTAACGATACAAACAGCAATAAAAAAAATTTATGATAACCATTCTGGCAGCAGCAGAATATTAATTCTGTATTCCTGAAAAAAGAATATAGTTCTTATCATGAATTTAAATCACATAACTTACATTTTTTTAGCCTTATTTTAAAATTGAAATTCACGAAGCTTGAATATTTATGAAAAAGGAGAAAAGTTTATTTATAAAACTTTATTTGCCGAACTTTTCGCTGAAATGCTGTTTTTCATTCGCCAAATGTTTAAAGTCTGTCGCCAGTGAAGGAAAGGTAACCTTAAATTAGATTTTTTACGATTCTCACAGTATTTATGTTTAAGCAGTGGAAGTAAAGAATATATTTATGCAAGTAAAAAAGTCAATAAACAGAATTAAATATTTAAGAAATCTATCTGTATTATTATTATTATTAAAACCCAATGTTATGGAATTCAATAATCTTAATTTATAAAAAAGCATTTCTATTTTGAATGAATCTGTTAATATATATATATATTTCAAATGTACAAAAAGTAAAAAAAAAAAATGTTCAGAATTTGATTAATTTATTTGATTAATTTTATTTTTTTATTATTTATTGATTTATTGAATAAATTTTTGAACTTTGAATTTTTGAATTTAAATTTTGAATGAGAAATCTTCAAATATTGTGTAGCAAGAAACAAAAATGAGGATATTCTCATATATTTTTCAGTAGTAAAAAACACTGACAAAAGGATTTCAGTTCTGCATTATTTTTCTTTTTACAATTAGAAAATGCTTTAAGAAATATTTCTTTTCTATTACAGGAGATTTCTAAGATATATAATTTGATAAAATTTGGAGAGAACAATCAATAATTCGAAAACAGTCAAACAAATTTTAGTTACGAATTGTTAAAAGATTTACTTATTTCTAATCAGAAACTCGCTAAAAAAATATAATGTTTCAGCGAGATTTTTTTTTTATTTATTTAAATAAATCCAAAAATAATTAAAAAAGAATGAAGTAGAATATTACAAATATTATAAATATGTTAATGCTGAAGATCTGTAATCTTTTTTTTCCCTTTAAATAAAATTTGAATAAACATTGTAAAATATTTTGACAGGAATTTTAATGCTAAAACGTTTTCCAAAAGAAAAAGGAAAATAACTCTGTAAGGATGCATTAATTACATGTGATAGGATTTAATAGAACGATGAAAATTTCATTAATATCTTTTTAAGTTTTGATTTCATTACCAAACATGGGATAACAATGAATTAATTACGTCTGATAGAATTCAATAGAATGAAGAAAACTTCATAAAATTTGAAATGACGTGACAAGATTCTGCAAGGATTATATATATTAAATTTAAAATCATTCGGTTGGACTGTGTTATATGCGTATAGACGAACTAGGAAAAAAATATAGGTGCTACGCATTTATAAAATTATGAACGCACCTAAAAAAAAGAGTGTAATTTATGAACAATTTAAAATCATGAAACTTAAAATAATTCAGAAACTGGCTTTACAAATTGGCTTCCAATTTAAAGATTGTTAGTACACGTTCTGTTGTACAGTGGCGCCAATTTCTATGGGCTCATGAGGCGCAGGCCCACCTAGTAATTTGATCGCTCCTTCCAACCAATTTCAATTGTTCAATTTGTAATTTATTTTTCTTTTAATAATTTAATCGATGAAATGAAATTTGGTTCTAACCCTTTCGGGTCTGGTGTATTATTAATAGTACATGTCTTTTCATACAGTTTTATTTTGTCGTAATAATTACTTAGTTACTTTATACATATAGAAATAAGAGTATATGGTTATGCTTTTCTTATTATGATTTCATTTATATTTTGACATTTAATAATATTACTAATAATAAAAATTTACTTAATTATCTTTGCCTAGTTCGCATTTCCTTTACTTTATACATATCTTCCACTCTTTAAATTTAAAATATAAGTTATTTTTCTGACCCATTCATCTGCAATAAAACACAAAAAGCATTAGAAAGTTGTTATAGCCTCTCAAATCCTGTTGTAATAAATTCCAAATGTCTCCTAAAACTCTTCTTCAATCTATTATTATATAAATATGAATTGAATAGCGCACAAAATAAATATATTTCTTAGATTTCAAAATGGAAATAATCTTTGAACATCAGTAAGTCTATTTGGAGAGCTACGATTAACGTTATGAAAATAAAAGTAATTTTATTCTGAAAATGGAAAAAAATTCGGACCAGAAAGGGTTAATAACATTCTCAGTATAGTTTTGTCTAAAAAATAGTAAGGCCATCAGTTAGACTTACAGAAGCAGTAAAAACCTGTCCAGCAGATGTACTTCTAAATTTCTCACAAAAAACAAATTTCCTGAATATTTTGCCATCTGTTTTGATGTCTGCATTTATAAAGCACTTAGGTGATTAAAATTTATATTTTTCTTCACATTAATTTTTTTTTTTTTTTTAATTTTCAATGGTAAATAGTTCAATGTTACTTAAAATAAATATTAATGTATTTATAAGAAAGACTTTATAAGACTATAATTTATAAAACTATTTAGAAAATTATAATAACTTAAAAATTTTCATAGAAGAAACATAATTTAATTTCGAATTATCATTTTAGTCATTCGACACAAGTTTGATATAAGATTCTTTTTTGCGGATGTGTATCTCATTGTAAAATGGGTGAACATTTCAAATTTTATAAAAATTAGATGTATAATTTCATTACAGGGACAATCAAAAATATTCCATTACATTACGGTCAATAGGAGAAAATAGTTTCAAGTGCATTTTAATAAAGTTACACTCTTTCGAATACAATAGAATTAACATAAATCTATGAAGTATATAGTAAAATATACATTCTGTACAGTCTGGATGCAAAGAATATTTATTATTAATTTATAGGGCCACATAAAAGTATTCCACTACATAATGGTATACGGTGAAATATTGTTTGGGACATATTTTGTTTGTATTAAACTATTTCACATTTTATGAAATTTACATTACGTGGATGAAATTTAATACATGTTCCTTCCTGTATAATAGAGAGTAGATAATATTTACAGAAACACACAAAAGATTTCGACCACTATATTGTATCTGAAGTACTGTATACTATAACAGCAAGGTATGGATATTTTTAAAACTTCGATGTAATACGAACGCACCTCATTTGCTACACTTCACGTACAATTTCCAACTTGTTATAGTTATGTGATTATTGATAAAATCCCCACTAACTCCGAGGAGACTATTTTTCCTTTCTGAATTATTCTAAGTTGAGTAAAATTAATTTCTATTTTTGTACGGTATTGACACAAGTTTGATATAAGATTCTTTTTTGCTGGTAAGTACCTCATTGTAAAAAGGGTGAACATTGTCAGATTTCTTATCACGGACATAAACAACAATTTTATAATTATAATAAAAAAAAGAAGTAAAATCTATTTTAACTAGTTAAAGCACATTGCAATGTAGCATAAAAAGCGATTTTAGACTTTTTTGACAAAGAAAAGTAAATAAATGATAATGAATAAATTAATAAATAAAATCTCACTTTTTTTCCAAAGACAAGAATTGTTAAATGAAAACGGATACTAGATATTGAATCAGTGCAAAAAACATGCTCAGAAGCATATTAGTGTACTCATGTGTCAAGAAATATTTGGATGTTAAGAAACATTATTAGAAAAACATGAAAAAAAAATGCGAATAGGTAGGGTATTTCACGGTTAACTGTCAGTATAATCTAAGGAGTGACGTTTCTGTAAAGTAAATTAAACAGCAATCATAAAATAAAAAAAAGCCCGTCTAATCACAATTTATGCTTTAAATTTGAATACAATCGTACAAGATTAATTAAATTTACACAAATTAAAGTATACAAATATGTATATGTTACAGGCCAAACCCGATTTTAGGCCAAACCGGTCTATCCTAACGCCCATCGGATAAACTAGTTTTTCCTAGGCCAAACCGGTCTATCCTAACGCCCATCGGATAAACTAGTTTTTCCTAGGCCAAACCGGTTTATCCTAACGCCCATCGGACAAACTAGTTTTCCTAGGCCAAACTAGTCTATCCTAAGGCCCATAGGACAAACTAGTTTTTCCTCTAGTTTGGCCTAACTCGTATAGGATAAACTAGTTTATCCTGCTGTTTATTGGTCTGAACTAGTTTATCCTAGGCCGATCTAGATTATCCTAGGCCAATTCAATTTGGCATGATTTTATTGAATTCAATGACCGCCTCAGCGCCAACATTCTAGTTTGTTCTAGGCTGATCTAGTTTGTCCTAGGCTGACCTAGTTTATCCTAGGCCAATGTAATTTTACGTGTTTTTAGCTCACAGGCGTCAAAGCCCGAGAAATAATGAGCTCGCAGGTTCTGTATTTATGTATGTACGCATGTATGTACGCATGTATGTACGCATGATTGTACGTATGCACGTACATATGTACGTAATGCGATAACTCTTGGTAGAAATATTCGATTTGCTTAAAATTTTGAAAATAGTTTAATTTTGATAAGGTACTTTTCTGATTAGTTTTGGGAATTCATTCGATAAGATTAAGAGGGGGTGAACGGGAGGCTAATAACCCATTGTTAATTCAGAGAAATGGATTTTTCATGCAGAATTATCAGTTTTCATTTAAAATTTTAGGTATAGGATCATTCTGACAAGATGCCTCCGTGATTAGTTGTGGATGTTTATCGTTTAAGTGTAAAACAAAGGGCAATGTAGGTAACCCCCCAATAATTTAGATAAATGGTTTTGATGCAGAATTTACGGATTTGCATCAAATTTGGATGTATGTTCTTTCTGACAAGCGATTCCCTGAATAGTTTTGGGGAGTTTAATGGTTAAGTATGAAAGAAAAAGTGAAGGATTACCAACTTTCATAGGAAAAACTAGTTTATCCTATAAACATTTAGAGAAATAAGTTTGGCATAGGAAAACTAGTTTATCCAATTTGCGTTAGGATAAAATAATTTGGTCTAAGCTAATATAATTTGGCTCAAAATTGGGTTTGGCAGGTAAAAACATATCTTTCACTAGAATAAGCATAAATGTGTGTCAAGAGTCATTGCTTAAACATCAATACAGAAATTTAACATGTCCACCGTAGAGACATGATACACTGGACATGGTGTTTGCTTATTTTTATTTTTCTTTCTGCAGACTCAAGCCATGCTGTGATAAGCTTGCTTTTATTATTATTATTATTATTATTATTATTATTATTATTATTATTATTATTATTATTATTCGAGCCAGATCGCAGCTGAACATAATTTGGAATCGAACAGCGTTTTCCATTTTTGAGATATTAATTACCTGTCGAGATATAGCTATTTTTGTCACGGCGTCAAGTTTTTCTTTTCCTCAACTGGAAATTCGATTCAAAACGTAGCTTTAACAGTATTTTCTCAAACATACATCGCTTTTATGAAAAAATGGTTAACGCCATTCGATTACATATTTTCTGTGTGAGAATGCCTGTTAATCTTATGCATTTCCGAAAAGGAATTAATTAATAAATGTGTTAGGATGTAGCTCTTTTGGATTTGAGAAAACTCTTAAGGAATGATAGAAAAATATATTTACAAATCTACTTTTTACTAAACATATTCAAAAGTTATGATGTTTATAACAATTCTTTTTTTCTTTTATTCTAACTATTTAATGAATTCCTCTTTGAATATTGAAGGACTAAGAATCTAAATAATCAATAATACATTGTGTATTTTCCATTTAGCGAACACATCGTAATTTAAAAATACATTGTAAATTTATCCATAAATATGTATGCAGTATTCTTTAAAGGAATCTTAAATGGATGTGAATTAAAATCTGAATTTTTTGCAGGAATTGTGTAGGGCCAGGTCGAGCCGGACTGAGTCCCTTTTCACTGATTTTTTTACAGGCAGGGCTCGGGCTGAACTTTTAATTTTTATACCGGGCTTCGAAATTCCGGCCCGTGCAAAACTGTAACAGTATTCTACTACCCTTCAAATAAAATACATTATACAGGGGTGATAGTAAAACCACTTTGCACAAGATTAGAGAGCAGTAGTCAGGATTAATATTAAAAAGAATATTGGCCCTGTTAAAGTAATGGCTTTTCATTCACAGGCTGTTTATACTATTTGTGTATTACAGACTTTTTTTTTTAAATATCACCCTCGAAAAAACAAGTAAGGGAGATTACTTTTTCCCATTTCCCCTAATTATACTTAAACATTGAACCCCAAAACTAATCACAGATACGCTTTATAAAATAGAACAATTATTCAAAATTGAAGCAAATCAGATAATTCTGCTCAAAAACCATTCATCTGATTTAAGGAGTGTAATCCTACATTCCTCCCTTTATACTTAATCATTAAACCCTCAAAACTATTCAGGGATTCGCCTTATGAAAAAAACTATGTTCAAAATTTAATCGGCAAATCAGATAAATCTGCTTAAAAACCCATTTATTTAATTTAAGGAAGGCAATAAATCGTCCACTACCCCATTATACTTAACCAAAAGAAAAATTAATTAAAGCAGCCTCTGATCAAAATGAATTCATGTCCAAAATTTTAAGCAAATTGGATAATTCTGTATTATAACTAATTTATCTAATTTATCTAATTTAAGGAAATAAATTGTACGCTTCCCCTTTATACTTAACCAAAGAACCACCAAAATTAATCAGAGAAGCGTTTCATCAGAATGAACAAATCAAAGATTTGCAGCAAATCGTTTAATTCTGCATGAAAAACCCATTTGGCAAAATTAGGCGGGTAGTCCCCGTTTCTTTCATTTGTTCTTAACCAATTAACTTCCAAAACTAATTAGGGAAGCACCTTACCAGAATGAATCTATTTCAAAAATTTAAGCAAATCAGCAAATTCTGCTTGAAAAAAGCATTTACATAAATTATGGGGCGTTACCTAAATTTCCCCCTTTCTTTATACTTAAGCAATGAACATCCACAACTAATCATGGAGGCCCCTCTTCAGAATGTTTCTATATCTAATTTTTTTTTTTTTTTTTTATGAAATATGCTAATAATGCATGGAAACCCATTTATTTGATTTAAGGGAAGGGACGAATCAGCCTCTCGATCTTCCTCCCCCTTATTATTCTCCAATGACCTCCCAAAATTAAACAGAAAAGCTCCTCATAAGAATAAACTTATATTGAAAGTTTGATGCAAATCGGGTATTTCTATCAAGAATTTTTGCGTTACGTACTTACGTACATACATAGATACAGAATCCACGGGCACATTATTTCTCAGGCTTTGGTAGTCTGATTAGATAATAACACGTCAAATTACATTATTTCTATCAAGAGTTATCGTGTTACGTACATACATGTGTACAAACATGCGTACATACAGAACTTGCAAGCCCATTATTTCTCAAGCTTTGACGCCTGTGATCTAAAAACACGTAAAATACATTGGCCTAGGATAAACTAGGTCAGCCTAGGACAAACTAGATCAGCCTAGGACAAACTAGAATATTGGCGCTAAGGCGGTCATTGAATTCAATAAAATCATGCCAAATTGAATTGGCCTAGGATAATCTAGATCGGCCTAGGATAAACTAGTTCAGACCAATAAACAGCAGGCTAAACTAGTTTATCCTATAAGAGTTAGGCCAAACTAGTTTGGCCTAGGAAAACTAGTTTGTCCTATGGGCCTTAGGATAGACTAGTTTGGCCTAGGAAAAACTAGTTTGTCCGATGGGCGTTAGGATAAACCGGTTTGGCCTAGGAAAAACTAGTTTATCCGATGGGCGTTAGGATAGACCGGTTTGGCCTAGGAAAAACTAGTTTATCCGATGGGCGTTAGGATAGACCGGTTTGGCCTAAAATCGGGTTTGGCCTGTAACATATATATAAAACTAGATTTGTAATCAGCATAAAAATTTGCATATGAAACAACTGATTTTGGTTTTGTGTAAAAGCAAAAGTTCAAATTTATTAACCAGTGTTATTGAAAGAAATATATTCGAGAAAAAACTTGAAAGACAACTATGCAAAAATTTTTGACAAGAACTTTAAATTTTTTTTATTCACCAAAAGAAAGAAATCATTGCCAATGAGGATATGGTAACCTTAAATTAAATGATTTATGCATATTAAGCAAAATACTTATGATGCATTTTAAGAAACGGATAAATATACATACATTTATGCAAATAAGTAAACAAATCAGCCAAGAAGCTGAAACATTTAAGAAATCTATCTAATCTTTATTATTCCTTTTAAACGATCGAAAAACTGTCTGCTTTAGAAAACACTAATCTTATTTTATAAAAATGCTCTAACTTTGAGGGAATTTTGAAGGAAATCTCTCTTATGTAAGGGAAATTAAAAAATCAAAGAGATTTTAAATCTTTCTTCTGCTTGAATACATTAAAATAATATTTTATTTACTCGCAAACCTTTCAAAAAATCGTATACCCGGCAAATCTTGTAAAATATTTGGAAATGCTTCATTACATTTGAAAAAGTGCTCCCTCATGTATACGAATATAAAATGATGATTATACGATTCGTTCCTGTTTGAAGTCGTTTCATTTTGGATGATTTCGAGGATTCGTTCATTTTCGGAATTATTCCGAAAAGAACCGATTCCTTTTTGAAATCTTGAATCATTCCTTCAGTTTCACTGCCAGATTCATTCTTTTAGAATTTTTCCTCAACAAATGACACTATTCTAATGTTCAGCTCCTAAAACGTTACAAGTGAACTGTTTTGGAAAATATAATGGTATATCTTTGTATTTAAAAATTCTTCAAAAAATTTACTTTATCATGAAAAATAATCAGAAAGATTTAACCTTTGTTTGAATCATTTTTGTTTTCGCAAACTACACCTACTAATTATTATTACTGTTAATTTCTTAAGTTTTATGATTTATGCATTGGTTTTTAATTGGTTAAACGATACAGAATATTAAAACAAATATATTTGAGAAAAAACACGAAAGACAACTATGCAAAAATTTTTGATAAAAACACTAAAGTTTTTATTCACCAAAAGAAAAAATTCATCGCCACTGAAGATATGGCAAACTTAAATTAAATGATTTATGCATATTAAACAAAATACTTAGAGTGCATTATAAGTAACGGATAAATCTACATATACTTATGCAAGTAACTAAACAAATCAGCCAAGATGCTGAAACACTTAAGAAATCTCTCTAATCTTTATTATTACTTTAAACAAACCAAAAAACTGTCTGTTTCAGAGAACACTAATCTTATTTTATAAAAAGGCTCTAACTTTGTGGGAATTTTGAAGGAAATCTCTCTTATGTAAGGGAAATTAAAAAATCAAAGAGATTTTAAATCTTTCTTCTGCTTGAACACATTAAGATAATATTTTATTTACTCGCAAACCTTTCGAAAAATCGTATATCCGGCAAATATTGTACAACATTTGGAAATGATTCATTGCATTTGAAAAAGTATCCAGTGATGTATGCGAATTTGAAATGATGATTTAACGATTTGTTGCTGTTTGGAGACGTTACATTTCGGACCGTTTCGGAACCATTCTGAAAATAACAGATTCCGTTTTATAATTTTGAATCATTTCTTCAGTTTCACGGCCGGATTCGATCCTTTTGAATCTTTCCTTCACAAATGATGCATCTTTAATGTACAGTTCCAAAAATGCTATAAATGAACTACTTTGGAAATGATAATGGTGTTTTTCAAATATAGTTCTTCAATATAGTTCTTGAAAAACTTTACTCTTTCATGCAAAATAATCAGAAAGACTTAATCTTTGTTTGATGCTCTTTTTTTCGCAAACGACACACAAATTTTTCTTATTGTTAATTTCACAAATTTTATGATTCATGCATTGGTGTTTAATTGGTTAAACGATATGGAATATTAAATCAAATATATTTGAGAAAAAACACGAAAGACAACTATGCAAACATTTTTGATAAAAACATTAAAGTTTTTATTCACCAAAAGAAAAAATTCATCGCCAGTGAAGATATGGCAGCCTTAAATTAAATGATTTATGCATATTAAACAAAATACTTCGGGTGCATTTATAAGTAACGGATAAATATACATATATTTATGCAAGTAACTAAACAAATCAGCCAAGATGCTGAAACATTTAAGAAATCTATCTAATCCTTATTATTCCTTTAAACAAACCAAAAAACCATCTTCTTTAGAGAACAGTAATCTTATTTTATAAAACTGTTTTAACTTTGAGGGAATTTTGTGGAAAATCTCTCTTATGTAAAGAAAATTAAAAAATCAATAATATTTTAAATCTTTCTTCCACTTGAATACATTAAGATAATATTTTATTGATTCGCAAACCTTTCAAAAAATCGTATATCCAGCAAATCTTGTACAACATTTGGAAATGCTTCATTACATTACAAAAAAATGTTCCATCATGTATGCGAATGTGAAATGAAAAAAAAAATCATATTAATAACATGGTTTCATTTTTAAATTTTTCATAAAACATGAGTTTTTGTTATTTTATAATTAAGTAGAAATAAACTAAAGGTAATATTGTGTTTTATTTAAAAATAAATCTTTTTAAACATTCAATCATTCATCTTTTTTTTATTTTTAAATCCGATTTTTATTTTAAATTTGAATAATTTTTTAAAAATTAAAATATGAATTATAATACTTTTCTTTTAATAAGCGAAGGTAAAATTCTTTGTTGAATCTGTTTTTTAAATTTAAAATATATTTTGTTGAATGAATAGAGCATTTATTGATTGTTTAGTTTTTATAACGCCTGCATAAATATGAACACATACATATTTCAAAATACGAGTTCTAGTGCATTTTAATAAAAATGAAATGAAATTTAACATTTAATAAATGAAATCTGTCAAATCAAATAATTAATGGATTTCTTTTAAATGTTACATTGTTTTAAAAAATAAAAAAATGTAATTTTTTGGATTTTTTATATAAAATTATCAATATTAATAAAAATTTGTATAAGATCTAAAATACTTGAATAAACACAAATGTTAATTATTTAATGCACCTTTTAAAATTAAACTCTTTAATTTAAATTTTTACACAAATCTTCTTAAATTTAAAAATTGTTTTTTACTGTTAACTTGTTTTAATTAAGTGCTTAACAGAATTATGTGAATTAAATTAAATAGAAAAATTAACATTTCAAATCTCATTTGCTTTTGAATACATAGGGATAATATTATATTGATTGAAAAAAAAATATATATATACATTGTAATTCATACAATGCTTGTTAATGCTAATCCACAAAGATTATTAAGGGATATTTTACTATGTTAAACTGTTTAATTTATCTTATATATATATATATATATATATATATATACCGGGTGTCCCAAAAATGACTAATGGATTTTAAAATTCAATGACTTGCAAACGGTGACAGCTATTTAAAAAAATTTTTCAGGAGGGTTATGTATATAATGTCAGGAGTTTTTTTTACCGTAATTTTTTATTTTAGTTCGAATTTCAAACAATAGGTGGCACTGACGGCGATTGAAGGCCAGGTCGACGCTTCACTCAGCACTGATCACCTGAAATATATATATATATATATTCCGGGTGTCCAGTAAATGACTGACCCATTTTGAATGTAAATAACAAAAAAAACTGTTTGAGATAAAAATGCGCGGCTTGCTGTATTGTTATAAGAATATAAATAAATTTTAAAATATGCACTTTGTTAATGTAATATAATAATATTTAAAATAATATCTCAGTCTCAAGACTGAGGAGGGGAAATATAATACAGATGGTTCAATCATAAATATATTTTAAATTACTTTCCAACCAACGTACCCTATTTCTGAAGCTGATTCGGGAGTCGATTCAACATATAGATTCAGATTCGACAACATATAAGGTGGTATGGGGTAATAACGCCAGGCGGGGTAATAACGCCAAGTGCTAATATTTTGCATAATTATGAAATAATCTGGTAAATGACACCCATGTGCTCTGCGCAGAAGGCTTTTGAGTCATATAAATCGCAAAAAACAGCTTCAAGTTAATTTGTTTCATTTTTAGGTCTTATTGTTTTTATACGCAACTAAAATTAACGCTTGATCTAAAATTTGCGAGATACGTTTTGTGATGTGAAGACTATTTTTTTATACGGAAATACTTTGTTAATTACATAAATTTGTAGTACATTTCGAGGACTTTCAAAATGTTGTTGAAGATTTTGGATATCTTCTCGAGATAATTTGCAATTTAAAATGTACAGTGCAATAACTGTAACGGGGTAATAACGCCAATCCTTGGCATTAATACCCCGGTTGATTCCCTACAGTGGCCGAGCTACATCCTAAATACTGATTCAAATAAACGCAGTTAAAGCTGTGCAATGTTTCTAATAATTATATTTAAGCGGTCCTTTTTAAGCAAAAAGAAGCTCACGGTCTGATATTCTTTTGCCTCATCCCCCCCCCTCCCCCCACACACACACTCCATACCTTTATTTTTCTTACACTATCACAAAAAATTGAACATTTTCAATAGCTTAGAATGCAATTTGTCAATTTCTAAGTTTGTAGAGTTTGTATTTTTAGAATTGGGCAATCTACATGCCATTATTCCATCTTATTTCATAGTTTTGTTTGCATGGCGTTATTACCCATATAGGTGAGTAATAATGCCAAATAGCATTGGTCAAGAAATCACGCCATTACATTTTATGAATACATATCTGTTAAATTATTTTTTTAATATAGATAGTCAATGAGTTGCTGTATCAAATCATATATTTGTTTGAAAAATACAAACTAAAACTGAGCCGTGAAAATTGGTAGAACCTTAACGTGGCGTTATTACCCCAGGGTACCTTAGATTCAGATTCAGCTGAAAATCTCATATTTATGAAAATTAGAGTCATGTCTGTATTCAAACAGCCTGTTACCGCCAGCGCGATATTTTTTTCCCGAAATTTGAACTATATTAACAAAGTACATGTTTAAAAATTTATTGATTTTCTAATAACAATGCCGAAAACCGCGCATTATTATCTCAAACCGTTTATTCGTTATTTAAATTCAAAATGGGTCAGTTATTTACTGGACACCCTGTATGTATATATATATATATATATATATATATATATATATATATATATATATATATATGTATATATATTACATAGTGTAAGTTTCTGTAAATATCTTGTTTAAAAAAATAGGCAGGTTTTTCAAAATAATGATTCATGTATATCTTTTAATAAAATATTTTGTTATTAGTGGTTTAATTTAATTAAATCATATTAAGATATAATTGAAATTTATTTCCTAATTGAATATTAAAAATAATATTTTAATACTTGTTCTTAATAACTGTATTATAAAAACTGTTTAAAACATAATTTTATTAAAATTAAATTGTCATTTTTAAATTAATGGTGATAGAAAGTTAATTAAAATATCTTTGTAGAACTAAAATATTTAAATAAATTTTAATCATTCTATATTTTATTAAATTAAATTGCTATTTTTAATTAGTTCAAATTAAAATATCAGTAATAACTGAAATTGTTTTTTTCACTTTTGGTTAATTTTCATTATTAAGTTAAAAATATTTTTATAAAATTAATTTTTTGACTAATAAAAATCTGAAATGAACTTTGAATTGACAAAAAATTGAATGAACATTACTTTTATGGTTTGTGTTACAAAATATTTTTTTTCCAAAAATTTGATTTATTATTTTAAATTAAAGTTGATTAAATTTTATAATATCTTTATTAAATTACTCTGAGCTTAAATCACTGATTGGAACATTCAAATTACATGTAACAATCAAGGTAGTTTTAGTTTATTTTAATTAAAACGGCAGTGATATCTGAAATTTTATTAGGTTAGAATATATTAACCCATTATTTTATTGATTAATAAATGCTTCAAAAAGTCGTACATGTAGAAGATATTCGGCCTATGGGGATAAAGCGTTATATTTGAAAACAGAATGATATGAAAAGCTGCACCAATAAAGATTGAGTAAATTAACTTTTATACACACACACAAAAAAAAAAAAAAAAAAAAAAAATCTGTGAAGTTATTAAAAATTTTCTAGGAAACTGGAATTTCTAGAACTTTCTGCGTAATGGTAACAACAATAATTCCTGTAAAGCTGCTATCAGATTCACCAACATTTCGATAGACTTTTGAGCCAACATTTGATTTCCTCCAACTTTTCGTGAAATATCCTCACAACACCCAGTGTGATAGCAAACAGCAATGTCCCCCAACTTTTTTTCGCAGTTCCAAAAAAGGTCTCTCCTAGTCGAGACTTTTCATCCAACATCGAACATTTCAACGAATCAGAGGTAAGCGATTGATACGAATATGCGATAAATATTAATGGCTGGTACTAGCAGTACTGGTTTTTCGGCTTTTCGTCCAACATTTTTAAAGACAAATATAACCTTTTTCTCTCTTTGAAAGGGAAAAAGTTGAGGTTAAAATCGGCTGAAATGTTTGTGAATCTGATAACAGCTTTACAGATATATGTTAACACCGTAAATAAACAATTAAAAAAAATCTCTAGTTTACTATTTTTTTTTTTAGCAAACTGGGATGTTTATAACTTTTTTTTGTAACTGCAATCCGGATTACAGGTAACATTTTAGTTAGATTACTATAATTTTAGTAGATTATTTCGTAAAGCTACAGATGTCTGTAACTTTACAAAAACTAATTTTGTAAATTTACATCTTTTTTGTGACAGGATCCTACATGGTCCAGTTACTCTATATTTGAAAAAATTATGGGTAACTAGAACACTGGCCTTACTTTTGAAACATGAAGTGAAAATGTATAGATACCTAATAATAATAAGGTATTTATACGCCTAATCTTTAATATATATATATATATATATATATTGCGTGAACAAAATAATATTTACCGTATTAAAAAAAAAAATCAACAAAATTGGCGTTTTTTTAAGAAATCTAATTTTTTGGCAACCTGTCATAGAAAAGGCAGATCTATGATTGAATTAACAGACGTTGTTTTAAGAAGTACAGATGGGAGTCAAATGTTCACAATAGTTAAAACTTAAAACTAATCTACATTTTTTTTCATAAAATAGCCTATACCCCAGTTACTTCGGGGGTCCAATTGCCCTTGCTTACCTTATTATTTTGAATAAAATATTTTTGACAGATGGCGGTAACGTTCACAAAAGGTACTAAAAAATAAAATGGTTTATTAGATAAGAAGTCCCTCAAAATTATATCATTTTCCTTCAACCAGATCCCAAATTAGAAACTAAATCTTAACAAAATAATAAACTTTTAATACAGGAAGTTTTACATCTTGAATCACAACATCTACAAAAAGTAATCTGAGATATTCATATCAGCTTATTATGTTTATGGTAATATAAATATCATCAGTAAAATACACTTCAAAGATTTCCCTTGGTCATAATGTAACGAAAGCTTTAAGTGTACCTGTAAACGAATTATAAATGATACATAATTCATTTTCAATAGAAAACATGCCATATTATCTACTAATAGTATGTATTATTACATAGCGATAAAGGTATATTTATAAGAGTTAGAATGCTGAAACATCGTAGACAACTGGAAAAAATTCAGGCAAACAAACCGAAATCATAAAATCTTTTCAAAAAAGTTGGAAAATGTTAAATAGTTAGAAAACACCCATTAGTGTAAATAATCGATATTGGTTAATATTTATAACAAAACAGCGTTATATATTATAAATATAAATTATTAATATAATAATGCGTATATAAATTACTTTTATAACCTCCATTAGTACAGAAAAAGAAATTGCTTTTTGATATTCTAATTTTTGAAACAAAATAGTATTGATTTATAATTTTATAATTAAAAATTATCTTAATTAGGCAATTAAGTATGCTTATTTTTCATAAAAATAATCAAAAGGAAGTTAGAAATAGATTAAATGATTTAGAATTTAATGAAAATGATTATTCTAACTATTCTTTTTTTAAAAAAATTAATAATAATAATAAATAAAATTGCAACATTTAATAAATAGCAAAGCAGTAAAGCGATATTTTGAAGCCTAATTTGAAAGTAAACTCAAATGTATGAAAATAATTTAATTAAAATCGAAAACTGAAGCACATAGTTGGAATATTATGAAATTATAAAATTTCAGATGTCATGATTTAATGCAAAAAGAACTGAAAGTCATTTAAATATACAACTTTAAAATATTTTGTTACGGCTCGCTTGTATGTTATCTTTACATGGACAAAAATATTTTTATTATTTTTAATTTAATTTCTCATTTGCTCCTTTTCGTTATTGGAAATCTGCACAGAACCTCAGTTGAGCTTCCTCTTACGAAAATTTCATTAAAAGTTTAATATTTACCAAACTTATGAATGCATCTTTGTTAAACACGACTTAAAATTAGAGAAGTAACTTTCACACATTTTATTAATTAATGAAAGTGAAATTCTCTCCAAAAGACAATAGCGCACGGCTTGTATCTAATTTCTGCGGGTATAGTTGTAATATTTTATTAACTATTTGCATGTTGACTTATCTTGTTTAAATTCCCTTGTTCAGAATTAAATGAAAATTATTCCCTATGATACATCTTGATATCAAGATTTTAGCTTTTTTGGCATTCTTCTAATTAATGTTTAAATATCGATAGGTAATCATTTTCCGAAAGGTGAACACAAATCACATCTAAAAATTGAATGTAACACTTAAGCTGCTTTGACTGATAATTAAATTTTTAATTTTAGGTCTAGCATAAATTGCATCTTAAAATTTTATAGGGAATTATAAAATGATATTAGAGTAAAAGCATGTGTACAATTTATAATGCGATTGTACATAAAATTTTAAATACTAATTTATTTACTTTACATATTCGATTTTGACACAAAGCATTTCAACATAAATTTTATTTTAAATTCTCGTATTTATATATCAAGAGAAATTAAAATACCAGAAAAAGGTATTATATGTTGTATCACATGAGATGAACCATACATCTAAATAAGCGTTTGCTATTTGCATAAAAATATTAATTTGACATACTTTCATGTACTGTTTTTTTTTTTTTTTTTTTTTCTTTCAATACTCTGCACTTATACTTTCATTATATCATTTGAAATATATTATTCGTTTTTTTAATTAATAAATAATTTTTTGTATAAATTCAAATCACTCAGGACTATCCCATCTGCGGATTGAAATTGCAGATATTTATTAATAATACAGAATTAACCCCCCCTTTTTTTTTAAAGGAACAAAAATCTATAATTTAAGAAATTACAGAAAAGAATTCAACTCTTTATGAACTTTATAAACATGATATGATATTTTGCTCATGTAGTTTTGACGTCCTTTCCTTCGAAGATTGTTTAACGCTCTTCAATTGTTTTCCAGACTAATTTTTTATCCCATGTAGGATAGCTTGTTTTACTCCAACATAAGACGGGACATCACCATCTCCCGGTCCAATCCCTGAGTGGCAATATGCACCTGATCCAAGCAATCCGAGAACTATCCTTCGAAAGCGTTCCGGTTGAAGAGCGCGTCACTGTTTTAGTTTGCACCAAAGTGCGATGCCTGGCGTCACGACGGTAAAGCTGCAATCAGATTCACGAACATTTCGTAAGACTTTTGAGCAAACACTTGATTTCCTCCAACTTTTCGCTAAATATCCTCCCAACACCCCGTGTGATAGCAAACACCAATGTCTACCAAACTTTTTTTCAAAAAAGTCTGGGCTAGCCGAGATTTTTCATCCAACATCGAACATTTCAACGAATCATAGATAAGCGATTGCTACGAATAGGCGATAAATATTAACGGCTGGTACTAGTAGGACTGGTTTTCCTGCGTTTTGTCCAACTTTTTCAAAGACAATTGTAACTTTTATCTCTCTTTGAACGGGAAAATGTTGGGGCTAAAATCGGCTGAAAATTTTGTCGCGTCTAAAGTCCGTGAATCTGATAACAGCTTAATACTCATGATCTCTAGAATATTACCACGAATCTTGGACTCGCATCCCCAGATTTCTCCAAAGGTCCCAAGGAGACCGAGCAGTAAGAGAGTCGGATCGTGGAGCTTGATTTTGGAGTTCACCAGAGAGGCATTATTCTACCCAAGACTAAGAGCTAGCCCCAAGAAAGGGTGTCACAAACTAATTCATAAAATTTGCATCTATAAAATTTACACACGATTCAGCAGTTTCATTGTGGATATTAAGTCGTTAATAAATATGCAAAGAACAATAGCAAAAAATTTCAATAACTTTAATGCGTTCATATTTAAGAATTTTTAAAAATAGCAAACATTAAAACAAAAACAACATAATAACCCCCCCCCCCCCTAGGAACTACATAAGTGGAAATATGGAGATATCAAAATAGTTTGTACTTCTTTCTTATAGCAAAGTATTTTAACCATTAGCCGCTAGAGGGCTAATCAAATTGAGTAAAACTGAAATATGAAGTTTTCATTATACGGTTTTGCCATATTTTCGTTTAAATGTTTTTAATAATATGAAATTTAATTAATGTCCCAATTTGACGAAAAAAGCAATGAAAATGCAGAACAGTAAGATATCACGACTTTTTAAAATGTTATCTTTTCGCAGTGCTAAAATATTTTTATGATTTTTAATTTATTCTCTTATTTACTCTTTTTCGTGAATGAAAATCTTTACAGAAAAACTCAGTTAAGGTTGCTCTTATGAAAATTTCATTAAAAATCTAATATTCGCAAACTTATAACTGTATCTTTGCTAAACATAATACAAAACTACAGACGTAACTTTTACACATTTTATTAATTAATAAAAGCGAAATTCTCTCCAAAAGATAATAGTGTACGGCTTGTATCTAATTCATATCCGTTGATGTAGTATTTTATTAACTATTTGCAAGTTGACACATCTTGTTTAAATATCCTTATTTCGAATTAAATGAAAATTATTCTCTATGATACACCTTGAGTTACATTAATCATTAGTTTTTTTCTCATTAAGGCATTTAATAAGATTATATAAGGGATATATTTTTTGAAAGATGAAAATAATTTATAGCTAAAAGTTGAACATAATACTAAGTTGCTATAAAACTTTATAGATAAATAAGCATCAGTGGTTCCCAACTTAAGGCCCCTGTCCTCGCTCGAGGAAACGCTCGCGAGCTAATGCTATTCCTATGGGGAAGCATTTTTCTAATAACTCTTTCGCATTTTGACATTTTTTAATTTTTTTTTTTTTTTTTTTTTTTTGCATTGGATAGCTGAGGTGCATGCCGACATAGTACCTTTTTTATTTTTTCGATTTTGGTTGCAGATATTTTTTACAAAGTTAGTTTCACTTTCAAAACTGGTTTCGATACTGAAAGTACTTTTTAAAAAATTATATCTGCAACCAAAATCGAAAAAGTAAAAAAGGTGCGCTGTCGGTATGCACCTCAGCTATCCAATGAAAAAAAAAAAAAAATATTCAAAAATGTCAAAATGCGAAAGAGTTATTAGAAAAATGCTTCTCCATAGGAATAGTATTAGCTCGCGAGCGTTTCCTCGAGCGAGGACAAGGGCCTTAAGGATCACGACCCATTAGTGGGTCACGGCATGTATTTCGGTAGGTCGTGGAACAATCGAAGTTAGTGACAAAAATATATCATTTATTCCATCTGTTCACATAGTACATAACATTACAATCGAAAATCCTTTATATCCTCTTGGATGAATACACGAGCAGATTATCCAATAATATCTAAATCAGCCGTGAATTTCTTGATGGAATTCAATTCGACATACTTCTATAAAAATGCTTCTCCTACTTTGATGTTTTTGAAAAGATTAAAAAAAAAGCCAGTAATAAACTGCGTGTAGAAAGTGACTTTGAGGTTGAAATCAGTGTTCTCGCTGACATTTGACCAACGTTAGTAATTTGGCTTATTAAAAATAAAAAACATTCGCCAAATGGAAAAAGTATTAGCCAAATAATTTTGCCGTGTAATACAAAAAAAAAAAAAAAAAAAAAAAAAAAAAAAAATCTTTAATCTTTTAATGTACCCCCTTTTTTCAATATGTTCTAAAATAACTTAAGTTTTTATGACTGCGACAGCGATTGTTATTAATCTAATGTCAACTATACGCTACAAAACTTATAAAAATATGTATTTATGCATATGTATGAAAAACAAAGAAAAAGTAAAAATTGATCACTAGCAATTTGGCGAATCTAATCTCTGGTTTACTCGCCAAATGAAGAATTTAGTCGCAATTTGGCGCAATGGCGAGTGACAGCGAGAACTCTGGTTGAAATTAAATAGTTATACCCTGACATATATGTGTATCATCGGTAAACACCAGTGCCAGACATGTAACTAATTATAAAGCTATATTTTGATCGTTATGCGCAGTTTAATTATCTTTGTCTTTTGTGAGTTGCTTTAATTACTATTCCACTTACACACATTGGAGCTATCAATTCTTGTTTTTGTTAACAGTGTGTCCTTCGTACGAAAATTTATCTTTTTTGTAGTATAGGATAATCGATAACTTATAGCGGTCATGCAACAATTTCCATTCTGATATACTCTCTTGTTACAAAATGACTGTCTTACCTAAATTTGCATACCTTATATGCGGCGCTGTTGACACTTTCGACAAAATATCCTAAGATATTTCGCCGAACATGAAATCAAGCGAAGTAATTTGGCGCAGTTTGAGTAGACTTTTGGTGCGTGTTCGCATTTTTGCCGATCCCACCGAAGCTAGCATAGGGGAGAAAAACACGGGCTTCTGATTGGTCGAAAAATTGTTCGCAAATTGATCATCCTGAATGCTAATGTGCATATTAGGAGCGTATATGGGTATATCATTAAAATAATAATAATAATAAGAAGAAATTTCAAATTTTTTAAAAGTAATATAGAACAATTGAGTTTGACGGCGTAAAATGAAAATACTATTGTTTCTAAACAAATTGTTCTGATTGTGTATATATGTGCATATCATGTTAAAAGAAAACAGAAAGAAGAAATGGCAATTCTATTTTTATTATTTTCTAAAAGTAATACAGAACAATTGCTAAACATCCTGATTAACTTTTTAATTATAAATTCCGAATTATCTATTTCTTTATCTATTAATAAATATGTAAAAACTGTAGGAAAATCCAGCTTTCAAAAGCTTTTCAAACAGAAATTGATGATTAAATAAACGTAAACTCAAAAATGAAGGAAAGAAATTTTTTTTGGACCAATCAGAAGCCCGTATTTTTCTCCCCTATGCTAGCTTCGGTGGGATCGGCAAAAATGCTGCGTGTTCGGAACGGATCTCACCTAGAGATACTTTTATGTGTTATGATCATTTTTATGAATCTTCAATTCATGTTAAGTGCTTTGTTATGCGGCTTCTATATATTGTGTTCTAATTGTTGTGCCGTTTGCATTAAAAATGTGACTGTTTAAACTGTGTTTTACATTTTAAGTTACAAACACCACCACATCCTTGTATTAGATGGGTTACGAAAAAAGTTTTTACTTATAGGAAGGTCATGAATAAATAAAGGTTAGGAACAGTTGTGTTAAATAAGGTGTTATTGTGAAATTTATGATAACAAATAACCATAAAATGTGTGAAAAGAAAATTGTGAGTAATACTTTTAACAATAATTTTAATACCTTATATGCTTGAAATTTCGCTAGAAATTTTATTTTAAAACTAGGTAATATTTATGACGAAAGAAAAAATACATAAAACACATATACAAATTTAAGTTACATGTTTTAAACTGTTTTTTTAATCTTTAGAAATTTTAGTTTCATGCATTTTGACACGGGAAATTTTCAAAAATTTCTTTTTAATAAGCTTGTTGATGAACTTCATGTTAGATTTTTAATTTTATTAATTAAATTCTTATATAAAATATCATAATTATATCATGTAGAATTAGTGCTATTATCATAATTTATATCAAGTAGAATATTAAATTTATATAGATTAGCGATAATAATAAAAGAAAACAATTCCTGTATAACTATGTGGCTTTAAAATTTTACTGATAATAAAATTTAAATTTGAGATGTAAAGAAAGTAATAAAATTTTATGTAAAATTATAATATGATCTCGAAGTGTGCAACGTATAATAAAGTTGTGATGAACACTATATTATTTTTGTTATCGGTACAATGATGTTGTTCAGGACAAATAGACGAAAGGCTCTTGTATATTTAAATACGTTTAATATAGACGAAGACACTGGCCGGACATTACACACATACACACACACTCAAAAGAAAAAAAAAAAAATAACAATTTGCAACGACTACACTGTAAAAAAAAGGGCCGATCTACTAAAAAAACTTTAGTAATCCTTGTAATTACTAAAAAATGTTTAGTAATCTTAGTCGGTTACTAGAAAATCTGTAAGAATTACTAGAAAAAAGTTAACAACTAGTTTTATATTTTTAATAGCTATTACTAAAACTCACTTGGCGTGGCCTCGATAGCATAGTGGTTATAGTAACGGACTCCAGGCTAAAAGGTTCCGGGTTCAATACTGGACAGCGCCAAGTACGCCCCCGAAGGTATGTAGTGTAAGTACTATATAATAAAGGGGTTATGAATTTCCTGTTGGAGCTGGTCGCCATGTTTGGTGCTGCCATCTATTGCGTTTTTGCCGAAAATCTATCGCTTCAGAAGTCTGGATGCAGCTCGAAGGAAGCTCCTGCCCTTCGGACGCACGTAATTGTTATTAAAAAATTTTTTGGACCTATTACTAAAATTTGCTTGGTGGCTCATACTAAAAAATTTTAAGTTAGTTATACAAAGTATTCTTTTGTTCAGTTTACAAAAGAAATGCTTGTTTCACTTGCAAAAAAAAAAAAAGTTTGTAATGGTTACTAAAAAATTCTGTGGAATACAAATTTACTAAAAAATTTTTAGTAACCTCTTGAATTTTTTTTTTTTTTTTTTTACAGTGTACACTGTAAAAAAAAAAAGGGTCGACCTACTAAAAAAACTTTAGTGATCCTTGTAGGTACTAAAAAATTTTTAGTGATCTTAGTCGGTTACAAGAAAAACTGTAAAAATTACTAGAAAAAAGTTAGCAACGAAGAGAGTTAATAGTTTTATATTTTTAATAACTATTACTAAAACTCACTTGGTGTGGCCTTGATAGCATAGTGGTTATAGTAATGAACTCCAGACTTAAAGGTCCGGGGTTCGATGCTGGCCAAAGACCACCGCCAAATACGCCCCGAATGTATGTAGTGTAAGTACTCGTTAGTAAAGGGATTATGAAAATCCTGTCGGAGCAGTTAGCAATGTTTGGCGCTGCCATCTATTGCAGTTTTGCCGAAAATCTTCCGCTTCAGAAGTCTGGATGCAGCTCGAAGGAACCTCCTGCCCTTCGGGCGCACGTAATGGTTATTAAAAATAATTTTGGAGCTATTACTAAAATTTGCTTTGTGGCTCATACTAAAAATTTTTAAGTTAGTTATACAAAAAATTCTTTTGTTCAGTTTACAAAAGAAATGCTCGTTTCACTTGCAAAAAAAAAAGTTTGTAATGGTTACTAAAAAATTCTGTGGAATACAAATTTACTAAAAAAATTTTAGTAACCTCTTGAATTTTTTTTTACAGTGTATGTGGAAAATGATATTTTCAAATACAGTCGGCTTTCGTTAATTCGAACTCGTCGGGACCACAAGAAATGGTCGAATTATGGAAAGTATGAGAGGAAAACATGTTTAAAGGGGTACTATTACAAAGGAATTAATGTCACAGTATTTTTTAAAATTATTTCTGCTTTTAGAGAATTGTTTCTGCTGTCATTAGAATATGCCTTAATATTAAATTAAAAGATACTAGCAGGGGAGACCGAGCTTAGCTCGGTCAAAATTAACTTTGTGTTCAACTCGATATAGTATTTTCACTGTGTCATTCACTCGGTATTATTACTGTAAAACATGTTGTTTATTTAGAAAAACAATCAATAAGAAAACTATGTTTTTATACGCATGTTTATAAATTTTACTTGATTTTAAAATTTACAACGAAAGGACATCGATATAAATCACTTTTTTAGCTCGACTCTGATTGGTTTAACCATGCGTCTAAAATCCTCTTAAGAATGTATAAAAAAAATTCTTTACATTCTGAAAGACTATATTTTCTGCTAGATATAGCCAAATTTGGAGGCATTCTTTCATTTGTCTCCAAATACGTGTTTTGGTTTTCGTAATTTTTATAGTCGATTTTTTAGCCATATGTCGCCGATATTTTTTCAAATATCACCAAGTTATTTGCTTTTGCCATATTCTCGTGACCCTAACCCGTATTACCCAAAATGAGCCACTAATCAAATTTGATCAAGCATGTGACATAGCTCAATCGTCTTCAGGTAATCAAAAACAGTAGAATATAAAATTGAATCAAAATCTTTTAAGCCATTTTTTAGGTAAAATTAGCTTGGCAGCATTCAGCAATGAAGCAAAATGACCCACTAATATAATTTTGTTTAACACTCGACTCAGCCCAATAGTCTTCTCATGACAAAAACGTTTGGTTTCAAAATTTAGGTAAAATTGATTGAGTCGTTATATATAATTAGAATGACCCTAGCTCATTAAGACCCAAAATGACCCACTAATCGAATTTTCGCGAGCATGTGTCCATCCAAATGGTTTTCTCTTGCTCAAAAACGATATAATACAAAGTATAGTCAAAATGGTGAGTACCATTTTCTATATAAAATTAGGATGACCCATCATGACCAACAAATGACCCTTATAATCGAAATCTCTTGAACGTGTGGCCTAGCTCATTAGTTTTAGCATGCCGAAAAACATTAGATACAAAATTTAGATAAAATCGATTGAGCCGTTTTTTAGATATAGTTAGTTTGACCCTGACCCCTTATGATCCAAAATGACCCATTGATCGAATTTTCTCAAAAATCTGTCATAACCCAATGATTTTCTTGTGCCCGAAAACGATAAAATACAAAATTTAGTCAAAGTTGCGCGAAACGTTGTCTAGATAAAATTAGAATGACCCAAAAGTGGCCCACTAATCGAAATTTCTCGAACATGTGACCTATCCCAATGATTTTCTCATGCCAAAAATATGTTGTATACAAAATTTCGTTAAAATCGACATACCCATTCTTTATATATAGCTTGACCTTGAGCCATTATGACCCACAAATGACCCTTATAATCGAAAGCTCTCGAATATGTGACTTAGTCCATTAGTTTTCTTGTTTCTAAAAATTGTTACATACAGAATTTCGTTAAAATTAATCCTGCCGTTCTTTAATTATATATAGCTTGACCCAGACCCTTTATTATCCAAAATGACCCATTAATCGAAATTTTTCGAACATGTAACCTAGTCCAGTGATTTTATCATGCCAAAAAAATGTTGCATACAAAATTTCATTAAAATCGATCCACCTGTTCTTTAGCTATAGCTTGACAATGACCCATTATGACCCACAAATGACCCTCATAGTCGAAATTTCTCAAACATGTGATTTAGCCCATTAGTTTTCTCATGTCAAAAAACTGTTACATACAAAATTTCGTTATAATCCATCATGCCGTTCTTTAAATATAAATAGCTTGACCCAGACTCTTAATGAACCAAAATGACCCACTAATCGAAATTTTTCGAACATGTAACCTAGTCCAATGATTTTATCGTGCCAAAAAATATTGCATACAAAATTTCATTAAAATCGATCCACCTGTTATTTAGATATAGCTTGACCATGACCCATTATGACCCATCATGACCCACAAATGACCCTGATAGTCGAAATCTCTCAAACATGTGATTTAGCCCATTAGTTTTCTCATGTCAAAAAACTGTTACATACAAAATTTCGTTATAATCCATCACGCCGTTCTTTAAATATAAATAGCTTGACCCAGACCCTTAATGACCCAATATGACCCATTAAAAATTTTTCTCGAACATGTAACCTAGCTCAATGTTTTTCTCGTGCCCGAAAACCATAGAATGCAATTTTTAGTCAAAATTGCGTGAGAAAATCCCTAGATAAAAATAGCATGACCCACAATGACCCCAAAAATGACCCACTAACCGAATTTTCTCGAACATGTTACCTAACCCAATTATCTTCTTGTAATCCAAAACGATACAATATAAAATTTGGTCAAAATCGTTAGAGCCGTTTTTTAGATAAAAATGGCTTGACCCATAATGACCCAAAAATGACCAACTAATCGAAATTTTTCGAACATGTGACCCAGCCCAATAGTTTTCTCGTGCCAAAAAACAATTGGATAGTAAATTTCCTTAAAATCGATCCAGCCGTTCTCTAGATATATATAGCTTGATCTTGACGCATTATGACCCAAAATGACCCAATAAGCGAATTTTCTCGAACATGTGACCTAGCCCAATGGTCTTCTCGTGCCCGAAAATGGTAAAATCCAAATTTTTGCGAAAATCGTTAGAGCCGTTTTTGAGATAAAATTTACCCACACACACACACACACACACACACACACACACACAATTTTTGCTCGCATTATAGTATAAGATAAATACATAAACTAATTAAAGGATTACGAACGAGCACAAACAAAAAAGGATGGAAGTGTCATTGGAGGACAGACAAGGCACTAAAAAAGCGGATATCAAATACATGGGACTATGTGTATACTTGTTCAGAAAAATTTCGACAAAAATTAAAGAAAGAAAATTATTTCAAGGATCTGAAGCGTGAAGACCAGGAGAAAGTAAGGAAAAAGGAAAAATCGGAATCTCGTTTGTTCGAATTAAACGAAGTTAATAGAAAATGAGTTCGAATTAATGAAAAATTTTAAAGTTATTCTGCTATTGAAAATTTCGGGACTTCCTGTTTAGTCCAAATTAAGCGAAGATTCGATTTATCCAATTTCGAATTAACTAGAGCCGATTGTACTAAAATTTTAAAGACTTATAAATAAATTCTATATTTAAATTGTTACTAATAATAAACATCATTTTTACGATGTTTCATAACGAGATCATAACGAGTCATATATTACGTACGCCATGCATTAAACATAATATTCGTAGATCAATGATAAAAAAAAAAAAAAAAAAAAAAAAAAAAAAAAATCGTAGTTTATAGATACACAACTTTAACTGCTTAAAATGTGCATTTTTATTTGATGGAGTTAATCAGACTGACTTCTGAACGCCTCATATTACGTACGACATGGATTAAACATTAATATTCCTGGGCCAATCCTACACAAATTTTAAATAAAAATTCAATTTTACAATTTTCAGAACTGCAAATATTTAAACTTCTATACATCGCACATTTTAAATTTTTACACCGTTGAAAAAAATGCACTTTTAAATGATTTTTTTTTTAAAATCTTTATCACAATTTGTTTTAAAATTATTATTTATTTTTAAAGCTTTTATTACTTATTTTTGTAATTTTGGGAGCAGAAGTATTTTTGCACATCATATACTTACATACATACATACATACACACACACACACACACATATATATATATATATATATACCGGGTGTCCCAAAAATGACTGATGGATTTTAAAATTCAATAACTTGCAAGCGGTGACAGCTATTTAAAAATTTTTGCAGGAGAGTTATGTATAATGTCAGGAGTTTTTTTACCGTAATTTTTTATTTTAGTTCGCAATTCAAACAATAGGTGGCGCTGACGGCGACTGAAGGCCAGGTCGACGCTTCACTCAGCACTGATCATCTGGCCTTCAATCGCCGTCAGCGCCACCTATTGTTTGAGATGCGAACTAAAATAAAAAATTACGGTAAAAAAACTCCTGACATTATACATAACCCTCCTGCAAAAAAATTTTAAATAGCTGTCACCGTTTGCAAGTTATTGAATTTTAATATTCATCAGTCATTTTTGGGACACTCGGTATATATATAATATACATTATACATTTATTTTGCACCAAAAAAAGATACAAATATAGCACGTCACAACACACATTTTCAAACACACATCCAGTCTCTCTTCTTGGTTGCCATTCGGCATTGTCTAAAAATGTACTTGGGCGGAGTATAGGCGACCTTCACAAACACTTGCATTAATGCGCGAATGTATTACAAAGATTTTCGACAGAAATCTTTTTTCCAAATGCAGACATTTCTCTGATAAGAGCAACTTAAATGAGAAAATTTATTGAACAAAGATAGAAAAGAAAATATGTTTCCATTTGAAAAAATAATTGTTCTGTCATATTTGTGAACATTTCATTATTAATGAGAATTTAATCCAAATAAATTACGTACTAATAATAAATTTTTGTAGTGAAATATTGTTGATATTTTTTGAAAAAGATTACAAAATATTCATAACGAATTCTGGATTAAAATAAATAAATAGTCATTAATAGTAGTGTAGTTTATATTGTAACACGGATGTCGTTTCACATTTTTAAAATTACAAATAATAGTTAGTTTGTGATTTAAATTTTCTTTTTACTTATAATAAAAATAACGTATAGGAAAAAGTAGATAGTTTAGATTTCAATGAAAATGCTTGTTCCATCTTGTCTGCAATATTAAAAAAAATTGTAGCATTTCCAATTATAAAGCAAAATTTAAAAAATATATATATATGGTCATACTACGTAATTTACGAATTTGAGTTTAATTGAATTAATGCTTAAAACTCAAACATAAGATTACAAAATGTGACAATTTATGATTTAATTCAAAAGGAATCGAAAATATCTTAAATAAAGTGCAACGATAATATATATATATTTATGTGTATATAATAATGTTTTGTAGACTTTTTAGATGATATAATGTATTATTAACTCTCAAATAGTTGATTAAGATAAAAAAAAAAATAATGATAACTTGATATTTTTAACTTATAATGAATACATATAATTTATTTCACGATATAGCGTTATTTAATCCTTATTTCAAACGTTAGATGGCAACACTAATAAATAATAATTAATGTCAATTCTTCTTCAAAAATTTGTTTGTGTATGTAACCTTCTTTGATTTTCTACTATTGACTGTAATTCATTTTATAGAAATTACCTTATACATTCATTAATTTACATTAAACATAATTTATTCAATATCATTTTATTAATATAATAATCTCAACAGTAGTTATTTTTAATTATAATAATAGTTTTTCCCTTCCATTTTATATCCCTTAACCGCCTGTAAGTTCGCTAACTGTTAGTAAAATGAGTATGCAGTTTTGTGTTTTTACAATACGCTGGCAACTTGGTGCAATGTAAGTTTTTAATGGTCAAAACATTTTATGCTCATCGATTTCATTATATGATTCAGTTTGTATATAATTCCACAGGTCCTGGTTATACATTTTTTGGTTAGATTAATCGGGCAACGGTAGAAAACTATGCATTAGGACATTTTACATATTTTCAAGATTATTACTTCGGAAATTAGTTGTATTTTTTTGTGACTGCGTGGCATTGCCTTTGAAAACGAGCCACGTACCACAATCTCCAATTTTATTTGTAATTGTTCCACTATTGCTAATTCAATTTGATTGTCTTGTCAAATTTAAGTTTTTTACATTGGTTTATTCTATATTCATTGTAGATATTGATTTGTAGTATTATATAACATTTATATACATATGCAGAGTGCCCCTAAACAAATGGTATATACCCTGGAGGTGATAGAACACATCAAGACGAGTAATAGGAAATAGGAAACCAAGGGTCCAAAACGTTTTCCAAAGGAGATAGCCGCCATTAAAGTTTGGGGTCCAAAATTTCAAATACACATACAATACTGAAAAATTGGTCGATTGATTTGCGGTTTTCACTAAAATTATTCTTTATGTTGGTATTTTCTTAAAAATAAATTACAAAGATAAATTTCGAAAAATGCCGATAGAGGGCGCTTTAGACTTTGAAGTAATGAAAAACTATTTTTTGCCGTGATTTTTTGCATCTCATTAAATGGTTTCGTAAGCTTATACTTAAACTTAAATTTTGAGCTCAAACTTTGAATAGTTGGAAGCGGTTAAGTAGCACAAACTTAACTGTGTTCAGAGAGTTTAAATTTCAAATGATTATAAAAAACGGAAAAATAGGTCGATTGATTTGCGGTTTTCACTAAAACTATTCTTTACGTTGGTATATTATTGAAAATGAATTATAAAGATAAATTTCAAATTCCGATAGAGGGCGCTTTAGACTTTGGATTAACGAAATAATTCATCCTAATACTATTTTTGCCGTTATTTTTTTGCATCTCATTAAATGGTTTCGTAGGCTTAGATTTAAACTTAAATTCTGAGCTCAAAATCTGAATAGTTGGGAGTGGTTAAGTAGCACAAACTGAACTGTGTTCAGAGGGTTTAAATTTCAAACGAAACGGAAAACTTTAAAAAAAACTGAAAAATTAGTCGATAAGTTTGCGGTTTTTGCTGAAACTACTCTTTAAATTAGTGTTTTCTTGAAAATAAATTTTAAAGATAAATTTCACAAAATGCCGATAGTGGGCGCTTTAGACATTGGAGTAGCGTACAACTATTTTTAACCGTTATTTTTTAAAATATCATTAAAAACTTTCAAATGCTTAGATTTAAATTTTGAGATCGAATTCGGAGTCGTTGCGAGTGTTTAAGTAGCGCAAAAGTGAATTGTGTTCGAGGGGCGAGGGGGGGGGGGGGGTTAAATTTCAACTCCTGAACACATTTCAGTTTGCGCTTCTTAACCCCTCCCAACGATTCAGAATTTGAGTTCAAACTTTAAGTTTAAATATAAGATTTCGAAAACATTTAACAAGTTTTGGAAAGCATTTAATTAGATACAAAAAATAATGGTTAAAATTTGTTGTTGGTTACTCTGAAGTTTAAGGCGCCCTCTCATGGATTTTTTTAAAATTTATCTTTAAAATTCATTTTCAAGAAGATACTGACTTAAAGAATAGTTTTATTTTAAACCGCAAACGAACCGAACAATTTTTCCGTTTTTTATTATCCTTTGAAATTTGAACCCTCTGAACACAGTTCAGTTTGAGCTACTTAACCACTCCCAACTATTCAGATTTTGAGCTCAAAATTTAAGTTTAAGTCTAAGTTTACGAAAACATTTAATCAGATGCAAAAAATAACGTAAAAAGTAGTTGTTCGTTACTCCAAAGTTTAAAGCGCCCTCTATCGGCATTTTTTGAAATTTATCTTTATAATTCATTTTCAATAAAATACCGACATAAAGAATAGTTTTAGTGAAAACCGTAAATCAATCGACCAATTTTTCCGTTTTTTATAATCATTTGAAATTTAAACCCTCTGAATACAGTTGAGTTTGTGCTACTTAACCGCTTCCAACTGTTCAGATTTTGAGCTCAAAAGTTAAGTCTAAGCTTACGAAACCATTTAATGAGATGCAAAAAATCACGGCAAAAAATCTTTTTTCATTACTTCAAAGTCTAAAGCGCCCTCTATCGGCATTTTTCGAAATTTATCTTTATAATTTATTTTCAAGAAAATACCAACATAAAGAATAATTTTAGTGAAAACCGCAAATCAATCGACCAATTTTTCCGTTTTTTATGTGTATTTGAAATTTTGGACCCCAAACTTTAATGGCGGCTATCTCCTTTGAAAAACGTTTGAGACCCTTGGTTTCCTATTTACTATTACTCGTCTTGATGTGTTCTATCACCCCCTAGCGTATATACCATTTGTTTAGGGACACCCTGTATATATATGTGTTAGCGATTCTTTCTCCAACAGCCAAGTATCATGTCTTGTAAGGTTCATCATATCGCAACTCTGATAGAAAAGGTCTTTAGAAAGCAGACGATTTTCTGAAAAAACTCCATTCAGACGAAAAGCCGAAGAAAAAAGAAATGAACGGAAGAGATCGTTGGATGGAGTGTGGGGAGAGTTGGTGGACTTTAGAAGAATGTTGATTAAGATGACGCGATTAAGATGTTTTAATTAAAGTTTCCTTTTGAATGTTCGAATTGTAAATATTAATATGTAAATATCTTTTTTGTAAATATTAACGGTTAATATAAGTCATTTAAAAGTTTAAAAACGGTGTCAGAATTTAATTTACCTCCGAGTTTATTTACTTATGTGTTCGAAAGAACTTTTATAAGAAGAATCTCCATAAATTTTGGTGCCAGAAGTGGGATTCGAACCCACGCCCACAGAGAAGAAATATATATATACTTTAAATAATCTGGAAGCCGTTATTATTTAGAATTGTGATGGAATCCTTGCTGGAAATTATTATGAGGAAATCTTTTTTGAATATATGTTTAATGATATGAAGCTGTTGGATACTGCGACAACAATGCTGTTTAAATGTGTGAAGCTGAGCATCTGATTATGAAGTGAGTTTATTATTTCATTTTTCTTTTCAATAATGGAAAAATTAGTTGATTTAAAGGAATTAGAGTTTTCTTTGAAAACTGAAAAATCAGCTAGTATTAAGATATTGCACAAATTAATTTTTGGAGAAATCGGTGACAGAAATTATCGACGTAGAATTCGGAATTTTACTGGGTTTACGTTTGAAGTAGATTCCGATGAATATCAAACTAAATTCAAAGAAATTAAAGATAATTTTTCTGTTAACGACTTAATTACCATTTGCAATGTTTTGTGTATAAATAATTCGGGAACTTTTGACGAAATTGCTGCCAGAATAATTTCTAGTTTATGTGATTTTAATATTTTAAAAATTAATATGATAGCCGATGTAGGTACTCTTAGTGATGACGAAAGTGTTGATGAATTTAATGATGATTTACAAGATAAAACTAAAAATATTTCAACTGTTTTTGAGAATAATATGAGAAATGATTCTGGTAGTTCTAATTGTGAAAGTAATGAAAATCAGAAAATTCTAATTCCTGATTATGTTATTAAACCAAGCATTTCTATTAATGATATTGAAAGTATGATTACAATGTTTGAAGGTACTCAAGTACAAAATATTAATAAATGGATTGCCGATTTTGAAGATATTGTTTCATTATTTAACGTTAGTGATTTGCACAAATTGATTTTGGCTAAACGCCGTATGACAGGCAAAGCAAAATTATTTCTTGAAAGTGAAACAAATATTAATTCGTGGTCTAAGTTAAAAGCCCTACTAATATCTGAATTTGGTCAAACGTGCAATTCAGCTGAATTACACGAATTGCTGTCCAAAAGAAAAATTAGACCACATGAATCGTTAGATGAATATTTTTTAAATATGAAACAATTATGCTCAAAAGGCAATATTGAAGATTCTGCCCTTATTCAGTATGTAATAAATGGAATTAATGACCCCATTTCTAAAAAATCTTTTTTGTATGGTTGTCCCAATATTGCTGAATTTAAACAAAAATTAAAGATTTATGAAAAAATAAGATCGGAGTATGAAAATGCAAAATTTCATAAATATGAAGGAACTAAGCCTAAAATTAAGAACAAATTTAAGCCTGTAAAGCCAAATATGCGTTGTTTTAATTGTGGCGGGAATAATCATAAGAGTATTAATTGTGTAAATAAAGACAAAGGGCAGCTTTGTTTTGCTTGTAACGCTTATGGTCATAAATCATTTCAATGTAATAAATCTAAAGATACAAGTGTTAAAAATGCTCAGTCACAAGTAAACATTATTACATCCCAAGATTTAATTCTGAAAGAGATAAAGCTTTATTCTTTGCGTTTAATCTCTTTAATAGATACTGGTAGCCAAAAGACTTTGTTAAAGAAAAGTATTTATGATAATTTGAAGAACTTTGTAGAATTAAAACTTACGAGTATCTCTTTGACCGGTCTAGGAAAAGCCTCAATTAAACCAGAAGGTTGTTTCAATTCAGAAATCGAAGTAGATGGTTCAAAATTTAAAGTTACTATTTTTGTCGTTAAGGACAGTTGCATTAATTTCGATTTAATTATTGGCACTGATGTTATTCATCAAGGTACATTAACTATTTCTGAGAATAAAGTGAAACTGTTTAAAGCTGAAGTTCAGTCTAATGACTTTTTAGTTAATATTGTAAATGTTTTGGATGAGCCTAAAATTGATTTAACTCACATTGCTGACAAAAAATTACGTTCAGAGTTATACTCTTTAATTGAAAATTATGTACCAATTAAAACTAAAACAGTAGATGTTAAAATGAAAATTAATTTAACTGACGAAATCCCAGTTTGTTCTTCTCCTCGAAGATTACCGCCATGCGAGAAAAAAATAGTCGGAAACCAAATTGAGGAGTGGCTAGCTCAGGGAATAATTCGAGAAAGTTCTTCTAATTTTTCTTCGCCGGTTGTGTTAGTCAAGAAAAAAGATAACACAATGAGACTTTGTGTTGATTACAGATGTCTTAACAAAAAGACAGTAAGTGAGCATTTCCCCTTGCCAGTTATTGATGATGTAATAGACCAATTACATTCTGCGAAGTATTTACCACCATAGATTTGAAAAACAGTTTCTTTCATGTAGATGTTGAAGAAGATTCGCGGAAATACACCTCGTTTGTTACTCATGAAGGACAATACGAATTTTTGAAATGTCCATTCGGGTTGACCAATAGCCCTAGTGTTTTTCAAAAGTATATTTATAATGTATTTCGAAACCCATTAAAAGATCACATTGTTGTCATTTATATGGATGATTTAATAATACCTGCTAAAAACGAAGCTGAAGGTCTAGAAAAATTAAAACTTGTATTCGAAACTGCATCGGAATATGGATTAGAATTAAATCTTAAAAAATGCAATTTTTTGAAGCGTGAAATTGATTTCTTGGGGTATAGAATCATAAATGGTAAATTGTATCCCTCTCCACTGAAGACTAAAGCAGTAATAAATTTTCCCGAACCAAAGTGTACCAAAGATGTTCAAAGTTATTTAGGATTGACAGGATACTTTCGAAAATTTATAAGAAATTATTCGGTTATAGCTAAACCGTTAAGTGACCTGCTAAGAAAAGATTCAAAATTTAAATTCGATATAGAAGAACAAAGAGCTTTTAATGAACTCAAACGTATTTTGTCGTCAGAACCAGTACTTTTAATTTACAATCCCAAAAGTGCGACCGAAATCCATTGTGATGCCAGTATTGATGGCCATGGAGCTGTTTTAATGCAACAATCTCCAGTAGATAATCAATTTCAACCAGTTTATTTCGCAAGTAAAAAAACCACCGAAGCTGAACGGAAGTACACTAGTTACGAATTTTAGCATGTTAGAAGTTTTAGCTGTAATTGAAGCCCTGAAAAAGTTTAGAGTATA